>CM026564.1:10677916-11288630 GCA_015143295.1 Tetracentron sinense | reverse complement strand
CCAATGTTCCGCTTCTCCTTCAAGTAGAAAGATAGCGAACTCGGGCTTGTCATTTTCTGGCAAGGACATAGCCCTAAAAACTTTTTCCAGACTTCTGATCCAGTTCTCTGCCTTCAGCGGATCAGTCGTGCCCGAAAAGGCTGACGGTCCAAGCCTTTTAAACTTTTCCAATCGGGTCACATTCCCATGCTCTGGCATGGTAGCGATGGGGGTACGACTACTATTCCCATTTCCATTCATATTCTGGGCCTGTTGTTGCTGGATTAGGTTGGCTAGGGCTGTAATAGCCTCGAATGCCCCAGCCAAGGTATTCTCGGGTGCTCGTCGAGGTGGCATGATTCACCTATAATTATAAAGTAACGAACTTTTAATAATAAAATGAAACTGAAATGCACTGAGAATTCGATATCCAAAAAGAGACATTTCATTCATTTCATCTTTAATATATACAAAGCAACACTGTACAGTATATAGTACACCAGCGTATACAAAACATCATGTAGCTGTACACATACAAAAAGTGATCTAATGATGGAAAGATCGAATAGGGCATCTATTATATTCCAAAACGCCAAAACGATATAGATGCACCACGCTCTTCCACCATGATCCTATACTTCGTACGTCTCAACCTCTATCGGTGAGACTGCTACACTACCCTCCTGCGGTGCCTGATCCTCTGTCTCAGGTCTAGCCTCTCTCAAAATCCAATCAATCTCGCTCTTTCTTAGGGATTCGCGCATTGCTTGTGCGGTCAATCCCTTACGGAGTGGTTTTACCGCCTTTAGGTGTATAGTGCGGTAACACGACCATCCGGCGTGACGTCTTCTCTGCATAGTCACCGCCCATTCAAACAGAGCTATCTCCCTCTTTGTGGGAATTCGGTGCGTCCTTGCCATTCCTGCACATGTACATATTCCAAATCAATGTCTGATTTCGAAACATGACATGTACAACAATCACTCAACTAGGAATATCAAATAAATCTCTAAGGGATCGCCTATCCAACGGTTCCTAGGTGTATTATGCTCAAGTATGATTTGTGTGATGGTTATTGCTATTGGCTCTGATACCAATTGTGACGCCCCGAACCCACGCCTAGGGAATCAAGTTCCGAGACGCGTGTCCGTTCGTCAAATCATGCAAGCGGAAGACTTTACCCGCAAAAATGCGGAAAATTTAAACATTTATCAGATGCTCCCAAAAAGCAAATAATACATGTCATCACAATAGCCATCATACAAACCATATACCTGTATTATTTACATCAAGTTTGTTTTGCAAAAGTAGGCGTCTCTATCACGCCAGGTACAACTTGTACAAGCTTCCAAAATATCCAGATAGACTTTCCACTTACTGGTCAGCAGCTCCAAGATCTGCTGACACAAAAAGTCAGTGAGCTATGAAGCCCAATAAAACCACAATCCTTCTAAACTATTTTCCACATAATAACACACATCAATAATGATATAATAAGCAGTTCAATTTGCATGTTACAGTAAAATAGAACAATATATAATAAATTGTGACCCAAGGTCACTTAGAGTTACGTCACCCTAACAGAGGTTCCCGACCTCACATTACTTTCCAATTATGAGGTTCAGTTATGAATGTATTATATTACCAAATTATCGTTTCAATCATCAATCATGTTTCATTTCGAGTCCTAAGACTCTATTAATTGGCCACAGCCCACAAATGTTTAGCTTAAAGTCTCTAAATCATAACCATAATACATTGAGTCATTTAGACTCACACACGCTGTTCCGGCTTTCACCCGAACATGACAAAACCTTGGGTATACCAACCCAACTCACCTGGAATCCGATGATTCCATACCGAACTATGAGTCCACCAACTCAAACAAATACACCAACTCAGACCACTTCGTATCCGAAGCTTACACACACAACATGGGCATTCACCCAATAAGGACATATTTTTCCATTCAATTGACTGGCCACATCTACCGTGTATTCGCCGCCATCGCCCTGGGTATCAGTTATGAAGGAACCCCGACCAACCTGCCTACCGTCACCTTCTGGCTAGTCTACGGAGGAACCCCGACATCTATACCAATGCTGACATCTCCTGACGTTCCACCAAGAAGGGACCACGATAGACACGGTGCCGACATCTTCTAACCCACCCAGAGAGGAACCCCGGACTATACACTATCTGATGTTTAGCCACTTTAAACTCCCTAGGACTCCGACATCTCCTGACTACCAGTCACGGAGGAACCACGAGCCATGCAGGACACCGCCACTCCTGACTTAGTCCAAGAGGCACCACGGACGACCTAGACAAACAGACCGACATCTCTCGACTATCAGTCACGGAGGAACCCCGGGCCTTACTGGGCACCGTCTCTCCTGACCTAGTCAAAGAGGAACCACAGACTATACTTAACCCTGGTTAGATTTTCTAACCACAGGTTAACCCCAGTTAACCCAAGCCTCGCTTGATTAACTGAAATACTTGGGCCTCGCGCCCGTGAACCAACTCCGGTAACACACCGTCCCGTTAGGGAACGTTTTCAAGCTAATGGATGTCTCCATAGCCTTACAAGACATGCAAAACAATTTTTCGTCACCCTAGGGTGGCGATACAATTTACTCGGGACCCGATTTGGGCTCCCTGAGGGACCACATAAAATCACAACATCATATAGGGGTCTCCGCCCCTTTTTCATTCACGTCAAAAGACATGCATATACATCACATGAAATAATATAACAAAATAAGTGGAAAATGAGAAGAAAAGAGAGGGGTTTTACCGTTTCACGCGTTTCGAGGCCTCGTAGGCAAAAACGGATGTCACCAACGCGTTCCCAACGACGATCAACCCCGGGGTAGAGCGCATGCAACTTTCTCTCTCCACTTTCTCTCTCTACCTTTTTCTCTCTCTCTCTACACGCAAAACGAGACGCCGGAGAGAAAATCGGACGCCGCCAACGCGTCGGGGACGCCGAAAAACCTCAAGGAGACCTCCCTTTCCCTTTCTCTCTCTTCCTTTCTCTCTCCTCTTTCTCTCTCTTCCTTTCTCTCTCCTCACTTTCTCTCTCTAAAATCTGTTGTGGCAGATTTTTTTTTTTTCTTTTCTACTGTTGCAAAACGTGAGATTGCAAGGGGCTGTCCCCTATTTATAATACAAGGGTCATGTGCCATGCACATGACCTCCATTAATGGTCCCCGTTGACCAAGTCAACGGGTTGACCATTTGACTATTATTTCGTATTTTTTCGCATATACGGCCTACGTAATCCTACTTAATGACATCCGATTTTGACGAAACTTTAGGTGACCGAACTTGGGGCAGTCCGACACCTACTGTAAAAATTTCGGGGAAAAATACTGAGTTTTGACAGCTGCACTTTAGTCCGGAAGAAAATTGCAAAACCCACTAATTTTCTGATTTCGGACACAAAACACGCTGTCGCTTTTTCGTTTGAGATAACTAACTGCCGTGACGATAGACATTAGTCCCCACGGCCGACCGACACGCATTAGTGCTAACCGCACGGATTTCTATTAGGATCTCCAACAGATATTGGGTCCCACTTAATTTCTGGAAATATGGAAATTTCCCGTTTCTCTCAATTTTATCACACATAGTGGCCCCGCGGTCCCGCGAAATGATACTTGACGGAACCGATACGGTAGGGGTGTGTCCCGGCAGTCGACCGGCACACTGTGTGCGAATTTTTTGCCAAATGATACTGAGATTTCCTCGGTGCACTTCAACCCTGAGCAAAATCTCCTTCTTATTAATTTAACAATTAATTAACTAATTAACCTTCATTAAGGACCCATAAACACATAATTTTATTATATTAAAATTCCGGGTCGTTACAATAAGTACCTTGGGAATATTTGTTGGAGACAGTATTCATTTCTGTGATTGCCTTTGGCGCAGGGAAAAATGCCATCCGAAGAAGAGAAGTTTGTTGGGATTAATGGTAGGCAGATGGTATAGGCTTGGGGAAGGCTTTTGTCTCAATCAAATTTTCTTTGAAAATTATTGGACTTCTCTTCAAGAGGCAATGGAATGCTTAAAGGTACCTCAAAATGGACGAAGGAGATAGTAGGTGAACTAGGTGCCTCAGAAAGGATGAAGGAGATGGTAGGTGAACTAGGTATATGAGCAAAAGAACATGTTTTATTGTTCTATATCATCATTGCGGAAATTAAGGAGGTAAGCAGAAACTGCGCCTTCTGATTATGACTTTCTTTCACTTATTCTTTTCCTCTCTTTCTTCTTCTTCAATTGCCTTTAATTACCACCTTCCCCTAGAAATATTTATTTAGTCCCCATTCTTCAGTGCTCACATGCTCTATTATATCATATTCATGTTTATTTGAATAATGGCTTTATAAATGTACCAGTGCTCGCATGCTCTATTGTTTCTTATTCATGTTTATTTGAATAATGGATGCATCACTTCGTTCTTGAGCTGTAAAAATATAAAGAGTGGGCTTGCCAGATTTTTTTCTTCAGTATGTTGATTTCCCTACACTTTCTGCACACTGCCAATTTATATTGCTTATGTGATGACATTCAGGATATTAGCTAACTCCAAGCCTTGCCCAAAGTGCAAACGTCCAATTGAGAAAAACCAAGGCTGTATGCATATTACATGCACACCACCTTGTAAATTCGAGTTTTGCTGGTAATTTCTTATACTTCTGTGTAAATAGATATCACTTGTATTGCTCACCCCTATTCTCTTTTCTATGGGAGAAACATTATTCCTCATCAAGAAAAAGATGTTCGTTTATTATATGAAATCTTGAGGATGAAAATGAATTATTTGTTGCAGGATGGAAGGTCATATTAATTGAATGTTCTTTCCGACCTCTCTCTCTCTCTCTCTCTCTTTTGACAGTTATTCTCTGTTATTTCTACTTAGGGATGACATTTAATAATATAAAATTGCAGGCTATGCCTTGGTGCATGGACAGATCATGGTGAGAGGACAGGTGGTTTCTATGCATGTAATCGTTATGAGACGGCAAAACAAGAGGGAGCAGTAAGGAGATTTGTTTTGCTGTCATTTTCTGTCATTTAGACCACAATTTCTTTATTGCTATTGACAGACTCCGTGGCATTATCTTGCTTATCACTTGTAGTATTTTTCGGTTCATCTATTGTTACAGTATGATGAGACTGAGAAACGAAGAGAGATGGCAAAAAACTCTTTAGAGAGATACACTCATTATTATGAACGATGGGCAACCAATCAGTCGGTATGTTCAAGTCAAACCCATCTTAGTTATTATACTGCAATAGTGGATGATTTCTTGTATCTGTGTTTACCATTATCGACTTGTTATATTACCAACAGTTAGATGTTAAATTATTATTATTCTACCTGAAACACCTGTACTTTTTTCGGTCTTGAATATATTATTCCTTGTATTCAATGGTTTAAGTAGTAGGTTATTTTGATTGCGAGAAAAAAAATGTTTTTCTTTTGCTCATTCTATCTTATGTGTAGTCTGTTAAGTGAAATTTCACTTTGACATTGGACTGCTTCATCATTGTGGAGTTTGTATTCACTTAGTCTTGTATCCTGAACAAGACCTATGCTATGTGCTTTTTTAGTGGGTAGTTATTAAGAAATAATAGTGTAGTAGTGAGTGGTTTTGTAACTGATTTCTATATTTATAAATGTCTGTAATAGCTTGCTTTTTTAGGGATTAATGAATGATATGAATTTCTTTCCTAAGAGAGAGTTGGGAGGTGTTGGTCTCTCTCAAATGAGCCCAAAAGGTGTAGATGTCCCTTTAATGAGATCAATTTCTTCTCTCTTCTCATTTAATTTCTCTTTTTCATTTGGGAATAGAAAAAAACACGTAACAACCTACAACTGAGTTGTTGATTTATGGCTTGTATGTATAGTGTGATCATGAACAAGACCTACTGCCGAGTTGATGAGATTATAGATTGTTGTTGAGCTGGTGTGGCTAGAAAGTGTTGTCTGAATTTATATATATATTTTTTGAGTGTTATCTGTATTACATCCTTTTATTTTTTAAATTTAGTTTGATATTCAACATTATGTTGTCCGCTAGTTTCTGAATCTGAAATTGGATATTCACCAATTTTTACAATCTAAAATTAGCAGACAATTATTTAAACTTGTATAGTACAAATTTGGGCACCTAAGATTGATGAAAGATCATGGTAGCGGTAGTAGGCGATAGGAGGGAGGAAACTGTCTTAAAGTGAGATTTGGAAGCAGGTGTATCTCATTACAGCTTCCTGTAACTAAGGTCAAGACTTAAGATTCATGTATGTAAATAGTAAGGCCAAAGCTTTTTTTTCAGCATTCACTTGATGCTGCTAGTTGAATTTTATCCATATTCTTGAGAAGATAGTTATATCGTAATTAAGATTGATCGGTGATTATCCATTTTACCTTGTGGACATATAAGAGAACATATTTATAACCTAACCATGATTGGTGTGAGTACTGATGATAGTACTGGTTTTCCACATAAGTACAATATTGTCTCCAACTATCACATTATGGTATGGTGATGTATACTCATGAACATAACATTGGTAGTCATCTGATTCAAGATGTAGCAACACTCTCATAAGTGGATATTGTGGGTACTGACGCATAATTGTCACTGTCACTGACACTGACACTGACACTGACACTGACACTGACACTGACACTGACACTGACACTGACACTGACTGACACTGACACTGACACTGACACTGACACTGACACTGACACTGCCACTGCCACTGCCACAGCCACAGCCACATAAGGTTGTACACCTCTATACTCATCCATATGCTCATACCTCTATACTAGAATGCCAAGACGCTTTTGAAGACCTCAAGACTGTTGTAATGGGCAATCCAGTTCTTACTCTTCCAGATTTAAGAATCGCCTTTGAGGTCCAAATTGATGCGTCAGATGGTGCTCCAAGCAGTCTGCCTTTACAAGAGGGCCATCTGGTGGAATTCGAGAGTAGAAAGCTTAGTGATGTCGAACAAAGGTACATTGTCCAAGAGAAAGAACTATTGGCATTCACTGTCTACTGGTGTCGAGGCAGTACTTACTAGGTTCAAAGTTCATTGTGAAGACAGACAACTCAGCGGCGAGCCATTTCTTGACCCAGAAGAAGCTCACTCCCAAACAAGCTCGATGGCAGGAGTCTTAGCCAAGTTTGACATCAAGCTAGAGTACAAGACATGATGTACCAACCAGGTAGTGGATGCCTTGAATAAGAAGGCCGAGTTTGCGGCCTTGAAGCTGGTGGGTCACTTTTCCGCGAGCAAGGTGACAACCAGTATACGAGAGCGAATCAAGGGGGACTCGACCAAGATCTAACATCCAAAGCAATTATGCAACTTGCCAAGGAGGGCAAGACGCATCGTTTTTGGATGGAGGATGGCTTCCTCCTAACCAAAAGAGGGTGCTTGTTTGTGCCTAAAACGGGTGACTTGTGCAAATTACTTCTATGAGAATGCCATGACACTTTGTGGGTAGGCCATCTGGGTTGGCGAAGCACCATGGCCTTGTTGAAACAAAATTACTATTAAGTATTAACCTAATATGAAAGATGATGTGATGCAGTATACAAAGACTTGCTTAATCTGCCAACATGACAAAGTTGAGAGTAAGAAGGCATTGGGACTCCTATAACCACTACAGGTGCCAAAGAGACCATGGGAGAGCGTCTCAATGGACTTCATCACTAACCTACCACAAGAAGGGGAGTACGGGTTTATCTTGGTTGTTGTGGATAGATTTTCTAAATATGCAACTTTCATCACAGCACCAAAGTACTGCTCGACAGACGAGGTAGCCTATTTGTTCTTCAAACATGTCAGATATTGGTGAGTGCCCCAAAACTAGGTAAATGATCGAGACTCGGTTTAAAGGGCGGTTCAGGACCGAGATCTTTCGACTTTTGGGGTCGAAGTTAGACTTTTCCCGAAGCTACCATCCACGATCCATTGGGCAGAATGAGAGATTCAATAGTTTGCTTGAGGAATATGTACGCCATTTTGTTATTACTAATCAAAAGAATTGGGTAAATTTTCTTGATATAGCTCGGTTCTTCTTAAATATACAAAGGAGCTCATCTAACTAACGAGCTCTTTTGAGATTGTAACAGGCCAATAGCCACTATTGTCCCGCACAGTGGTCGAGCACTATTTAGGAGCAAGCCCAAGAGTGGAGAGTCTACCATTTCATTGAAGAATGGAACAGGAACGCCGAGATTGCACGCGCATACTTGGAGAAGGCCTCAAAGCGGATGAAGAAATGGGCAGACCAAGACAGAAGACAGAAGACAAGGAGGGTTTCAAGTGGGAGACCAGGTTCTTGTCAAGCTTCTTCTGGAACAATTGAAGTTCTTTCGAAAAGTTCACAATTAGTTTGTTTGAAAGTATGAAGGTCAAGTTCCTATAGTTGCTCGCGTGGGCAAAGCCTCCTCCAAGGATACTGTGTCACGCCCCAAAATCATATACACAATATATCTTATATTTGTCTAGATTCAGAGGCGTGAACTTGGAACATATCCCAATAGAAAATAGAATTCATCACATAAAATTCCATTTCAGATATACATAGCGATCAATACTAAAAGGACAACAATTAGAAGAACATCTCTAAATCCTTTTAAAAGTTCTGGCCGCAATGGTTTCCCTCTCTCTAATAAAAAAACAAATAGGGCAATTCTCCACTAGCTACTCGCTCTTGGAGACTCCCTAGGTCCTTCAGGCATCTCCTGAAATATCAACATAGCAAGAGTAAGCAATAAGCCCAGCAAGATAAACATGTCTAGCACAAGTATCAACAAGTTATAATCACATTTACTCAATATGCAATTCATAGCAACTCAAGTAATAACATTTTTCTCCATTTTGAATTACTTGGTCCAAGTCATTATCCTTAGGGATCACACTACCTCAACCTTAGAACTATCCAATAAGGTTTGTGCAGAACGACAACCATATAATCATTCTTTGTGATCTTACACAATTTACCCTCTCTAGGCTCGTACATAACTGTGCTCAATTAGAAATTGAGCTCGTACTGAACTATACCCAAGTCACCAATTCTTGGGGTCATACATAATTGTCCCCATTTCATCAATTTTGGGGTTGTACATAACTGTCCTCGATTCACAATTTTAGGGTCGTACATAACTATCTCAAGGACCCATTCCTGGAGTAGAACGTACATAATCCATTAATGGACCCTAACATGTTTAAGCAATATTATTAATTCAACTTAGTAATTCCTTTACTATGATGTCCCATACCACCATAGTAAAGAAGCTGCTAAGACATATCATTTACCAATTATAAAACAATCCTGAGCAATTAATATAGGCATGCAAAGCAGTTCATTATCATGAAAACATAATAAGACATTAATGGGAATTAACATGTATAGTGTTCATAATTGGATGTCACAAGCAATAAATGTGAAAAACGTAGATATGCTTGAGTAAATCCTACATTATGCATCAATTTCTAAGTTCAGGTTCCAAAAACAATGAAGTTGTTCAAATTCTACAGCAATCGCTCGAGCGGGTCACCGCCGCTCGAGCGAGATTGACCAGGGCACCAACTTCACAGACTGGGCAATTACGCTCAAGCGATGGAAAACCTTCACCTGAGCGGAAGTCAACATGCTCAACTCCCTTTTCCCTGTAGTAAACCGCTCGAGCGATGAAACGCCTCTGCCCAAGTGGTGGCCACGAAACTTAGGTCAAAATCTCGATTTCTTCCCCAAAGTCCCCAAATCCATTCCAAATTCAACATAGTTGATTTTAAGCAATCACGTACATGCTACAATCATCAAAAACAATACTGAACATGAATTTAAAGATTTATGGAGTACTTACTTGCTCCAAAGGGGTTTGCCTTGAAAGATCGATCTTTGCATGATGAGAAGCTCGAGCCTTGAGCCTCAGATCTTGCTCTTCAAGCTTGAACAACTTTACCAAACAACTTTACACAAGCTCCTCAGCCACTTTCCCCTTTTTCTTTCAAGTTCTCTTAAATTAGGTTTACTAAAGTGAGAGCAAATTAGGTTCTCTCTTTTTATTTATACTACAACCCTTATTAGTGCTTTTACTTAATTACCCTTACTAACAGTGTTTGGCTCCAAGCCTTGGTTAAACCCTTACCCTTAGTATATTATTCTCTTTTTTTCATTCAACACTAAGTTATACCATTTCTCATGGCCAAACATTCATCAGTGATATTACCAAAATATCTTTAGACTAGGAAATTACAAACATACCCTAAAAAGTAAAAATTAGAAATTTAAAATCACTACATACTGATACTTTGAACCGATCAATTCCTCATATAGTGATTGGTTCCTTGGATTCAAATACTATGAAGCAATGAGTTGGTTATGAGTTTACAATTATTAGTTCGTACTATGAGCTGGTCCATTGTTTCTTTAATCCTAATCCTAAATAAAATTAAATGTACACTCTTATTTGAAACTGAGGCAAACAACTGCTTACTGCTGCTAGTAGGCAAGTCCGGTAAGGTCATCAATCACCATCTATTCACCTTCTTACTAAGAAACACGAACCAAGTTGCAGCTTCTTCACCCTGCACTGAAGAGAAGAATTGCGGACTAATAGACAAAGAAGGATTGGATGTGCCCCTCACCATGTCTGTAGAAATAGAATAGCCCATTTATACATGATGGTAAAGGGGCCGCTTCTATGATTGATGATCATAGATTGGGATCAATAGAAAAATGAGTTGTATTTTGATCCTTACCAACTTGATCTCTAGAAAAATAAAGAATTGGTGAAAAGTTGCTTCGTTTATCTTCAACCATATATTAATATTCACTCTAGAAAACCATATATTGTGGTTTTTAGATTCTTAGGCCTTTTATGTTTGATGTTTCTGTATTAGTACATCATATTTGCAATTCTTCTATACTCTATTTTGGAAAGTCAATTCTTCTATACATGTACAGTATAAAATAGTTGCAAATCATTCTCAAGCAATTACAATTTTATAGTTTAAATCCCTGCACATGCGCAGACATGCTCACTTTCTTTCTTAAAGTTAAATGTTTATCTGAATCTAAAATGAGATCTTTGTTTTCATGACTGGCAGTCAAGGCAAAAGGCGGTTGCAGATTTACAGCAAATGCAAGCCGTGCATGTAAGAGACATTCCTGTACTATAATGTGTTATTTAGACAATTGGCCAGGAAAAGAACCAAAGATAAACTGAATATGGGAAATTTATAAAGATATGATCTAATGCAACCATCAATCTGTAGACTATGTTTCTGAAAATTTCTTTCTGATGATCCAAAAATGATACCATGGTGGATCCTCCAAGTGAGGTTGGTTTTTGGTCTAGAAGATCTGCCTGTAAGACCCATTAATCTGTGGGTCCCTGTTCTGCTATGACACAGGATTTGGGGACGAAGGTTTCTGTTCCTCCTCCCATTTGACAGTATTGGCCTTGCCAAAGACATCCAAAACCCATCTGTGCATCTAATTTGTTAGTGAGTTGAATATTCTCCTTATTTAAATGCAGATTGAGAAGCTGAGTGACAAGCAGTGCCAACCCGAGTCACAGCTCAAGTTCATAACAGAGGCCTGGCTACAGGTAAATTTTAAGTTCTGTATTGTATGCAGTCAAATATGTTGCCATCTCCTTTTACTACATGTATGGCATGTTTGCAGATAATAGAGTGTAGGCGAGTGCTGAAATGGACCTATGCTTATGGATATTACCTACCTGAGTTTGAACATGCCAAGAGGCAGTTCTTCGAGTACCTGCAAGGTATATCCTTTCCTGCATTCCAAAAGCATTAATAGTTTGCTTTGTTCTAATCACAGTTAAGATCTTATGCTTGCTGCTTCTGCAGGTGAGGCTGAGTCTGGGTTAGAACGGCTTCATCAATGTGCTGAGAAGGAACTGCAAGTTTATCTTAATGCAGAGGGCCCATCCAAAGACTTCAATGAGTTCCGCACGAAGCTAGCTGGACTAACTAGGTAATTTTTATGTAGCAATTTTTAGTTATAAGTTAGAACTGATAATGTTGTGGGTATTTTACTTTATTGTGAACCATGGGGTAGTCTAAAAAGCAGGAGAGTTAGATTTAGGATTTAAATGAAGAGTTTTAAGTTTTAGGTTTAGGGTTTGAGAGAGGAGAAGATGAGAAGCAGAGATTTGTGATATATGGCTTAGTTAGGGTAGAAAGAACCCTACTAATCTTGTTATATTAAATAGAAACAAACAATTACAGAAATACCCATTACATCATCACTAACTAATCTACTAGCAATATTACCATATGATAGTACACCAACACTTCCCCTCAAGTTGGACCATAAACATGTTTGATAGTGATATCCTGAAGAAGAGAAGGCCCAACAGCCTTAGTGAATATACCGGCAAGCTGTTGTGAAGATGAAATATGTTGAAGAGATGATGAATCATCCCGAACTTTTTCTCTAAGAAAATGAATATCAACCTGAATGTGCTTAGTCTGCGCATGGAGAACCAAATCTGATGCAATCTTTTCTAGTGCCTCATTATCACAATATAGAACCATAGAGCCTCTAGAAGGAAACCCCAACTCAGAAAGAAGAGAACAGAGCCATAGAATTTCACAGGTACCATGAGCAATAGCACGGCATTCTACCTCCAACACTAGACCGAGAAACCACCGGTTGCTTTTTGCTCTTCCAAACTAAATAGCCGCCAAGGAAGGCACAATATTTTGAGGCGAACTGTAGCATATCTAGCCCAATCTGCATCCGTATATCCAAAGATATCGAAGTTACCGTATGTGTGACGCCCCAAAACCGCGCCTAGAGAATCAAGTTCCGAGACGCGCGTCCGTTGGTCAAATCACGCAAGCGGAAGACTTTACCAGCGAAAATGCGGGAAATTTAAACATTTATCAGATGTTTCGAAAAAACAAATAACACCTGTCATCACAATAGCTATCATACAAACCATATACCTGTATTATTTACATCAAGTTTGTTTTACAAAAGTAGGCACCTCTATCATGCCGGGTATAACTTGTACAAGCTTCCAAAATGTCCAGTTGGACTTTTCATTTATTGGTCAGCAGTGCCGAGATCTGCTGACATAAAAAGTCAGTGAGCTATGAAGCCCAATAAAACCACAATCCTTTTAAACTATTTTCCACATAATAACACGCATCAATAATGATATAATAAACAGTTCAATTTGCATGTTACAGTAAAATAGAACAGTATATAATAAACTGTGACCCAAGGTCACTTAGGGTTACGTCACCCTAACAGAGGTTCCTAACCTCACATTACTTTCCAATTATGGGGTTCAGTTATGAATGTATTCATATCCAAGTTATCATTTCCATCATCAATCATCTTTCATTTCGAGTCCTGAGACTCTATTATTTGGCCACAGCCCACAAAATTTATCTTAGTCTCTAAATCATAACCATACCTGGAGCCATTTAGACTCACACACACTATTCCGGCTTTCACCCGAACACGACCAAACCTTCGGTGTATCAACCCAACTCACCTGGAGTCTGACGATTCCATACCGAACCCTGAGTACACCAACTCAGACAAATACACTAACCCTGAGTATATCGACTCAGACCACTTCGTATCCGAAGCTTACACACAACATGGGCATTTGCCTAATAAGGACATACTTTTCCATTCAATTGACTGGTCATATTTACCGTGTATTTGCCGCCATCATCCTGGGTATCAGTCATGAACATAGTAACAAAGTTCGGATTCGGGAATTATTCGGCAGGGGTTAAGTTCGAAAAAAAAGGGAAAAAATCGGCAAATTCGGGTTAAGTTCGGGAAAAGTTCGAAAAAATAAAAATTAATAATTATAAAAAATAAGAACGTGATGCCAACTAATCCATCTACCAATCTATATGTATTGACATCTCTTACTATGTTAACATTTATTCTAATTTCTAAAAAACAAGCATTATGTAAACTCGCAAACTCAAGAAAAAAATTACATAAGGCTTAAGTAAGCTTTATGTAATTTAAGAAAAAAGAATAATTTAGATTACATGTTTGTATATGCAAATCAAATTATATAATTCAAAAATATATAAAAACAAGAAAAATAATCTGAATAGATAAAATAAGAAAAGCAATATATGAGTGTATTTGTTTGGCATAACATAGTTATTTAGCAAAATATAGAAATAGCTCAGAATAAATAACACAAATCTTATTTTCTCTTAATTCAGTGGAAATTCAACAGACTAACCAACTTGCAAAATTATCTTTTTTCTCTCAATTCAATCGAATGTAGTCAAAATCCTAAAATAGCGTACTCGAATAGAGTTTTCTCATTCTTCTATCAGTTGGTGATTTCAATCAAATGAAGATTTCTCGGTGTGAAATAAGTCTCGAGTTATTAGTAATAATTCTATTGCTAATAGAAAATTCATTTTATCCTCATTTTTATTTTAGAATTCTGAATAAGCATGAACGAATAATTTGTGAGAAATCTTCATTCGGAATAAGTTCGGCATAAGTTCGGAATAATTCGTTCGTTCGAGAATTATTCGCGAATAATTCGTCAGTTCGGGAATTATTCGTTAGTTCGGGAAAAAGAAGCCTTTTAAACGGCACCCCTTAAAAAATGAATAGTTCGGGTACAATTCGGGAATTATTCGAGAACTTTGTTACTATGGTCATGAAGGAACCCCGACCAACCTGCCTACCGTCATCTTCTGGCTAGTCTACAGAGGAACCCCGACATCTTTACTAATGCCGTCATCTCCTGAAGTTCCACCAAGAAGGGACTCCGATAGACGCGGTGCCGACATCTTTTGACCCACCCAGAGAGGAACCCCGGACTATACACTATCTGATGTTCCGTTATATTAAACTCCCTAGGACTCCGACATCTCCCGACTATCAGTCACGGAGGAACCACGGGCCATGCAGGATACCGCCACTCCTGACCTAGTCCAAGAGGCACCATAGACGACCTAGACAAATAGACCGACATCTCCCGACTATCAGTCACGGAGGAACCCTGGGCCATACTGGACACCGTCTCTGCTGACCTAGTCAAAGAGGAACCACGGACTATATTTAACCCTGGTTAGATTTTCTAACCACAGGTTAACCCCAGTTAACCCAAGCCTCGCTTGATTAACTAAATAACATGGACCTCGCGTCCGTGAACCAAATCCGGTAACACACCGTCCCGTTAGGGAACGTTTCCAGGCTAATGGATGTCTCTATACCTTTATACGACCTTCAAAATAACTTTTCCTCACCCTAAAGTGGCGGTACAATTTACCCGGGACCCGATCTGGGCTCCCCAATGGACCACATAAAATCACAACATCACATAGGGGTCTCTGACCCTTTTTCATTCACGCCAAAAGACATGCATATACTTCAGATAAAATAATATAACAAAATAAGGGAAAAAAGAGAAGAAAAGAGGGGTTTTATTTAGTTCACGTTTTTCGAGATGACTAGCGCAAAAAGGGACTCCACCAATGCGACCGGGACGTCGAAAAACCTCAAGAGCCAGCTTCTCTCTTCTTTCTCTCCTCTTTCTCTCTCTTCCTTTCTCTCTCTAAAAATTCTGGAATTCTCCACTATTAGTGACCGAATATAATGAGAAAGGGTTTGGTTATTTAATATATATAGACTAAGGTTTAGATCATGTGTAAAAGCACATGACCCTTTTTAGTGTGGAAAGTAGTAGTTGACTAAGTCAACTACTTTGACTATTTGACTTGACTTTTTCCACTTTTTCATGCATATGCCCTCCGAAATCCTGCTATATGACACCTGATCTTGACGAAACTTCAGGTGATCGAACTTGGGGCAGTCCGACACCTGTAAAAATTTCGGGGAAAAATACTGAGTTTTGACAACTGTACTTTAGTCCGGAAGAAAATTACAAAATCCACTAATTTTCTGATTTCGGACATAAAACACATCGTTTCTTCATGAGATTATTAACTGCTGAAACGACAGACGATCATCCTCACGACCGACCGGCACGTTGTGGTACCAGTCGCACGGATTTCTATTAGAATCCCCAGCAATTATGGAGTCCCACTAAATTCCGAAAAATCTGGAATTTCTTGATTTTCTCGATTTTCTTACATTTAAGACTCCCACGGTCTCGCGAATCGATACGCGACGGAACTGGAACGATAGGTGATCGTCCAGATAGTCGACCCGCACATTGTGCACGATTTTCGAGGAAAAACACTGAAGTTTTACCAGTACAATCCAATCCCGAACAAAATCCACTTTTTACCAATTTAACAAATAATTAACTAATTAACCTAAGGACCCATAAACGTATAATTTTATTATATTAAAATTCTGGGTCGTTACAATATGAGCGATATACAAGCCCGACTAGGATTGGACTTGATGTATCTAAGAATTCGATGGACAACAACAAGATGAGGGACACGTGGAGCGTGCGTGAACTGGCTCACCATGCTGATAACAAATGTGATGTCTGGCCATGTGAGAATAAGATGAATCAGGCGGCTCACAAGACGCTTGTACTCATGAGGATCATTAAGGGGATCACCTTCACTATCATGTAAGGTGAGTTGAGGATTCATAGGAGATGAGGAGGGTTTACACCTAACCATACCAGTACTGCTTAACAGATCCAGGGCATACTTACGCTACGAGAGAAAGATCCCTTTCTTGGAGCGAGCAATCTCCAGACCAAGAAAGTACTTTAGACTACTTAAGTCTTCTACATCAAAAATATGGTCCAACTCATGTTTCAATTGAGAAATAAATGATGATATCATCAACATAAACCGGGAGAATAGTGCGGCCGGTGGTGCATGAATGAATGAAAACCAGTATGTCTTGAGTGACATCGATGAAAGTCCATGCTTAGAACCACTCCATTGAAGCGATGAAACCAAGCACGAGGTGACTGCTTCAAATGATATATAGACTCCCGAAGTTTACAAACTTTCCCAGACTCCCTTTGAAGCAAGAAGCCAGGTGGGGGATCCATGTATACCTCTTTGGTGACATGCCAATTGAGAAAGTAATTCTTCACGTCCAACTGATAGAGAGGCCAATTCTGATCGGCTGCAAGTGAGATTAGAACTCGAATAGAAGTCAACTTAGCCATAGGGGTAAAAGTGTAATCATAGTCAATACCGTAAGTCAGAGTGAAGCCACGGGCAACAAGCCGGGCCTTATATCATGCAACAGTGCCATTGGAATTATGCTTGACAGTGAAAACCCATTGAAAACCTATAGTTTTCTTCTTGAATGAAAGAGGGGCCATATCCCAAGTGTGATTAGTCTGCAGGGCATCAATCTCTTCTACCACAACAGTCTTCCGTGCAGGATGAAGAAGGGCATCATGAAAAGTGCGAGGAATAGTCACAGGATCAATAGCGGAGAGGAAGGCCATGTTAGAAGGTGAAATTGCTTGATAACAAACATATTGGCAAGGGGATAGGGAGTTACACAAGTACGAACCCCCTTGCGATGAGCAATAGGCAAGTCAAGATTAGAATTATTAGGTGCAATATCACAAGAGGTAATAGAAATAGGTATAGGGGAAATGCAACAGGTACCTAGTGGGTGTAGGAGGCAGAGGCGCAACAAAAGAGGGTCCAGGCAACTGTCGGTGAGCATACAGGAGATACTCTTTCTACAACAGAAGATCAACTAGAACAGGTAAAGACAAATAAATCGTGGGTGTAGGAGTAGGAGAGAAATATGGAATCTTCTCCAAGAAAGAAACATCCAAAGAGAAAGAAACAATGGGACAATGGATCATAACATCGATAGCCCTTAGACACATTGGAGTAACCAACAAAGACACATCTAAGTGCCTTATCATCTAATTTCTGACGACTTGGATGAAGATTCTGAACAAAACAAATACAACCAAACACGCCGGGGTTCAATGAGAAAACACGAAACTGAGGATAAAAAAGATTATAAAGGTTTGAGGTCATTAAGAATCTGAGAAGGGACCTAATTGATAAGGTTACAGGCAGTGAGAAGAGACAGAGACCAATAGGTCTTAGGGACTTGCATAACCCGCAATAAAGAACGAGTAATGCCAATCAGATGTCGATTCTAATGCTCGACGAGACCATTTTATTTCGGAGTGTGAGGACAAGTAAACTTATAAGCAATACACCATGAGTTCAGAGATATTGGGCAAATGAAGCGGATGAATACTCACTGCCATTATCAGATCGAAGGGCCTTAAGAGGACCACCAAACTAGGTAAGAACCGTAGAATGAAATTCTTGAAATTTAGAGATGACTTCATCCTTAGATTTCATAAGATATACCTAAGTAGCCCAAGTATAGTCATCAATAAAAGTAACATAATAATGAAAACCATCAATAAACATGATTTGGGAAGGACCGTAAACATCAGGATGAGCTAGCTCAAAAACAAAACGACATCGATGCAATACAAGAAGGATAAATGCTTTGAATTGTTGGACATATATGCCCTCGAAAGCCAATAAGAGACTTTTCTATGTTGATTAGACAAACATCATATTCACATAACCAACTATAAAGGGTATTTATATTAATTACTGTCTCATATGATGATGACATAAAGTTCCATAGGTAACATTGTAGGAAAATCATGCAAAGGTTGCGAGGAGATATGATTTTCCGGTTCCTTGTAAACCTAATATTGTTCGAAGCCTCTAGAGTACTGGTTGGGCGCCGTACTTCATCATGGCTTGCACATGTGTAGTTCTATGAGACAGTGTGATGAATCTCATTCACAGAGAGTGGTGACTCTTGACTAACATGTGAGTATATGTAGCAAGTACATAATACTGAACGGGGTCACTAGTGGATACCCTATGGAATACACTGTCAGATTGTATTAGGGTTATCCATTTGACAAATTGTCCTTAGACCTGAGAGGTTAACATTTTCTCAGACATTTGTCTATATGGCTTTGATGTGCCAATCGGCAATGTCCAATACACAGGACTAACTCCGGGTACGTTGGGTCATGTACACTATGTTTGGAGAAGTGTGTAAACACTCAATAAGGAATCCACAACTCTTTAATTGGAGATAATGATATCAAGGTGATACTTGTTGAACTGAACTGTTAAATCCAGTACTGGTGCTTTTCGGTAAAATGGTCTTTATCGAAGTTGATATTTTTAATATGGAAAAGTATATATAAATATATATGTCAGTTCTTTTCTAATGTTTCTTCAAAAGTGTTTTGGAGGTTCAGTTCAATGAAAAGTAATCATGAGAAAGAGTTCTATTCATAAGTTAGGGACTAAGACAGTGGAATTGTTCCAATCCCGGAAGCTTACATGTGATATCGGAATGTGGAAGGATTTATTTGTAAATATATTGTGAGATGGTACTTACAAGCAATTCTCTAATTTCTGGAGGTTAATCACATTGTGTTAATGGACATTAATTGTGATTGGTGGAAGTCCAGGGACTTAGATAACATTCTATGATCCTAATGGAGTTTTAGGAAAGCTGTTTCCTAGTAACAATGCTTCAACCAAAAAGGTGAAGTACTTGGTCCCACAACCGGAAATAGGAGATCCCTTTAGATCCCACACACAAGGACCTTCTTAAAGTATTTAATTTAATTTATAATTAAATTAATTAATTTCTCTAAGTAATCACTATATGGTATAGTGAAGCTCTAAAAGGTGGAATCACATTAGATGTGAAAAACCAAATGGGTAGGACCCATTGGGAATTATTATAAAAGAATAATTCAAGTGACCAAGAAGGGTTTTGGAAACCCTTTGGGCGTGTAGAGTGGGACCCACCTAGGGTGGGACGCCCACTTCAAGGAGGAATAATAATTGTTATTATTTTAATTAGTTTCTAATTAATTAACACCTTATTGGATAAGGTTAGTTAGTTAGTTAGTTAGTTACTAATTAAAGATTCCCTAATTGTTAGGGATTCCATTAGTTAGTTACTAATTCAAGATTCCTTATTGGATAAGGATAAGATTAGTTACTAATGGATAAGGTTGGTTTCTTTTAAGATTAATCCTAATTGGATTAGGAGAATAATCAATAAAGGAAACTATTGAGGAATCCTAATTGGATTAGGATAAGGTTAATGAATTATAATTGGATTACAATTCAAGCAACCAAGAGGGAACTTAAATAAAGGATTGGATGCCCAGCCCTTTAAGATACATAATTCTCCAGAATTTTTCTTCTCTCCCTCTCCTAAAAAACCTCACACCCTCCCCTCTCTCTCCTTGAGGTGTATGGTCACACCCATCTCTCTCTTCTTTTTGTCTTCTTGATTGGATCTTGAGGAAAAGCAAGAATTCATCTTGTTCATCAAGAAAGGTTCTTGATCAATAAAGATTGGATCTTTATTCAAGATTCCTAGAGCTGGAAATTTGGAAGGGCCATTAGCTTCCATTAGAGAAAGCTTTAAAGGAAAAAGAAGGTTCGTGTGAATCGACAGGAGACTTGACACTTGTGAAGTTTTGCGAGTACTATTCTAACGTGGATTTGACTTAACAATTTCAAAGTCGCAAAGGTGAATGTTATTCTAACCTTCATTGAATAAAATCAATTAGAATCTTAGTCAGATCTTGGGATTCGATGTATGCCCCCCAAGAACTGTGTTTCTAATTTCTGACGACTTGGATGAAGATTCTGAACAAAACAAATACAACCAAACACGCCGGGGTTCAATGAGAAAACACGAAACTGAGGATAAAAAAGATTATAAAGGTTTGAGGTCATTAAGAATCTGAGAAGGGACCTAATTGATAAGGTTACAGGCAGTGAGAAGAGACAGAGACCAATAGGTCTTAGGGACTTGCATAGCCCGCAATAAAGAACGAGTAATGCCAATCAGATGTCGATTCTAATGCTCGACGAGACCATTTTATTTCGGAGTGTGAGGACAAGTAAACTTATAAGCAATACACCATGAGTTCAGAGATATTGGGCAAATGAAGCGGATGAATACTCACTGCCATTATCAGATCGAAGGGCCTTAAGAGGACCACCAAACTAGGTAAGAACCGTAGAATGAAATTCTTGAAATTTAGAGATGACTTCATCCTTAGATTTCATAAGATATACCTAAGTAGCCCAAGTATAGTCATCAATAAAAGTAACATAATAATGAAAACCATCAATAAACATGATTTGGGAAGGACCGTAAACATCAGGATGAGCTAGCTCAAAAACAAAACGACATCGATGCAATACAAGAAGGATAAATGCTTTGAATATGTTTAGAAGCTCATAGATATCACATTGAATTTTAGAAGAACAAAGTCTACTAAAGGCAGGAATCAATGATCATAAAGTCTTAGAAACAACATATCCAAGCTTGGCATGCGACAAATAGAAAATATCAGTATTAGCAACAATAAAAAAGGTAAAATTAAAAATGGTAGCTGCAGTAGAAGGAACACGATATGTGGCTAGGTAATACAGTCTGCTTCTTTCCATGCCTCTACAAACAATTCTCCCCATAGTCAGGTCCCAGGTCCTGAAAGAGGCAATGGGAACGGTAAAAAATAATGCAACAGTTCAATGTCTTGGCAAGGCTACTAACTGAAAGGAGGTTAGAAGATAAACGTGGAACATGTAAAACATGGGATAATGAGAGTGACCTGGATGCATGAATTGTTCCCACCCCCAAAATAGGATAGAAGAACCATTTGTAAATCCAACCTGTGTTGTAGGAGATGGAGTTGAATACTTAGAATAATCCAGTTACTCATTGGCGTGTGATCAATTGTGCCAGAGTCGATGACCCAACTGGGAGAAGAAGAAGAGGTGGTGGCTGTATAGGCAGAGGGAGCATGGATACCTAAGATCGCAAAGGATGATGGTGCAACTTTATCGACAGAAGGAGCCTGTAGGTGCAACTTTGCTCGAATCATCTCGACAACCTGTGCTCTCATCGAATCCAAAATATTGACCACATTGTCAGAGGCCACAGACAAAGAATCAGTAGAAGGAGTCGCAAAGATGTGTGCAGAAGAACAGGGTTGATAACCTGCTGAGTTACCATGAAGGCGATAACAACGGTCACTATCATGTCCCACTATACCACAGTGAGAGCAATGAGTAGTAGAGCAACAACGTCCGCAACCATGGTCACAGTGACCTCGATCAATATTAGGGCCCTACCACGGCTCGATTAGTGAGGACGAAAGTCAGTCAAAGGCAACATGATCCTGTTGTACCATTGGGGTGGTAGAGTTTGGAGACATAACTGCACTACGATGTTCCTCATTGAACATAGTAGCATACACAATTCTAAGAGAAGGAAGAAGTGACATCGCAAGTATTTGAGTCCGTAGCAGTTCATACTCGGCACGAAGGCCACCCAAGAAATCATAAATTTGATGGCATTCAACACGCTTAACTATAACCTTGGTTGAAGCTGCTAAAAGCTCAGAAAGAGGCTCATAATGACCACTCTTCCCAGTGATGCTGAAGACCCCCCAAAAAATCAAACAATAGTATCACCTCCTTGTTGGAAGCAATGTTACAAATCTTGTTCTCGGGCTATTATTGGCCAAAGTTTTTCTCGGGAGATTTTTAAATGTCAGTTTTTTTGGGATATTTCTTAACTAAATCTTGACCATGATTAAAAAAATAAATAAAATTACAAAAAATAATAATAAATATCACCAATTTATAGATTCATCAAAACAAAAATATTGGGTATTTCTCGCAATAATTTTAAAATCCCAGCAAAATCTCGGTTAAATCTCATGATATTTATGTGATAAAGAGAGGAAATCATATTTGTCGTGAGATTTTTAAAATATTGTGATGAAAATGAAGTTTTAAACTTTAGATGATTTTTTCTGTATTTCTTGCGAGAAATTAGGTATTTCTCGGGAGATTTGTAACACTGGTTGGAAGTAGACAAACTCACGCATAAGTTGATAAATTCGTGTATCATTCTCCACGAGAATAGGTCGTTGTGAACTTGCCGGTGCTCATTAGCACTCTTATAAAAGTTATAGTTTGCAGCAAAATGTGGTTCCATGGAGTTGAAAAGCCAACTCAAAATAGTACAATTTTCTCCCTTCCATTTTGCAATATCAGTAGCATCGAATGGAGGCTTAGGAGTCGCGCTGGTAAGATAACCCATCTTCAAACGGCCTCCAATATAGAGTTCAATAGATCATCATCAAGCTAGGAATTTATCACCATTGAATTTCATATTGGTGATAGAATGAGCAATGGAGTCTGAAAGGGAAGAGGGGCTAAGGTGTTTAGTGTCCATAGAGGCAAAGAACACAGCTACATGGCTGAAATAGGGACTGTTATGGTCAAAGAACACTGTTACAGTGGCTGAAATAGAGAGGCTGAAACAGGGCTATTACAGTGGTTGAAATAGGGCTGTAATAAAGGTTGTAACAGGGGCTGGAACAGGCCTGTAATAGGGTTGCAATAGTGGCTGAAATTGGGTTGCAACAGTGTCTGTAAAGTAAAGGGGTTGCAGAGTGCAACAAAGCTCAGGAACAGAAAAAAAACTGCTGTAAGGTGGAAAAGGTATGCTACAGCACCTAAACAAGCCTTGTATCAAGATCAACGTCAATAGGATGATTCTCTACTAAAAAAAAAAAAAAAACAACCACTCCTTTGTGGGGAATAAGCAGTCAGAAGATTGGATGACTACGATCAAGGATTTTTATTGTTTTTGGAGCCAACAGTCTACTCCCCTTCTTATTTTTATTTTATTCATTTATTTTGTTTTGTTTTTTTTTGGGGGTGGGTTCTGGATCAAATCTGTCCAGGACTAAGCTATATTGCTGCCAAACACACTGAACAATTTATTGCATTGCGAACAGGAATTTAGGACAGTATCTGCTTTTTCTCTATCTCACCTTTGTTTGGATTCTCTCTCTCAGTTTAGGCACATATGTGTGCCACTTGTTCTCGTTCACATTTTTGTATGGCCAACTTTTGCACTCGGTAATTTTAGGATGATCCCCAATGTTCCTGGGAAGAATCTACTATATGGGTCATACACTGTAAAACACTGTTTTAAACATTTTTAAGTAGTATTTTTAGGGACACTTAACGATGAGTCTCATATGGTTCATAAATTGCAGTCTTTAGCCATCGTAGCAGTACACGTGACACTTGTGAATTTCTTTTTAAAAACTTTTATTTCTGTTTTTCTTTTGGCAGTAGGTGTCTCAGGGTCCCACTTGGGAAAAATTAAATGGATCAGGAAATTGTAATGACGTTCTTTTGAGTCTCAACAACATACTGAGAATGCTCCAGATAAAAAATGATAGGTTATGATCATGTAGTTGGGTTGATACGTGTACCAGGTAATGTCCCATGGGGGACAGTTTTGTGTGGTGGGTCCTGAGCCACAGACACAAGTCATATGATGGGGGTGTTTGTGGTCAGTATTGTGCAGTCTATAACACCTCATAATTGATTTTGAAGCTTATTTCAACTGATTTTCGTTTTTTGTTCAAAACAAATTGACTTTCTCAATCTTAACAGCCGTGGTTTGGAGTTGCATTTATCATGGATATTGAATTTTTTGACCTATCGAATCTCTCATGTTTCTTATGAAATAACAGCATGGCATGGAATCACTTTTACTTACATTGGAGCTTTCTCTGAACTGATATTCTTGTCTATTTCCAATTAACAAACAGTGTGACTCGGAATTACTTTGAGAACCTAGTCCGAGCACTGGAGAATGGTCTGTCAGATGTGAACTCTCATGGTGCTTGCAGCAGGACGGTGAGCTCAAAGAATTTGGGAGCAGGGAGCAAGGGGAGAGGTGGGAGGGTCAAGGCAACAGCCTTCCGGTCTGGTGGTCCCAGTAGAACCCCGGATGATTCAGGCCACTGGTCTTGTGACCACTGTACCTATGCCAATTCCAGGTCCGCCACCACTTGCCAGATGTGCCACCAGCATCGGTAATCACTTTAAACCCCACAGTCCTACATAAGTTATCCAACTGGATAGGTAGACACCAAATATGTCTCGTGGCTGGCCGTTTCCAGTGGTCCTTAGGAGGAGTATCACAATGAAAGGTATTAGTGGTCTGTGACCTCTGATTTTGTGAATGTGTGGGAAAAAAAAGAGATGGAAATAAGAACCAGTCTGTTGTATTTTGTGTCATGAGGAACATCTTAATGTGGTATCGTACTCAAAATTCGCTGTATATAATTTCTATCATGTATCTCTCCCCCTCTAAGTGCTTGAACTTATATATAACATACAGGTATCGAGAGGCTAATGAAAATGTATCCATCTGTATCTTTTTGCTCATTTCCCCTCCTGAGAGATTTGTTAGCCATCGAAACTTTCAGGTGGAATGTAAAGTGGGACTTTTTCTTAGCCAAAACTAACTGCTCCAGTCTTTGATAAATAAATAAGAAAATATCAGTGGGACTTTTTCTTTAGCCAAAACTAACTGCTCCAGTTGTTTTTTTTAGCAAACTTGTTCTAAAAAAACTGAAAAACTAGAAAAACAAGTTTGGTAAATATGATAACATAATAATGAGTAAACAATTTCAATCCATGCTGGTGGTTGTGGTGATGGAGGTTAGTGAAGGGTGGTAGGTGGAGGTGTGGGTGGTAGTGGCGTCTTGTGGTGGTGGTGGTCAGTGAGTGATCGATGGTGGGTGGTGAGTGATGGTGGTTGTGGTAGTGTGGTGGTGGTGGTAGTATTGTGGTGGTGGGTGGTGAGTGGTTTTGGTGGTAGATGGTGGGTCGTGGTGCAATGCTCTATATTTTTGTTTTTTTATTTCCAAAAACAGAAGGTAACAAAAGAAATTATGTTACCTTGATTCTCAATTTTTGTTTCTAATTTTTAAAAACAAAAAATAGAAAATGTTATCAAACATGTTTTGTGTATAGATTTTCAAAAGTTCTTGGGTTTTTTTTTTGTTTTTTTTTTTTTTTTCTGTTCTAGGTCTAATATAAGTAGTGTGGTGGTGGTGGTAGTATTGTGGTTGTGGTGGTGGTGGTAGTATTGTGGTGGTGGGTGGTGAGTGGTTTTGGTTTGGGTCGTTGTGCAATGCTCTATATTTTATATTTTTGTTTTTTTATTTCCAAAAACAGAAGGTAACAAAAGAAATTAAGTTACTTTGATTTTCAAAATTTTTGTTTCTAATTTTTAAAAAGCAAAAAACAGAAAATGTTTAGCAAACATGTTTTGTGTATAGATTTTCAAATGTTCTTGGTTTTTTTTTTTTTTAGGTCTAATATAGGTAGTGTAGGTAGTGTGGTGGTGGTGGTGGTAGTATTGTGATGGTGGGTGGTGAGTGGTTTTGGTGGTAGATGGTGGGTCATGGTGCAATGCTCTATATTTTATATTTTTGTTTTTTTATTTCCAAAATCAGAAGGTAACAAAAGAAATTATGTTACCTTGATTTTCAAAATTTTTGTTTCTAATTTTTAGAAACAGAAAATTTTTAGCAAACATGTTTTGTGTATAGATTTTCAAATGTTCTTGGGGTTGTTTTCTTAGGTCTAATATAATTTTTTTTGAAAATCTGATAAACATAAAATTTTTATTGTCTTTTTTTTTTTTTTTTTTTTTGTAGAAATAGAAAACAAAAGTAGAAAAAATGAAAGTGTTTAGCCGTTATCATTGACTCTTGTTCACCACCCGGACCACCATTACCACCACCTTATTTATATTTATATTTATAGTTTCATTAAGTGGACTAATAAGTGGAATCCTTGACTGTTTAGAAATTAATGTCTATTTTTTATGCTATTATATGTTACCAAATGGTTTTTCTGTTTCCCGTATTTTAAAACAAGTAACAGTTAATTTAAGTTTACTGCACACCTGTGCCTTTTATTGCTAGACTTGTTGCCTGAGGGTTGGCTACAAAAATCCTTCCAAAATTAATGAAATTTGATATTTTAAGATATTTTTATGTTCTAAATACTCCAATGAGCTCGGATTTTAAGTTTAAAGTCAGTTTTTAGGAATTATAGAATGACTCAAAACTTTGATTAGGCCTACAAGCAAAAACAGTGGATTTTAGACTTGAAAGTTCACATATAGATTATTCTAAAATTTATGAGCACATAGAAAAAATTCACACAATTCCAAGTTTTGCAGGCCAAGTTATTGCCATTTCAAGTTTTGGACAAAAGATTTGCCCGATTTATGCTTCCTCCACTTGAACCTGGCCAAGTTATATTTTGTGCTTATAAAAATTATATTTTTTGAGGTATGTGTATTCTGGAATGACTATTATGGGCTCAGACTTAGTTAGAGGTCCAATATGCTCATGTTCTATTGAGATGAGTAAAGTATGGTGTGAATGGCTAGTTCATACTCCAACACTAGATGCACCAAGTCTTTTTCTCGAGGGAGCATTTCTACAAAGGTACTCTTTGAGCATTCCAAACGTGGGTAATCATGTTTTTGTCTCCACAATGCCAGCCTCCTTTGGAATTCAAAAGAAGTACTTCACGAAGTCTCCCAGAATTTGATTGATTTATTTATATCTTTTCTACATGCGGAAGAAGAAAACAATGAAAAATTAAAAAGTAATAAACGAAACGACATCAATTCAAATCATGGATCTTCGAATTTGGATGTTCCCTCACGTTTGGACACTTCAATAGGGTCTAGTATATCCTGTTGGGATCTTCCTAGCCCTAGAATAGAAGGAAACCTCTAATTTTGAAATATTGAGTGGTCATATTGTTCTTTGAGGGAACCAAGATGGTAGGACCTCCTAATAGGGTTCAATTGCACCACAATTAACTTTCTTGGATGTGGCTTGCATGTCAGAGCATTCCTAGTAGCCTCACCAAAATAGCCAAAACCCACCTATTCCTATTTTAGCTATCCACTTTTTTAAAACATTCTCAATAGCTTCACCAAAATAACCAAAACTCACATTATTTTATTATTTGTGTGGGACCACAATAAAGGAAGTGAGAGAAATATTTAGCTTTTTAGTGTACAGTACTCATCAAGCACCAAGTTAACTTGGTGAGTACTGTACACTCACCAAACCGAAATGGTTATTTTGAAGAGGTTGGTGGAGACCCTTCTAAAACATTTTTTAGTACTTTGGCTCACCAAAATAACCTTTTGGTTATTTTGGTGAGGCTGCTAGGAAATAGGAACCCTCAAAGTAAGCCAATGATAAGGATAATGGTCTAGCATATAAAAGTGTAAGAGATTAGGTTATGTCCAAAGGAGGGTATTAGACATCCAGTAAAGGTTGTTACCTACTGAGGTTCAAATTACCAATGTAGGTGGGCGTATCGGTCAGTCCAATATAATATAGTATCAAAGATTAGCTAGGATAAATAAACATATTCCAGGATATCCTAAGAAACGCATTAATACGCAAAGAAACTTTTGGATACCTTCTACTATTAATACACATATAAGTTTAAAATAAACTAAATAAAGTTTTATAACCACATTTTCAATCATTCATTTGACAAATAAGAATACTAAATGTCATAAAAAGGTGAGTACACTCAAAGGCGGAGTTAGGAATTTTTCATTGGGGGCCGAAGTAGGTATATTGAGAAAATTAATGGGATTGAAAATATGGAGCTTGGGGGTTCAGGGCGTAGCCCCAGTTTGTTTTTTGAGAAATAGATCTATCGTAGTCATAAAATTTGTTAATGTTGCATTCCAAAAAGGGTCCAGTAACAAGAAAAACATGAGCCCTCCCTTTTTGGAGCCATTATACAGATTAAATTAAGGACAATGCTTACCGTCCATTTCCACTATGTAACAAAATGATGGTCTTCACTGGTCCCCCGCCGGACCACCCACCTTTTTAACACCCATTAGCTATGGATAGGATTCAGTCACCCCTAGGGTTCATCCATTTAACCTTGGTTTTTAGAAAAATAAAAAAAATATTAACTTTAAGTTGGTAAAGCTTAACTAAGCTTAACCACAGTTAAAGGGGTTGAAATGGGGAGGCATTTGATTATATAGTCAAATGTTGGGTGGGCTAATCACTTGTAGAACCCCGGAACTTTTGCCATGTATTAAAAACCATGCCAAGGCATTTTGCCTTTGTAATCCTCCTATTTCTATGAAATGAGAAAATTTAAAGAAACTCTAAGTGTTAGGAAATAGTATTCCTAAGTCGGACATATCGAAAACTCGAGTTACTGAAACCCATTTGCGGATCAGTCGACTTTAGGGGTGATTTGGTCAATAAATAAAGAAGAAATTAGAAATTCTAACATGTCAGGAATATTCCCCTTCCAAAGACGAATCCAACACAAGATGAATCGTCCAAATCGGACAACCGAGTCACAAGTTATGGCCGAATTACCAAAGTAAGGGAAAATAGAAGAAAACAACAAAATCTGGGATGTGCGATCGATCGCAGGTTTGGTGCGATCGATCGCATGCAGGCGAAATAGGTCCCAAGGTCTTGGGACCATATGCGATAGATGGGGATCCCTCTGCGACAGATCGCAGTGATCTGCGATCGATCGCAAGAGTGTGCGATCGATCGCATACAGAGGGAAATCAGACCAATGTATTCGGGTTCATGTGCGATAGATCGCATTAATGTGCGATTGATCGCAAGGACCTGCGATCGATCGCAGATAAGTGCACGATCGATCGCATGCGGTAGCAGATTCTGAATTTGAGGGTTTTAAACCCTTGTCTTGTTTAGGGATCCCATTTGGGGATTTTCTAAACCTAAGGAGAGAAAGAAGGGGAAAAGGAGGAGGAGAGATTGAAGGCAAAAAAATTCAAAGAGGGCTTTGGGATTGAGATCAAGGGAGCAAGCTTGAAGGATTCCAAGCTAGAAGCCTCCTCAATCAAAGGATTCCTCAAAGATCAAGCTTGATCTTCAAGGTTAGTACACTCTACTAACTTCTCTAGCAATATTTTAGGCTTTCTTCTTTTAAAATCATGATGTTGATCTTGTATTCCCTTTTTCCTTGGAAACATACTATATATCCAAAACCTAAACAAGATAATGTGAATGAATGTGAGATTTATGAATGGATGAAATGGGTTGAGGCGATTGGATGCCGTGTTGGTTGATGAATGGGTATTGGAAAATGGTGGATGGGTACTTCAAACATGATAAAAACATTTTGTGTGGTGTGATGAAATATATGCATTAAGAAATCGAAACAAAATGATTAGGAATGAGATTGCACACCAAGTGTTTGGTAAAATGCTTAAATGACGTATTGAATAAATGAACTGGAATTTTGAAAGCATGTATTGAGCTATTATGTTTAAATGCATACCTTGATCAAATGCCCTACATGTTATCCATATTCCTTTATGCTTGTATTCAAAAATGGGAATGCTATGCTTTTGTGATCCTCTCATCCAAGCATATCATCAGGATTGTTACTATTTGCACGCACACGAGCACGCATGGTTGCATGAACCGGGCTTTTCAAGAGCATATGCATATAATAAATCAACAAGAAAACATTGCATGTCAAGGGAGATTCGGGTACTAGCCTCTGGCTCACAAGAAAACCATATTGTCAAGGAGGTTGGTAGCCCAGGGACATTCGGGTACTAGCCTCTGGCTCACAAGAAAACCATATATCAAGGAAGTTGGCAGCCCAGGGAGATTCGGGTGCTAGCCTCTGGCTCACAAGTTACAAGATACAAGTTTACAAGATGACGACAAGGCATTCATGCATACATGATTTCTACAAGCCATACCGGGACATGAAACGGATTTTCAAGCGTGAGTTTTATCGAAGTTTTTGCATTCATGCACGCACGTCAAGATGATTGTATTGTACCATGTCTTATGCTATTTCTTTTGTGATGCTTTGATTTCTACTTTGTACTGTATTACCGTTGTTGTGTTCATTATTGTTATGGTTAGCTAGTAGCTTGTACTCGCTGAGTATTCCATGCTCAGTCGTACTTTTATGTCGGCAAGTACTGAGGGAGCCCTCAACCCGGAGCCTTGGGTCGAGGAAGAGTATATAGAGGAGAGAGAGCCGTCTATCCCACTGCACTCTCAGGCAGATTGAGACCTTGACGTGTGGCCGTACCTCGACTATTGTTGAGGGGAGAGTACGAGAGGGTGCTTATGTATTTTGACATTTTGATAGGTGGGCCTGTCCACCTTAGACTTAGACATGTTTTGTATATATGTTAACTTGGAATACTATTTTGGAAATCTTAGAAGAAAAGAAAAAGTTAGTTACGCTTCCGCATTTATGTTTAGCTTCCGCGATTTGATTATCATTGTTTTAGTACTGTAATTATCTTGTTCATGACAGGATGGTTTTGCAGGTACGTATAGTCACGCCTTAAGTATCCCTAAACTCTTAAGGCGTATTTTGGGGCCCGTCAGTGGTGGTATCAGAGCCCTTGGCATTAGAGTCCCTAGGGTCGCTTAGTACTAGATACCATAATTGAACAAGACATTAGGTGTTAGGAAAGAGTTGTATTCCAAGTATGGACTAACAAGTTAGTCCTAGTCAAAATAGGTTGAATCTCAACCCAACTTAGAGTCCTACGCTAGGAACATGGATCGTATGTATAATATTGTGTTGTACCATGTGTGCATTAATTGTGTTGTGCTTATTAAATATGCTTGATGAATATGTATTGAGTAAATTGCGAAATTTGTACTAAATACGTATCCAAGTTAGACTTATGTTGTATTGTCGTTCTCAGGAGAAATCATGAGACGCAATACCCGGGGTCGCGGGTACAACACGAGGGGCAATGGAGGTGATGCTCCATCGGGTGATGATCAACCCGACTTTGTCCAAGCATTCGCATCCATAGCCGAGACTTTGGCTATGTTGGCAGCAAGGCAACCGGCCACTCCGCCTAATGCTGCACTTATGCCGACTCTTCCTAACCGAGCACAAGCCGGGATAGATACCTTCCGGAGGATGAGGCCTCCAACTTTTTGTGGAAGCATTGATCCACTTGTTGCCGAGGGTTGGATCCGGCAACTAGAAAAGATCTTCTCCGTGTTGGCGCCTACTGAGGCAGAGAGGGTTACTTGGGCTGCCTTTATACTTGAAGGCGAGGCCGACCATTGGTGGAAATCCGTACTTCGGACCCGAGAGTTGACCCGGCAAGGTCAAGACTGGACTTGGGAAGAATTCTTGGATGTTTTCAACAAAAAGTACTTCCCGGTCGGGATGAAAGAGAAGATGGAGGTGGGGTTTATTACCTTGGAGCAAGGTAATATGTCAGTAGCCGCTTATGAGGCTAAGTTTTCAGAGCTATCTCGGTTTGCTCCACATATGATAGCGACCGAGGCTATGAAAGCCCAAAAATTTGAGAGAGGATTGAAGGCCTACCTCAAGGATCGAGTCTCGATGTCTAGACATGAGACATACTCAGAAGTTGTTGATAAGGCACTGTTGGCCGAGTCAAACTCCGAGGAGTTCTTCAAAAGAAGAGGAATGGAGAAAGGACAGTCAAGTAGTTCAGGGGAGAAAAGAGCAAGGACTAGCTTGTATCAGTCCGCAGGGCCGGCTCAGTCACAGAGGATATATTCGGTACCACAGGCTCCCCGCCCTTTTTCTCCATCGGCTTTTCGCTCGGCTTTCACTCAGGCCCCTCGCCCCGTAGTGACTCAAGCTACGGGATATGCTCCTCCCACCTATGCGCATGATATCTGCACCCTTTGTGGAAGGAGGCATCCTGCGGGAGAATGCCGGAGGGTTACAGGAAGTTGCTTCCATTGTGGTGACCATGGCCACATGGTTAGAGATTGTCCCCGACGTCATTTGCCGGCTCAGTCTTCAGGGAGCAGGCCCTCGATTAGACAGATATCTCAGCCTAGCCCTTCCCAGGCTTCGAGAGCCTCATAGTCTACACGGCCTTCTCGCCCAGCCACCCAGGGCAGAGTCTTTGCCTTATCCGAGAGAGACGCACGTGCATCCGACGATGTCGTGCAAGGTACGCACAAATTCTAGAGCTTAAGTTGTGAAAAAAATTTCTATGGTTTGTTTTGTGATTATTTATACTAGGGGTTTCCTGTGTATGATACTTGTTATTGTTTGAAATCTACTGATAGTAGTTACTTAACCGCACAGACGCTTTATTAGTGAACGAGTGTCTCGCTCGAGTGTTGATCGACATTGGATCCACTCACTCATTTGTTTCACCTAGTTTTGCAAAGGGCTTTTTGACTGAGGCTACTCAGTTGGAACTGGAGTTGACCATTGCAACTCCACTCGGCAAGTCAGTTGGTACGGACAAGATATTCAGGGATAGTGTGGTTCAAGTGGGGGAGAATGAACTGTTAGCCGATCTCATCGTCCTAGATTTTCAGGACTTAGATTTTGATGCCATCCTAGGGATGGATTGGTTGGCAAACCATCACGGGCATGTTGCATGTTTTGAAAAGAGGGTGGACTTCAAGCCGGAAGGGGTTAAGCCTTTTCACTTCCGAGGATTAAGAGAGAGGGACATTGCTCACCTCGCAGCTTTGAGCATAGCAAACCCAGAGGCACCAAACTCTTCGGCCATTCCGGTCGTGAGTGAGTTCTTGGATGTGTTTCCGGAAGAACTTCCTGGATTGCCTCCCAATCGGGAGATTGAGTTCGCCATAGAGCTTGCTCCGGGCACCTCTCCGATTTCAAGGGCACCATATAGAATAGCCCCAATAGAGCTTGAAGAATTGAAGAAACAGATTGAGGAGTTACAACAACTTGGTTTCATCCAACCAAGTGTGTCACCGTGAGGAGCTCCGGTCCTCTTTGTGAAGAAGAAAGACGGGTCGATGAGAATGTGTATAGACTACAGTCAGTTGAATAAGGTGACTATCAAGAATTGTTATCCCTTGCCAAGGATAGACGACTTGTTCGACCAACGGAAGGGAGCGAGATTTTTCTCCAAGATTGATCTTAGATTGGGGTATCATCAGTTAAAGATCAAGTCGGAGGATGTTCCGAAGACGGCTTTCAGGACTCATTATGGGCATTACAAGTTCCTTGTCATGCCTTTTGGGCTGACAAATGCACCGGCGGCGTTCATGGATTTGATGAACCGGGTGTTCCGATCGTACTTGGATCGGTGTGTGATTGTATTCATCGACGACATTTTAGTGTATTCCCAGACATGGGAAGATCACATACGAGACCTCCGCCTTGCTCTGGAGACGTTGAGAGAGCATAGGTTATATGACAAATTGAGTAAGTGTGAATTCTGGTTAGTGTGAATTCTGGTTAGAGAAGGTGACCTTCCTAGGCCACGTAGTGTTGGCCGAGGGTATTTCTGTAGACCCGGCCAAGGTTGAGGCAGTCATGAGTTGGGAGAGGCCCAAGAGCGTCACCGAGATACGTAGTTTCCTGGGATTAGCGGGCTACTACCGGAGATTTATGGAGGGATTCTCCAGTTTGGCTGCACCTCTCACTTACTTGACAAGGAAGAATGCAAAGTTTAGTTGGAGTGACCGATGTGAAGTAAGTTTCCAAGAGTTGAAGAAACGCCTCACCACAGCTCCCGTCCTTACGGTGCTGTCGGGACATGTTGGTTATGAGGTTTATAGTGACGCCTCACATGTGGGACTTGGTTGTGTCCTAATGCAGCACAAGAAAGTCATTGCCTATACATCAAGGCAACTGAAGGAGCACGAAAAGAATTACCCCACTCACGACTTGGAGCTTGCGGCAGTCGTGTTTGCACTCAAGATTTGACGACACTACCTTTACGGGGTAGAATTCTATGTGTTCACCGACCACAAGAGTCTCAAGTATCTCTTTTCTCAAAAAGAGCTAAACTTACGGCAACGGCGTTGGATTGAGTTTTTAAAAGACTATGAGTGCACTATCCAATATCACCAGGGAAAAGCTAACGTGGTGGTAGACGCCTTGAGTAGGAAACCAACGGGGTTGTTGGCTCACATGTTAGTGCGAGAATGGAGATTATTGGAAGATTTGGAAAATTTAGACATCAGTGTGAATGACTCCGTCCGCAGTCCCGTTTTAGCAAATGTTATGGTTCGGCCGTACATTATAGACTTGATCCAGGAGTATCAAGCCACAAATGCTGACTTATTGGCTTTCCGGGACAAGGAAGTGGCCAAGGGTAGTACGTACTTCTCTCTCACTAGCCGAGGTGCAATTACATTCAAGGGAAGACTTTGTGTCCCAGCCAATGCAGATCTCTAGAGAGAGATTATGGATGAAGCTCACCGGTCCAAGTATACAGTGCATCCTGGGGGTACAAAGATGTACCGGAATCTCAAGAGTCACTTTTGGTGGCGAAACATGAAGAGGGAGGTTGCGGAATATGTGGCACGGTGTTTGGTGTGCCAACAGGTGAAAGCAGAGCACTTGAGACCAGCGGGTCTTGTCGCGACCCAAAAACCACCCTAGGAGTTAGAGTGAACTTTGGACGACTAATCATGACTTGCTTGACAACCAACCTGCAAAACCCACAGAGCATATACAATAGAGGACATTATAGCGGAAACATAACCATAAAGCACAGCGGAAGTCTACCAAACCTCTATGCATATACATACGCAAATCCAAGTTTATACAAAAAGTAACCAAAAGAAAGTGCGGACAGAGCCGCCAAAATACCTGAATGTATGTCTCTCATCTCACCCACAGCTATTCACTCAGAATCTACAACCACCTAATGGTAACCCTCTACTGAAGGTTCCTCCAAAGGTTCCTCGATGTACTCCTCCTCCACCCAAGGGCACGGAGCACAGACATCAAAAGGAGCAGCTGCTCCGCCATCACCTGCCGACATAAGAAGTACGGCTGAGCATGAAATACTCAGCGGGTACTTAGCACTAACCAACAGTCATAGCATACGGATAGCATACATAAAGCAGGAAACAATTCACGCATATAAAGCAGGAATGATTCATATCATGACAATAAAGTAAAGCAATATAATTCATCATGCTGCATTCATAAAAGCCGGTAAAACCCTTGAAATCTTGTGCACTTGACTTGACTGCAATTACCCTTTTTATGCTTGAAACCTCATCTACCGTGTCATGCGTGTCATGCTTGTATCATGCGTGTATCATGCTTGCTTGTTCTAAAAAATAATCTACTTGTGAGGGAAGGGAGACCCTTCTTCCTAGAATGCTCATGCTTGTCCTTCCACTTGTGAGATTCACTTGTGAGATGTCCTTGTGAGATGCACTTGCGAGGGAAGGGAGACCCTTCTTATGATATGTATGCACTTGCGAGGGAAGGGAGACCCTTCTTATGAAATGCATGATTGTCTTGTCCTTGCCAAAAGCGAGGTGAAACATATCGTAGGATATCCCCCACCTCTAAATCCCATTCTTGAAAACCTCGGTAAATCATGTCATGTATGCGTGCTCGTGAGGTCGTGTGCATACTTGCATTTAGAATTAAATATGGCATTGAGTAATTCATAACACATAACATCAATGATTTGAGCAATTTAGTATTCATATCATTTAGGGAAAGCGAATAATCACACTATCATGACCCTAGCAATTTCCATAAACCTTAAACATGCAATCTCTTAATTTATCATTCATTTCATTCACCTTGGCATTTCATCAAACATGGTGCATTCATTATTTATTAACCCTACAACATGCTTTTCTAGGTGGGTTATGCTCACATCATACGTGTTTGTTCATTATGGATACAATGCCCTCCCCATTTCATTCATCACATCATTTCACACGGCATCCAATCGCCAATTCAGTCTCCATTCACCATTCACACCCATCCATCTCATAGCACATGTGTAAATGAAAGAAAACAAAGAGAAATAAAGTAAAAGAAGGAACTATAACTAGGAGGGTAGCAAGAAGTACCGACCTTGAACAATGAGGGAGAAACCCCTTCCAAAACGACCGTGTAGCTGCTGCCCTAGCTTGGATCACGAGCTCCTCGAATGCTTGAGCCTTGATCTTGAAGAAAACGGGCTTGGGGTTGATCTAGGGTCTTAACCCCTTTGATTTCTGCCCAAATGAAAACCTAGGTTTGGGAACCCTTTCTCCTCTCTTCTAATCTCCCAAATCTTCTAAGTGTTGAGAATGAGCCCAAAAGGCTTGGGTTAAACTCTTAAGGTAAGAGTGAACCGACCAAATGATCATAATACCCTTACTGAAATTTCTGCAAAAACGCGAGTACCGAGCGATCGGTGTTAATGACCGATCGATCGGTTGCCTACCGATCGATCGGTTTCATAACCGAGCGATCGGTTAAAATTTCACTCTCTGGAAAATTTCCCCATACAAAAATCTTGACCAGTCGATAGCCTCCGAGCGATCGGTTTTGGACCGATCGATCGCTCCATGAACCGAGCGATCGGTGGTCTGCAGGTCCAAACTGTTTTGGCCATAACTTTTGACTCGTTCGTCCGATTTTGACGATTCAACTTGCGTTGGGTTCGTACTTCGAAAAAAAACATTTTTGATATTTCAGAATTTCCAATTTCTTCCTTATTTATTAATTGTACTACTTTAAAGGCAAAATGGCTATGAAAGTGTCATGCATTAAATGTGAAAAGGTCCAGGGCTCTACAGGTCTATTGCAGTCCCTCCCTATTCCCGAGTGGAAATGGGAGCACATATTTATGGACTCCATTGTGGGGTTGCCAAAGACGGTTAGAAAGACCGATGCTATATGGGTTGTAGTTGACAGACTCACGAAGTTCGCCCATTTCTTACCGTACCGGACTACATTCAACTCAAATCAGTTGGCGGCATTGTACATCAAGGAAATAATCCGACTGCATGGGGTGCCAGTGAGCATCGTGTCGGATAGAGACCCGAGATTCACTTCCAGGTTTTGGAAAATTTTTCAAGATGCTATGGGTTCTTGACTATACTTTAGCACAGCTTTCCACGCGCAGACCGACGGGCAAACCGAACGAGTGAATTAGGTTATTGAAGATATGCTCCAAGCCTGTATGCTAGACTTCAAGGGAAGTTGGGAGGACCACTTGCCTTTGAGGACCGACGGGCACGCATCGTTCAAATTTCGAGGACGAAATTTCTTATAAGGGGGTGAGGATGTAGAACCCCAGAACTTTTGCCATGTATTAAAAACCGTGCCAAGGCATTTTACCTTTGTAATCCTCCTATTTCTATGAAATGAGAAAATTTAAAGAAACTCTAAGTGTTAGGAAGTAGTATTCCTAAGTCGGACATATCGAAAACTCGAGTTACTGAAACCCATTTCTGGATCAGTCGACTTTAGGGGTGATTTGGTCAATAAATAAAGAAGAAATTAGAAATTCTAACATGTTAGGAATATTCTCCTTCGAAAGACGAATCCAACGCAAGTTGAATCGTCCAAATCGGACAACCGAGTCACAAGTTATGGCCGAATTACCAAAGTAAGGGAAAATAAAAGAAAACAACAAAATCTGGGATGTGCGATCAATCGCAGGTTTGGTGCGATCGATCGCATGCAGGCGAAATAGGTCCCAAGGTCTCGGGACCATATGCGATAGATGAGGATCCCTGTGCGACAGATCGCAGTGATCTGCGATCGATCGCAAGAGTGTGCGATCGATCGCATACAGAGGGAAATCAGACCAATGTATTCGGGTTCATGTGCGATAGATCGCATTAATGTGCGATCGATCGCAAGGACCTGCGATCGATTGCAGATAAGTGCGCGATCGATCGCATGCTGTAGCAGATTCCGAATTTGGGGGTTTTAAACCCTTGTCTTGTTTAGGGATCCCATTTGGGGATTTTCTAAACCTAAGGAGAGAAAGAAGGGGAAAAGGAGGAGGAGGGATTGAAGGCAAAAAAATCCAAAGAGGGCTTTGGGATTGAGATCAAGGGAGCAAGCTTGAAGGATTCCAAGCTAGAACCCTTCTCAATCAAAGGATTCCTCAAAGATCAAGCTTGATCTTCAAGGTTAGTACACTCTACTAACTTCTCTAGCAATATTCTAGACTTTCTTCTTTTAAAATCATGATGTTGATCTTGTATTCCCTTTTTCCTTGGAAACATACTATATATCCAAAACCTAAACAAGATAATGTGAATGAATGTGGGATGTATGAATGGATGAAATGGGTTGAGGCGATCGGATGCCGTGTTGGTTGATGAATGGGTATTGGAAAATGGTGGATGGGCACTTCAAACATAATAAATACATTTTGTGTGGTGTGATGAAATATATGCATTAAGAAATTGAAACAAAATGACTAGGAATGGGATTGCACACCAAGTGTTTGGTAAAATGCTTAAATGACGTATTGAATAAATGAACTAGAATTTTGAAAGCATGTATTGGCCTATTATGTTTAAATGCCTATCTTGATCAAATGCCCTACATGTTATCCATATTCCTTTATGCTTGTATTCAAAAATGGGAATGCTATGCTTTTGTGATCCTCTCATCCAAGCATATCATTAGGATTGTCATTATTGGCACGCACACGAGCATGCATGGTTGCATGAACCGGGCTTTTCAAGAGCATATGCATATAATAAATCAACAAGAAAACATTGCATATCAAGGAGGTTGCTAGCCCAGGGAGATTCGGGTACTAGCCTCTGGCTCACAAGAAAACCCAAAACACATATTGTCAAGGAGGTTGGTAGCCCAGGGACATTCGGGTACTAGCCTCTGGCTCACAATAAAACCCAAAACACATATTGTCATGGAGGTTGGCAGCCCAGGGAGATTCGGGTGCTAGCCTCTGGCTCACAAGTTACAAGATGCAAGTTTACAAGATGACGACAAGGCATTCATGCATACATGATTTCTACAAGCCATACCGGGACATGAAACGGATTTCCAAGCGTGAGTTTTATCGGAGTTTTCGCATTCATGCACACACGTCAAGATGATTGTATTGTACCATGTCTTATGCTATTTCTTTTGTGATGCTCTGATTTCTACTTTGTACTGTATTACCGTTGTTGTGTTCATTATTGTTATGTTTAGCTAGTAGCTTGTACTCGCTGAGTATTCCATGCTCAGCTGTACTTTTATGTCGGTAGGTACTGAAGGAGCCCTCGACCCGGAGCCTTGGGTCGAGGAAGAGTATATAGAGGAGAGAGAGCCGTCTGTCCCACTGTAGTCTCAGGTAGACCAAGACCTTGACGTGTGGCCGTACCTCAACTATTGTTGAGGGGAGAGTACGCGAGGGTGCTTATGTATTTTTACATTTTGATAGGTGGGCCTGTCCACCTTAGACTTAGACATGTTTTGTATATATGTTAACTTGGAATACTATTTTGGAAATCTTAGAAGAAAAGAAAAAGTTAGTTATGCTTCCGTATTTATGTTTAGCTTCCGCGCTCTGATTATCATTGTTTTAGTACTGTAATTATCTTGTTCATGACAGGATGGTTTGGCAAGTACGTATAGTCACGCCTTAAGTATCCCTAAACTCCTAGGGGATATTTTGGGACGCGACATCACTTCTCTATATATTTTTTTTATTATGGAGATTGTTTTTTCCCATGCGCGTTCTACCGCCTCCCCTACTTGACACATATTCATTTTAACACCCCTTAAGTGTGGTTAAGATTCACTCACCCCTAGGGTTATACTGTAGCGACCCCAAAACCCTACCTTAGACATAATGTGTCGCGACCCAAAATACCCCATAGGAGTTAAGGATACTTTAGTTCATGACCGCCGTATCATACATCCTATATGACACATAAGGCATACATAACAACCTGTTGTCAGAGTACACAAGTTATACATTGCAGAAATGATTTATAATACATAGCGGAAGAAATTTATAATTTAATACTCCTATTGTTCGGTTCAAGTCTGGACCAACAGAACATATCCAAAAATATGGAGTGGACAAGTCCCACTCTCAACATACACAAAATATCAGTATTCTCTCTCTTATTCTCTCAACAGAAATCAAAATCGGGCCGTCTATCCAGCGATCCATCATCCTGGTAATGGTCCATAGAGGGCTCTGGATCGTAGTATTCATCTTCTATCCAAGGCTCCATACCACAGATATCAAATGGAACATATGCACCTGCCGAAGTCAATAATCGGCTGAGCATGGAATACTCAGTGATATACAAACTACTAACTAACAGTGAATAATATCATGAACATGCATAAGCATAGAGCATAATATTCGTGAAAGTAGTTATCAAAATATTTTTCTTAACAGTATTCGTGTGAAATCAAAACCAAGTAAATTTTGTCATGTCATATTCTTCTGAGTTCTTGTGAATTCTTGTGAAAGTTGGGATTCCTTGTGAGCATGCGAGGATCTGAGTATGCATGATTACTTGTGAACTTGTGAGTTTGTGAACTTGTGAGCTTGTGAGACATGACTACTTGTGAGTCCATGTATAATGGGATTCCTTGTGAGCTTTGAAACGATCTTAGAACTTGTCACTTACCAACCCATAGTTTGGCCTTATCAATTCTTGTGAGCTTGTGAGAATTCTTTTTACCAAAAACCTTCCTTAAGAGCATTATGAAATACCTTTTTTGTGAGAAATCATCAGATCATATGAGACTTATGAACTTCATGCTAGACTTGTGAACATAAGGTGCATATAGTACTTGTGAATATCATGGTGAACTTAGAAAACTTGTAAACATGGCATCATATTCATAGAATTTCAATAGTAATGATAGCTTACATCCCATATACCAATCATCATCTAAATCAATCCAAGAACAACCTTAAACATAGTGTTTTGCCTTAAAAATAATAACACAAGGTAGGTAGTAGAGTGTATCTACCTTTCTTAGATCAAAACTAGTTGAGAAAGGTTGAGAAGCAAGGACGATCTCCTTCTTTGTTGAGAATCAACTCAAGAACATCCAAGAAACCAAAGTCCAACAAGCTTCTCCTTCTTCCTCTTTCTCATCTTCTTTTTCTCTCTTTTTCTTCTTTTCTTAGAGCTCAAGGGTGTGTAAACCCTAACTCTCACGAATTTGGGCTATTTATAGGGGTTTGGGGTGAGCCAAAACCCCATAACACCCTTAAAATATCTCAGGAGGTCGGCCATGGGCAAAAACAGCATGATCAGTCGACCGGTAGAGATGATCGGTCGACCGGTCAAAAATCATCTCTTTGTCCAAAAACCCCATACAAAATTTTGGGCATTCGGTCGACCGGTAAGGGCATTCGGTCGACTGGTCAAGGTTCTGTCAACCGGTAGCAAATTTGGTCGACTGGATTCACCAGTTTTTCCCCTGTTTTGCTCTGTGCTTTGTTCTTTTTCCCTTCCTTCTTCTTCCTCTTATACTTATTTTACTTTAAAACATCTAAGTTAATGTTTTTAACCTTTTATTTCATTAACTTTAAGTTTTAAATTAAAATAATGAAGTACACCCCATTTGAATCCAATAAAAATACTTAGAAATTCCAATTTCTCATAAGTCAAAATCTGAATTTCTAGTTTTAAGCAAAATCCGATAAATCCGGTTCGTCGTAACTTTTTCCATTGCTCGAAAACCATTCTAATCATATGAATAAAATCTCATAAAATCAACTAAGCTTAGTTAACCTATAAACAACCATTACTAGGACTTTTTATCTCAAAATTCAGAAATTTACATTTCATGGTTACTATTCACAACACTATTCACAACACTATTCACAGGTTATGAAAATGAGATCCGGGGTTCTATATAATGGGAGCTTGGGCCTGTTACATTTCTTAAACCTGATCAAAATCCATATCTACAAGGTAATACTAAACACGAGTCTCCAAAAATGAGAATAAGAAAATTCGATATATATAAACAAACCATCCTGCATATGTCGCGACCCAAAACCCACCCTAAGAGTTAGAGTGAATCTTGGATGACTTATCATGACCTACATGATATGTTTGACAAACCATCCTGCAAAACACACGAAGCATATATGATAGAGGACAAAATAGCGGAAGCATAAACTAACATGGCACAGAGGAAGTTTAACAAAACCCTCTATGCATATACAGAATCCAAGTTTGTACAAAAGAGAAATCAAAAGAAAGAAGGTGCGGACATGCCCGCCAAAATACATGGGTGTAAATCTCTCATGGTCACCCACACTCACTTAGAATCTACCACCTAATAATTGAAAGTATGCCTCTTTTTAATTTTAGAAACACAGTTCTTGGGGGGCATACATCGAATCCCAAGATCTGACTAAGATTCTAATTGATTTTATTCAATGAAGGTTAAAATAACATTCACCTTTGCGACTTTGAAATTGTTAAGTCAAATCCGCATAAGAATAGTACTCGCAAAACTTCAAAAGTGTCAAGTCTCCTGTCGATTCACACGAACCTTCTTTTTCCTTTAAAGCTTTCTCTAATGGAAGCTAATGGCCCTTCCAAATTTCGAGCTCTAGGAATCTTGAATAAAAGATCTAATCTTTATTGATCAAGAACCTTTCTTGATGAACAAGATGAATTCTTTATTTTCCTCAAGATCCAATCAAGAAGACAAAAGAAGAGAGAGATGGATGTGACCGTACACCTCAAGGAGAGAGAGGGGAGGGCGTGAGGTTTGAGGAGAGGGGAGAAGTTTTCAAATCTGGAAAATTCTGAAAAATTTTCTTATATCCAAAGCCTTGGACTCCACCCCTTTTATAGGCTTCATTGGTTGCTTGAAACCAAAGTTTCCTAATCCTTATCCAATAAGGATTGCTCAATTAGTTTCCTATTTGGTTTCTCCATAATTAATTAGGAATAATCAAAATAGAAACTAATCTCATCCATTAGTGTCCAACTAATCTTATCCTTATCCTAAACCAATTAGGATTCCTTGATTAGCAAGAAACTAATAGAATCCTTGTCCAACAAGGAATCTTTAATTAGTAACTAACTCTAACTAACTAACTAACCTTATCTAATAAGGATATTAGTTATTAGAAACTAATTAAATAAATAATAACAATTATTATTTCCACCTTGAAGTGGGCGTCCCACCCTAGGTGGATCCCACTCCACACGCCCCTATGGTTCCAAACCTCTATTGGTCACTTGAATTATTCTTTTATAATAATTCCCAATGGGTCTTACCCATTTGGTTTTTCACATCCAATGTGATTCCACCTTTTAGAGCTTCACTATACCACATAGTGATTACTTAGAGAAATGAATTAATTTAATTATAAAATAAATTAAATACTTTAAGAAGATCCTTGTGTGTGGGATCTAAAGGGATCTCCTATTTCCGGTTGTGGGACCAAGTACTTCACCTTTTTGGTTGAAGCATTGTTACTAGGAAACACATTTCCTAAAACTCCATTAGGATTATAGAATTTTATCTATATCCCTGGACTTCCACCAATCACAATTAATGTCCATTAACACAATGTGATTATCCTCTAGAAATTAGAGAATTGCTTGTAAGTACCATCTCACAATATATTTACAAATAAATCCTTCCACATTCCGATATCACTTGTAAACTTCCGGGATTGGAACAATTCCACTGTCTTAGTCCCTAGCTTATGAATAGAACTCTTTCTCATGATTACTTTTTCATTGAACTGAACCTCCAAAACACTTTTGAAGAAACATTAGAAAAGAATTGACATATATATATATATATATTTATATATACATTTCCATATTGAAAATATCAACTTCGATAAAGACCATTTTACCGAAAAGCACCAGTACTGGATTTAACAGTTCAGTTCAACAAGTATCACCTTGATATCATTATCTCCAATTAAGGAGTTGTGGATTCCTTATTGAGTGTTTACACACTTCTCCAAACATTGTGTACATGACCCAACGTACTCGGAGTTAGTCCTGTGTATTGGACATTGCCGATTGGCACATCAAAGCTAAATAGACAGATATCTGAGAAGATGTTAACCTCTCAAGTCTAAGGACAATTTGTCAAATGGATAACCCTAATACAATCTGACAGTGTATTCTATAGGGTATCCACTAGTGACCCCGTTCAGTGTTATGTACTTGCTACATATACTCACATGTTAGTCAAGAGTCACCACTCTCTGTGAATGAGATTCATCACACTATCTCATAGAACTACACATGTGCAAGCCATGATGAAGTATGGCGCCCAACCAGTACTCTAGAGGCTTCGAACAATATTAGGTTTACAAGGAACTGGAAAATCATATCTCCTCGCAACCTTTGCATGATTTTCCTACAATTTTACCTATGGAACTTTATGTCTTCATCATATGAGACAGTAATTAATATAAATACCCTTTATAGTTGGTTGTGTGAATGTGATGCTTATCTAGTCAATATAGAAAAAGTCTCTTATTGGCTTTCGAGGGCATATATGTCCAACAATAATAGCCCTCTACATGAGGCTCCTCAGCAGGGACCTCCTCGATGTACTCCTCCTCGACCCATGGGCCAAGAGCACAAATGTCAAAAGGAGCAGCCGCTCCGCTATCCACCTGTTGACATGAGACATACGACTGAGCATGGAATACTCAGTGGGTACCAAATACTAACCAACAGTCATAACACAATAATAACAAAATGAAGTAGGAAGCAGTTCATATAATTGACAGGAAAGTAAACAGTTTATCTTTCATGCTTGCATCACATCAAAGTTGGAAAAACTCTTGAAATCATCGTGTGCTTGACTTGACTTAAAATACTCTTTTTATGCTTAAAAAACTTGTCTTGTCATGTTCTATCTTGCTTGCCTTGTCATGTTCCGTCTTGCTTGTCTTTTCATGTCGTGTTATGCATGTTATGCCATGAAATTAAAATGCTCATGCTTGCTTGCTTGGAATTTAAACCTGCTCATGCACTTGGGAGGGAGGGTGGTGTAAACCCCCTCTTTTTAATGAGATGCGACTTGTGAAGGAGGGTGGTATAGAACCCTCTCTTTTTAATGAGATGCGACTTGTGAGGGAAGGTGGCATAGAACCCCCTCTTTTTAATGAGATGCACTTGTGAGGGAGGGTGGTATAGAACCTCCTCTTTTAATGAGATGCACTTGCTTGTTTTTGTTCTTTTCAAAAGCGAGGCAAAACATATCTTAAGATACGCCCTAACTCTATTTACCAACCCTTACGTTTGACCTTATCATGGTGATCGTAAATCGAGCATAAAATCCTTGTTGTTGAAAAACCCGATAAATCATGTCATGCATGCCGTGCTTATGGTTTCGTGTACATACTATTACTTGGAATTAAACATGACATATGAAGTTCAATAATACATGGAGTGACATTCTTTTCAACAAATAAGAATATTCATACCGTTAAAGAAAAACGAGTAACACACTATCATAAACCCTAGAAATTTCCATATACCTTAATCATGCTTTTCTTAAATGTCATCACTCGTTCATTCAACATAGCATGTGTATTTATTATTTGTACAATACCCTTCCCATTTATTTTCATCACAACACAATATCCATATGGCATCCATCGCCCAACATCCATTTCCATTCATTCATCCCCTCTCCTTAACACACTTTGAAATTGGGGAAAAACCCTAAAAAGGAAAGAAAAAAGGAAAATGAATGACTAGGAGGGTAGCATAGGGTACCGACCTTGAAGAAAGAAGAAAACCCTTGATTGCAACTCCCCAACTCAATAGAGGTGATCCTTCTTGAAGAAAATGCTTCCAAGCTTGAAATAGGGGACGATCCTTGCTTGAATGAAAATCCAAGTCTCAGTTGAGCTTCACCCTTCAATCCCAAGCTCCCTTGAGTAAAACCCTAATTTTTCCCTTCTCTTCCTTCTCCAATCTCACAAAATGCAAGCTTGAGGGTTTTGGAAACCCACAACCCCAAAATTGGGCTTATATAGAAGAAAGAGGGTAGTCAAAGACCATCATACCTTTAATGATTTGCTTAAAAGGACCAAACTGGGCAAATTCGGCATGATCGGTCGACCGGTCAAAAATGACCTATCTGAAAAAATTTTCTGATTCATTTAGTGCGATGTTCGATCGACCGGTAATAGGTATCGGTCAACTGGTAGCAAATTTGGTCAACCGGTTCCTTGTGTTTTTGCCCATTTTGCTGTTTTCTCTCATTTTTCCCACTTCGGTATTTCGGCCATAACTTTTGACTTGTTCGTCAGATTTTGACGGTTCAACTTGCGTTGGATCCGTCTTTCGAAAAGGAACATTTCTGGTAATTTAGAATCTTCCAATTCTTATTTATTTATTAATTGGACTACGTGAAAGGCCAATTGGCTATGAGAATACTATTCATTAGGTGCGAAAAGTTCCGGGGATGCTACAACACAAGTCTGACCCATATGAACATAACCCACCATAACTAAAATCCAACAAAGTATATAAGATTCTAAGCAACATCAATCTGAGCAACATAAGTCTATTACAAATTTCCTTAAAAGCAAATATGAAACCTAATAGAAGGATACCGATCGAGGTCCCTCACTTCCTTGGTGAAGAGATCACCTTCTTCCTCTTCTACGAACACCTCCTCTATCCAAGACTCTACTATCGACTCCAACTTTAGACCTGCTAACAATAACAGGTCGATGGAGTATTAAAAATACTTCGCGGATAAGCAATTTAACCAACAACATGATATCATTTGAACATGAAACATAATTATTTCCTAAACATATAATCAAAGTGTGTGAGAGCATGCGAGATATTGTAGAACCCCGGAACCGAGTTCACTATGCTATGAATAGTGTTAGTGAATAGTGCCCTTATATGGTGTGTATAAAGGCCTAAGGCCTCTCATTGTGTTTTTGATATTATGGTTAGTCAAGTGAGGGTTTTAGTTACATGGTTTGAGTCTTAAAAAAAGAGTATAAAGATACTCTAAGTGGGTAAAATCAAGGGCATAAAATACCCTAAGTGTTTAATGGGTTGTAGGTGAGTAGTGTTGTGAATAGTGCTAGTGTGCGAGGCATAAAGAGGTCAGGGCCTCTCATGCATGTGGGCGTGAATGCAATGATCACCTAGGTGGGTTACAAACCTATGGGGTAACGAGTCATGAGGTGTGATTATGGTTTTGGACCTGAGGGAAAAGAGTGTGAAAGCACTCGAGGTGTTCTAGGTGTTGAAGAGGTATGTTTCGGCATTTCCCTCAACTTTAAAGAGCTCTAGTTTAGTCACCGTTGCTCAGAATCAAGTGATTCTTAAATTTTTGGAAAGGTATTGGAACCCTCTTTGAGTTTCATGTTTATCATTTTTCACGATTTTGAGTTGGCGTTAGGTTAAAAGTGGGATTTCTAAAATCGGGTTGGCTGCAAATCTGGGCTGTCGCAACCCACTGTAGACCAGTCAAATTTAGGGGCATTTTGGTCCATGAATAAAGAAGAATTAGAATTTTTACAAAAAAAGAAAGTTATTTCTCTTCGAAAGACAAATCCAATGATAGTTGAATCGTCAAAATCCGATGAGCGAGTCAAAAATTATGGCCGAAATACCGAAGCGCGTTTTTGCAGAGCACCGGTCACTACCGATCACTCGGTGCACTACCGGTAGATCGGTCATAAGCAGCGATTGATCGGTCCACTACCGGTAAATCGGTCATAAGCACCGATCGATCGGTCCACTACTGGTAGATTGGTTATCTATCGGTCCTTTGCGTTTTTCAGAAATTTTATTAAGGGTTTTTTGGTATTTTGGCCACTCCACCCTAACTTTTAAGGGTTGGCTTGAGCCAAGGGTGTTCATAAACACCCTTAGCAATATTTTGAGAGAGAGGAAGAGAAACCTAGGGTTTCCAAAGGTCATTTTCCACTCGAGAAGAGTTTGAGCGATTGTGAGCCCAAAATCCATTCCAAAGGTTTGGATTCACCCAAATCCAAGTCACGAATCTCAGAGATCGCTTCTACCAAGCTCGTGCAAGCTGTAGACCCGTGGATCTTCGACCTTGGAGTTTGGGAAAGCATCAACAAGCTTGGATCTCGCTCCCACGGCCTCCTAAGGCATTTTCCCCCAATCTTTCAAGGTAGAACAAACTACTAACTCTTTGTTAGGATTCTATTAAGGTTTCTTTGATTCTTTTCCTCAAAACTTGTCATGATATGAGATAGAATATTGTGTATGGAGGTTAGTTGGGCGATGGATGCCAATGGATGGTGTGTGGTGTGATGAAAAAATGGGGAAGGGCATTGTTTGCATAATATACACACTTAGTGTTTGATGAAATGTCTTAAAGAAAAATGAATGAATGAAATGACATGAAGAATGGGGTTCGAATGTGAGAGTGTAAATACACTCTCCAAATTGCATGATTAATATTTATGAACATTTACGAAGAAATTAGGGCAAGGGTGGATGAAAAAGAGTATGGGATACTCTAAGGAATTTAATGATGTGGTCTATTCATAAGTTCTAGCATGTTCAAGTTTAATTATTAAAGAAATGAATAGGAAACATGGTAGTAGTATGAATATAAATAGCATGTGAATGGAATGGACTACAAGGACTTGTTAGAATTGGAATTTTAAATCAAGCATGTTGATCGAAGGAATGCCAAGTAAATGGACTTGTTAGGATGTGTCATTAGATGGTAGAATATGCATGAGTCATTGAATGAATGAGATAAAATGCCATAAATCCCTTGTTGTTTATTATTTACAGTACCATGAAGGTTTACATTTCAAGGATGCATGTACATTAATGAAATCATCACAAGTAGCATGCTAGGAAAATGCATGCATAAGACAAGTTAATGAAATACAAGTAAATGAACATGAACGAGGAATACCACAAGGTAATAAGAAAGCATGAAAAGTAAGCTAATGTGTGCTGTCCAGTACATGGTTCGGGCATTAGTGAAAACAAGAACATAGATGTTAATGTGTGCCGTCCAGTACATAGTTCGGGCATTAGTGATCTAGCTAATGTGTGCCATCCAGTACACAGTTTGGGCATTAGCAAAACAAGACAACAAGATGCTAATGTGTGCCATCCAGTACATAGTTCGGGCATTAGTTAAACAAGTGATAATGTGCTAATGTGCGCCATCCAGTACATAGTTCGGGCATTAGTTAAACAAGTGATAATACGCTAATGTATGCCGTCCAGTACATAGTTCGGGCATTAGTTAAACAAGTGATAATACGCTAATGTGTGCCGTCCAGTACATAGTTCGGGCATTAGTTAAACAAGCAAGACAAGAACAATTAAACAAGCAAGAACTAGTAAACAAGAAAGTCAAGAAACAATAAAATAAGTCAAGTGAACAAGTGTGTGTGAAATGCATGTGTGAGGTGTGTGTGAACTAAATAAGCTAAGTAAACAAGACAAGTGAACAAGTGTATGTGAAATGCATGTGTGATGTGTGTGGGGACTAAACTGAACAAGCAAGACAAGAAACAAGACATGGACACGGAATAAATTGATATTGCTTGTCTTATTATGATTTGATGTGTTTCCTTTCTATTTCCATCTTGCACTATTTAAATTATACTACACAAGACGGTATTGTTGTATTAATGTTTCATAACATTGCTAGTTAGTAGTTTGTACACGCTGAGTATTCCATGCTCAGCCGTACTTTCATGTCGGTAGGTACTGAGGATACCCTCAACCCCGAGTCTTGGGTTGAGGGAGAGTATGTAAAGGAGAGAGAGCCTCCTATTCCGAGGCAGTCGCAAGCAGATAGAGAGCTCGACGTGTGGCCATACTTAGATTACTGTTGAGGGGAGTGATAGTGGGATCTTGTCTTTTGTATTTTGATATTTTGATAGGTGGGCATGTCCACCTTTACCTTGTTGTTTATGCCTGTGCATGTAAACTTGGAAAATAGATTACCTTATATGGAAAAGAAAAAGTTGGCCATGAGCTTCCGTACTCTGATTAATGTCATTATTATGTTACAATTATCTTGTTCATTACAAGATGGTTTGACAGGTACCAATAGTCACCTCTAAAGTATCCCTTAACTCCTAGGGGGTATTTTTTGGCGCGATAGATATATAATATTTTGATCTTGACTCTTGTCAACTTGTGAGCATGAGAGACTCTTAGATTTGATCTTACATGATGCATGTTCTTATGATCTTGTGAGATATTTCTTATGAGATTCCATGTCCCTTCTGCGGATCAATAATTATGAGCTTGTGGGATATTCGAGTCATGCATGTATGCATACTTGTGAAACATGTGAACTCATGAGACTTATAGACTTATCATGCAAGTGAATATGTGCTTGAGTGTCGTAATTGACATTCGAGTAGGTCACCCCCTAAGTTCCGATCTCCCACCATGGAAACTCCACAATAACGTCCCATACCGAATGGTTAAAGAATTCTCTGTTTGAAATATTTTCCTCTAAGTTTTGGCTTACCCAAATATCGATCACCATTCAACATAAATAGGGCATACTTTAACACAAGAATCATAATTAATATTTTAGCATAGTCCATTCATTTCCATAGCACATTGTTATAATACAATTCATAGCATACTGGACTAGGAGCACAAATATCGAACGATATACCTGCCGACATCAAAATGTACGGCTGAGTATTGAAACACTCAGCAAGTACAAGCTACTAGTTAAGAGTGATATAATACAATTCATAGCATACTGAAAATTTAAACAATACAATCATGTGTGATAATAGGGTTTTTTCGTCACTTGAAAACATGCTACTATCAACACTTTAATTAATCCAAATCCTGCAAACATATGAGAATGGTATAGGGCTTGTGTCGGATGTCGAATCCTCATTCATGAACTATAGGTTTAGTATAAAGAAGAAAACAAATAAAAAGAAAATTGTAAAATGATGGAGGGATGAGAATGATGGAATAGAATTTTAAATACTAATTTATTTGAAAAATTATGAAGATCTACTAATTAAATGACATGAACATAAAATAAACTAAATTAAAAAGACATCAAGACATTAAATAAAAATAACACTCATTGAATTAAAAAAAAAATCACTTGCAAAGTTGAATTAAATCTCATTACACCCAAGAAAAATTTAGAAATATGGAAACTCTCACTAAACGTAGTTGTAAATATTCTGAGGGAGGTTTTTGAGAAGGGGTTGAGAAAACAAGAGGTTGAGAGGCTTAGACAGAAAAGTGGTTGAGAAATGAGAGAGAGATGAGAAGAGAAGTTAGGGGGAAGGGAACCATCTGCAAGGGAGAGAGAGGGGTGAATATTTATAGAGGGTGGCTAGGGTTTTATAAAGATTAGGGTTAGAAAAGTGGGCTAGAGTTTTTAGAAAGAGATGGGTAGCTTGGATTAGGGTTTGGTGATAGAGAAGATATGAATGGTTAGGATTTTGTAGAGAAAGAGATTAGGGTTTTAACATAATGGGGAATTTAGGGAGATCTAAAGGGGAAAAAAGTATGAGAAGATATTGTGGGAATAGAGTTACCATGTGAGAGAGGGAAAATATGGATTTGAAATGGATGATTAGGATAAAAGAAGATTGAGTGGCTAGGATTAATTAGATAGAAAATTGGTTAGGGTTTTAAAATTACAAAAATAAACAAAAGGTCTTGAACCCTGGTCTCTAACATGATCTCCCTTGGCCTTTGCCAACTAAGCTTTCTTCTTTCTTTGTCTTGTAGGGAATATTTATCAATTGAGTTCCTTTCTCTTGGAAACGTATTATTTGGTTCTTTGGCCTTCTTCAGTCACTAGTTCAGCCCATGCTTGACTGTAGTGGAATCCTCTAAGCAGGTGTTGCTTGAGGCGGGGAGTAGGCTGAGTTTGCCGAACCTCGATAACAAACCTGAGTTTGCATTCCTTAACTCTTTCTCCTATTTCTTGTGATTTACATTGCTAATTTAGTTTTGCTTAGTTGCATTTCCCTTTGTTTTTCATTTTCCGTATTTAAAGGGAAAAAGTTTTAAATCTGCCATTGACCCTATTCACCCCCCGCTCGGCTCCATATCTGGGCAATAAGTGGTATCAGAGCTGGTAACTCTTTTCTGATCTAAAAATCTTAGAGTTTAAAGATCTTTTTAATGGCAAGTAATCATTTTACAGCTAGCCTAGGAGAGGGACAATCCACAACAAGACCACCCCTATTTAATGGAGAACACTATAACTACTGGAAAACTAGGATGATGTATTACATCTAGGCTTTGGATTACTAATGCTGGAAAGTAATCATCCAAGGTCCCTATCTTCCTCATAAGATCATTGATGATGTTAAAATTCCTACGGTTGAGGAAGAATGGGATGAAAATGATATTAAACAAATTGAGATCAATGCTAAGGCTATTAGCAACCTTTATAGCGCCCTTAGTCCCCAAGAATTCAATAGAGTTTCTGGCTGTGTTACAACCAAAGAAATTTGGGATAAATTACAAGTTACATATGAGGGAACTAACCAAGTAAAAGATGAGAAAATCAATACGTTAGTTCACAAATATGAACTGTTAAAATGGAGAAAGATGAGACCATTGCTGAAATGTTTACACATTTTACTAACACCACTAATGGTTTAAAATCTCTTGGTAAAATGTATACTAATGCAGAAACTGTGAGGAAAATTCTGCGATCGTTACCAAAGGAGTGGTCCCCCAAAGTTACTGCTATTCAAGAAGCCAAAGACATCACCAAGCTAACAATGGATGAGCGGCCGGGTTCACTGATGACTCATGAAGTTATTATGAAGGAGCACCAATCAGATGAACCAAGACAAAGAAGAGGATTGGCCTTGAAAACCTTTCAACCTATTGAGAGTGAAGAAGAAGAGGAAAGTGAAGAAGATGAAGACTTCTCACTGATCGCAAGGAAGTTCAAAAATTTTTTGAAACACAAGAAGAACTTGAAGAAGAGGCCATTCAAGAAGGAGTTCTCCAAAGAAATAGCAAAGGAAGAACCAAGCAAGAATGAACCGATCACATGCTATGAATGCAAGAAACCAGGTGTCGCGCCCCAAAATACCCCCTAGGAGTTAAGGGATACTTTAGTCGTGACTATTCATACCTGTCAAACCATCCTGTAATGAACAAGGTAATTATAATACCATAATGACATAAATCAGAGTGCGGAAGCTAAAACATGAGTGCGGAAGCGTATACCAAAATTTTCTTTCTATATACGGTTTGTATTCCAAGTGAAAATATACATAGCATAATTAGAATAAAGGTGGACATGCCCACCTATCAAAATATCAAAAATACAAAAGAACTATTGAGCCCACTATGCTCAACAGTAATCTAAGTATGGCCATACATTCAAATCTCTATCCTCCTGAGACTACATCGGAATAGGTGGCTCCCTCTCCTCAACATACTCTTCCTCAACCCAAGGCTCAGGGTTGAGGGCTCCCTCAGTACCTGTCGACATAAAAGTACGGCTGAGTATGGAATACTCAGCGAGTACAAGCTACTAGCTAACAATAGCAATAACAAAGCATAACAATAATAACCACAATACACAATAATCAATTTTAAGCAACACTAGCAACATATGACATTTAGCATTGAAAATGAAGCAATATAAATATCTTGACATACGTGCATGAGTGCGAAAACTCCGGTAAAACTCCGGTAAAACTCATGTTTGGAAACTTGTTTCATGACTCAGTCTTGCTTGAGAAAATCATGCATGCGTGTCTTGTCTTGTTTGAAATAACGTCTTGCTTATTCCTGACTTGTTCTTGACTTGCTTGACTTGTATACTTGTGAGCCAGAGGCTAGCACCCACACATCCCTGGGCTGCTAACCTCCTTGTCATTTCATTTACTTGTGAGCCAGAGGCTAGCACCCTATCACGCTCCCAAAATTCTTACAAAATATATATCATAAATGTATTAATCCCAAGGCGTGAACCTGGAACAAATCCCAAGCTAAATGGAAATCAATAGACTAAAATCCATTTCCAGATGCGAATATCAAGTTAACTAATGATTAATAAAGTTAAAGAAACAACTCTAGTTCAACAAAAGTCTCACCACAATTTTTCTTTCTCTAAACTCAAATAAAGAATTCAAAAAGAAGAATGCTCCACTAGTTAACTAAGTTCTCGAAGTATCTCTAGGTCCTTCCAATATCTCCTGAAAAATAGCAACAAAACAAGGGTGAGCATAAGCTCAGCAAATAAACACATCCCTCATGCAACAATTTCACTTTAGAAAAAAATGCAATTATTTTCTTTCATAAGAATATTACAATAAATTTTCCAATACACACGTGATCTGGCTCTTTGTCTATAGGGTTCACACATAGCTCGCCCTATCAACAATGGTTGAGTGGCACATAGCTCTTCTCATGGGGATCACACGGTAGTTCACCCTCCCAATGATTTGGCCAGGAGAGTATCTCACTCTATTGGTCAATCATCCATTGTGGCTCAATCTTTCTTTGACAGCCGAATATATATATATTTTTGTTATTTTTTTTTTAATTTTGGGTTGCACCTAGTTCACCCAAGGATCCACCTTGGAGATCATACTTAACTCACCCCACAAGTGAACCCTACACATGGTCTCTGTCATTAATTATCCATTTAGTCTAAACAAAAAAAAACAGTTAATTTTATGAACACATAATAATTAATTCATGGTTTTAACATAAAACAGGGTTAACAATAATAAAATGTTTGCAAGTTCCAATGTATTTCATTCCTATAAGTCATGGCTGTAAAACCTACATGGAGGCATATAGATAAATTCTGATTTCAGATTTAGTACTTTTATTTCAAGTAGAAAAGCTATCCATTGCTAATCTGATCAAACACCCAAATTGTAAACACTTTAAAAACAGCCACCACCCAACTTGAAAAGTTATGCGTTGATAATTAGTTTAAACACTCAACTTGTAAACACCCTAAAAACAGCAATTTCCCAACTTGTAAACACCCTAAAACAACAACCACCCAACTTGAAAATACTCTAAAACAGAAACGAAAACCCAGACCATCCAACCCAGATTTATTATTACTATAAATTTCTTAGAAACCCTTGACCTAACTTAATCAATTATACACTAATCAACAACAATCATTCTAGATCTGATTTATGAAATCTTTAACATGGTTCATAAAAATAGTGTTCTTAACCTAAAATCATTCATGCATCATATCTAAATCACAATCAAGAATATAAGATGAAAGCCTAGATCTAAGAGAGAGTGTTCACTTGCCTTCAATATCAAATTTTGGAGCCTTGGATCTTACTCCCCAAACTTCGAATCCCTCCAACAAAACTTGCAGCCGTTTCCTCCTCTCTCTTTTTTTTTTGTGTGTTACGTATTCTCTTCCTCTCCTCTTAATTTCTTTTGAGACCATAATCCCTAATTAGGTCATATCTTTGCTTATATACTTATCCTAATCCATAATTACACAAGTGCCATTATTGATATGTGTTTGTCTACAAGTTCTAACTAAACTAGTTTAAGAGTTATTTCTTCTTCTTTTTTTTTTTTAAAACTTCAAGTTGGTAATATTATCATGATTAACACTTAACTTTGAAATTACTAAATTACCTTAGAAGCTAAATACTAATTCAAGGTCACTACACACCCGCACATCCCTGGGCTACTAACCTCCTTGACATTTGATTAACTTGTGAGCCAAGTGTGACATATCCTAGGGATATGCCCTACCATTGATATTCGTGCTTGTTTATTTTATTCATTTACTTGTACTTGAAAAACATCGATTCATGCATGCATGAGTGGGTGTGTGTAGCACTTGTAGTATCATGATAACAATATGACATGAAGGATAGTGTATAACATTTCAATTCATAGTATAAACATATGAGAATTTAGATAATCTATATGACATTTGATCAAGGTTACATAATTGGAGGAACCACACATGTTCATATTTGCCTATTCTTCATTAGGTTGGGAATTTCTCATTTATGCATTTGATCAAACATAAGGCATGCAACATTTCATAGCCATTTCATTTCTCCTTTTTAGTGCATGTATTTCATCAAACATCAATGTGTGTTCATTATTTGTAGGATACCCTTCCACCATTTCCATCATATAACATCCATCACATTCACATGGCATCCATCGCCTAACACCTTTCATTCATTCTCACATCCCACACCATTTATTATCTTGTTCATTCTTGGGAAAGTTAGGGTATTACAACAAGAAGGGAAAATAAGGAAGATCAATACACTACATTCAAGATAAAAAACTAGGTTATTGCTAAGTGAGTTAGTGGGGTGTACTAACCTTGAAAAGAAGAAGAAGAAAACCCTTGAGAATGCTGTGGAAGAGCTGGCCTAGCTTGGAAAGAGCCCCACACGAGCTTGAGGATGGGCTTAAAGAAATCCAAACTTAGTGATGATTCTAGGGTGTTTAAACCCTTGATCTTCCTCTCAAATGCAAGGGACCTTAGGAACCCTAGGTTCTCTCTCCCTCTCTCTCAAATATCTCTAAGGATGGTGTGTGGAGACCCAAGGCTCAAGATGGGCTTATAAAGCCAAGGGGTGATGGCCAAAAGACCAAAAATGCCCCTAATGAAATTCTGCAAAAACGCAAAAGACCGAGCGATCAGTGCTTATGACCAAGCGATCGATGCCAACCGAGCGATTGGTTGGAAATACCCTCTCTGAAATTTTTTCCCATAAAAAAAAGTTAACCAGTCGATAGATACCGATTGATCAGTTTTGAACCGATCGATCGGTTGTGGACCGATCGATCCCTAGCGATCGGTGCTCTACAGGTTTTTGTTATTTTGGCTATATCTTTTGGCTCGTTCGTTGGATTTTGACGATTCAACTTGTGTTGGATTCATCATTTGAAGGGGAACATTTTTGGTGTTTTAGAATTGTCAAATTCTTATTTATTTATTAATTAGACTATGTGGAAGGACAATGGCTATGAGAACACTGTTCATTAGGTGCATAAAGTTTCGGGGCGCTACATCCTCCCCCCTTACAAAAATTTCATCCCCGAAATTTGGACGATACATACATGTACAAAACCATAACAAAATTCAAAAGAATATCCAAGTCCTAAACAAACAGTTGAGGATATTTTTCTCACTTTGGCCTCTCGTTCCCATGTAGCTTCTTCTACTGAATGGTGTTGCCATCTTACAAGGACGAAGGGAATGGTCTTGTTGCGCAAGACTTGATCTCGCCTGTCCAAGATTTGCATTGGGTGCTCAACTAGGGTGAGATCCTCCCGAATCTTAACCGGATCAAGCTCGATGATATGGGATGGATCTGGAATGTACTTCCAGAGCACATAAATGTGGAATACATTGTGGACCGCCGCCATATGAGCAGGCAAGGCAACACGGTAAGCCACCTCACCAACTCTAGTGATAATCTCGAACGGACCCACGTATCTTGGACTGAGCTTGCCTCTCTTCCCGAATCTTATAACACCCTTGGTCGGTAAAATCTTGACAAAAACCAAGTCGCCAACTCAGAATTCAAGATCTCTCCTTTGGTTATCGGTGTAGCTCTTTTTTCAATCTTGTGTGATCTGTAATCTTTCCTGGATAAGCTTGACCCTTTCTTGGTTTACTCAATCAATTCTAGGCCTAAGATCTTCCTTTCTCCCACTTCATCCGAACACAACGGGGATCTACAACTTCTCCTGTACAAAGCCTCAAAAGGCGCCATTTGGATGCTCGCTTGATAACTGTTATTATAAGCAAATTCCACCAAATGTAGGTGATCTTCCCAACTACCTTTAAAATCTAGCATACAAGCTCGGAGCATGTCTTCTATCACCTGATTTACTCTCTCGATTTGCCCATCGATCTGTGGATGGAAAGCCGTGCTGAAGTCTAGTCGGGAACCCATGGCAATCTGAAAGCTCTTCCAGAATCTAGATGTAAATCTAGGATCCCGATTTGACACGATGCTTACTGGTACCCCGTGCAACCGAAATATTTCCTTGATGTACATGTGGTTAACTAGTTCGAGTTGAATGTAGTCCGGTATGGCAAGAAATGGGCGGACTTTGTGAGTCGGTCAACTACGACCCATATAGCATCGGTGTTTCTAACCGTCTTTAGCAACCCCACAATAAAGTCCATAGAGATGTGTTCCCATTTCCACTCGGGAATAGGGAGGGACTGTAAAAGTCCAGCCGGTCTCCTATGCTTGGCCTTAATTTGCTGGCACACCAAGCACTTAGACACATACTCCACTATTTCTCACTTCATGTTCCGCCACCAAAAGTACCCCTTCAAGTTTCTATACATTTTGGTACCCCCAGGGTGAATAGTATACTTGGATTGGTGAGTCTCATCCAAAATTTCTCTTTTAAGCTCTACATCGGCTGGGACACAAAGTCTACCTTTGAATGTGATTACCCCATCACCATTCGTAGTGAAATCATCGCTTCCTTTGCTAACTGCCTTGTCACGGAAAGCGATCAACTCAACATCCGCTACTTGTAACTCTCGGATCTGATATATGATGCACGGCTTCACCGTGTTATTTGCCATCAATGGCCTGTGCGTTTGTGGGTTGAACCAAATTTCAAGGTTGGAAACATCCTCCAACAACCTCCACTCCTTTAGCATCATGTGAGCCAAATGTCCAGTAGGCTTCCGGCTAAAAGCATCGGCTACAACATTCATCTTGCCCGGATGGTATTGAATGGAACATTCATATTCTTTCAAAAATTCTATCCATCTCCTTTGCTTTAAGTTCAACTCCTTCTGAGAAAACAAATATTTTAGGCTTATATGATCCATGAACACCTCAAACTGTTCCCCGTAGAGGTAGTGCCGCCATATCTTCAATGCAAACACAACTACGGTGAGCTTTAAGTCATGAGTGAGATAATTCTTATCATGCTCTTTCAATTGCCTTGAGGGGTAGGCAATGACCTTTCCGTGCCGCATGAGCACACATCCCAACCCCACGTGGGACACGTCACTGTAAACGATAAAACCACCACTCCCAAAAGGCACTGTGAGGACGGGAGCCGTAGTAAGGCGTTTCTTCAACTCCTGAAAGCTCATTCCGCATCTGTCACTCTAATTGAACTTGACATTTTTCCTCATCAAGTAAGTGAGAGGTGCAGCCAAATTGGAGAATCCCTCCACAAATCTCCGGTAATAGCCTGCCAACCCAAGAAAACTACATATCTCAATGACGCTCTTGGGTCTCTCCCAACTCATAACTGCCTCTATCTTTACCGGGTCAACAGAAATGCCTTCAGCTGACACTACTTGTTCGAGAAATGCTACCTTCTCTAACCAGAATTTGCACTTAGCTTGGTATACAACCTGTGCTCTCGAAGCATCTCAAGAGTAAGGTGAAGGTCTCGATCATGATCCTCCCGTGTCGGGGAGTACACCAAAATGTCATCTATGAATACCATGACACGTCTATCGAGATGAGGTTTGAAAACCCGGTTCATCAAATCCATGAATGCCGCCGACGCATTTGTCAAACTAAAAGACATAACAAAGAACTCGTAGTGCCCATACCAAGTCCTGAAAGCAGTCTTCGGAATATCTCCCTCCTTGATCTTCAATTGATGATAGTCGGATCGATGGTCGATCTTGGAGAAAAATCTTGCTCCCTTCAATTGGTCAAATAGGTCATCTATCCGTGGCAAGGGATAACGATTCTTGATAGTGACCTTATTCAACTACCGGTAATCGATGCACATTCTCATTGACCTGTCCTTCTTCTTCACAAAGAGGACCGGAGCTCCCCATGGCGAGACACTTGGTTGGATGAAACCAAGTTGTTGTAACTCTTCAATTTTATTTTTCAGTTCCACAAGCTCTATCGGGGTCATTCTATACGGTACCCTTGAAATCGGAGCGGTGCACGGAGCAAGCTCTATTGCGAACTCAATCTCCCGATTCGGAGGCAATCTGGGAAGTTCCTCTGGAAACACATCCAAGAACTCACTGACAACCGGAATGGCCAAGGAGTTTTGTGCTTCTGGGTTTGCTAAGCTCAAGGCTTTGAGGTGAGCAATATCCCTTTGTCTCAATCCTCAAAAGTGAAACGACTTAACTCCTTCCGGCCTGAAGTTCACCATCTTTTCAAAGCATGCAACATGGCTGTGGTGGTTTGACAACCAATCCATCCCTAGGATGACATTGAAATCCAAGTCTTGAAAATCTAGGATGATGAGGTTGGCTAACAGTTCATTCTCCCCCACTTGAACCACACAATCTCTAAATATTTTGTCCGTATCAACTGACTTGCTAAGTGAAGTTGCAATGGTCAACTCCCACTCCAACGGAGTAGCCTCAGTCAAAAAGCCCTTTACGAAACTACGTGAAATAAATGAGAGAGTGGATCATGTGTTGATCAACACTCAGGCTAGGCATTCATTCACTAATAAAGCGCCTGTGCGATTAAATAACTACTATTAATAGATTTCAAGCGTATATGCATCATACATGGGTGACTAACAACATCACATCACAATAAGCATTTTCAATGTAAGACTTTAACCTTTTTGCCTACCTTGCACGACATTGTCTAATGCACGTGCGTCTCTCTCGGATAGGGCAAAAACTCGGCCTTGGGTGGCTTGGCGAGGTGACCGCGTAGACGGTGAGGCCCTCGAAGCCTGGGAAGAGCTCTATTGAGATGTCTGTCTAATAGGGGGCCTACTCCCCTGAGATTGAGTTGGTAGATGATGTCGGGGGCAATCTCTAATAATGTGGCCTCGATCACCATAATGGAAACAACCTCCGGTAGCCTTCTGACATTACCCTATTGGGAGCCTCCTTCCACAAAGGGTGCAGACATCATGTGAATATGTGGGAGGAGCATAACCCGTAGCCTGAGTCACCGCGGGGCGAGGAGCCTGAGTAAGAGGCGGGCGAAAAGCCGGTGGAGCAAAAGGGTGAAGAGACTGAGGTGTAGAGTACATCCTCTATGATTGAGCTGGTTCTATAGACTAGTACGACGTAATTCTAGCTCTCTTTTCTACCGAGCCACTGGATTGGCCTTTCTCCATCCCTCTTCTCTTGAAGGACTCTTCAGAATTATCCTCCGTTAATAGTGCCTTGTCCACTACTTCGGCATATCTCTCATGCCAGAACATCGAAACTCGGTCTTTGAGGTAGGCCTTCAACCCTCTCTCAAATTTTTGGGCTTTCATAGCCTCGGTAGTAATCATATGTGGAGCAAATCGAGATTGCTCTGAGAACTTGGCTTCATATGCCGCCACCGACATGTTACCTTGTTCCCAGGTAATAAATTCGACTTCTTTTTTTTCTTTCATCCTGACGGGGAAGTATTTCTTGTAAAAGATGTCCAAAAACTCACCCCATGTCCACACTTGATCCTGTTGGGTCAAATCTCGGGTCCTAAGTTCGAACCTCTACCAATGATCAACCTCACCTTCAAGCACAAAGGCGGCCCAAGTGTGTAGCACCCTGGACTTTTCCCTACTTAATGAATAACACTTTCATAGCTAATTGGCCATTCACGTAATCCAATTAATAAATAAGAGAGAAATTGAAGATTCTGAAATGCCAAAAATGTTCCTTTTCGAAAGACGAATACAACGTAAGTTGAATCGTCAAAATCCAACGAACGAGTCAAAAGATAAGATCGAAACAAAAAAAACCTGCAGAACACCGATCGCTAGGGATCGATCGGTCCACAACCGATCGCTCGGTCCAAACTAGTGATCAATTGGTCCCAAACTGATCGATCGGTAGCTATTGACTGGTTAACTTTTTTGTATGAGAAATTTTTCCAGAGAGCATGTTTTTGACTGATCGCTCGGTCAAGAACACCGGTCGCTCGGTAGGCGACCGATCGCTCGGTATTAACCATCGATCGATCGGTCTATCGTGTTTTGCAAAAATTTCATTAAGGACTTTTTCATCTTTTGGAGTATTTAACCCTTACCTTTAAGGCTTGCACGAGCCTTGGGTCCTCACTTTTATCACACTTAGAGTCTTGAGAGAAAGGAAGAGAGGAGAAAAGGGTTTTGGAACCTAGGGCACCATCTTGAAGATAATCAAGGGTTTTAAAGACCCAAGATCATACCTTTGGCTTGGAATCCTCAAATCCACCCTCAAGCACGTGTGGGTTTCCTTCTCCAAGCTAGGGTAGCGTCTCCCTCGACATTCACAAGGGTTTCCTCCCTTCTTTTCAAAGTTAATACACTCTTCCTAGCTACCTTGGTAATAACCTAGATTTTCTTTTGAATATGGTGTGTTGTATCTTCCCCATTCATCCTTTGTGTTGAAATATGCTAAATCCCTAAAATATAAACAAGATAAAATAAATGAAGGGTGGAATGTATGGATGGAGGAAAGGAATGAGGCGATGGGATGCCATGTTGTGATGTGTTGAATGATGGAAATGGTGGGAGGGTATCATACAAATAATTAATGCACATGTGATGCTTGATGAAATGCTTGAGAAAGAAATTATGAGTTTAAAGGACTAAAGATTGTAGAACACCACTTGCTTGGTAAAATGCATGAATGAATTATTTTGAATTGAATGAAGTTCGAAAAGCATGATTCATGTAGTTTCCCTAAAATGACGATTGTGACCATATTTCTATATGCTTGTTTAAATTCTCATATGAATGTGATAATGTTATATGTTACTTCTCAAATTGTATATGTCATCATGTTTCACAAATAGTTATGCATGAGCACACATGTATATGGAGGAATGTCAAGGAGGTTGGTAGCCCGGTTAAGGGTGCTAGCCTCTTGCTCATAAGAAAATGGTATTGTTAAGGAGGTTCGTAGCCAAGGGATATGCGGGTGCTAACCTCTAGCTCATAAGAAAAGGTTCAAAAGTATTGTATTGTCAATGAGGTTGGTAACCTAGGGGTGTGCGGGTGCTAACCTCTGGCTCATAAGAAGGATGTGAACTATCAAGGAGGTTGATTAACCTCTGGCTCATAAGAAAAGTATTGGAATTGTCAAGGGGGTTGGTAGCCCAGGATTGTGCGGGTGCTAACCCCTGGCTCATAAGAAAAGATTCATAAGTATTACATTGTCAAGGAGGTTGTGTAGCACCTCAGACTTTTCTACACTTAATGAATAGCATTTTCATAGCTAATTGGCCTTTCTCGTAGTTTAATTAATAAATAAGGGAGAAATTGGAAATTCTAAAACATCAGAAATGTTCCTTTGCAAAAGATGAACCCAACGTAAGTTGAATCTTCGAAATCGGACGAACGAGTCAAAAGATATGGCCAAAACAGTTCTGACCTGTAGAGCACCGATCGCTCGGTCCATTCAGCGATCGATCGGTCCAAAACCGATCGATCGGTAGCTATCGACTGGTTAAAAATTTTGTATGGGGAAATTTTCCAGAGAACATGTTTTTGACCGGTCGATCGGTCAGAACACCGATCGCTCGGTAGGCAACCGATCGATCAGTCATAACCACCGATCGCTCGGTCTTCGCGTTTTTGCTGAAAATTCAGTAAGGGCTTTTTCATCTTTTGGGCGTTAAACCCTTACTCATAAGGGCTTGCCCGACCATTTGGGTCCCTATTCACTACACTTAGAACATTTAGAGAGAATGGGGAGGAGAAGAAGAGGGTTTTCTCCTAGGGCATCCTTTGTGAAGAAATCAAGGGTTTAAACACCCAAGATTATTCCTTTTGCTTGGATCTCTCAAAGCCAAGCCTCAAGCTCGTGGGGGAGTCTCTCTCAAGCAAGGACAACATTCTCCAAGCTATTTTCAAGAGGGTTTCCTTCCCACTCAAGCCTTCTTCAAGCAAGAGTCCTTCTTCTTGCAAGTTGGAGCTCCAATCAAGGTTTACAACTAAGATCAAGCCTTGATTCAAGGTTAGTACACCCTACTAACTTTCCCTAGCAATAACCTAGGTTTTCTATTTCAAATGGTGATTATTTATATTATGCTTTCCTTTCCTATTAATTGTATCATCTCAATAAATATAAACAAGATAAGGAAAAAAAAAAGGATATGGATGTGTATGGAATGTGGATTGAGGCGATGGGATGCCAAATGTATGATGTGTGATATGTGTGGTGTGGGAAATGAAAAATGGAGGATGGGCATTTTACAAATAATAAACTTACCCTTATGTGGTTGGATGGAAAATATGCATTAAAGAAGAAGAAGATGAACCATTAATGGACATCGTATGTTATGTGTTGATAAATGCTTAACTTATGAAATGATGACTTAAAGGAATTGGATGTAAGCCTTATGTAATTATTCTTGTAAATGATGACTCGACCAAATGCTATGTTGACTACTTAAATGTTTGCATGATATGCTATGAATTTAAATGAAATGCAATATCTCTTTTGTTATTCTCATTCCCATGATTGTCACTATTGGCACGTACACGAGCACGCATGTTAGCATGAATCGAGATTTCAAGAGCATGTGCATATAATAACCAACAAGAAAATATTGCATGTCAAGGAGGTTGGTAGCCCAGGGAGATTCGGGTACTAGCCTCTGGCTCACAAGAAAACCCCAAAACACATATTGTCATGGAGGTTGGTAGCCTAGGGAGATTCGGGTACTAGCCTTTGGCTCACAAGAAAACTAAACAAGTAATAAAAATCACATATTGTCAAGAAGGTTGGTAGCCCAGGGACATTCGGGTACTAGCCTCTGGCTCACAAGAAAACCATATTTCAAGGAGGTTGGTAGCCCAGGGAGATTTGGGTGCTAGTCTCTGACTCACAAGTTACAAGATGCAAGGTTACAAGATGATGACAAGGCATTCATGCATGCACTTATACATGATTTCTACAAGCCATACCGAGACATGAAATGGATTTCCAAGCATGAGTTTTATCAGAGTTTTCGCATTCATGCACGTATGTCAAGATGATTGTATTGTACCATGTCTTATGATATTTCTTTTGTGATGCTCTGATTTCTACGTTGTACTGTATTATCGTTGTTGTGTTCATTATTGCATGGTTAGATAGTAGCTTGTACTCGCTGAGTATTCCATGCTCAACCGTACTTTTATGTCGGCAGGTACTGAGGGAGCCCTCGACCTGGAGCCTTGGGTCGAGGAAGAGTATATAGAGGAGAGAGAGCCATCTATCCCACTGTAGTATTAGGCGGACCGAGACCTTGACATGTGGCAGTACCTCGACTACTGTTGAGGGGAGAGTATGAGAGGATGCTTATGTACTTTGGGGCGCGACAGGTTGGTAGCCCAGGGTTGTGCGGGTACTAACCTTTGGCTCATAAGAAATATGGAAAGGACTCATATGTTTTATAGATATGGTTTGGTTTTCATTAAAGTTGTGAGTTAATAAATGGTTATGTATGACATTGTTTTAGATGAGTATGAACTGTATCTTCCAGTACTTGCATATGATGCTTTGCTCGTTAGTATTATTGCTAGTTAGGAGGTTGTACTTGCTGAGTATTCCATGCTTAGCTGTACTTTTATGTCGGTAGGTACACGAGTCCTCTTCGACATTTGTGCCCCGGGTCCTTGGGTTAAGGAGGACTACGGCGAGGAAGAACCATACGAGGATTCCGTAGCTGAGCCTCAGGCTGAGGCGAGAGACTTAGACCATTGGCCCAAGGGGGTGACTATTGAGCTAGATAGAGTTGTGTTTTGTCTTTTGTATTTTGATAGGTGGGATGTCCACCTTTACATGTCATATTTTGTATAAACTTGGAATACTTGTTAAGTTTATAGAAGAAAGGAAAAAGTTGGTTGTATTTCCGCCATATTTTAGCTTCCGCACTCTGTATTATATTCCATTAGGGCATGCTATACCTTGTTCATTACAGGATAGTTGCCATGTTATGTATAGTCACACCTAAAGTATCCCTTAATTCCTAGGGGGTATTTTGGGGCGCGACAAAGTGACCCTTTCCGCTTCAGTAGGTGTCAATACAGAGAAGATCTTTTCAAGTTGCCGGATCCATCCTTCGGCAACTAGCGGGTCAATACTCCCATAAAATGTTGGAGGCCTCATCCTCCGAAAAGCCTCTATTCCGACTTGTGCTCGGAGGAGTGGTTATAATTACGGCATTAGGAGGAGTAGCCGGTTGCCTTGCCGCTAGCATAGCCAAAGTCTCGGCTATTAAAGTGAAAGCTTGGGCAAAGTCGGGTTGATCATCACCCGATGGAGCATCACTTCCATTGCCCCTTGTGTTGTATCCGCGACCTCAAGTATTGCGTCTCATGATTACTCCTGAGAATGACAATACAACATGAGTCTAACTTGGATACGCATTTAGTAACAATTTAACCATTTGTTCAAAACATATTCACTAAGCATAGAATAATGCACACAAGGTATATATAACAATGGTATAACAATCTATTTAGTAGCTCCGATGAATATGATAGCAATCTTTCAAAGTAGGTCCATGTTAGCAAGACAAGAGTGCTTGCAGAATTAGGGTTCTATGGAACCAGCCATGGCCGCTGGCCCTATGGGAGGGGGATCTTCTTCTCGACCCCCTGATAAACCTTCTTATGCTAATCTAGTAGGATCCTCTCCTTCCTACGCTGAAGTTTCAACCAAGATCTTGATTCCACAAGTTATTAAAATAGCAAAACCTCTCTCTGCGTTTCAAGGGGAACCAACAATTTTTTTTACTCCAGATGAATCTGCAAAGTTAGCATCTCCTCTAAAGCTTTCTTTGATTGCTAAGTGTTCGTATGGCCATCCCCCATTCCCAGCAATCCGTGAGTTTTTTAAGAATAACTTTCATCTTCGACAGGAGTATACCATTGGGATTCTGGATCCTCGTCACCTCCTTATCAGATTCTTCTCCGAAGAGGATTACCTTACAGTATACCTAAAGGAATACTGCTATATTCAAGGTGCCCTTCTTCATTTTATTATATGGACACCATCTTTCTGCTCTGGGGTGGAGCCTTCGATTGTTCATGTATGGATTTCCCTTCCAAATCTACCGATACATCTCTTTCAAGAGTCTATTTTAAAATCCATTGGATCTTCGGTTGGGAAAGTTCTATGTATTGATGGACCCACAAAGCTCTTAACTTGTCCAAACAAAGCTAGACTTTGTGTTGATCTAGAATTTACTGAAGCCAAACCTCAACGGATTTGGTTGGGTATTGGTAGTTCTAGTCGATGGCAGAAGATTGTTTACGAGAAAGAAATATCCTATTGTTCACACTGCTGTAAACAAGGGCATGAGATTGAAGAATGCAGAATAGCATCTAAGAAGAATATCGTTCATACCAATCAGGAAGAAGACCTGTCACATCGTGGAAAAAAGAAAGTTTGGGTGAAGAAGGTTTCCTGTAACAAAGATGATGCTGGATTGAGGTTTACTCATCAAATATCCAGGGAAAGTTCTCAAGATTATCATGGAGATAGAGTGGATAGAGCAGATGGGATCGAAGATCTTATCATTTAGAATTTAAATACTGGAAATTTTGGGAGTGAAACAGAAGTTGATTTTGAAAACCTGAATATAAATCCTCCCTCAAAAGTTAACAATAAGGAAGATACTCCACTCATAAGGGACGAAGCTTAGAATGTTCAAATTTGATGTCAAGTTGAATCATCCCTAGCTATGGAAGACGAATATATTATTCCCTTGGTGAACCGAAACGATGACGTCTCTTCCCCATCATTGGAGGTTCATTTGAATAATGGTATAATACATCCAGAAAATCCGATCAAACTGCATGAGGCCCAGAATTTATAGATCTTGGGTATAGAGGATTCTCTCTTTCCTCTGAAGGTATGTTTTCCTAACAAATCTATTCATCCTACAGAGAATCCAGATGACTCTAATATGTGGATTTCTTTCAATCCAAACCTAAGCTTATTTGAGAAGAGAGTTGCATCCCCATGTAGCTCTCCTAAACAATACAATGATATTAATTGGACTTCCTCAGCATCTACAGAATTTCACAATGAAGTGGAAATTCTCTCTTTTGACAAGAAAAACACATTTATTGCCAACGCTAAAGAGTTTCTTGCTGCCTTGCCAAAGATCCAAAATAGCAGCATGATTGTCACAGAAGGAGAATTGACTCAAAAGAAAAAAAAAGCATTCCTCCTTCAGATAGAGTCACTCGATCTAGAGCTTTTGCTCCCATATCTATCAAACAAAACCCTACTGTGTATCATGATTAATATTCTTTCTTGGAATATTAGAGGTGTGGGGCATATAGCTTCTAAAGCTAGATTAAAAAATTTGATGAAATTGCATAATCCTTCTATCATTGCTATTATGGAACCTATGCAACCCTCTAAGAAAATAGAGGCCCTTAGCAAGATGCTTAATATGCCTGGGTATTTATATCATCACAAGATCTGGATTCTTTGGAAACAAGGTTTGAACATTAACTGCTTTGCCTCTTTAGATCAAGCTTTGATAGTTGATGTGCTTGCCCCTAGTAAGGATAATCTCAGGTGTGGTTTTATTTATGCAAAGTGCATGAGAGAAGATAGAATGAGTTTATGGCAAGATATCTCTTTACTGCTGTCAAACTTCAATGGCCCCCTCTTATTTGCTGGAGACTTCAATGCTATTTCTAACTCTAGAGAGATATTAGGTGGAAGAGATCCTAATATTCAGTCTATGGAAGACTTTAACTTATTTTCTAATGAGATGGGTCTTCTTGATGCGGGTTTTGTCGAGAACAAATTCACTTGGTGTAATAATCAGAGAGGTCAAAGAAGAATTTATGCCAGGTTGGACCGGATCCTCTATAATGCAGCATGGAGTAACACTTTCCCAAATTCTCAGGTATCTCATTTATCCAGAATTAATTCTGATCATGCTCCTCTTCTTTATAAAGCTGATATTGGTGTAGTGCGAACCCCTTCTTCTTTCAAATTTCAAGAGATGTGGATCTATCATCCAGATTTTAAAAGGTTAGTTGATGATTCTTGGTCTATTCCTATTTATGCTCATCCTATTACTTGTTTTTTTTTTTCTGAAATTGAAGAGACTCAAAGTTTCTCTTAAGTCTTGGAACAGGGATATTTTTGGAAATATTTTTATCAGAATCAAGGATTTGGAAGCAAAAATTTGTGAAGCAGAAATTCAGTTACAAGATTCTTGGGATGCCAGTCTTGATGAATCTTTAAGTTCACAAAAGGATGAGCTGAATCAGGTTTTGCTTTATGAAGAAATGTTCTGGAAACAAAAATCAAGAATCAAATGGCTCAAAGAGGGTGACAACAATACCAAGTTCTTTCACTCGATGGTCAATCATAGAAGACAAAAGAATATTATTCATAAAGTTAAGAATAATATGGGAGAGTGGGTTGATAATGAGCTTGACATTGCTAAAGAAGCTATTTCTTATTTTCAACATCTTTTATCTTTGTCCCAGAATATTATTGACCATGGTATTATTGAGCATGTTCCGAGTCTGATTACAGATGAAGATAATGCTTTTCTCATCTTTCTACTTTCTTTGGAGGAAGTCAAGCAAGTGGTCTTTACCCTTTCTGAAGATAGTGCTCTGGGGCCTGATGGATTTGGTGGGTATTTTTATCGCTCGTGCTGGGATATTATTCAAAGTGACCTGTATATGGCTGTGCAAGATTTCTTCAAAAACCCATTTATTCTGAAGTCGGTTAATGCAATAGCTATTGCTCTAATTGCCAAGAGAGAGGACCCATCCACCTTTGCTGATTATAGACCTATAAGTTTGTGCAATTTTTTCTATAAAATTTTCTCTCGAGTGATTACTGTTCGCCTTGCTAAAATTCTTCCTAAAATTGTTTTAGAAGAACAGTCTGGTTTTATCAAAGGCAGGAACATCACTGACAATATCTCTATTGCTCAAGAGATGGTTAATGACATTGATAAGAAATATTTTTGAGGAAATATTATTATCAAGCTTGATATGGTAAAGGCTTATGATTGCATGGAGTGGAACTTCATTTCTGTTGTGCTGAAGAAGTTTGGGTTTTGTGATTTTTTCATTAGTCTAATTCAAGGGTGTTTGCAGAACCAATTTTTTTTGGTGATCATTAATGGGTCTTTACATGGTTTCTTCCCTAGCTCGCGAGGATTAAGACAAGGTGACCCTCTTTCTCCAGCTCCTTTTATTTTGGTTGAGGAGGTCCTCGGTAGAGGTCTTTCTAGTATTTCATCTCATCAGACTACTGGTTATAATATTGGGAGAAATGGATTTGCAGTTTCTCATCTTTTATTTGTAGATGATTCCCTTATTTTTTGCAATGGTAGTCACCGAAGCATTAAGAAAATTTTTGAGTTCCTTTCTAAGTATGAAGATTCCTCTGGGCAAAAGATTAATAAAGACAAAAGTTCTCTTTACTGCTTTGTCAAAATGACTTTTGCTAGGAAAAGATCCATCTCTAGATATTTGGGATTTAAATTCAAAAAATTCCCTTTTATTTATCTGGGAGCTCCTTTGATCAATGGTAGGCAGAAAATTTCTCTCTTCCTCCCTCTTTGTGGAGAAAATCCAAAGGAGAATTGATGGTTGGACAAGCAAATTTTTGTCTGCTGGTGGGCGCTTAATGTTGATCAAGCATGTTCTATCTTCAATCCCAGTCCATATTATTTCAAGTATCAATGCTCCCTCTGCAATTGCTACTAATATCGATAAAATGATGGCCAGATTTTTCTGGAACAGCTAGGAGTTACATAAGAGGCATCATTGGGTTAATTGGAATACTTGTGCTCTTCCAACATTGGAAGGGGGGATTGGTATTAGGAAAATGGCTGATTTCTCCAAGGCGTTTCGGTTCAAACAAGCTTGGAAAATTTACTTGACAGAGTGTCTCTGGGTGCGATTCTTCAAGGATAAATATAGGATTAATAATGTTTGGAATGCCCTTCCTACTCGGGGATCTTCGAAACTTTGGCATGCTATTTGTGGTGTATTTCAGGAAGTGCTCTCAAACACTACAGTGCTGATTAGGAATGGTCTAAAAGTCAGTTTCTGGTTTGATTGTTGGTTTAAGGAAGATGTGCTTATTGAATTAGTATTGGATAACCCAACTCATAGCCCTACTATTGCTAATATTCTTTGTACTGATGGTGAATGGGACTTATCTCAGATGAGTAATTTTCTTCCTCTTGCTACTATTGATGATATTAAATCAGGGAACTTTTCTATTTCGGACAAAGAAGATAAATTCATATGGAATAAATCTCCCTTGGGGAATTTTTCGGTTTAGTCTGCCTGGAACCAAGTGAGATCTTCTAAAAACCACCTGGATTGGGCTAAAGCTGTTTAGAATTCTATTATGCCTACTAAAGTTCGAGTTATGTGTTGGAAAATTATGCATCATGCTATTTCTACTGATTTAGCCATCCAAGATCTCGGAATACCACTGGCTAGCAAATGTTGTTGCTGCAATTCTTCTTGTATTGAAAGTAAAAATCATCCTTTTGTCAGAAGTGAGATTGCTACGACAATATGGCGCTTTTTCTCAGCTCAGTGCTTTATCCCATTCAATTCTTATGACAATATTCAGTGCACTATTACTCGTTGGTTTGGAGCCGCTTCATCAAGACAAAATGATCTTTTAACTCTTGTGGCAGGTTTGATAGTCTAGGAAATTTGGATGGAACGAATTCGAAGGAAATATGATTCAGTTTTGCGTCAGGAGAAAAGTTTAATTCAGAATATTAAACGTAAGATTTATGACACTGCTTCTTACTGTGAGGAAAAAAGGATTGATTTGTCTCCTATTTCTCCTTCGCACCATTCTCCAACTAAGAGACCAAGTTTTATTCATGTTAAATGGCTTTGTCCTCCTCGGGGTAGGTACAAACTGAATATTGATGGAGCTTTTAAAGGAAATCCGGGCATTGCTAGAGGAGGTGGAGTTATTAGAGATCATGATGGAAACTTTATAGCTTGTTTTCACTCTCATAATGGTTTTTGCAGTAGTTATATGGCTGAAACTAGAGCTCTTCTAGATGGTTTATCTCTGTGTTCTACTCTTCATTTTAAAGATATTGATATTGAATCAGACTCAAAAAGTTTGGTTCACTCTTAGAATGGGACTAATGCCACATCTGGGCAGACTTGGTACTGGGACAAAAAGATTAGGTGTTTGTTGCATGAGGTCCATCTATCCACCATATCTATCATGAAGCTAATGATGTGACTAATTTTTTGGCTAATCATGGGTGCAATTCAATGGATCATCAATTTTTTACTACTTTGAATAGTATTACAAGGAAAGCTAAAACTCTGATATATTTGGATAAAATAGAGATTGGAAACTTTAGGAAAATTCTTAGGGGTTAGGTATTATGCTTTCTTCTGTTTCTTTGTAGCCGTAAGGTTCTATGTCCCCCCCTTTTTTAGTGTCTCTTTTGGGGTAAGGTTTTATGTCCCCCCCTTTTTGGTGTCCTTGTAGGAGTTAGGTTTTTGTTGCTCTCTTTTTGGTGTATATGTAGGGGTAAGGTTTTATGTCCCCCCCATTTCTTTTTCTATATTAATAAACCGGTAGGGGTCTGCCAAACCCCCACTCCTTCTGAGTGGCTTTTTTTTTATATAAAAAAAATGGCATAATATACAATCCGTGTTCCTAGCGTAAGACTATAAGTTTGGTTGAAGTTCAACCAGTTTTGACTAAGACTAACTTGTTAATCTATACTTGGAATACAACTCTGCCACAACACCTAATGCCATGTTCAATTATGGTATCGAGTACTAAGTGATCATAGGGAGTCTAATGCCTAGCGCTCTGATACCACTTCTGTCACGCCCCAAAATACCCTCTAGGAGTTAAGGGATACTTTAGTCGTGATTATTCATACCTGTCAAACCATCCTGTAATGAACAAGGTAATTGTAATACCATAATGACATAAATCAGAGTGCGGAAGCTAAAACATGAGTGCAGAAGCGTATACCAAAATTTTCTTTCTATATACGGTCTGTATTCCAAGTGAAAATATACATAGCATAATTAGAGTAAAGGTGGACATGCCCACCTATCAAAATATCAAAAATACAAAAGAACGATTGAGCCCACTATGCTCAACAGTAATCTAAGTACGGCCACACGTCCAAATCCCTATCCTCCTGAGACTGCATCGGAATAGGTGGCTCTCTCTCCTCAACATACTCTTCCTCAACCCAAGGCTCAGGGTTGAGGGCTCCCTCAGTACCTGTCGACATAAAAGTACGGCTGAGTATGGAATACTCAGCGAGTACAAGCTACTAGCTAACAATAGCAATAACAAAGCACAACTGTAGTAACCACAATACACAATAATCAATTTTAAGTAACACTAGCAACATATGACATTTAGCATTGAAAATGAAGCAATATAAATATCTTGACATGCGTGCATGAATGCGAAAACTCTGATAAAACTCATGTTTGGAAACCTGTTTCATGACTCAGTCTTGCTTGAGAAAATCATGAATGCGTGCCTTGTCTTGTTTGAAATCACATGTCTTGCTTGTTCCTCACTTGTTCTTGACTTGCTTGACTTGTATACTTGTGAGCCAGAGGCTAACACCCACACATCCCTGGGCTACCAACCTCCTTGTCATTTCATTTACTTGTGAGCCAGAGGCTAGTACCAGCACATCCCTGGGCTCCCAACCTCCTTGATGTTTCATTTACTTGTGAGCCAGAGGCTAGCACCTACACATCACTGGGCTACCAACCTCCTTGACATTTCATTGACTTGTGAGCCAGGTGTGACATATCCTAGGGATATGCCCTGCCCTTGATATTCATGCTTGTTTATTTCATTCATTTACTTATACTTGAAAAACGTCGGTTCATGCATGCATGCGTGGGTGTGTGTAGCACTTGTAGTATCATGATAACAATATGACATGAAGGATAGTGTATAACATTTCAATTCATAGTATAAACATGTGAAAATTTAGATAATCTATATGACATTTGATCAAGGTTACATAATTGGAGGAACTACACATGTTCATATTTGCCTATTCTTCATTAGGTTGGGAATTTCTCATTTATACATTTGATCAAACATAAGGCATGCAACATTTCATAGTCATTTCATTTCCCCTTTTTAGTGCATGCATTTCATCAAACATCAATGTGTGTTCATTATTTGTAGGATACCCTTCCACCATTTCATCACATAACATTCATCACATTCACACGGTATCCATCGCCTCACACCCTTCATTCATTCTCACATCTCACACCATTTATTATCTTGTTCATTATTGGGAAAGTTAGGGTATTACAACAAGAAGGGGAAAATAGGGGAGATCAATACACTACATTGAAGATAAAAAACTAGATTATTGCTAAGTGAGTTAGTGGGGTGTACTAACCTAGAATAGAAGAAGAGGAAAACCCTTGAGAATGCCGTGAAAGATGCTGCCCTAGCTTGAAAAGAGCCCCACACGAGCTTGAGGATGGGCTTGAAGAAATCCAAGCTTAGTGATGATTCTAGGGTGTTTAAACCCTTGATCTTCCTCTCAAATGCAAGGGACCTTAGGAACCCTAGGTTCTCTCTCCCTCTCTCTCAATATCTCTAAGGATGGTGTGTGGGACCCAAGGCTCGAGCAAGGCTTATAAAGCCAAGGGCTGATGGTCAAAAGACCAAAAATGACCTTAATGAAATTTTGCAAAAACGCGAAAGACCGAGAGATCGGTGCTTATGACTGAGCGATCGGTGTCCAACCGAGCGATCAGTATTTATGACCGAGCGATTGGTTAAAAACACCCTCTCTGAAATTTTTCCCTATACAAAAAAGTTAACCAGTCGATAGATACCGATCAATCGGTTTTGGACTGATCGATCGCTAGTTTGGACCGAGCAATCGGTTGTGGATCGATCGATCCCTAGCGATCGGTGCTCTGTAGGTTTTTGCTATTTCGGCCATAACTTTTGACTCATTCGTCGGATTTTGATGATTCAACTTACGTTGGATTCTTCATTCGAAGGAGAAAATTTCTTGCATATTAGAATTATCAAATTCTTCTTTAATTATTAATTAGACTACATGGAAGGACAATGGCTATGAGAACACTGTCATTAGGTGCGAAAAGTTCCGGGACCAGGACATATGAGATCGGAGTGTCCTCAACTTGCTAAAAGTAATAAGTACAAGAAGAAAGCCATGAAGGCCACTTGGGATGATTCAGAAGATAGCAACTCTAAAGCATCAAGTGATGAAGAAACAGCTAATCTATGCCTCATGGCACTAGAGAATGATGAGGTAACCTCTTCCTTCAATGACTCTCTTTCCTATGAAGAAATAAGAGATGCTTTTAATGATTTATATGCTGAATTTAGAAAAATTGTTTCTAAAAATAATTCTCTTAAAAAGGAAAATCTTTTGCTTCTCACATCACAAGAAAATCTTTAAAAAGAAATTGAAGAATTGAAGATGAAAGAAAAAGTTCAATCATCTCCAATTCCTATATGTAATTGTGATGAGAAGGAAGCAAAGATTCAAGACTTGACCAAAATTGCTTTTAGACTTTCAACTGGAGAAAAGAATTTGGCAAGAATTTGGGGTCAACAAACTTGCGTTTTTGGAAAAGCTGGATTGGGGTATAACCCTATGTCAAAACAAAAAGTTTATCAAAAATTCTTTTCAAAACCTGCTAGTAGTTCTACTACACCTTCAACTACTTTCTATAATTTTAACAAAAAGGTAGTAGTAAGAAAATTTTGGGTTCCAAAACGGACTTCCCCTCCCAAAACTAACTATGGAGGACCCAAGATGATTTGGGTACCAAAGAAAGTTACTTGAACTTATCTTGTAGGTATGCTTCAAGTCCAAATCCTCCAAATCAGTGTGGTTTTTGGATAGCGGTTGTTCGAGGCACATGAGTGGGAACAAAGAATTATTCGTATCTATCTCTCCTAAGGATGGAGGGCATGTGACCTTCGTGGACAACGCGAAGGGGAAGATCATTGGCATAGGCATTGTTGGTAAGAATTTCTCTACTCTTATTGAAAATGTTTTATTAGTTGAAGGACTTAAACATAATTTGATTAGCATTAGCCAACTTTGTGATAAAGGATTAATTGTTTCTTTTAAATCAAATCTATTTATAATTAAAGATAAAGATAATGTCAATACTTTATTTATAGCACATAGAAATCAAAATGTTTACACTTTTGAATTTGATGATTTAACTGCTCAAAATATGATGTGCTTATCTGCTGTAAATGAGGCTAGTTGGTTGTGGCATAGACGTTTAGGTCATGCTAGTATGGAATTACTTTCTAAACTATCTAAGAATGATTTAGTAAAAGGTCTCCCAAAGACCAAATTTATCAAAGATAAAGTAATGCATGCCAACTTGGAAAACAAGTAAAATCCTCATTCAAAAATAAGAAAATAATTTCAACCTCTAGGCCCTTAGAACTTCTTTATATGGACTTGTTTGGACCCAATGAAGTAGCAAGCCTAGGTGGTACAACATATACCTTTGTGATTGTTGATGACTATTCTAGATATACATGGGTATTGTTTTTATCAAACAAAAGTGAAGCACTTAATCTATTTAAGAAATTTTATAATAGAGTGCAAAATGAAAAAGGATATACTATTAATAACATAAGAAGTGATAGAGGTGGTGAATTCAAAAATAAAGAGCTTGAGCTATATTGTGAAGAAAATGGTTTTAACCATAACTTCTTAGCTCCAAAAACTCCACAACAAAATGGAGTTGTTGAAAGGAAGAATAGATCTCTTCAAGAGATGGCATGGACAATTCTAAATGAGCATAAACTTCCTAATTATTTTTGGGCTGAAGCCATCAATACCTCTTGCTATGTTATTAATAGGGTAATAATAAGAAACAAACTAAAAAATACCCTTTATGAACTATGGAAAGGAAGATCCCCTAATATTAGTTACTTTAAGGTGTTTGGGTGTAAATGCTTGATTCTTGATGACAAACATCACTTAAAGAAATTTGATCCTAAAGCTATTGAAGGAATCTTCCTAGATTATTCAAATAATAGCTGTGAGCACAGAAATTTACTCACGGGATTTTAGAGTCGCTACCTATTCATTCAGAAGGGATAAGTACCCTGGGTTTGGATAAGGTCTTAGTCTGCGAGTGAGATCAGGGTAAGGGGTTCAGTTAAGTCCGGGGAAGGTGCTAGGCACCCCGAGGCTTCCGTTTTACAACGGTTCCGTACTCTCTAGGTATAATCCAATTAAAGTTAATCTTGTTCAAAATACCGGAATGTTTAAGTTAACACTAATCCAAGAAAAGAAAAGCTAACTAGGGTCGAACTCGGGTTGGGTTGCTTACGTACTCACAAGGTGAGATCAGACCAAGGTAGTTCTGGCACGTGAGCCTATGCTGAGCTAGGGGCGTGTGTGTGTGCACCAAGGATGGCTAACATGGACTAGTCCGGTAGACTAGGGTTTGGTTGACAGAGGTTGGTCAAGTGCAAGGTATAAGCCCGATAGGCTTGGGGGTAGTCCGGTAGACTAGGGCAGAGTTTGGCTAGGGTTAGGGTTGCTAACCGGGGTTAGGCCAAACTAACCATGGTTAGGGTTTCTAACCACAGTTAAGGAGATGTGAGATTTAGCCCGATAGGCTAAGGTGGGTTCCGGTAGGCCGAAGATAAGTCCGGTGACTTAGTTTTTAGGCCCGGTAGACCGTAAACCAAAAGTAAACGCGGTTAGGATTGCTAACTGAGGTTAAGGATAGTCTAACCATGGTTAAGATTACTAACCAGGTTTAGGAAATGGACCAAGGTCATTTTTGTGGTCCAAGTTGATTTTTAATCATTTTTCCAAGATTTATGGGGTTAAGGGGTACTTAACCGTGGTTAAATGTTAATCAGGGGTGCATTTAACCCAGGGGGCTAGGCAGGGCCTAAAGTGGCCTCCTACTAGGCTTGGACCCCTACAAAAGACCATAATTGAAAATAAGTTTACGTTGGTAATGGTATTACTGACATTTAAGACTGTATTTTCAACTTTAGTTTGCACTCTGTTAACTAGGGTTAGGGGGTAACCCTAGGTGATCTGAAATCATAGGATTGAAGAGGGGAATCCAGTGAGGAGTTTAAGCCTGGTGTGGGCCCCAAGGGGTGCCTAGAGTGGGTCCCATAGGATCCAAAGTTGTTGTGCCTAAAAGCACAGATTGGCGGTAGATTATTTACCGCCAATACCAAAATAGGCAAAATGTGAGTGGCGGTAGATGATCTACTACCATTCTGCACAGTATTCTTTTTTTGAATTTAACCATGGTTAAGACTAACCCATAGACCTGGAAGGACCAGGTTAGGTAAAGGGATAGGAGAGGGGTTCAACCTGGGCCCTGGATATGGACCAAGGCCCTCCTAAGTAGGCTAAAACTTGCTGTAACAGTGAAAGCCAGGAATGGCGGTACTGTGTTTACCGCCACTCCTGGTTTTGCTAAAAACCAGATTTTTGCTAATGGGGGCTATGCATAGAAGCAACCAGGGGTTCCCTCAGGATCTGAGGGACCCCCAGAAGCTCTGGTGATGGTCTTAAAGCTCAGGGGTGGCGCTATACCCGTAGGGGTTCACCACATCTATGACCAAGATGAGTGAACACCCTCTATTGGGTTTGAACTAATGCCAGAAACAACAAATAAGCAAGAAAATGTCCCCTGGAGATGACCAGGGGCTCATATGTGATGCACAAATCGAAAGAAGAGGGTAAGGGAGGCCCTACCCTGATGCTCTGCTTTTGCCGAAGAGGAGTGGTGGCTTGTGCGTAATGGTGGTGCATTCCGGTGATGTTGCAGCAGCTGGGGAGGCTTGGGACATACCAAAAGGGGTCCTGGGATTAAGATCAAGGTGTTGAAGAGGCTGAGGCGTGGGGATTTCGCAATAGGGGTTCTTCTGTTGAAAACTTGGATTTTGCAGACCCCTTTATAGTTGAAGGAATTGATATTTTATAAAAGGAGGTCCTTGGGACACCACTGGGATTAAATGGAAGGGGGAGATGGTGGTTGGACCTCTCAGAGGTCGAGTGAGGGCAAATGCATGATGGTGGAGTGGATGGAGGAGTGTGTAGGGGGCTACACAGACTGTAAACTAGGAACTTGCACAATGGTGGTAGATGGTCTACCGCTATTGTCAAAACAGGCAAAACATCTAATGGCTATAGATGATCTACCGCCATTAACAAATCAGGCAAATGGCTAGTTGGTGGTAGAACATCTATCATCAATAAGGGATTTTGATTGAAATGGGCCCAGCCCATGCACACTCAGGCTTAGGGGTTTTGGGCCTTTATGGGCCCAAGTCAAGGTTCAGGCCCTAGGGGCCATGGTTTTTAGGGTATAAGCCCTAAGGGCTCTAGGGCTAGGCTAGGGCTTTGGTTTAGGGTCAACTAGGGTTTTAACTAGAGTCGAGTCCTAGGTTTTAACTAGGGTTTACCTAGGTTTAGTTATGGTTTACCTAGGATTAGGGTTTGGTACTAGGGTTTTCTAGGGTTTGACTCAGGGTGAGGCCTAAGACTAACTAAAGGCTTACCTAGGGTTTAGGGGATTTGGCAGGGGGTAACCATGGTTAAAAGGGCTTAACCAGGGTTGGACACGAGTGTAAAAATTTTGTGCTTACAATAGCAAAGCTCATATAATATTTAATAAGAAATCATTAAATGTTGAAGAATCTATACATGTAGTCTTTGATGAAGCTAATCCATTTGAAAAGACTAAACCAATTGAAGATGATGAAGAAACTAATTTTGAGAAAATTGCTAAAGAAATCTCTAATCTTGAATTAACTAATGAAGAAAAAGAACAACAAGAACATAATGAACCAAATCATGATAATCTTATTGAAAATGAAGATGAAGAAGAAATTGATATTGAAGAATCAATTAAACTACCTAAAGCTTGGAGATTAAATAAAGATCATCCTAAAGACCTAATCCTTGGTGACTTAGAAAAGGGAGTTAGAACAAGAAGAAACATATGTAATAATCTAACTTTCCTTTCTCAAATTGAACCTAAGAATGCCCTTGAAGCCATTTAAGATGAATCTTGGGGCATTCCAATGCAAGAAGAACTTAACCAATTTGAAAGAAACAAAGTTTGGGATTTAGTGCCTAGACCAAAAGATAAATCTATTATTGGTACTAAATGGGTGTTTAGAAATAACGAGGATGAATCTGGAAATATAGTTAAAAACAAAGCTAGGTTGGTAGCTCAAGGTTACAACTAGAAGAGGGGATAGACTATGATGAAACCTTTACCCTGGTTGCTAGACTTGAAGCCATTAGAATGCTACTTGCCTTTGCAAGTTATAAAGACTGAAAAAATTTAGTGAATCTCAAATCTAAGGTTTGAGTTGAGAACTCACAAAGTCAAGGGGATGGTTAGGGCTACATATAAGTTTATCTACCATTTTTGAAGTTTTAACAGTTAAGTTATAAATTAAGGGATGATGTACTTTAAGTGCGGAAAATAGAAAGCCAAGTAAACCACAACACAAGGATTTTTACGTGGAAATCCTTATGGAAAAAACCACGGGACCTAGTCCAGCCAAGAGAATTCACTAAGACAAAGTAAATAAGAACTTACAAGACTCGAACTTGACTCCTTTAGACTCGACACTATGATCCTTCAGTTCATAGTCCTCCACACCTCGAAACGTCATCACGTATTCTCAAGTCCCATGATCAACCGCTGCCACTCGTACTTCTATTTGTGTCTTGAAAACAGTCCACGACCTTTCAATCGATCTCTATCAATGACGGCTTCGGATTCCACCGACCAAATAACTCTACCACGATCTGTCTCGGATCAATCTCCTTCGCAAAGGCTTTGGAACACTCCGGCCAAGGAGTTATATCTAGAACGCGTGGATGGTTTGGTAGAAATCAATACCTAGATGGACTCCTTCAAAGGACAAGTCCAAACAAGCAAAATTGAAACTTTGGGCTTGCAAACTCTAGGTTTAATGCATTAATAAAAGGGGTTGATAAAAATAGATTCCATAGGTTTTATGACCTCTAGAGAAACTTAAAAATACTCTCCACACACTCCCTAAGTTGTCTCTCACGAACTAGAAGGGTTCTAGCTTTATAGGGAATCAAAAACAACCTTTAGAAGTTGCTTAAAAGGGTTTAAAAATACCCAAATTAGTAAAAAAATCAATTTGGCAACATTCCCATATCAGGGTCGACCCTCAAGGATACTTGGGTCGACCCAAATGTGTACTTGGGTCGACCCAAATGTGTACTTGGGTCGACCTAAGTATCCTTGAGGGTCAACCCTGACTTTTTTCACTTGCTGGAAAATTTCAGCATACAAAAATGGTCCATATCAGGGTCGACCCTGAGTGGTTTTGGGGGACCGAGATATTAAATCACAAAATAACCCCTTTCTTCCTTCATGAAAGTTATAGATCTTTTCAACATGGTCGTTTTGATATATTATAGAGAAAAATATGAGCTACGGTTTGTGAGATATACCTCTCGCAAGCAACCTTGGTTTTCAAAAACTTTTATACTCAGGCTTGACCCTCAATGGTCAGGGTCGACCTTGAGGTGAAGACCTGATTTTAAAAATTCATTTTTGGCTCTCTCACCCTTAAAAAAAGTTGTATCTCTTTTCAATATGATCAATTTGATATATTATAGAGCAAAATCCAAGTTATGGTTTGGGAGATATGCCACTTTCAAGCAACCTAGGTTTTTTGAAAAATTTCAAAATTTTTAACATGTTTTGCACTACTTATCTCATCACCTATGGTCCATATGATTAGTGTAGGACACTTACCACCTAAGGCATCATATTAGGATTATTTTAAGTCAATTCCCACCTATGGTCACATGGTATCTAGGTCACTTACCATCCTATGAAGGAAATGATCAACCGAGTGGATCAACCGATTCTTCAACGCGCTTCAACTTTACTTGTCGTGGATGCTTGACGGCAATGACATAAGATATACACCTAGACACCTAGACTAACTTGTTTTGACATCGGAATATGCCAACAAAAAAAAACATGGACCTTACAATCTCCCGCTTTGGCAATTCTGTGGCAAATCCAAACTGAAGTACATGACTTGACACAAATTCACCCAAACACATCAAAACGGCGAATTACGACATTACATGACTCCAACATTATTACATGACACCAATTGACAAATCATTTTAAATAAATATAGTGAACCACTTGTCAAGTTAAATCTGTCTTCTGCAACCCGCACCTGCACATGCTCATAAACAAAACACCCAGTGCAGCATGTATGAAATATAAAACTAAATAAGCACAGGTAATGCAAGGAATGTACTGAACTTTGGGAAATAATATCCAACATTCTCCGCCTTTTGGCACAATTGCCAAAAGCCAATATCACATAGAAATATACCAGTTTAACACATGTTAAATATCAAGGTAATCACAGTACAACCAAACAAATGCAGACAATGCGGGGACTAAAGTGCGGTGAACAAGATAGAAATATAAAGCACAAACTCCCCCTCAACTACTTAGGCACAGAACTCCCCCTCAACAAATCAACTTGATCTTCTCCCCCTAAGATCAAGGATACCACTAAAAATAGGACACTTATGCTAGAAAGGCCCATGGCAAACAAAAAGGAAACACAAAAAAAAAATCATGTGCCAAATAAACATGCATTAAAAGCATTCCAAGCAGTAGTAATTTAAAATTATAAATCCAAGGAAGAACATGATTAATTAGTTCGACTGAGGATACACATCTAACTAAATCTCACGGAATGCTAAATCATAGCCAATTCACTTAGACACATTTAGTGAACAGTTCAAAAGTGAAGCATTGTGTGTAGTGGTGATCTGACTAGATACTAGATCAAGGTTTCTTTTCCTTTCCAAGGATATGACATTAACCATTAAGGGGACTCCAGGAGATATACATCTTAGAAGTCAAATCCAAAGTTCAGTATATTCCTTGCATTACCTGTGCTTATTTAGTTTTATATTCCATACATGGTTCACTGGGTATTTTGTTTATGATCATGTACAGGTGCGGGTTGCAGAAGATAGATTTTACTTGACAAGTGCTTCAGTGTATTTATTTAAAATGATTTGTCAATTGGTGTCATGCAATAATGTTGAAGTAATGTAATGTCCTAATTCGCTGTTTTGTTGTGTTTGGGTAAGTTTGTGTCAAGTCATGTACTTCAGTTTGGTTTTGCTATGGAATTGCCAAAGGGGGAGATTGTAAAGTCCATGTTTTTTTGTGTTGGCATATTCCAGTGTCAAAACAAGTGAGTCTAGGTGTCTAGCTGTGTATCTTGTGTCATTGCCGTCAAGCATCCACGACAAGTGAAGTTGAAGCGCATTGAAGAATCGGTTGATCCACTCGGTTGATCATTTCCTTCATAGGATGGTAAGTGACCTAGATACCATGTGACCATAGGTGGGAATTGACTTAGAATAATCCTAATATAATGCCTTAGGTGGTAAGTGTCCTAAACTAATCATACGGACCCTAGGTGATGAGATAAGTAGTACAAAACATGTTAAAAATTCTGAAATATTTCAAAAAACCAAGGTTGCTTGAAAGTGGCATATCTCCCAAACCGTAGCTCGCATTTTGCTCTATAATATATCAAATCGATCACGTTGAAAAGAGCTAAAACTTTTGTGAAGAGTGCATGAGTCAACCATGGAGTTTTAAAATCAGGTCTGCACCTGAAGTTTGACCCTGACCATTGAGGGTCGACCTAAGTATAAAAGTTTTTGAAAACCAAGGTTGCTTGCGAGAGGCATATCTCACAAACCGTAGCTTGGATTTTGCTCTATAATATATTAAAACGGCAAGAGCTGATTTTGTGATTTAATATCTTATTCGACCGAAACCACTCAGGGTCGACCTTCATATGGACCATTTTTGTATGCTGAAATTTTCTAGCAAGTGAAAAAAGCCAGGGTCGACCCTCAAGGATACTTGGGTCAAACCAAGTGCACATTTGGGTCGACCCAAGTATCCTTGAGGGTCGACCCTGATATGGGAATGTTGCCAAATTGATTTTTTTAAAAGTAATTTTGGTATTTTTAAACCTTTTTAAGCAACTTCTAAGGTTGTTTTTGATTCCCTATAAAGCTAGAACCTGTCTAGTTCGTGAGAGACAACTTAGGGAGTGTATGAAGAGTATTTTTAAGTTTCTCAAGAGGTCATAAAACATATGAAATCTATTTTTCTTAACGCCTTTTGTTAGTGCATTAAACCTAGAGTTTGCAAGCCCAAAGTTCCATTTTTGCTTGTTTGGACTTGTCCTTTGAAGAAGTCCATTTAGGTATTGATTTCTATCAAACCAGCAACCCGTTCTGGATAGAACACCTTGGCTGAAGTGTTCCAGAGCCTTTGCGAAGGAGATCGATCTGAGACAGATCATGGTGGAGTGATTTGGTTGGTGGAATCCGAAGCCATCATTGACGGAGATCGATCGGAAGGTCGTGGACTGTTTTTGAGACACAAAGAGAAGTACGAACAGCTATGGTTGATCACAGGACTTGAGAGTATGTGATGAATTTTCAAGGCATGGAGGACTAAGAACTGAAAGATCGTAGTGTCGAGTCCGAAGGAACCAAGTTCGAGTCTTGTAAGTTATTGTTTACTTTGTCTTAGTGAATTCTCTTGGCTGGATTAGGTCCCGTGGTTTTTCTGGAAGGGTTTTCACGTAAAAATCCTTGTGTTGTGGTTTGCTTGGCTTTCTATTTTCCACACTTAAAGTACATCATCACTTAATTTATAACTTAATTGTTAAAACATTAAAAATGGTAGATTGACTTATAGGGAGCCCTAACCATCCCCTTGACTTTGTGAGTTCTCAACTCAAACCTTAGATTTGAGATTCACCGAATTTTTTGAATATACAGAAAATAGAAAAATATACCAAAGCAAATAAAGACTCATAAAAAAGAAAGACTACTAGTATACATAGATAGCATAGTATTAGGACAAGATATATCACTAACAGCACACCCTAGGCTATGATAGGCATGAGCTAAGTGCAGCCCTTCAGGTCTTCCTTTCTCACCCAAACGGTTTTAGAAAATTGATTGACCCTTTGGTCTCTATGTCACGCCCCAAAATACCCCCTAGGAGTTAAGGGATACTTTAGAGGTGACTACGTGTACCTGTCAAACCATCCTGTAATGCAAGAGGCTAAACATAATATAATACAATGATAATCAGAGCGCGGAAACTAAACATAAGTGCGGAAGCATAAGCCAACTTTTTCTTTTCTTCTATTACTCCATATAGTATTCCAAGTTAACATATACTAAATACAATCAAAGTAAAGGTGGACATGCCCACCTATCAAAATACAAAAAAGAACTCTCTAACACTCTCCTCTCAACAGTAGTCGAGGTATGGCCACACATCCAAGTCCCCATCCTCTTGAGACTGCCATGGGATAGGTGGCTCCCTCTCCTCTACATACTCCTCCTCGACCCAAGGCTCGGGGTCGAGGACATCCACGGTACCTGCCGACATAAAAGTACGGCTGAGCATGGAATACTCAGCGAGTACAAACTACTAGCTAACCATAACAATAACGAACGCATAACAACAGTGAGCAATACAAGATATTAATTTAAAGCAATAGTGAAAGCATAAGATACATAGCCATATCTTGACATGCGTATATGAATGCAAAAACCTCGGTAAAACTCATGCCTCGGAAACCTTTTTCGTGTCTCGGTCAAATCATGTATGTGTATCGTGTCTTGTCTTGTATTTCATGTCTTGATTTGTTCTTGACTTGTATACTTGTGAGCCAGAGGCTAGCACCCTTCCTTGGGCTACCAACCTCCTTGTCATGTTCTTGTTCCATTTCTCTTGTGAGCCAGAGGCTAGCACCCTTTCTTGGGCTACCAACCTCCTTGTCATGTTCTTGATTCATTTCTCTTGTGAGCCAGAGGCTAGCACCCTTTCTTGGGCTACCAACCTCCTTGTCATGTTCTTGATTCATTTCTCTTGTGAGCCAGAGGCTAGCACCCTTTCTTGGGCTACCAACCTCCTTGTCATGTTCTTGTTTCATTTCTCTTGTGAGCCAGAGGCTAGCACCCTTCCGTGGGCTACCAACCTCCTTGTCATGTTCTTGGTCATCATATACAAATACAATCTTGGAAAACCCGGTTTCATGCATGCATGCGTGCTTGTGTGCTTGTCAATAGTGGTAATCATGATGACATACTTGAATGGGCGGATCACATGACTATGGCATTTCAATCCTTAACATAGTGGTATGAAAATTTTGGCAACATATAGCACATTTGAGCAATTTATCATTTCTAAGAACATTTACAAAATTTCTATTTCCATTTTCTTCATTAAGTCCATTTATCCCTTGTTTAGTCATTTTATCAAACACCCGGTGGGCCACATTTCTTAGTCCTTCCATTTCCTTTATTTAGTGCGTATTTTTCATCAAGACATCAAGGTACATTCGTTATTTGTAAAATGCCCATCTTCCATTTTCCTTTTCACACATCACACAACATCCATACGGCATCCAATCGCCTCAATCGACATCCCATCCACACATCCATACCTTTTTCTTATCTTGTTTATATTTAGTGAAGATGATACACTTTATAAGGAAGAAAACATACTATCAAGAGTCACATTTCATAAGGAAAACCTAGATTTATTGCTAGGGTAAGTTAGTAGGGTGTACTAACCTTGAATCAAGGCTTGATCCTTAGTAGAAACCTTGATTGAAGCTCCAACTTGCAAGAAGAAAGATCCTTGCTTGAAGAAGGCTTAGTGTGGGGAAAACAACCTTGAAGTTGCCGTAGAAAACGCTGCCCTTCCTTGGAGAAGGAGTCCCACACGAACTTGAGGTTGGATTTTTGAAATCCAAGCTTTTAGGGATGCTCTTGGGGTGCTTAAACCGTTGATCTTACTCTCAAATGGAAAGGGGGTTTTTGGAACCCTAGTTTCTTCTCCCTCTCTCTCAAATATCCCTAAGTGTTGTAAGTGAGGCCTCAAAGGGTCGAGCAAACCCTTATGGGTAAGGGTTTAACACCCAAAAGACGAAAACGCCCTTACCGAAATTTCTGCAAAAACGCGAAGACCGAGCGATCGGTGGTTATGACCGATCGATCGGTTGCCTACCGAGCGATCGGTGTTTATGATCGATCGATCGGTCAAAAACTCACTCTCTGGAAAATTTCCCCATACAAAATTTCTGACCGTGCGATAGCTACCGATCGATCGGTTTTGGACCGATCGATCGCTGACTGGACCGAGCGATCGGTGCTCTATATGTCTGGACTGTTTTGACCATATCTTTTGACTCGCTCGTCGGATTTCGACGATTCAACTTGCGTTGGGTTCGTCTTTTGAAAACGCACATTTCTGACATTTCGGAATTTCCAATTTCTCCCTTATTTATTAATTAGACTATGAAAACGGCCAATTAGCTATGAAAGTGCCATTCATTAAAGATGAAAAAGTCCGGGGTGCTACATTCTCCCCCCCTTACAAAAATTTCGTCCTCGAAATTTCGACAATGCGTGCTTTACAAATTTAACAACTTAGCATAACAATTCGAAATAAAATTTCAAGTTATACCCAAAATCATTCAAACAACTCGGGGTACTTCGCCTTGACTTCGGCCTCACGTTCCCACGTAGCCTCTTCTCGAGCGTGATGTTGCCATTGCACGAGAACTAGCGGAATAGTCTTGTTGCGAAGTACTTGGTCTCTTCGATCCAAAATATGAACCGGCTTCTCAACCAAAGTGAGATCCTCTCGAATCTCAACCGGATGAAGGTCGATGACGTGAGAAGGATCCGGGATGTACTTCCGAAGCTGGGAGATATGAAACACGTTGTGGACCGCCGCCATGTGAGCGGGCAAAGCAACACGGTAAGCCACTTCACCGACTCGAGTAATGATCTCGAACGGACCCACATATCTCGGGCTAAGCTTGCCTCTCTTCCCGAATCGCATAACACCCTTGGTCGGTGAAATCCTTACAAACACAAAATCACCGACTCGGAATTCAAGATCCCTCCTTCGGTTGTCGGCATAGCTTTTCTGTCTATCTTGTGCAGTCTTTAACCTCTCCCGGATAAGCTTGACCCTATCCGAGGTTTGTTCAATTAACTCGGGGCCCAAAATCTTTCTTTCTCCCACTTCATCCCAATACAACGGGGATCTACAACTCCTTCCGTACAAAGCCTCGAAAGGCGCCATTTGTATGCTTTCTTGATAACTATTGTTGTAAGCGAATTCCACCAAAGGTAGGTGATCTTCCCAACTTCCCTTGAAGTCTAGCATACATGCTCGGAGCATATCTTCAAGAACCTGATTCACCCTCTCGGTTTGCCCGTCGGTCTGTGGGTGGAAAGCTGTGCTAAAGTCTAACCGGGAGCCCATTGCACCTTGAAAACTTTTCCAAAACCTGGATGTGAATCTTGAGTCTCTATCCGACACAATACTCACTGGCACCCCGTGTAATCGGACTATTTCCTTGATGTATAGCTCCGCTAACTGATTGGAGTTGAATGTAGTCCGGTACGGTAAGAAATGAGCGGACTTCGTGAGTCTATCAATAACTACCCATATAGCATCGGTCTTCTTGACCGTCTTCGGCAATCCCACGATAAATTCCATAGAGATATGTTCCCATTTCCACTCGGGAATAGGGAGGGACTGCAAAAGTCCAGCCGGTCTCCTGTGTTCGGCTTTGACTTGTTGGCACACCAAGCATTTAGACACATACTCCGCTATTTCTCGCTTCATGTTCCGCCACCAAAAATGCTTCTTCAAGTCCCTATACATTTTGGTACCCCCGGGGTGAACGGTGTACTTGGACCGGTGAGCCTCGTACAAGATTTCTCGCTTAAGCTTCTCATCGGCTGGGACACATACTCTTCCCTTGAAAGTGATAATTCCATCTTCCCTCGCCGTAAAGTCCTTACTGTCACTTTTAACTGACTTGTCTCGGCAAGAAAGTAGTTCGGCATCCATTTCCTGCAACTCCTGGATCATGCTCAACATAAATGGCCTAACTGTGATGCTAGCCATTACCGGCCCATAGGTAGGGAGACTAAAACTGATGTCGAGGTCGGATGCATCCTCCAGCAATCTCCACTCCTTCAGCATCATATGCGCCAAAAGTCCAGTAGGCTTCCGGCTAAGAGCATCGGCTACTACATTTGCCTTGCCCGGGTGGTATTGAATGGAGCACTCATAGTCTTTCAAAAATTCTACCCATCTTCTTTGCCTCAGGTTCAACTCTTTCTGGGAAAACAAATACTTAAGGCTTTTATGATCTGTGAATACCTCAAATTGTTCCCCATAAAGATAATGTCGCCAAATCTTCAATGCAAACACAACTGCGGCGAGTTCTAAGTCATGAGTGGGGTAATTCTTTTCATGCTCCTTCAATTGTCTTGATGCGTAGGCAATGACTTTCTTATGCTGCATAAGGACACACCCAAGTCCGATATGCGAAGCATCGCTATATACCTCATAACCACCATGTCCGGATGGCACAGTAAGGACAGGGGCTGTGGTGAGGCGTTTCTTCAACTCTTGGAAACTTACTTCACATCGGTCACTCCAACTGAACTTTGCACTTTTTCTTGTCAAGTAGGTGAGAGGTGCAGCCAAACTGGAGAATCCCTCCACAAATCTCCGGTAGTAGCCTGCCAATCCGAGGAAACTACGTATCTCCGTAACGCTCTTGGGCCTCTCCCAACTCATGACTGCCTCAACCTTGGCTGGATCTACAGAAATACCCTCGGCCGACACCACGTGTCCAAGAAATGCGACTTTCTCTAGCCAGAACTCGCACTTACTCAATTTGGCATATAGCCTATGCTCTCTCAACATCTCCAGAGCAAGACGGAGGTCTCGTGCGTGATCTTCCCGTGTCTGGGAATACACCAAAATGTCATCAATGAATGCAATCACGCATCGATCCAAGTAAGATCGGAACACCCGGTTCATCAAATCCATGAATGCCGCCGGTGCATTCGTCAGCCCAAAAGGCATGACAAGGAACTCGTAATGCCCATACCGAGTCCTGAAAGCCGTCTTCTGAACATCTTCCGCCTTGATCCTTAATTGGTGATACCCCGATCTAAGATCAATTTTGGAGAAGAATCTCGCTCCCTTCAGTTGGTCAAACAAGTCGTCTATCCTTGGCAAGGGATAACGATTCTTGATAGTTACCTTGTTCAACTGACGGTAGTCTATACACATCCTCATAGACCCGTCCTTCTTCTTCACAAAGAGAACCAGAGCTCCCCACGGCGAGACACTTGGTTGGATGAAACCAAGTTGTTGTAACTCCTCAATCTGCTTCTTTAATTCTTCAAGCTCTATAGGGGCCATTCTATATGGTGCCCTTGAAATCGGAGCGGTACCCGGAGCAAGCTCTATAGCGAATTCGATCTCTCTATTAGGAGGTAATCCGGGAAGTTCTTCCGGGAACACATCTAAGAACTCACTCACAACTGGAATAGCCGAGGATTTTTGTGCTTCTAGGTTTGTTACACTCAAGGCTGCGAGGCGAGCAATGTCCCTCTCTCTTAATCCTCGGAAGTGAAAAGGCTTACCCCCTTCCGGTTTGAAATTCACCATCTTTTCAAAACACGCAACATGCCCGTGATGGTTTGCCAACCAATCCATACCAAGAATGACGTCAAAGTCTAAATCTTGGAAACCCAGGACGATAAGATCGGCTAACAGTTCATTCTCCCCCACTTGAACCACACTATCCCTGAATATCTTGTCCGTATCAACTGACTTGCCGAGTGGAGTTGCAATGGTCAACTCCCGCTCCAACGGAGTAGCCTCAGTCGAAAAGCCCTTTGCAAAACTTGGGGAGACAAAAGAGTGAGTAGATCCTGTGTCTATCAACACTCGAGCGAGACACTCGTTCACTAATAAAGCGCCTGTGCGATTAAGTAACTAATATCAGTAGATTTCAAATAGTAACAAGCATCATACATAGGTAACCCTTAGTATAAATAACCGCATAACAAGCCACAGAAATTTTATACAACTTAAACTCAAAATTCTCGCGTACCTTGCACGACATCGTCGGATGCACGTGCGTCTCTCTCCGATAGAGCAAAAACTCGACCCTGAGTGGCTGGGCGAGGAGGCCGGGCAGACTGTGAGGCCCTCGAAGCCTGAGAAGAGCTAGGCTGAGATGTCTGCCTAATCGGGGGCCTGCTCCCCGAAGACTGAGCTGGCAATCGACGTCGGGGACAATCCCGAATCATGTGGCCCTGGTCGCCACAATGAAAACAGCCTCCTGTAGCCTTCCGACATTCCCCTGCTGGATGCCTCCTTCCACAAAGGGTGCAGACATCATGTGAATAAGTGGGAGGAGTATAACCCGTAGCCTGAGTCACTGCGGGGCGAGGAGCATACGAGGTAGCCGGGCGAAAGGCCGGTGGAGCGAAAGAGCGGGGAGCCTGTGGTGCTGAATACATCCTCTGTGACTGAGCCGGGCCTGCAGACTGATACAAGCTCGTCCTTGCTCTTTTCTCCCCTAAACTACTAGACTGTCCCTTCTCTATTCCTCTTCTCTTAAAGAACTCTTCGGAATTCGACTCGGCCAACAATGCCTTGTCCACAACTTCCGAATATGTCTCATGTCGGAACATTGAGACACGATCCTTGAGGTAGGCCTTCAACCCCCTCTCGAATTTTCGGGCCTTCATAGCCTCGGTAGCTATCATGTGTGGAGCAAATCGAGATAGCTCTGAGAACTTGGCTTCGTAAGCCGCTACAGACATATTACCTTGCTCCAAGGTAATAAATTCAATTTCTTTCTTTTCTTTCATCCCAACTGGAAAGTATTTCTTGTAGAAAACGTCCAAGAATTCTCCCCATGTCCATTCTTGGCCTTGCCGGGTCAACTCTCGGGTCCGAAGTGCAGACTTCCACCAATGGTCGGCCTCGCCTTCAAGCATAAAGGCAGCCCATGTGACCCTCTCTACTTCCGTAGGTGCCAAAACCGAGAATATCTTCTCAAGTTGCCGAATCCAACCCTCGGCAACAAGTGGATCAATGCTTCCACAAAAAGTTGGACGCCTCATCCTCCGGAAAGCTTCTATCCCGGCTTGGGCTCGGTTAGGAGGAGCCGGTATAAGTGCCGCATTAGGCGGGGTGGCCGGTTGCCTTGCCGCCAACATAGCCAAAGTCTCGGCTATGGATGCGAATGCTTGGGCAAAGTTGAGCTGATCATCACCCGATGGAGCATCACCTCCATTACCCCTCGTCTTGTACCCGCGACCCCGGGTATTGCGTCTCATGATTTCTCCTGAGAACGACAATACAGCATGAGTCTAACTTGGATACACATTTAGTACAATTTTTCGCAATTCACTCAATACATATTCATCAAGCACATTTAATAAGTACAACACCAATAATGTACACATGGTATATAACACAATAGCATAACATACAATCCGTGTTCCTAGTGTAGGACTCTATGTTCGGTTGAAGTTCAACCCATTTTGACTAAGACTAACTTGTTAGTCTATACTTGGAATACAACTCTCTAAGGTGATTCTAATACCTCGTTCAATCATCTAAGTGACCCTAGGGACTCTAATACCTAGGGCTCTGATACCACTTCTGTCACGCCCCAAAATACCCCCTAGGAGTTAAGGGATACTTTAGAGGTGACTACGTGTACCTGTCAAACCATCCTGTAATGCAAGAGGCTAAACATAATATAATACAATGATAATCAGAGCGCGGAAACTAAACATAAGTGCGGAAGCATAAGCCAACTTTTTCTTTTCTTCTATTACTCCATATAGTATTCCAAGTTAACATATACTAAATACAATCAAAGTAAAGGTGGACATGCCCACCTATCAAAATACAAAAAAGAACTCTCTAACACTCTCCTCTCAACAGTAGTCGAGGTATGGCCACACATCCAAGTCCCCATCCTCTTGAGACTGCCATGGGATAGGTGGCTCCCTCTCCTCTACATACTCCTCCTCGACCCAAGGCTCGGGGTCGAGGACATCCACGGTACCTGCCGACATAAAAGTACGGCTGAGCATGGAATACTCAGCGAGTACAAACTACTAGCTAACCATAACAATAACGAACGCATAACAACAGTGAGCAATACAAGATATTAATTTAAAGCAATAGTGAAAGCATAAGATACATAGCCATATCTTGACATGCGTATATGAATGCAAAAACCTCGGTAAAACTCATGCCTCGGAAACCTTTTTCGTGTCTCGGTCAAATCATGTATGTGTATCGTGTCTTGTCTTGTATTTCATGTCTTGATTTGTTCTTGACTTGTATACTTGTGAGCCAGAGGCTAGCACCCTTCCTTGGGCTACCAACCTCCTTGTCATGTTCTTGTTCCATTTCTCTTGTGAGCCAGAGGCTAGCACCCTTTCTTGGGCTACCAACCTCCTTGTCATGTTCTTGATTCATTTCTCTTGTGAGCCAGAGGCTAGCACCCTTTCTTGGGCTACCAACCTCCTTGTCATGTTCTTGATTCATTTCTCTTGTGAGCCAGAGGCTAGCACCCTTTCTTGGGCTACCAACCTCCTTGTCATGTTCTTGTTTCATTTCTCTTGTGAGCCAGAGGCTAGCACCCTTCCGTGGGCTACCAACCTCCTTGTCATGTTCTTGGTCATCATATACAAATACAATCTTGGAAAACCCGGTTTCATGCATGCATGCGTGCTTGTGTGCTTGTCAATAGTGGTAATCATGATGACATACTTGAATGGGCGGATCACATGACTATGGCATTTCAATCCTTAACATAGTGGTATGAAAATTTTGGCAACATATAGCACATTTGAGCAATTTATCATTTCTAAGAACATTTACAAAATTTCTATTTCCATTTTCTTCATTAAGTCCATTTATCCCTTGTTTAGTCATTTTATCAAACACCCGGTGGGCCACATTTCTTAGTCCTTCCATTTCCTTTATTTAGTGCGTATTTTTCATCAAGACATCAAGGTACATTCGTTATTTGTAAAATGCCCATCTTCCATTTTCCTTTTCACACATCACACAACATCCATACGGCATCCAATTGCCTCAATCGACATCCCATCCACACATCCATACCTTTTTCTTATCTTGTTTATATTTAGTGAAGATGATACACTTTATAAGGAAGAAAACATACTATCAAGAGTCACATTTCATAAGGAAAACCTAGATTTATTGCTAGGGTAAGTTAGTAGGGTGTACTAACCTTGAATCAAGGCTTGATCCTTAGTAGAAACCTTGATTGAAGCTCCAACTTGCAAGAAGAAAGATCCTTGCTTGAAGAAGGCTTAGTGTGGGGAAAACAACCTTGAAGTTGCCGTAGAAAACGCTGCCCTTCCTTGGAGAAGGAGTCCCACACGAACTTGAGGTTGGATTTTTGAAATCCAAGCTTTTAGGGATGCTCTTGGGGTGCTTAAACCATTGATCTTACTCTCAAATGGAAAGGGGGTTTTTGGAACCCTAGTTTCTTCTCCCTCTCTCTCAAATATCCCTAAGTGTTGTAAGTGAGGCCTCAAAGGGTCGAGCAAACCCTTATGGGTAAGGGTTTAACACCCAAAAGACGAAAACGCCCTTACCGAAATTTCTGCAAAAACGCGAAGACCGAGCGATCGGTGGTTATGACCGATCGATCGGTTGCCTACCGAGCGATCGGTGTTTATGATCGATCGATCGGTCAAAAACTCACTCTCTGGAAAATTTCCCCATACAAAATTTCTGACCGTGCGATAGCTACCGATCGATCGGTTTTGGACCGATCGATCGCTGACTGGACCGAGCGATCGGTGCTCTGTATGTCTGGACTGTTTTGACCATATCTTTTGACTCGCTCGTCGGATTTCGACGATTCAACTTGCGTTGGGTTCGTCTTTTGAAAACGCACATTTCTGACATTTCGGAATTTCCAATTTCTCCCTTATTTATTAATTAGACTACGAAAACGGCCAATTAGCTATGAAAGTGCCATTCATTAAAGATGAAAAAGTCCGGGGTGCTACACTCTAACCGTTTCAGTTGAGGTAGGTATGACCTTCTGCCTCTTCCTCCTATTCCTCCTTTTCCAGGATTGAGTCCTCGAATCATGGCGGGCATTATGGTTCTCTCCGTTACCTCCTCTATATCTAGCTTGAGGAGTGTCATGACCATGGTATTGTCTAGAGTTGTGAGCAATTTTCATCACATCTTCACACAAACTCCTAGACTTCTCCACTAGGACTTCAACTCTCCTTTGAAGATTCTCATTAAAGTTATATTGGTTCCTTGAACCATGATTGGGTATTCTTCGAAGTTTAGGACATCAAGGCTTAATATGACCCTTCACCCCACATCTATGACATGTAGGAATGAATTTCTGAGTAGAAGGATCTTTCCCTTTAGCGGGAGGGTGCCTTTTAGCACCAGGCTCAGTGTTCAGGGTGGATGGAGTTCCCTTCTCATCTCCACACCTCTGATGTTGCTCAAGATTAGCCAACTTGATTTCAAGTCCTGTATTTTCATCCAGACAAACATGCAAATCAGATTTAAGAAGCTGAGTCTTGGCAAGGAGGAAAGCCTTCTCTTCCTTAAGCTGTGACACAAGAGCTCTCAACCCTGAAGCCACTTGGTCTAAGGCACCTTTTTCCATTTCAATAGATTTGATCTCTTTAGACATGGAAAATTGAACCTTTTTTAGCTTTAGGCATTCCTGAAATAGTTCATCATAGGCTGCCTCAAGGTCTCCCTCGGATTCTGAGCCATTCTAACTCTCATCATCCTCCTCACCATCCCTACAGTGTTGGTTACTCACAGCATTTGAATAAGATTTCTCAATCCTAGATAAGGATGCAGTGAAGGCCATATGACCCCTAGTCTCATCACAAGAAGAACTATCTAATTCCTCAGATTCAGATTCACTGTCATCCCTTGCATTGCCCTTAAATCTTTTCTTATTAGAGCACTCAGCGGCAATATGGCCGTAGCCTTGGCATTCATAGCATTGAACACCTTGGAATTTCTTGTCCACACTTTTAAAATGTTTCTTGTTTTCAAAGTGCTTGGACATGGGCTTTTCAAAAGATTTTATCCTTTCGGATTAAATCTCTTATTAAGTTTAAAAATTTTTCTAAATTTCTTTGCAAATAAACTCAACTCTTCTTCTTCATTCTTAGAGTTACTATCTGAACCATCTATGGAATCCTTGACGGATTTCAAGGCAATGGATTTTGGTTTTTTAGATGGGTTTAAATTTAACTCATAGTTTTGGAGAGAACCAACCAACTCTTCAAGTTTGAGAGCATCCATATTTTTGCTCTCCTCGATGGCGATAACCTTCGATCGAAATCTCCCAGGTAGAGATCTCAAAATTTTTCTAACAATTTTGGACTAAGGAATTCTTTCTCCTGGATTGAAGCTAGAATTAACAATGTCACTCAGATTTGCATAAAAACTATCAAAAGTTTCATTATCATCCATCATCCACTTTTCAAACTTAGAGGTCAGCAATTGAAGTTTGGAGATCTTGACAGTTGTAGTCCCTTCATGGGTAATTTGAAGAATGTCTCATGCCTCCTTCGAAGTGTAACATTTAGAAATACGTCAAAATTCTTCGAGTGTGACAGCAGCGATGATTGCATTTAGACCCTTATTATTCCATCTACAACTTTCAAGTTCTATATTGGTCCATTCAGAAGAAGGTCTAGGGTGGTTTGGTCATCTATGGTCTTTGTTGGATGGGTCCAACCTTGTTCAATGGAGAACAATACTCTCTCATCTAATGATTTTAGAAACGCTCTCATTTGAGCTTTCCAATAGGCATAATTATTGCCATCAAATAATGGGGGACAAGTGAAGGATCCTCCCACTCTTCGGAGATTCATATTCACCGAAAATATGAGGCAAGATCACACTAACAAGTTAGTGAACCCGCTCTGATACCAATTAAAAATATTCGATGAATCTCAAATCTAAGGTTTGAGCTGAGAACTCACAAAGTCAAGGGGATAGTTAGGGCTTCCTATAAGTCTATCTACCCTTTTTGATGTTTTAACAATTAAGTTATAAATTAAGGGATGATGTACTTTAAGTGCGAAAAATAGAAAGTCAAGCAAAGCACAACACAAAGATTTTTACATGAAAACCCTTCCGGGAAAAACCACGGGACCTAGTCCAACCAAGAGAATTCACTAAGACAAAGTAAACAAGAACTTACAAGACTCGAACTTGACTCCTTTGGAGTCGACACTACGATCCTTCAGTTCTTAGTCCTCCACGCCTTGAAAATTCATCACGTAATCTCAAGTCCTGTGATCAACTGTAGCCGCTCGTACTTCTCTTTGAGTCTCGAAAACAGTCCACGACCTTCCGATCGATCTCCGTCAATAACGGCTTCGGATTCCACCGACCAAATCACTCTACCATGATCCGTCTCTGATCGATCTCCTCGTAAAGGCTCCAGAACACTCTGGCCAAGGTGTTCTATCTAGAATGGGTTGATGGTTTGATAGAAATCAATACCTAGATGGACTCCTTCAAAGGACAAGTCCAAACAAGCAAAATTGGAACTTTGGGCTTGCAAACTCTAGGTTTAATGCACTAACAAAAGGGGTTGAGAAAAATAGATTCCATAGGTTTTATGACCTCTGGAGAAACTTAAAAATACTCTCCACACACTCCCTAAGCTGTCTCTCACGAACTAGAAGGGTTCTAGATTTATAGGGAATCAAAAACAACCTTTAGAAGTTGCTTAAAAGGGTTTAAAAATACCAAAATTAGTAAAAAAAATCAATTAGGCAACATTCCCATATCAGGGTTGACCCTCAAAGATACTTGGGTCGATCCAAATGTGCACTTGGGTCTACCCAAGTATCCTTGAGGGTTGACCCTGGCTTTTTTCACTTGCTGGAAAATTTCAGCATACAAAAATGGTCCAAATCAGGGTCGACCCTGACTGGTTTTGGTCGACCGAGATATTATATCACAAAATCAGCTCTTGTTTCCTTCATGAAAGTTGTATCTCTTTTTGACATGGTCGTTTTGATATATTATGGAGCAAAATTAAAGCTACGGTTTGTGAGATATGCCTCTCGCAAGCAACCATTGTTTTCAAAAACTTTTATACTCAAGGTCGACCCTCAATGGATAGGGTCGATCTTGAGGTGTAGACCCGATTTTAGAACTCTATTTTTGGATCTCGCACCCTACATAAAAGTTATAGCTCTTTTTGACATGATCGATTTGATATATTATAGAGTGAAATCCGGGCTACGGTTTGGGAGATATGTCACTTTCAAGAAACCTTGGTTTTTTGAAAATTTTTGAAAATTTTTAACATGTTTTGCACTACTTATCTCATCACGTATGGTCCGTATGATTAGTCTAGGACACTTACCACCTAAGGCATCATATTAGGATTATTTTAAGTCAATTCTCACCTATGGTCACATGGTATCTAGGTCACTTACCATCCTATGAAGGAAATGATCAACCGAGTGGTCAACCGATTCTTCAACGCTCTTCAACTTCACTTGTCGTGGATGCTTGACGGCAATGACACAAGATACACACCTAGACACCTAGACTCACTTGTTTTGACACTGGAATATGCCAACATAAAAAAACATAGACTTTACAAAGACTTTAAGCTATTCCAAATGGATGTGAAAAATGCATTTCTAAATGGGTTTATTTCTGAAGAAATCTATGTAGAGCAACCTCCTTGCTTTGAAAATCATAATCTACCCAATCATGTGTTTAAATTAACAAAAGCTTTGTATGGACTAAAACAAGCTCCTAGAGCTTGGTATGAAAGATTAAGTAACTTTTTGATTAATAATGAGTTCATAAGAGGCAAACTTGATACAACTTTGTTTGTAAAAACAAAATCAAATGATATGTTATTAGTTCAAATTTATGTTGATGATATTGTTTTTGGTTCCACCAATGAATGCTTGTGTAAAGAGTTTGCTAATATTATGCAAAAAGAATTTGAAATGGGTATGATTAGAGAATTAACCTTCTTTCTTAGACTTCAAATAAAGCAAACTAAACAAAGAACCTTCATAAATCAAAATAAGTATACTAAAGAACTTTTTAAGAAATTTGGTATGGAAGACACTAAAATAATGGATACTCCTATGAGTACATCAACCAAGCTAGATAAAGATGAAAATGGTAAAAGTTTTGATGAAAAGAAATATAGAGGCATGATAGGAAGTCTACTGTACCTAACTACAAGCAGACCTGACATTATGTTTAGTGTATGCTTTTGTGCTAGATTTTAATCTTGTCCAAAGGAATCTCACTTAATTGCTGTTAAAAGAATCTTTAGATATTTGCTAGGATCAACTGATTTAGGACTTTGGTATCCAAAGAATACATCTTTAGAATTAATAAGCTACTCAGATGCTGACTTAGCCAGATGTAAAATTGATAGAAAAAGTACTAGTGGTACTTGTCACTTCTTAGGGTGTTCTCTTATTTCATGGTTTAGCAAGAAACAGAATTCTGTAGCTTTATCTATAGCTGAGGCTAAATATATAGCTACTGGAAGCTATTGCGCTCAAAATCTATACATGAAACAGTTTTTGAAAGATTATAAACTCTTTTATTCTAATATTCCAATTAGATGTGACAACACAAGTGCCATTTGTATGACAAAAAATCCTATTCAACACTCAAGAACTAATCATATAGAAATCAGATATCATTTCATTAGAGATCATGTACAAAATGGGGATGTTGTGTTGGAGTTTGTTGATACAAATAACCAACTTACTGATATTTTCACAAAACCCCTTCAATATGATAGGTTTAGTCCTTGAGAAGAGAACTAGGTATAAGCAAGCTATTTGAAATCTTATAATCTCAAAATGATCAAAAACTAAGCTTCAAACTCAAAAGAAATCATCTTAAAAGTGAAAATTAAAGAATTTGTTAAAATCAATAAAAATTGTTAAAATATACTTTTAAGTAATTGATAATGATTCATGATGATTTGTAATGATTAATTGATGTTTTGGATTGATTGCAAAATGCTTATTGTGTAGAAAATTGGATTTAGAAGAAATCTGCAAATTTTTAGATTTTTTCTTCTATCCAGTCGATCACCTTAATATTCTAATCGACTGGATGAAGGATCTAGCCAATCAGACAAGGCTTCTAATTGATTGGATTGTCGTGACCCAAAAGCCATCCTAGGAGTTAGAGTGAATCTTGGACGACTCATCATGACTTGTATAACTTGCTTGACCAAAATAGCCTGCAAAAGACCTGGAGCATATACAATAGAGGACATAGTAGCGGAAACATAACTACTAAGCACAGCGGAAGTCTAACCAAAAACCTCTATGTATATATATATGTGATCCAAGTTTGTACAAAAAGATACGCAAAAGAAAGAGCGGATAGGCCCGTCAAAATACATGAATATCTCTCTCTCAACTCACCCACAGCTATTCACTCAGAATCTACCACCTAGTAGTAGCCCTCGACTGAGGTTCCTCCATGGGTTCCTCAACGTACTCTTCTTCTACCCAAGGGCTTGGAGTACAGATATCAAACGGAGCAGCCGCTTCGCTATCACCTGCCGACATAAGAAGTACGGCTAAGCATGGAATACTCAGCGTGTACCGAATACTAACCAATAGTCATAGCATAACAATCACAATATATAAAGCAGAAAAAAATTCATATTATAATGCAGGAAACAATATATATAATAACCAAGGAAGTAAAACAGTTTATATTCATGCTTGCATCACATAAAAGCCGATAAATCTCTTGAAATCATCGTGCACTTGACTTGACTTAAAATACTCGTTGCGTGCTTGAAAACTTGTCATGTTTATTTTACTTGGTCTTGTCGAGCATGCCATGTCATGCGTGTCATGCTTACATGTTTGGACTTATGAGACGCACTTGTGAGATGCACTTGAGAGGGAAGGGAGACCCTTCTTTATGATATGCACTTGAGAGGGAAGAGAGACCCTTCTTTATGAATGCTTGTCTGTTCTTTTCAAAAGCGAGGTAAAACATATCGTAGGATATGTCCCACCTCTAATTCTTGTTCTTGAAAAACCTCGGTAAATCACGTCATGCATGCCGTGCTCGTGGGATCGTGTTCATACTTGCATTTGACTTTAAATATGACAATTGGGTAATTCACAATACATATAACGTCAATAATTTAAGCAAGTCAATATTCATGCAATTTAGGGAAAAAAAGAAAGCACACTATCATAGGCCCTAGCAAGTTCCATATTTAATTAAGCATGCATTTCTTAATTTATAACTCATTTTATTCACCTTGGCATTTCATCAAACATGGGGTGTGTTCATTATTTATTAAACCTACATCATGCTTTTCTAGGTGGGTTGATGCTCACATCACACATGTATGTTCATTATGGATACAATGCCCTCCCCATTTCATTCATTACAACCATACACACGGCATCCAATCGCCCATTCACATCCAACAACCATTCATTCATCCCATTTGGTTCATACATTAGGAAAACTATAAAGAAGAAGGAAAGAAAAGAGGTATGAACTAGGAGGGTAGTAAATGGTACCGACCTTGAAAAATGAGGGAAGAAACCCCTTGCAAAAACGTGCGTGAGTCGCTGCCCTAGCTTGGAGAACGTGCTTCCCACGAGCTTGAACCTTGGATTGAAGAATCCAAGCCTTTTGGAACAATCTTGAGTTCACAACCCTTTGATTTCTTCTCAAGAGGATGCCCTAGGTTTAGAATCCCCTTCTCTTCTCTCTCTATCTCTCAAAACACTCTAAGTATGGTGAATGAAGCCCTAAAGGCTCGGGCAAGCCTTAATAGGAAAGGGTTTAATGCCCAAAAGATGAAAAAACCCTTACTGAAATTCTACAAAACGCGATATACCGATCGATCGGTGGTAAATACTGAGTGATCGGTTGCCCACCGAGCGATCGGTGTTCTTGACCGAGCTCTCGGTCAAAAACATGCTCTCTAGAAAATTTCCCCATACAAAATAGTTAACTAGTTGATAGCTACCGATCGACCGGTTGTGGACCAATCGATCGCTATAATGGACTGAGCGATCGGTGCTCTGTAGATTTTTGACCCATTGCACCGTTTCGGGTATAACTTTTGACTCGTTCGTCGGATTTTGACGATTAAACTTACGTTGGATTCGTACTTCGAAAAGGAACATTTCTAATAGTTTAGAATGTTCAATTTCTCTCTTATTTAATAATTGTACTACGTTAAAGGCAAATTAGCTACGAAAGTGCTATAAATTTAGTACGGGAAAGTCCGGGGTTCTAAATCCTGCTCCCTTACAAAAATTTTGTCGTCAAAATTTAGACGATACTTGCATTACAAAATCAAACAAAAGTACATGTTATATTACAAAAATCATTAAAATAATTCTGGGTACTTTGCTTTGACTTCGGCTTCACGCTCCTATGTACCATCTTCTCGAGCATGATGTTGCCATTGCACGAGAACCAATGGGATAGACTTGTTGCGAAGAACTTGATCTCTCTGATCCAAGATATGAACCGACTTCTCAACCAAAGTGAGATCTTCTCGGATTTCCAACTGTTCCAACTTTACTACATGCAAAGGGTCGGCAATGTATTTTCAAAGCATAGACACATGGAAAACATTGTGAACCGCGGCCATGTGAGGTGGAAGAGCTACCCTGTAAGTAACTTCACCGACTCACGTGATGATCTCGAACGGGCCAACATATCGAGGACTAAGCTTGCCTCTTTTACCAAATCTCATATTCCCTTTGATAGGAGATACTTTCACAAAGACTTGATCCCCAACCTGAAATTTCAAGTCCTTGCGGCTTGTGTTCGCATAGCTCTTTTGACGATCTTGAACGGCTTTCAACTGATCCCAGATGATCTTGACTATACTCGCAGTTTGCTCGATCAACTCTGGATCTAACACCATTCCTTCTCCTACCTCATCCTAGTAGAGAGGAGACCTGCAGCTTCACCCATATAAGGCCTCAAGTGGAACCATTTGGATGCTCGCCTGGTAGCTGTTATTGTAGGTAAATTCAACCAAAGGTAAGTGTTCTTCCCAACTACCCTTGAAATCCAGCATACACACTCGAAACATGTCTTCGATAATTTGGTTCACCCTCTAGGCTTGTCCATCCATCTATGGATGAAAGGCAGTGCTAAAATCAAGTCGGGAACCCATGGCATCCTGAAAACTCTTCCAGAATCTTGATGTGAATCTTGGATCCTGATCCGACACAATGCTGACTGGCACCCCGTGTAACCTAACCACTTCCTTGATATATAGGGCGACCAACTGACTAGAGTTGAAAGTAGTTCGATAAGGCAAGAAATGCACGAACTTTGTCAAACGATCCACCACAACCCATATCCCACTCGGGAATTGGGAGAGACTGTAATAGACCGGCCGGTCTCAAGTGCTCTTCCTTCACTTGTTGGCTTTTCATATTCCGCCACCAAAAGTGACTCTTGAGGTTCCGATACATCTTTGTACCCCCAGGATGCATTGTGTACTTCGAACGGTGTGCTTCATCCATAATCTCCCTCTGAAGATCTGCATTGGCTGGGACACATAGCCTTCCCTTGAATGTAATAGCACCCCGGCTAGTGAGAGAGAAGTCTTCACTACCCCTGGCAACTTCCTTGTCCTGGAAAGCCAACAAGTCAGCATCCGTGGCTTGATACTCTTGGATCAAATCTATAATGTACGGGTCAGACCGTGACATTTGCCAAAATAGGATTGCGGACAGAATCATTCACACTGATGTCCAAATTTGCCAAATCTTCCAATAATCTCCATTCTCGTACTAACATATGGGCCAACAACCCCGGAGGTCTTCTACTCAATGCGTCAGCCACTACGTTCGCTTTGCCCGGGTGAAATTGGATGGTGCAGTCATAGTCTTTCAAAAATTCCATCCAACGCCTTTGCCTTAGATTCAGCTCCTTTTGGGAAAAGAGATACTTGAGGCTCTTGTGATCCATGAACACATAGAATTCTACCCTGTAAAGGTAATGACACCAAATCTTAAGTGCAAACACGACTGCAGCAAGTTCCAAGTCGTGCGTGGGGTAATTCTTTTCATGTTCCTTCAAATGCATCGAAGCATAGTCAATGACTTTCTTGTGCTGCATAAGGACACACCCAAGTCCAATGTGTAAGGCATCACTGTACACCTCATAACCACCACGTCCGGATGGCACAGTAAGGACGGGGGCTGTGGTAAGCCTCTTCTTCAGTTCCGTGAAACTGATCTCGCACTTATTGCTCCATACGAACTTCGCATTCTTCCTTGTCAGGTAAGTGAGCGGTGCTGCAAGGCTAGAAAAACCCTCTACAAATCTCCTGTAGTAGCCTGCCAACCCAAGGAAACTGTGTATCTTTATAACACTCTTGGGCCTTGCCCAACTCATGACTACCTCGATCTTCTTCGGATCTACCGAGATGCCTTCTACAAATACCACGTGGCCAAGGAATGCCACTTCCTCCAACCAAAACTCACACTTGCTAAGTTTGGCGTACAGCTTGTGCTCTCTCAGCATTTCCAAAGCAAGACGAAAGTCTCGCATGTGATCTTCCCGTGTCTGCGAATACAGATATCGTCGACAAACATGATCACGCATCGATCCAGGTATGGCCGGAACACCCGGTTCATTAAATCCATAAAGGCTGCCGGCGTATTTGTGAGACCAAAAGGTATCACCAAGAACTCGTAGTGTCCGTATCGAGTCCGAAAAGCAATTTTGGGCACATCCTCGGCCTTGATCTTCAACTGGTGGTAACTGGACCGAAGATCGATCTTAGAGAAAAATTTTGCTCCCTTCAACTGATCGAACAAGTCATCAATCCTAGGCAATGGGTACCTATTCTTTATAGTGACCTTGTTTAATTGCCAGTAATCGACGCACATCCGCATCGAGCCATCCTTCTTCTTAACAAATAACATCGGGGCACCCCACGGTGAGACACTTGATCAAATGAAACCAAGGCCTTACAATTCCTCCAACTGAGTCTTCAACTCCTTGAGTTCAATAGGGGCCATTCTATACGGAGCCCAGAAAATAGGAGCTGTGCCTGGTGCAAGCTTGATCACAAACTCAATCTCCCTGTCAGGAGGTAATCCTGGCAACTCCTCTAGAAATATATCCAGGAATTCACTCATGACTGGAATAGTCGAGGAGTCCTTTGCCTCAGGTTTCGCTAGGCTCAACGCCGCAAAACGGGCAATATCTCTACTTCTCAACCCCCAAAAATAAAATGGTTTCCCATCCACCGGTCTGAAGAGTACCATTTTCTCAAAGCAAGCTACATGCCCAAGATGAGCTGCTAAACAATACATCCCTAAGATGAGCTGCTAAACAATACATCCCCAAGATGACGTCGAAGTCTTGAAATCCGAGGATGATTAGATCAACCGCCAACTCGTGGCTCCCCACTTAAACCACACTATTTCTATACACTTTGTTTGCCACTACTGTCTTGCCAAGAGGAGTCGAAATGGCCAACTCTTGATCTAACTCGCTAGGCTAGGAGGAAAAACCTTGAGAGAAACTCGGCGATACGAATGAATGAGTAGACCCGGTGTCGATCAACACACGAGCCAAACACTCGTTGACTAGTAAGGTTCCTGAAATTTTAACTAGCTAAGTCAATCCATGCATCAACATCATATATAGGTAGATAGATATATATAGCACGCCACATACGTACACAAGGACTAGGGCATAATAAGAAATCGTGGTTAAAAGAATAACTCTAAACACGTACCTTGCACTACATCATCAGATGCAAGTGCATCACCCTCTATCAAGGCAAAAACTGGCCCCTGGTTTGCCTGGCGAGACGGATGTGTAGACCGGGTAGTCTGAGATGATGCCTGGTATGATCCTGCTCGGCGTGTTGGGGGCCTTATACCCTAATACTGGCCTGGTAAATGCCGACTAGGGCAATCCCTGATCACATGGCCCTGGCGACCACAATGGAAACATCCACCCGATGCCCTTCGGTAATCTCCTACCAGATGCCTTTGGCAGTATGAAGTGCAGACCTTGTGTGTGTAGGTCGAAGGGACCGGAGGTGGAGCGTACCTCACCACCTGAGGTGCAATAGGCTGTGGGGTCGAAAGAGCCTGAGGTCGTGGTGTCGCGACCCAAAACCCACCCTACGAGTTAGAGTGAATCTTGGACAACTAATCATGACTTGTTTGACAAAAATAACCTGCAAAAGACCTGGAGCATATACAATAGAGGACGACAATAGTGGAAACATATTACAAAGCACAGCGGAAGACTAACAAACCTCTATGTATATACATACATGATCCAAGTTCAATACAAAAGAAATAAAGACAAAGAAGGTGCGGACATGCCTGCCAAAATACATAAATATAACTCTCAAGCTCACCCACAGGTAACCACTCAGAATCTACCACAATCTAATAGTAGCCCTCGTCCTGAGGATCCTCCACAGGCTCCTCAACGTACTCCTCCTCCACCCATGGGCCGGGAGCACAGACATCAAATGGAGCAGCAGCTCCCTCAGAATCTGCCGACATAAGAAGTACGGTTGAGCATGGAATACTCAGCGTGTACCAAATACTAACCAACAGTCATAGTACAACAACAATGTCATAACAAAATAATAGCAATATAGAAGTAGGAAGCAGTTCAAAAATATAAAGTAGGAACAATTCATATCATCACGAGAAAGTAAAGCAGTTTATAATCATGCTTGTATTCGTAAAAGCCGATAAAATCCTTGAAAAACATCGTGCACTTGACTGGACTTAAAACATCCTTTTCGTGCTTAAGACTTGTCTTGTCTGTCTTGTCTTGTCGTATCATGCTTGTCATGCCATGTCATGCTTGCTTGGAAAAATAAACTACTTGTGAGGGAAGGGAGACCCTTCTTCCTAAATGCTCATGCTTGCCATGCCATGTATCTTGCTTGCTTGGAAAATAAACTACTTGTGAGGGAAGGGAGACCCTTCTTCCTAAATGCTCATGCTTGCCATGCCATGTATCTTGCTTGCTTGGAAAATAAACTACTTGTGAGGGAAGGGAGACCCTTCTTCCTAAATGCTCATGCGAGGGAAGGGAAACCCTTCTTTATGATAATGCATGATTGTCTTGTCCTTGTCAAAAGCGAGGTAAAGCATATCGTAGGATATGTCCCACCTCTAATTCTCGTTCTTGAAAAACCTTGATAACACATGTCATGCATGCCGTGCTCGTGAGATTGTGTACATACTTGCATTTGGAATTAAACATGACATTTGGGTAATTCACAATACACATAACATCGATAATTTGAGCAAGTTAATATTCATGCAATTTAGGGAAAGTAAGAAAACACACTATCATAGGCCCTAGGAATTTCCATAATTAATTAAGCATGCATCTCTTAATTTCCAACTCATTTTATTCACCTTGACATTTCATCAAACATAGGGTGTGTTCACTATGTATTAAACCTACATCATGCTTTTCTAGGTGGGTTGATGCTCACATCACACATGTACGTTTATTATGGATACAATGCCTTTCCAATTTCATTCATCATATCATTCCACACGGCATCCAATCGCCAACATCCACCTCCATTCACACCATTCACACATCCCAACTCATAGCACATTTATAGATGAGGGAAAACAAAGAATAGGGAAAGAAAAGGCAAAATCATGACTAGGAGGGTAGCAAAAGGTACCGACCTTGATAAATGAGGGAAGAAAACCCCTTGCAAAATGAGCATGAGTTGCTGCCCTAGATTGGAGAGCATAGACCTCATGAGCTTGAACCTTGAACTTGGAGGAAAACGAGCTTGAAGTCATCTAGGGCCTTCAAACCCCTTTGATTTCTTCTCAAAAGCAACCCTAGGTTTAAAATCTCTTTATCCTCTTTCTCTATCTCTCAAAATAACCTAAGTGAGATGAATGGAGCTCCCAAGGCTCCGGCAAAGCCTTTAAGGCATGAGTGAAACGCCCAAAAGATGAAAATGCCCTTAATGAAAATTTTGCAAAACGCGGGGGACCGAGCGATCGGTGGTTATGACCGATCGATCGGTTGCCTACTGAGCGATCGGTGTTCTTGACCGAGCGATTGGTCAAAAACATGCTCTCTGGAAAATTTCCCCATACAAAAAGTTAACCAGTCGATAGCCTCCGATCGATCGGTTGTGGACCGATCGATCGCTACAATGGACCGAGCGATTAGTGTCTGCAGGTTTTGACACTGAGCCCATTTTTCATCATTTCCCACCACTTGGACTTATCCTATTTCCTTTCTAACCTCTTCTAAACCTGCCCAGGACACTTGTAAGACTATAGTTTATTAATAGATAATTTATTTAATTAATTATAGCATCCTTGAGACAGTTCTCTAAGTTTTCAAATTATCATTTCATGAAATTGAGATTACAAAGGTATCATGTATTGACACACATTCCAAGACATATACAAAACGTTTCGGGGCTCTACACGTGGCGCCTGTGGCACGTACGACCGAGGGACTAGAGGCACATAAGATGGCCTCATAGGTGATGATGGCCACGCATACTGAGGTGGTGTTGGCCATGTGTACTGATAAGGGCCGGTACGAGCCTGCCTCTCTGGAGGTGCTGAACTACTAGGTTGGCCTCTCGCCAACTCCCTCTTCTTGGACACGGCCTCAGAATTTGCCTCGATCAACAAAGCCTTGTCCACTACCTCTGGATAAGTAGCGTGCCTGAAAGCCGAGACTTTCTCCATCACAACATCCTTGAGCCCTTGCTTAAACCTCCTCACCTTCATTGCCTCAGTGGCAACCATGTGAGGTGCAAATCTAGAGAGCTCCGAGAACTTAGCCTCATAAGCAGCCACAGTCATCGAACCTTGCTCTAGGTTGATGAACTCTCTTTCTTTCTTTTCCCGTGCTCTAACTAGGAAATACTTCTTATAAAAAGTATCCTTGAACTCATCCCAAGTCCAAGGTTGACCTTGCATAGTCAAATCTCGCGTCCTCAAGGCGGACAACCATCAATGGTGTGCCTCGCCCTCTAGCATGAAGACAGCCCATGCTACTTTCTCTTCCCTTGTTGGTGAGAGAACCGCAAATATCTTCTCCACTTGGAGGATCGAAGCCTCCGCAGCAAGAGGGTCCACACTCCCATGGAATGATGGAGGCCTCAATCTCCTGAATGCCTTAACTCCAGTTGTACGATGTACTGGAGCTGCGGGCAGTGAAGTAGGTGCCGCCGATGATGGGGTAGACTGCCGAGCCGCTAGTATGGCGAGTGTCTCAGTAATAGAGCCTATGACCTGAGAGAGGTCCGGCTGCTCATCCTTATCTCGTGAAGAAGAGGAAGCTCTAGTGTGTGGCCCCCGACCCCGTGTGCCCCGCCTCATGACTAAAGTCCTGAGAACAATAGCACCACATGAGTCTAACTTGAAACCACAATTTATCGTATTTCCATTTCACAATAATTCAAGTGGCATTATTTGTATAATATAATACTAATATACATCGCTTCAAGTCATCAGAGTATTTATGATATTATACTTTGGCGTTCTAGTGTTCCTAAGACCCGTACTTGGTTGAGACAACCATTTAGACTAAGACTAAAGTTTAGTCTTACAGTTGGAACATGACTCGCTTCCGACTTACATCCTTCCTAACTTGTTTCCTAACATATGATTTTGTCAAGCCATGGTATTAGATTCTAAGTGACCCTAGAGACCTAAAGCCTAAGCTCTGATACCACTTCTGTCGCGACCCAAAACCCACCCTATGAGTTAGAATGAATCTTGGACGACTCATCATGACTTGCTTAACCAAAATAACCTGCAAAAGACCTAGAGTATATACAATAGAGGACATAGTAGCGAAAACATAGCTACTAAGCACAACGGAAGTCTAACCAAAAACCTCTATGTATATATATATGTGATCCAAGTTTGTACAAAAAGAAAGAGTAGATAGGCCCACCAAAATACATGAATATCTCTCTCTCAACTCACCCACATCTATTCACTCAGAATCTACCACCTAGTAGTAGCCCTTGACCTGAGGTTCCTCCATGGGTTCCTCAATGTACTCTTCTTCTACCCAAGGGCTCGGAGTACAAATATCAAAAGGAGCAGCCACTCTGCTATCACCTGCAAACATAAGAAGTACGGCTGAGTATGGAATACTCAACGTGTACCGAATACTAACCAACAGTCATAGCATAACAATCACAATATATAAAGTAGAAAACAATTCATATTATAATGCAGGAAACAATTTATATAATAACCAAGGAAGTAAAACAGTTTATATTCATGCTTGCATCACATAAAAGCCGATAAATCTCTTGAAATTATCGTGCACTTGACTTGACTTAAAATACTCGTTGCGTGCTTAAAAACTTGTTATGTTTATCTTGCTTGGTCTTGTCGAGCGTGCCATGTCATGCGTGTCATGCTTGCGTGTTTGGACTTATGAAACGCACTTGTGAGATGCAATTGAGAGGGAAGGGAGACCCTTCTTTTATGATATGCCTTGAGAGGGAAGGGAGACCCTTCTTTATGATATGCACTTGAGAGGGAAGGGAGACCCTTCTTTATGAATGCTTGTCTTGTTCTTGTCAAAAGCGAGGTAAAACATATCGTAGGATATGTCCCACCTCTAATTCTCATTCGAGAAAAAACCTCGGTAAATCATGTCATGCATGCCATGCTCGTGGAATCGTGTGCATACTTGCATTTGACTTTAAATATGACAATTGGGTAATTCAAAATACATATAACCTCAATAATTTGAGGAAGTCAATATTCATGCAATTTAGGGAAAACAAGAAAGCACTGTAAAGCCCCAAAACTTTTGCTATGTATTGGAACTCGTGCCAAGGCACATTTCCTTTTTTGTACTCCTCCTATTTCTATGAAATGAGAAAATTTAAAGAACTCTAATTGTTAAGAAGTAGTATTCTTAAGTCGAATATGTCGAAAACCCGAGTTACTGAAACCCATTTGCGGATCAGTCGACTTCAAGGGCAATTGGGTCAATAAATAAGGAAGAAATTGGAAATTCTAAAATACCAGGAATGTTCCCCTTCAAAATACGAATCCAACGCAAGTTCAATCGTCAAAATCGGGCAACCGAGTCAAAAGTTATGGCCGAATTACTAAAGTAAGGAAAAAAATAGGAGAAAACAACAAAATCTGAAGGGTGCGATCCATCACAAGTCAGGTGCGATCGATCGCATGCAGATGAATTGGTTCCCAAACTCTCGGGGTTATATGCGATAGATGGATCCCCAGGTGCAATAGATCACAGGGATCTACGATCGATTGCAAGAGTGTGCGATCGATCGCATACAGAGGAAAATCAGACCAATATGTTCGGGGTCATGTGCGATAGATCGCATCCAAGTGGGATCGATCGCAAGGACCCTCGATCGATTGCAGATGAGTGTACGATCAATCTCATGTGGTAGCAGATTCTGAATTTGAGGGTCTTAAACCCTTGTCTTGTTAGAGGGTTCTCATTAAGTCTTTTCTAACCTAGAGGAGAGAAAGAGAGAAGAGAAAGGGGAAGACGGTTTTGAGAAATCCTCCAAAGGAGCTTGGATTGGAGATCAAGGGAGGCTCATTCTTGAAGATTTTCAAGCAAAGGACCTTCCCCAAGCAACTAGGGTTCTTTTAAACCAAGTTGGGGTTCTTCCTCTAGTTGGAATCCACATCAAGGGTGTTCTTCAACCCTAAACCAAGGTCGGTACCCTACACTACCCTCCTAGTTCATAGTCTCTTTTATCTTACATTTTTTCCTAAATTTCTAAGCAAGATAATGTGGGGATGAATGGATGGTGGTGTGGATGTGAATGGGCGATTGGATGCCGTGTGTTTGTTGAAATGAATGAAATGGGGAGGGCATTGTACCAATAATGAATACACATGTGTGTTGTGATCGTTAACCCACCTAGAAATTCAAGATTTAGGATTAACCATAATGCACATACCACGTGTTTGATGAAATGCCAATGTGAAGGAGATGAGTTGTAAATCAAGAAATTCATGCTTAGAAGCTTACGGAATTTTCTAGGGTTTATAATAGTGTGATATGTTGTTTTCCCTAAATTGGTATGAATATTGATTTGCTCAAATTATTGATGTTCTATGTATTGCGAAATCCCCAAATTGTCATATTTAATTTCAAATGAAAGTATGCACACGATTCCACGAGCATGGCATGCATGACATGTTTTACCGACGGTTTTACAAGAGTAAGGATGTTAGGGGTGGGACATATTTTACGATATGTTTTACCTCGCTTTTGACAAGAGGACAAGAACAAGCATTTCTTAGGAGGGAGTTTACACTTCCCTCCCTTTCATGAGGGGTCTCCCCTCACTCACAAGTGCGTTGCATTAAAGAAGGGTCTCTCTTCCCTCTCAAGGCATATCATGAAAGAAGGGCCTCCCTTCCCTCTCAGGGCATCTCACAAGCGCATCTCACAAGTACATGAGCGTGTTAAATTCTCAAGCAAGCACGCATGACAAGCACACGCATGATACAAGCATGACACGCATGACACGACACGACACGACAAAACAAGACACATAACAAGACAAGTTTTAAAGCACGAAACGAGGATTTTAAGTTAAGTCAAGTCAAGTGCACGATGTTTTCAAGAGGTTTATCGGTTTTTTATGAAATGCAAGCATGAATATAAACTGTTTTACTTTCTTGTTATGATGTGAATCGCTTCCTGTCTTATATTGTATTTGCTATGCTATGGCTATTGGTTAGTGTTTGGTACCCGCTGAGTATTCCATGCTCAGCCGTATTTCTTTTGTCGGCAGGTGATAGCGGAGCGACTGCTCTTTTTGATATCTATGCTCTGAGCCCTTGGGTGGAGGAGGAGTATGTCGAGGAACCTGTGGAGGAACCTCCAGTAGAGGGTTATTATTAGAGGTGGTAGATTCTGAGTGAAGAGCTGTGGGTGAGTTGAGAGAGATGTACTTATGTATTTTGGCGGGCCTATCCGCACTTTCTTTTGCGTATCTTTTTGTATAAACTTGGATCACTGTATATACATAGAGGTTTCGTAGACTTCCGCTGTGCCAGTTAGTAAATGTTTCCGCTGTTTTAGTCCTCTATTGTATGTGCTCCAGGTGTTTTGCAGGTTATTTTGGTCAAGCAAGTTATGATGAGTCGTCCAAGATTCACTCTAACTCCTAGGGTGGGTTTTGGGTCGCGACAGAGGTGGTATCAGAGCTTAGGCTTTAGGTCTTTAGGGTCATTTAGAATCTGGTACCACGGCTTGACAAGAGCATATATTAGGAAGCAAGTTAAGAAGTAAGTTAGTCGGAAGCGAGTCATGATTCCAAGTGTGAGATTAAACTTTAGTCTAAATCTAAAATGGTTGCTTCAACCAAGTATGGGTCTTAGGGACTTTAGAACACCAAAGTATAATATTATAAATACACCGATGGTTATAATGCGATGTATATTAGTATTATACAACTTATACAAATTGAATTGTTGTGAAATGAAATTGTGATGAATTGTGGTTCCAAGTTAGACTCATGTGGTGCTATTGTTCTCAGGACATTAGTCATGAGGCGGGGCACACGGGGTCGCAGACCACACACTAGAGCTTCATCTTCTTCTCAAGATGAGGGTGAGCAGCCAGACCTCTCTCATGTTCTCGACTCTATTGCAGAGACTTTAGCCTTACTGGCGACTAGGTAGGCTACTCCATCGTCTGCATCGCCTACTCCACCGCCTGCAGCACCAGCACATCGTACCGCTGGGGTTGAGGCATTTCGGAGACTGAGGCCTCCACCATTCCATGGGAGTGTGGACCCTTTTGCCGTGGAGGCTTGGATCCTCCAGTTGGAGAAGATCTTTTCGGTCCTCTCACCTTCAAAGGAGGATAGAGTAGCAGGGGCAGTTTTCATGCTTAAGGGTGAGGCACACCATTGGTGGTTGTCCGCCTTGAGGACTCGAGAGTTGACTATGCAAGGTCAACCTTGGACTTGTGATGAGTTCAAGGATACTTTTTACAAGAAGTACTTTCCTGTTGGAGCACGGGAAAAGAAAGAAAGAGAGTTCATCAACCTAGAGCAAGGTTCGATGATTGTGGCCGCTTATGAGAGGCTAAGTTCTCGGAGCTCTCTAGATTTGCACCTCACATAGTGGCTACTGAGGCAATGAAGGTGAGGAGATTTGAGCAAGGGCTCAAGGATGTTATCATGGAGAAGGTCTCGGTTTTCAGACATGCTACCTACCTTGAAGTAGTAGACAAGGCCTTATTGGTCGAGGCGAATTCTGAGGCTGTGTCCAAGAAGAGGGAGTTGGTGAGAGGCCAATCCAGCAGTTCCGCACCTCCGGAGAGACGGGTTCGTACCAGCCCTTATCAGTATGCGTGGCCAGCACCACCGATGAGGCCATCTTATGCGCCTCCAGCTCCACGGCAGTATGTGCCTCAGGCACTGCGACCTCAGGCTCTTCCGGCTCCACGGCCTGTTGTACCTCAGGTAGCGAGGTATGCTCCACCTCCGGCCCCTCTGACTTACACGTATGAGGCTTGCACTTCTTGTGGCAAGAGGCACCCGACAGGAGATTACCGAAGGGCATCGGGTGGATGTTTCCATTGCGGTCGCCAGGGCCACGTGATCAGGGATTGCCCTAGCCGGCATTTACCAGGTCAATCACTGGGGATTAGGCCCCCAGCTCGTCCAGCAGGATTATACCAGGTGTTGTCCTAGCCTGCACGTTCTGCACTTCCGCCTCGCCAGGTGAACCAGGGGTGAGTTTTTTCCTTGACAGAGGGTGATGCACTTGCATCTGATGATGTGGTGCAAGGTACGCGTTTAGAGTTATTCTTTTACCTGTGATTCATGTTGTACATTATTCCTTGTGTACATATGTGGCGTGCTATATATATATCTCTATCTATACGTATGATGATTGATGCATGGATTGACTTAGCTAGTTAAAATTTCAGGAACCTTACTAGTCAATGAGTGTTTAGCTCGTGTGTTGATCGATACCGGGTCTACGCATTCATTTGTCTCACTGAGCTTTTCTTAAGGCTTCTCTACAGAGCCTAGTCAATTGGAACCAGAGTTGTTCATTTCGACTCCTCTCGACAAAACAGTGGTGACAGATAGTGTTTTTAGAGGTAGTGTGGTCCAAGTGGGAAGCCATGAATTGGCAGTCGACCTCATCGTCCTTGGATTCCAGGACTTTGACGTTATCTTGGGGATGGATTGGTTAGCAGCTCATCATGGGCATGTAGCTTGCTTCGAGAAAATGATCCTCTTCAAGCCAGTGGAAGGGAAGCCATTTCATTTTCGGGGGTTGAGGAATAAGGATATTGCTCGCTTTGCGGCACTAAGCTTAGCGAAGCCCGAGGCAAAGGACTCTTCGACTATTCTGATCATGAGTGAATTTCTGGATGTATTTCCAGAGGAGTTGCCAGGGTTGATCCCAAACAGGGAGATTGAGTTTGTGATCGAGCTTGCACCATGCACAGCTCCCATTTACTGGGCTCCGTATAGAATGGCCCCGATCAAACTCAAGGAGTTGAAGACTCAGTTGGAGGAATTGTAAGGCCTTGGTTTCATATGACCAAGTGTCTCACCGTGGGGTGCTGCAGTCTTATTTATCAAGAAGAAGGATGGCTCGATGCGTATGTGTGTCGATTACAGACAGTTGAACAAAGTCACTATAAAGAATAGGTATCCATTGCCTAGGATTGATGACTTTTTCGATCAGTTAAAGGGAGCGAGATTTTTCTCTAAGATCGATCTTCGGTCGGGTTACCACCAGTTGAAGATCAAGGCTGAGGATGTTCCTAAAACTGCCTTCCGGACTCGGTACAGACACTATGAGTTCTTGGTGATGCCGTTTGGTCTCATGAATGCGCCGGCAACCTTTATGGATTTGATAAACCGGGTGTTCCGGCAATATCTCGATCGATGAGTGATCGTGTTTATCGATGACATACTGATATATTCCCAGACACGGGAAGATCACGTGCAAGACCTTCGCCTTGCTTTGGAGATGCTGAGAGAGCACAAGCTGTACGCCAAACTTAGTAAGTGTGAGTTTTGGTTGGAAGAGGTGGCATTCCTAGGCCATGTTGTTTCTGCGAAAGGCATATCGGTAGATCCGAAGAAGATAGAGGTAGTCATGAGTTGGGCAAGGCCCAAGAGTGTCACTGAGATATGCAGCTTCCTTGGGTTAGCTGGCTATTACAGGAGATTCGTAGAGGGTTTCTCCAGCCTTGTGGCACCGCTCACATATTTGACAAAGAAGAATGCCAAGTTTGTATGTAACGACAAGTGTGAGATCAGTTTCACGGAACTGAAGAAGAGGCTCACTACATCTCCTGTCCTTACTGTGCCATCCAGACATCTTGGTTACGAGGTATATAGTGATGCCTCACACGTTGGACTTGGGTACGTGCTCATGCAACACAAGAAGGTTATTGCCTATGCATCAAGGCAATTGAAGGAGCATGAAAAGAATTACCCCACGCACGACTTAAAACTTACTGCAGTCGTATTTGCACTCAGGATTTGGCGGCATTACCTTTATGGAGTAGAATTCTATGTGTTCACGGATCACAAGAGCCTCAAGTATCTCTTTTCCTAAAAGGAACTAAATCTACGACAACGGCGTTGGATGAAATTTCTAAAAGACTACGAGTGCACCATCCAATACCACCCAAGTAAAGCAAACGTTGTACCAGACGCTTTGAGTAGAAAACCTCCGGGTCTGTTGGCACACATGTTGGCGCGGGAATGGAAACTATTGGAAGATTTGGCAAATCTGGACATCAGTGTTAATGATTCGGTCCGCAGTCCTATCTTGGCAAATATCACGGTTCGGCCGTACATTGTAGATTTGATCCAAGAATATCAAGCCACGGATACTGACGTATTGGCTTTTCGGGACAAGGAGGTTGCCAAGGGTAGTGAAGACTTCTCTCTCACTAGCCGAGGTACTATTACATTCAAGGGAAGGCTGTGTGTCCCAGCCAATGCAGATCTTCGGAGGGAGATTATGGATGAAGCCCATCGATCGAAGTATACAGTGCATCCTGGGGGTACAAAGAGGTACCGGAACCTCAAGAGTCACTTTTGATGGCGGAATATAAAGAGGGATGTTGCGGAATATGTGGCACGGTGCTTGGTGTGCCAATAGGTAAAGGCAGAGCATTTGAGACAGGCGGGTCTATTGTAGTCTCTCCTGATTCCCGAGTGGAAATGGGAGCACATATCCATGGACTTCATTGTGGGATTGCCAAAGACGGCAAGAAACTCTGATGCGATATGGGTTGTGGTGAATCAGTTAACAAAGTCCGCACACTTCTTACCCTACCGGACTACTTTCAACTCGAGCCAGTTGGCCGCATTGTATATCAAGGAGATCGTTCGGTTACACGGGGTGCCAGTTAGTATTGTGTCAAATCAGGATCCAAGGTTCACATCAAGATTCTGGAAAATTTTTTAAGAAGCCATGGGTTCCTGACTCGATTTTAGCACCGCTTTTCATCTACAGACAGATGGACAAATCGAGAGGGTAAACCAAGTCATAGAAGACATGCTTCGGGCTTGTATGTTGGATTTTAAGGGTAGTTGGGAAGAACACTTACCTTTGGTTGAATTCACCTATAACAATAGCTACCAGGCAAGCATCCAAATGGCACCATTTGAGGCCTTGTATGGGCGAAGTTGCAGGTCTCTTCTCTACTGGGATGAGGTAGGAGAGAGAAAAATACTTGGTCTGGAGTTAATCAAGCAAACCACAGGTATAGTCAAGATCATCCAAGATAGATTGAAAGCTGCCCAAGATCGCCAGAAAAGCTATGCTGACACTCGCCGTAGGGACTTGGAATTCCAAGTAGGGGATCAAGTTTTTGTGAAGGTATCTCCTAGTAAGGGGATTATGAAATTTGGCAAGAGAGGCAAGCTTAGTCCTCGGTATGTTGGGCCGTTTGAGATCATCACACGAGTTGGTGAAGTCGCTTACCGAGTAGCTCTTCCACCTCACATGGCCGCTGTTCACAATGTTTTCCACGTATTTATGCTTCGGAAGTACATTGCGGACCTTCGCATGTCATAGACTTGGAACCGTTGGAAATCCGAGAGGATCTCACTCTAGTCGAAAGGTTGGTTCACATATTGGATCGAAGAGATCAAATCCTTCGCAACAAGACTATTCCATTAGTACTCGTTCAGTGGCAACATCATGCTCGGGAAGAGGCCATATGGGAACGTGAAGCTGAAGTCAAAGCGAAATACCCAGAGTTATTTGAATAGGCTTTTGTTTATGCTATATAATGATGTTTTGGGACTTGTAATGCATGTGTCGTCCAAATTTCGAGGACGAAATTTTTATAAGGGAGGAAGGATGTAAAGCCCCAGAACTTTTGCTATGTATTGGAACTCGTGACAAGACTGTAGAGCCCCAGAAATTTAGTTCACTGTTCATGTGAATAGTGCCCTTACATGGTGTGTGTGTAAAGGCCTAAGGCCTCCCATTGTGTTCTTGATATTATGATTAGTCAAGTGAGGGTTTTAGGTACATGGTTTGAGTCTTAAAAAGAGTGTAAAGATACTCTAAGTGGGTAAAATCAAGGGTATAAAATATCCTAACTGTTTAAATGGGTTGTTGGTGAATAGTGCTAGTGCATGAGGCATAAAGAGGCTGGAGCCTCTCACGCATGTCGGTGTGAATTTAATGATCATTGAGGTGGGTTAAAAACCTATGGAGAAGGATTTATGAGGTGTGAGTAGGGTATTGGACACAAGGGAAAAGAGTGTGAAAACACTCAAGGTGTTCTAGGTGTTGAAAAGGTATGTCTCGGCATTTGCCTCAACTTTAAAGGGCTCAAGTTTAGTCATCATTGCTCGGAATCGAGTGATTATTGAATTTTTAGAAAGGCACTAGAACCCTCTTCAAGGTTCATGCTGATCACTTTCCCTGATTTTGAGTCGGGGTTGAGTCAAAAGTCCAAGTTCCAAAGTCGGGACTGTTGAAAATCTGGGCTGTCGCAACCCATTGCAGACCAGTCCGCTTTAGGGGCATTTTGGTCCATGAATAAAAAATAATTATAATTTTTGTAAAACATAAAAGTTGTTCCTCTTTCAAAGACAAATCCAATGCAAGTTGAATCATCAAAATTGGACAAGTGAGTCAAAAGGTATGGCCAAAATACCAAAGTGCATTTTTGCAGAGCACCGATCACTACCGATCGCTCAGTCCACTACCGGTAGATCGGTCATAAGCACCGATCGATCGGTCCACTACCGGTAGATCGGTCGTCTATCGGTCCTACGCGTTTTGCAAAAATTTTATTAGGGGTTTTTTGGTCTTTTGGCCACCCCACCCTTATTTTTAAGGGTTGGCTCGAGCCAAGGGTGTTCACAAACACCCTTAGCAATATTTTGAGAGAGAGTAACAGGGGAGAAAAGGGGTTTTCTCCTAGGGCATCAAATGGAGAAAGATCAAGGGTTTAGAAACCCTAGAGCATCCCAAAAGCTTGGATTTCTCAATCCACGGCTCAAGCACGTGAGGAGCACATTCTCCAAGCTCGGCAGCGTTCTTCCTCGACATTTTCAAGGGTTTCTTCCCCTATTCAAGGTTAGTACACCCTACTAACTACTCTAGTAATAACCTAGGTTTGTTTTAAAAGCATGCTTGTGGATTTCCTTAGTTTATTCTTTTCTTGTTTTACTTTATTAAATCCCTAAAACAAACAAGATAAAGAGGAAATTGTGGATGTGAGATGTTGGATGTGGATGAGGCGATTGGATGCCATGTGTTGTGATGGATGTATGTTGGAAAATGGTGGAAGGGCATTGTACGCATAATAAACGCACACCATGTGTTTGTTTGAAAAAACATATGAACTAAAAGAACTTGAAATAATGTGGCTATGAATGTGTTGCACATTAGGTGTTTGACAAAATGCATGAGTGAGAATGCCAAGAATGAAATGAAGGATTTGGGAAATATGATTTGTGTAGCTTTCCTTAAAAAGGTGACCAATTAATTCCTCATGTCTATGCAATTATAAGAAATGTCACATTATGCTTTATTGTTTCAAGTTAACATGATTATTAAAAAGAATTGAAAGGCAACATGTGTCCCATGATTCATCTATGATGGTATGATTTTCACGAATGCCACACACACCAAGCACGCATGCATGAACCAAACTTATAAGTATAAGTACATGAAAAGAAAAACCAAGAACAAGAAATGTGAATTGTGAAACAATCAAGAATTTCAAGGGTAGGGCATATCCCTAGGATATGTCACACCTGGCTCACAAGTTAAACAAGCATGACTTTCAAGGGTAGGGCATATCCCTAGGATATGTCACACCTGGCTCACAAGTTAAACAAGCATAAATTTCAAGGGTAGGGCATATCCCTAGGATATGTCACACCTGGCTCACAAGTTAAACATGTCAAGCAAGCAAGAATAACATGAGGCTAATGTGTTCCGTTCCATCATAGTCCGGACATTAGCTAAGCAAATAAATTTACTAGTGTGTTCCGTTCCATTATATTCCAGGCATTAGTAAGCAAGAATGCTAGTGTGTTCCGTTCCACCATAGTCCGGGCACTAGTCAAGGCAAAGCAAGGAGACTAATGTGTTCCGTTCCATTATAGTCCGGGCATTAGTCAAGCAATAATAACTAGTGTGTTCCGTTCCACCATAGTCCGGGCACTAGTCAAGGCAAGGCAAGAAGACTAATGTGTTCCGTTCCATTATAGTCCGGGCATTAGTCAAGCAAGAATAACTAGTGTGTTCCGTTCCACCATAGTCCGGGCACTAGTCAAGTCAAGACACGAGGCTAATGTGTTCCGTTCCATTATAGTCCGGGCATTAGTCGAGCATGACAAGAACCTAGTACGTCCGTTTATTTCACAGTTCGGGTACTAGTTAAACAAGACAAGCAAGAATAACAAGAACTTAGTATGTCCGTCCATTTCATAGTTCGGGTACTAGCTAAACAGGAACAAAACAAGGCATGTGTGATTCCCACGATACAAGAATAAGTTGTAAATATGGCAAGCATGTTTTGGAAACCACAAAAAGTATTTTTAAGAACAAGTCATTACTTTTGAATACGAATTTACAATGCGTAAGTTAAAATATGATGTTCATGATTTACTTTACGTTGTTATGTCGTTTTAGCTTCCGCACTCTGATTATGTATCTTTTGGATGAACTGTATCTTGTATTACATATTAATGTTATTACTCTTGTTAGTTAGTAGCTTATACTCGCTGAGTATTCCATGCTCAGCCGTACTTTTATGTCGGCAGGTACACTATACGACATATGGACTCTGGTCCCTTGGACTGAGGTAGCTCAAGGAGAGTAGGAGGTCATTCGGATGGTTAGCCAGATGTTAGGGTTGGCCTGTGGCCATGGGTTGGGATAAGAGAGAGAGAGAAATGTATTTTGGGATTTCCTTTTGGGGATTTTTCATGTGAGCTTGAGTGGGTAACTCAAGCATTTGCACCCTTTGTGTTATTTTATTTTATTCAGTCATTGTTTTACGTTGACACTTGGAATTACATTTATGTTAAAGAAAATTTTCGGATCATTATTTGGCATGCCTTGTATACTCTTTGCAGGTTAGTTTTAAGTACAAGTCACGTCGCCAAAGTATCCTAACTCTTAGGGTGTATTTTGGGGCGTGACAAAGACATTTTAACTTTGTAATCCTCCTATTTCTATGAAATGAGAAAATTTAAAGAACTCTAATTGTTAAGAAGTAGTATTCCTAAGTCGAATATGTCGAAAACCCGAGTTACTGAAACACAATTCCAGATCAGTCGACTTCAAGGGAAATTTAGTTAATAAATAAGGAAGAAATTGGAAATTCTAAACTTCCAAGAATGTTCCCCTTCGAAAGACGAATCCAACGCAAGTTGAATCGTCAAAATCGGGCAACCGAGTCAAAAGTTATGGCCGAAATACCAAAGTAAGAAAAAAAATAGGAGAAAACAACAAAATCTGAGTGCGATCGATCGCAAGTCAGGTGCGATTGATCGCAAGTTAGGTGCGATCGATCGTATGTAGGTGAATTGGGTCCCAAACTCTCGTGGTCATATGCGATAGATGGATCCCTAGGTGCGATTGATCGCAGGGATCTGTGATTGATCGCAAGAGTGTGCGATCGATCGCATACAAAGGGAAATCAGACCAATATGTTCGGGTTCATGTGTGATAGATCGCATCCAGGTGCGATCGATCGCAAGGAACTGCGATCGATCATAGATGAGTGTGCAATCGTTCACATGCGGTAGCAGATTCCGAATTTGATGGTCTGAAACCCTTGTCTTGTTAGAGGGTTCTCATTAGGGCATTTCTAACCTAGAGGAGAGAAAGAGGGAAGAGAAAGGGGAAGAGGGTTTTGAAAAATTCTCCAAAGGAGCTTGGATTGGAGATCAAGGGAGGCTCATTCTTGAAGATTTTCAAGCAAAGGACCTTCCCCAAGCAACTAGGGTTCTTTCAAACCAAGTGGGGGTTCTTCCTCAAGTTGGAATCCACATCAAGGGTGTTCTTCAACCCTAAACCAAGGTCGGTACCCTACACTACCCTCCTTGTTCATAGTCTCTTTTATCTTACATTTTTTCCTAAATTTCTAAGCAAGATAATGTGGGGATGAATGGATGGTGGTGTGGATGTGAATGGGCGATTGGATGCCGTGTGTTTATTGAAATGAATGAAATGGGGAGGGCATTGTACCAATAATGAATACACATGTGTGTTGTGATCGTTAATCCACCTAGAAATTCAAGATTTAGGATTAACCATAATGCACATACCACGTGTTTGATGAAATGCCAATGTGAAGGAGATGAGTTGTAAATCAAGAAAAGCATGCTTAGAAGCTTACGGAAATTTCTAGGGTTTATGATAGTGTGATATGTTGTTTTCCCTAAGTTGGTATGAATATTGATTTGCTCAAATTATTGATGTTCTATGTATTGCGAAATCCCCAAATTGTCATATTTAATTTCAAATAAAAGTATGCACGCGATTCCACGAGCACGGCATGCATGACATGTTTTACCGACGGTTTTGCAAGAGTAAGGATGTTAGGGGTGGGACATATTTTACGATATGTTTTACCTCGCTTTTGACAAGAGGACAAGAACAAGCATTTCTTAGGAGGGAGTTTACACTTCCCTCCCTTCCATGAGGGGTCTCCCCTCACTCACAAGTGCATTGCATTAAAGAAGGGTCTCCCTTCCCTCTCAAGGCATATCACGAAAGAAGGGCCTCCCTTCCCTCTCAGGGCATCTCACAAGCGCATTTCACAAATACATATGTAGCACCCCGGATTTTTCATCCTTAATGAATAGCACCTTCGTAGCTAATTGGCCGTTTTCATAGTTTTCGTAGTCTAATTAATAAATAAGGGAGAAATCGGAAATTCCGAAACGTCAAAAATGTTCATTTTCGAAAGACGGATCCAACGCAAGTTGAATCGTCGAAATCCGACGAGCGAGTAAAAAGATATGGTCAAAACAGTCCAGGCATAACAGAGCACCGATCGCTCGGTCATTACCTGCGATCGATCGGTCCACTACCGATCGCTCGTTGGCTGTCGCACGGTTAACTTTTTTGTATGGGGAAAAATTCCAGAGAGTGTGTTTTTGACCGATCTCTCGGTCATAACACCGATCGACCGGTAAGCCTCCGATCGCTCGGTCCATAGCACCGATCGATCGGTCATACGCAGTTTTTCTTCATTAAGGGTGTTTAAGACTTTAAACACCACCCCTTGCCTATAAATAGGCTGAGTTCGTGCCTTAGGGTTTCAGAAACCCTCTGTGCCCTACCTTAGGAGATTTTGAGAGAGAGAAGAAGGAGAGGAACTACTTGTTGATCAAGCTTGTGGAAGATCAAGGTTCTTCCACTTCCCTTGGTGATTCTCAACCAAGAACACAAGGTTATTGCTTGTTCAAGCCTTTGGGAATCAAAATCTTTGATTTCACCAAGGTAGATACACTCTACTACAATCTTGCAATCCTACTAGTTACTAGATATGATTCTTCTTATATATGCCCTATCTATATGTATTGATTCTATGTATGAAAAGGTGTGATTATATACTTGGATGAAGGATTTACTATTATGATGCACTCTAAGTGTTTGATAAAATACCTCTAAGGGATTCTATGCTTAAATATGATGATTTCTCTTATTAAGTGCATATGCTCGCATGTCTCGCATGAACCGATGGTTTCCATGGATTTCTTAAGGTGCAAACAAAGGTTTTCACGAAAAGACGAATAATGAATGATTCTAAGTAACTCTATGATTTCTCTAAGATCGTTTCACAAGCTCTAAGGATCATACCATGCTCACAAGGAAACTCTATGATCATGCTCTAAGATCGTCTCACAAGCTCCACGGATCACAATAAAATGCTCTAAGATCTCTAAGGTTATGCTCTATGGAAATGCTCTACGGTATTGCTCTATGCTCTATGTCTCCACGGATCACAATGACTCTAAGTAACTCCATGAACTCACAAGAACTCATAAGGCTATGATTATCGATTGACTCACACGGTTACAGTTTTTGTTTCGAATATAATCTCACATATGTTTTCACGGTTTCCATACTTTAAGGATTTTACGGATTTCATTCTCCATGTCTCGTATGCTCCATGCCTAACTGCTTTATTGTTATTAGTTTGTATACACTGAGTATTCCATGCTCAGTCGATATTGTTATGATCGGCAGGTGCTCGGGTTCCATTCGATTTGTGTGGCGAAGAACCTTGGGTTGAGGAAGAGTACCGTGACCCGGAGCCTTCCATGGATCACTATCATGATGATGGTGCTTTAGATAGGAGTCGTGACTTCAATTTCTGTTGATCGACCGACTTAGAACTTGTGTCTTTTGTTATGTGAGTGTGGGGTTTGTCCACTCCACTTTTGGGTTTTTCACACATGTATACTTGTTGGTTCTTACTTGAGCCAAGTTATAGGAGTATTCTTTTTTCTTCCGCTATGTTTAGTGTTTTATTTTCCGCTGTGCATTGTTTTTCGTTTCCGCTATGTATATTCAGGTACTCTGAAAGGTTTCCACGTGTGCCTTATGTATCATACTGGAGGTATGATATGGCGGTCACGAGTCAAAGTATCCTTAACTCCTAGGGGGTATTTTGGGTCGCGACAACATAAGCATGTTAAATTCCCAAGCAAGCACGCATGACAAACACACGCATGACACGCATGATACAAGCATGACACGACACGACACGACACGACAAAACAAGACACATGACAAGACGAGTTTTAAAGCACGAAACGAGGATTTTAAGTCAAGTCAAGTGCACGATGTTTTCAAGAGGTTTATCGGTTTTTTATGAAATGCAAGCATGAATATAAACTATTTTACTTTCTTGTTATGATGTGAATCGCTTCCTGTCTTATATTGTATTTGCTATGCTATGGCTGTTGGTTAATGTTTGGTACTCGCTGAGTATTCCATGCTTAGCTGTACTTCTTATGTCGGCAGGTGATAGCGGAGGGCCTACTCCTTTTGATATCTATGCTTCGAGCCCTTGGGTGGAGGAGGAGTATGTCGAGGAACCAGTGGAGGAACCTCCAGTAGAGGATTATTATTAGAGGTGGTAGATTCTGAGTGAAGAGCTGTGGGTGAGTTGAGAGAGATGTAGTCATGTATTTTGGCGGGCCTGTCCGCACTTTCTTTTGCGTATCTTTTTGTATAAACTTGGATCACTGTATATACATAGAGGTTTTGTAGACTTCCGCTGTGCCAGGTAGTAAATGTTTCCGCTATTTTGGTCCTCTATTGTATGTGCTCCAGGTCTTTTGCAAGTTATTTTGGTCAAGCCATGCAAGTTATGATGAGTCGTCCAAGATTCACTCTAACTCCTAGGGTGGGTTTTGGGTCGCGACAAGCACACTATCATAGGCCCTAGCAAGTTCCATGATTAATTAAGCATGCATTTCTTAATTTATAACTCATTTTATTCACCTTGGCATTTCATCAAACATGGGGTGTGTTCATTATTTATTAAACCTACATCATGCTTTTCTAGGTGGGTTGATGCTCACATCACACATGTATGTTCATTATGGATACAATGCCCTCCCCATTTCATTCATCACAACCATACACACGGCATCCAATCGCCCATTCATATCCAACAACCATTCATTCATCCCATTTGGTTCATACATTAGGGAAACTATAAAAAGGAAGGAAAGAAAAGAGGTACGAACTAGGAGGGTATTAAAAGGTACCGACCTTGACAAATAAGGGAAGAACCCCCTTGTAAAAACGTGCGTGAGTCACTGCCCTAGCTTGGAGAACATGCTTCCCACGAGCTTGAACCTTGGATTGAAGAATCCAAGTCTTTTGGAACAATCTTGAGTTCACAACCCTTTGATTTCTTCTCAAGAGGATGCCCTAGGTTTAGAATCCCCTTCTCTTCTCTCTCTATCTCTCAAAACACTCTAAGTATGGTGAATGAAGTCATAAAGGCTTGGGCAAGCCTTAATAGGAAAGGGTTTAACGCCCAAAAGATGAAAAAGCCCTTACTGAAATTCTACAAAACGCGATATACCGATCGATTAGTGGTAAATATCGAGCGATCGGTTGCCTACCGAGCGATCGGTGTTCTTGACCGAGCTCTCGGTCAAAAACATGCTCTCTGAAAAATTTCCCCATACAAAAAAGTTAACCAGTTGATAGCTACCAATCGACCGGTTGTGGACCGATCGATCGCTATAATGGACCGAGCAATCGGTGCTCTGCAGATTTTTGACCCATTGCACCGTTTCGGCCATAACTTTTGACTCGTTCGTCAGATTTTGACGATTCAACTTGCGTTGGATTCGTACTTCAAAAAGGAACATTTCTAATGGTTCAGAATTTTCAATTTCTTTCTTATTTATTAATTGTACTACGTTAAAGGCAAATTAGCTAAAAAAGTGCTATAAATTTAGTACGGGAAAGTCCGGGGTTCTACATGGATAGTGTAAAAATTGATTTTTATGCTAAATCCTTTTAAAATTGCGTTTTTCTTCTATTTAGCCGATCACATAGATGCTCTAATCGACTAGATGGGCAATCCAGCCGATTAGACCATTCATGTAATTGACTGGATAGTGAAATTTTTAGAAAATTTTTTCTTTAAAAACCCGAAATCTGCTTTTTCATTTTAAAATCCTCCTGTTCCAAACCTCATTCGCACTTCTCTCCAAAACCTAGTTCATGACATTTCTTTATCTCCAAACCGTCAAATCTCATCAAAATCTTCTGAAATCAACTCCAATAAACTCCAATGGTGAGAACAAAGACAGCTGAAGAAGGGTCAAGCCCTAAGAGACAGAGACAATCAGTGGATGTTACTGTGGAAGAAGAAGCTCTTGCCTCATGCTTCAAGACCAAAAAAGTGGCCAAGAAGTAAGAGACATCATCCATTCTAGACCTATTGTCTACGGTAAGGTCATTAATTCTAATATTCTAATTGAGTGGGACCTAGGTCACATCCTCGATCTCTTCAAAGCTCTAGGATGGCTCCAACTCCTCTAATTCAAGGAACTAATGTTCCCTGAATTAGTTAAGCTTTTCTACTCTCACATTCACTTCAGTCCTTCCACCAATACCTTCAACTCTTATGTCTGTGGTAAAGACATTACCATTTCTATAGAAATTCTCACTTCCATCCTTTCTGTCCCAACTGGAAGCATAGAAAAGTTTGCTTCCAAAGATTGGCCAATCCACCCTAGATTTGAGCCAATTGAAGCTTTAAATCTTATCTGTTCTAAAGAAATCACTCATGCTTCTCTCCTTACTCTAAACAGTCTAACTTTGGATGCCAGACTGATTCACCATATTATTTCCTATAAAATTCTTCCCAGGAGAGGTAGTAGAAACTACTTGTCTTACTTTGATGTCTTTCTCATCTGGTGTGTTCTGAACACCAAACCATTTAACCTCTGTTATTTAATTTTTCATAACATGGTTGAATGTGTTCCTAAGAAGAATGCCTGTCTACCCTATGAACATCTTCTTACCATTGTCTTCAAACATTTTGAACTCTCCTTTGACTCCACTCTTGAAGTCATTCACCCTGTCCACTATGATATCTACAACCCAACTACTCTTGTAAAAATGGGATATCAGTGGAATCAGGGACTTTAAAAATGGTTTCCTAAAAATTCTGGCACTCAGCTTCGACCTCCACTACTCAACCCTCTTCATCTGCTGATCCAGCACCTTCTCTTGCACCTCCCCTCTCTAATCCTCCTACTGATCCTCCCCTAGATCAATCCCTCCACTCTCAGTCTCCTAATCCATCTCCTGCCAGAGTTGCCTTCTCTCCTCCTTCTTCTCCTTTCAGAGCCCCCTCACCTCACTTTGAGGTTGGTGGTTCTTCTGCTTCACCTGAGCACCCTATTAGACCTCCCATCTCAGATGATGTTCTTAGCCTCTTAATGGGCAAGCTGGACTCCATCAGCATTGGCATGATCAGTTTTCAAGCAGAAATGAGAGAGAGAATGGAGATCTAAGAAGCTCAAGCCCTTGGACTATAGATTGAGGTCAGGGACAGGATAGCCTACCTTGAGGGATCCTCTGCTGATTTTAGAGCTGAAATGAGGGAGAGGATGTCTTCTGTAGAAGCATCTATAGCTGCTGCCCATGAGGATTTGAAGGAGAAAGCTGATGCAGCCTACTTAGTGTTAGGGACTGTTAACATGAATTGTTTAGTCACCAAAAACAGAGTGGATACAGTGACTTCCCTTATTTAAAGATTAGAAGGTGACCAAATGGAAGAGTTTATGAAGATGGGAAAAGTGACAAGTGTAATCCAAGGTCAAGTAGACTCCTCAGCACTTCAGTTGAAGACCCATGCCAAGCTACTTCTAGACATGGCTGAACAAGATTCCTTGTCAGCCACAATCATTTTGAGGGCCACTGATTAGCTAAAGAAGATTAATAACTTCTTGGTCAGTTTGGCTACTAGAGCCCTTGCTTCTCATACCCCCTCTCAAGCTCCATCCTCTTCAAAATCCAAGGGAAAGCAGCCTCTAAAACAAGCAGTAACTCATTCCAAGGGTACCTCCAAGAATGCTCCAATCATTTCTCTTCCCTCTGATGAAGAATCAGCTCAATCTTCATCCTCTAACACTCCAGATGACTCCCCAGTCCATTCTAGTAGTGAAGATCAAGACAAGACTCATGCCCATAAAGATGCAGCCCCTTCAGAAGACATTTACACCAAGGTTGCTGATCTCATCAAGAAACAGAAAAAAGATGGATTGTAGTTTTGTATTTTATTGTCATTGTTTTTATATTAATTTTTTTTTTGATGTTGACAAGGGGGAGAAGTAAAGAAATGGAATGATATGTTTGATGCCATGTATGGATGTTTGAAATTAATGCCATGTATGGATGTTTGAGATGATATGTATGAATATCATATGAATGGATGTTTTTTTTTCGAACATATGAAATGATATGTATGAATGGATATTTTTTGAAACATATGAAATACATGAGAATTTTTTTTAATATAACTTTTCTTTATGTTATAATACTTCAATTCAATTAAGAATATCATGGAACTTCTCTTGACTCTTAAAAGTAAAATAAACTCTTTTATGGAACTTTACTTGGTATTTAATAGAAGAATCTTTAAGAATTTCTTTGTGGAACTTCTCTTGGTTCCAACTTACTATTTTTTCTTATATGCACATGCTTAGGGGGAGCTCTCCTCAAAAATTTTTATGTTAAGTATATGTTGAGGGGGAGCTTAACCCATCTCATTCCATTATTTGTGTCATCATAAAAAAGGAGGAGTTGTTAGCCTTAAGGTTACAACCATATGACCCTCAATTAATTTTAATGATAACATAAATAATGAAATGACTCTTGTAATACTAATGTCTTCTATAAGCAATTTTTTCCACAGTATTCAAGAATCAAAGAAGTAATTTCAAGCAAAACTCAAGAACCTTCAATGAAAAAGACCAAGTCAAGGCATGATGACAATTCCAAATCAAAGCTTCAAGAAGATGTTCAACTATAAGCAAAAAGGATTATGGAAGATTGTCTTGAAGGCACTGCTACTAAAGACCGTAAAAGGAAAAGGATCATTTTCATCAAGGTCTTAGTTTAGGTAGTGAATGTGGTCTATCTAGGATTTCTTGTAAAAATCCTCAAGTAGTTGATTTGGTGAAAAAACTCAAAATTCCTTAGATTGACCATAGGTCCCTTGAACAAATATAAAAATATGATTAAGGACCTTAAAACCTGATCATCTCACTCATAAAGGTTAAGTACAAAAGCTTGGAACCAAATCCTATCTTAAAGGTTTTGAAAATGGATTCTGCAAATAAAAATAGCCTATCCAGTCGATCAGATAGGCAATCCAGCCGATTAGGTAGATCATCCAGTCGATCAGGCAAGCCTTCTGATCGACTGGATAGAACAAATTTTTTCCAAATTTGTCTGCATGTACTGATCGAGTTGGAACTCTTTGTGAATCTATTTTAGATCATTCAAAAGATCATTATGAGTTGTTAATCATGTTTTACTAACATGATAAAAGACTTTGGAATTCGTGCAAATCACTAAAGTCTAAGAAAAAACATTAAAATTTAGATAAACCAAAAATTGGAAGTTTTTTGGTCTATCCAGCCGATTAGGTGGACCATCCAGCCGATTAGGTGGTCCATCCAGTCGATCACTCCATCCTCTAATCGACTGGATAGAACAAAACTCATAAAAACTGGTTTTTGCCATCTAGCCGATCAAGAAATTGATCCAGGCGATTAGGCAACCATCCAGCCGATTAGAAGGCTCCTCTAATCGACTGGATAGTTCAGAAACATTTTGAAAAATTGCATTAAATGCTAACAACTATATTTATAACAGGTATTTCGCATTCAATGCTCATCAAACGGTAATAAATTTCAGATCACTATAAATATAGTTGATCTTTGAATGATCCAAGAACAATATACTCACTCTTACACTGTTTCATTGAAAAATCATTCACTTGAGCTAAAAATCCCAAATCTGAAAAGCGACACTCTGTTTTTATCTTTGAGCTGAATACCAATCTTCCACTTGAGAGATTTCTTAGAGTTTGCTATTCCATTCAAATCCAACTCTTAAAGGAGTTTGTATTTTGGATTTAAGATCCAAATCCTTTCATTGTAATCATCTAAGAACTTGTGTGCTCTATAAAAGTGAAGCTGTTGCTTCGGTATAACAGAGAGGGTTGTGCTCTATTGGTTGATGGTTTAGCCCTGACCAAAAGAGGGGTTGTTGAAAGTTTGATCTCGACCGAAAGAGAGATTGTAAAGGGTTTAGGCTTCACCAGATTAAGAAGTTTGTATAGTCGTGGACTATAGTGGAATCCTCTAAGCTGGTGTTGCTTGAGGCGGGGATTAGACTGGGTTTGCCGAACCTCGATAACAAACCTGAGTTTGTATTCCTTGACTCTTTCTCCTATTTCTTGTGCTTTACATTGCTAATTTAGTTTTGCTTACTTGCATTTCCCTTTGTTTTTTATTTTCCGCATTTAAAGGGAAAATTTTTTAAATCTGCCATTGACCCTATTCACCTCCCCTTCTAGGGTCCATATCTGGGCAATAGAGTTAACAAAAGAAAATAATTTTTTTTTTGGAAACATGAGATTTGGAAAATACCCACCCCCAAACAAAAGATAGCACTATCCTCAGTGCTTATGACTGGGACAAAGAGATATGAATGCACAAGTTTAGGAAGGATATTAGCAACTTGGCAGAAATTATAGTGTTGTGTGTTTGATGATCTACAGAATTGATGATATTCGTACAACTTGAAAATATTGCCATAAGATATGCAAAGTAAGCATGTGACTTATATGACTCTAGGAATGTAGAGCCCCAAATTTATCATTCTTGACATTCGTATTATTAATTTCTATAGAAATATGTGTTTAATTTTAGTGCAATTAAGGCTATAAAATTAATGTGAAATGTATGGATTTTAAAACCCAAATAAATCACTTAATTTAAGTTGATTTTAGATTTAATTTGCATGAAAAGAATGATAGTCAAAAATTAGCAAAAGACTTAAAAAAAAAGAGATGATCGGCTGTCGCGACCCAAAATACCCCTTAGGAGTTTGGGATACTTTAGCTCGTGACTTCTGTGCCATACCATCCTGTATGGCACATAAGGCATATATACTACCCTGTGAGAGAACACAAGTTATAACATATAGCGGAAACAAAGCGGAAGCAATTTATAACAAACTACTCTTATCATTAGGTTCAAGTTTGAACCAACAGAACACAATAAAATACGAAGTATGAAGTGGACAAGTCCCACTCTCAATACTATCAAAATATAAAGTATAATCCCCCTCACTCTCTTCGTAATAATCTAGATAGGACCCCCTATCGAGAGTTCCATCATCCTGATGATGATCCATGGTTGGCTCCGGCTCATAGTACTCTTCCTCTATCCGAGGCTCTGAAGCACAGATGTCGAAGGGAACATGTGAAGGGAATCCAGATAAAAAATTTATACGGAAACTGAATCCCAAAGATCTTAACACCACAGAAAGCAAATAATACTAACTACATGTTTAGAGAATTACCTCGGTGAATGATGTTCACGGGTGAAGCAAAAACCAACTTGAACCGTCAGAACTCTTTGTAGAGATTTCTTAAAGAAATACTCAAAGGCTGATCCTTATTCTTCGCTATCCCTGTGAAGCTTTTGAATCTCTACTTGGTATTGAAGAAAACAAAGAGAAGAAGGTGGATGTTTGTGTAGACTTTCTATCACTCAAAACCTTAGGGTTCAAAACCCTAAGCTTCAAAACCAACTTGGAGCAGCCCTTGTAGCTCACGAAAATCCAAGAGATCTTTCTCTTGGAGCTCACGATTTTTAGGAGAATTATTGGAATGGCAATAATGATCCACACGGTTTGGCTATGGTCTTATTTAAAGGATTAGATCAAATCCTAATCCTAATCCAATTAGAAGTTATCCCTTTAGGAGTTACTAATTTAATAGACTCCTAATTAATTCATAATTAATTAGTTCTTATAAACCTTCTAATTTGAGATTCCTTTTCCTAATAGGATTCCTAAATTAAAGGGATGTAACTAACTCCTATTTAATAGGGATTAACAAACTCCCTACAATTAAGGGATCCTAATCCAATTAGGAAACTTCCAAGGCGGGGAGTGAGCTATAGGGAGTCTTGCATTTCAGGTTTTGACTAAAGTCAAACCTTTATCTCTTAAGTTTCTTGTTTACCAAGATTGGAATCTAATCCCATAAATTAAGGAGTTATTATATAATAATTATTTAACTAACATAATCCTAATTTAATTAGAAAACTCTAAGTGGGCGCCCCACCCTAGGGATTTATTCCATGGGCTTGGGCCCACTAATAAGGTCCATACTTTATGGGTTTAATGATATGGGTCAAAACCATGTCCCCTTATTTTATGTTAATTAAATAACCATTATTAATATCCTTTAATTTAGATTAACTTTTAATCAAAACCATAGATTAACATTTAATCTATTTATTAATGATTAACATTTAATCACTTATATTATAGATTAACATTTGATCTATTATTGAGCTTGTATTTCTTATGTGAGCATCTCCACATATTGCTCTGGGACATTCTAACCCTGGCTTACCCAATGTTATCCCATTGACCCTAAATAGGAATGACATCGGAATTGCAAGTGACGTGAGATATCCATGTTGCAATTGAATCTCAGTGTAAGAACATTAACCATTAAGGGTCCCGCCACATGAAATTTTTAATTCAATTGATCCTTCCAATAACATTATCCCTAATGGGCCTTTGAGATTAATATACTATCTAACTCATAGCCCGTTGTACATCATCCGGGTTTCTAAGATATTTGATTAAGCCATGAGAAACATTTTCTCATGCAAACATTTTTAGAAAAGCTTTTCTAAGTATAATATATTTTAATAAAAATATATTTCAAACTTATTTTATTTCAAAATCACCTGCCCAGTATTTAAGCTTAATCGATTGTCTTACCCAAAACTTGGATAATCTCTCAATTTAATGAGTATGGATTTCTTGTTTGAAATTCATCATGACTCGAATAGCTTTCTGACTATCCAACTATCACCGTATCGTAGTCCCTCCGTTAAAGATTACTTTGGTGGAATCAAAACAGTCAGATTACTGTTCAGTTATAAATGAACTCATCAGATCTAAGGATCAGTGAAATTTTTCAATGTGAATTAGAGACCAACTATCTAATAGTATGTTTATGCAAGAGGTCTCTCATTGCATGCAATCAGTCAGTGTACATTTAAACACCCATATGCGATGTGTAGTCTCCACTACAATAGTTTGAGTTAAAACTATATCTAAACCATTGAGAACATCTTAGCATTGTGGCAACCATATAAGTGAAGTGCCTAGCTTCACCCATAGTCGTGGCTATATAAGGTATAAGGAACTGGAAAGCTATATCTGCCTGTGATAGTCCCATCACATAGCTTTCCTACAATATGTCCTATGGACCTTTGTCGATATCTCATATCATAGTGATCATCTCATGATCATAGTCAATTACCCATAATGAATTCATAATAGATAAATAAGAAGTCTCTATTAATCAAATTAATAAGAAACTAACAATCTTAATGACTTTTGTAGGCATCATGTCTAACAATCTCCCACTTCCCCTAAAAGTCAGTGTGACATAGATTTCAATCCCATACTATCTAAGTCTGTTACAAATACTTTATCTGATAAAGTTTTAGTCATCGGGTCAGCAATATTAAGTTGTGACCTAATCTTTGTAACAATAATATCCTGCCTCTCAATGATCTCACAAATGAGTTGATACTTCAGCTCCATATGTATCATCTTCTTGTGGCTCCTAGGTTCTTTGCTATGAGCTACTGCACTATTACTATTACAAAAGTGAGTAATAGGTTCAAGTGTTGAAGGAACATTTCCTAGCTTTTGCAAAAACCTTATGAACTAGACTGCTTCTTTTGCTGCAATATATTCTGCTTCTGTGGTAGGGTCTGCAATACTCTTCTGCTTTATGCTGTGCCAACTGATAGCAGCACCACCCAATGAGAACACATACCCAGATGTGGAAGCTCTATTGTCCTGATCAGATTGGAAATTAGAATCAGTATAACCCAATCCAACTAGATCTTCTGATTGAAAAGTAAGCACATAATCTCTAATCCTTTCCAGGTACTTCATGATATGCTTAACAACAGTTCAATGATTAACACCTGGATTGCTTTGGAACCGATTAACAACTCCACTGTATGACAGAAATCTAGTCTAGTACATAGCATGACATACACGAGGCTCCCAACTGCCAAAGTATAAGGGCACCTCTTCATCTACTCGATCTCTTCAGTTGATGTAGGGGCCATCTTTTTAGACAAAGTAACACCATGTCTAAAAGGAATGAGAGTTGTCTTACAATCACTCATATTGTACCTAGATAAAATCTTGTCAATGTATGAAGTTTGGCTCAATCCCAACATCTGACATTTTCTATCTCTCATAATCTTTATTCCGAGAATATAGGATGCCTCTCCCAAATCTTTCATTGAGAAATGCTGAGAAAGCCAAATCTTGACTGATGATAACAACCCTACATCATTCCTAATGAGTAGAATGTCATCCACATAAAGAATAAGGTATACTACCGCTCTCCCACTATCCTTCTTGTAAATGCAAAATTCTTCCAAATTCTTTTGGAATCCAAATTCTTTGATTGAAAGATCAAATCTTTGGTTCCAGCTTCTAGAAGCCTGTTTTAAACCTTGAGCTTGCATACCATGTTCTCATGGTTAAGAGCAATGAAGCCCTCGGGTTGCTTCATATAGATGTCTTCATCTAGCATTACATTAAGGAAAGTAGTTTTGACATCCATTTGCTATATCTCATAGTCATGGTGTGCAACTATAGCTAGCATTATCCTGATGGATTTGAGCATAGCTACAAGTGAAAAGGTATTCTCATAATCAACTCCTTGAATTTGAGTGTAACCTTTTGCAACAAGTCTTGCTTTATAGGGCTCCACGTTACCATCGACACCCTTCTTCCTTTTATAAATCCATTTGGCCTTATACCATCTGGTGGATCTACTAAAGTCCAGACACCATTGTCATACATGAAATCTATTTCAGCATTCATGACTTTATTCCATTGAGATGCATCTACATCTAATGTAGCTTTTTGATAAGTATTAGGATCTGTATCCTCATCATCAGGGGTAACTAGATAAACCTCATTATTATAATACCGAAGTCTATCAGTGGTCTAGAAACTCTTTCAGACCTTCTGAGTGGAATAGAATTAGAAGAATCAATAGTGGAAGGATTAGGTTCATCTTGGATACTAGCTGTGTTGTCTTTCATCTCATGAAATTCAACCTTCTTAAGAAGATCCATTTCTTCCTCTAAGAAGGTGGCATGATTCCTAACAACTATTGTTTGGTCTGCCTTAGAGTAGAAATAGAAACCCTTAGTTTCTTTTGGATACCCTACAAAGTTATATTTTTCTGTTCTAGATTCCAACTTAGTGGGTTCGAGTTTGCGAACATTCACAGGACAACCCCATACCCTTAGATGTTGTAAACTAGGTTTTCGCCCAGTCCACAATTCATAGTGTGTAACCGGTATAGACTTAGAATGAACCCGATTCAAAATGTAAATGGCAGTTTGTAAAGTATACCCCCAAAGATAGGAAGGTACATCGGCATGGTTCATCATAGATCGAACCATATCTAATAAGGTTCGGTTTTTTCTTTTAGAAACACCATTTTGTTGAGGTGAGGCAGGACTTGACCATTGTGAGATAATCCCATTATCCCTTAAGTAATCCATAAAATCGTTAGTGAGGTATTCACCTGTCGCGACCCGAAACCCACCCTAGGAGTTAGTGAATCTTGGACGACTTATCATGACTTGCATGACTTGCTTGGCAAACCAACCTACAAAATACCTGGAGCATATATAATAGAGGACAATAATAGCGGAAATATAACTAACATGCACAACGGAAGACTAACCAAACCTTTAAATATATATATACATGATCTAAGTTGTATAAAATGAAATCACAAAAGAAAGTACGGACATGCCCGCCAAAATACATAAATATACTCTCTCAAGCTCATCCACAATCACCTAGAACCTACCACACTAATAGTAGCCCTCTACTGGAGGTTCCTCCATAGGCTCCTCAACGTACTCCTCTTCTACACATGGGTCAGGTGTAACGACCCCAAAATCCTATAAGGCTAAAATAGGACTTTGGGATCGCCACATTACTTAAACCTGCTTAAAATCCATGACATGCAAGGCACACTAACACGAGTCTCCAAAAATGAGGATAATAAAATTTCCGAAATATCAACTGCAACCAACTAAATAGCACGAGTCTATAGTCAACAAATACAACCCACTAAAACCAAAGAGTCTGATACACAACTATAAAAGTCTACTAAGCAACATCTACTCAAGTCTAATACACTCTCTCAATCAAATGAAATAAAAACTAAGAGGTGTAGCCACCCAAGTCTTTGGCTCCCTCCTCAGAAGGCTCACCTTCACCTCCTTCCTCTGCGTATGTTTCCTCAACCCATGGCTCCGCCTTGTACTCCTGCTCTAAACCTGCCAAGACGAAGTCCGGTTGAGTACAAAGGTACTCAGTGTATATAAAATCCAACCAACAATAATAATATACCTGTACTTAGTTAGAAACATATCCAATAACATAATAACATAATCAGAGTGCGGAAGAATGTGTGCGCATATACATTATATCATCACCTTGACTCGTGTACTTGTGAGAATCTTAGACTTGGAAGACAATACACTTATGAGTTACTTATGCTTATAAGACCACGTGCTTGTGAGACGTTTATGCCTATGCACTTATTCAGATCATACAATGATGTGACATGCCGTTCTTGGCGGATACGGACCATGTCTAAGAATCAAATGGTTGACATGCTGTTCTTGGCGGATACGGACCATGCCTATGAATCAAATGTAATTGATATGCCGTTCTTGGTGGATACGGACCATGTCATGCTTATGCTTATTCAGAATGTCATACGTTTGCCATGCTCATGCTTGTGGTCCACATGTGTGACTTGTGGGACTCTTATCTTAACATACACGTGCATATGTGCTTAAGTGTCGAAAGTAACATTCGAGTTGGTAATTGCTTAGATTCTGATCTCCCACCATGGAAACTCCACTATACTGTCCCATACCAAATAGTTAGAGAATTCCCGGTTTGAGAGATGTTCCTCTAAGTTCTTACCTTCCCGACTATCAATTTTCATGCAAATAATTAGACATACTTAACAAAAAATTCATATATACATATCTTATCATAATTCATATCGCAATTCATAATCAATTTACCACCATTTCATAAGAGTATAATAACATTTATCCTTTCAAGCATTTTCACAAACACCTTGTGTACGCATAATATGAATCCATTTCCCTTCTATATTTTCAAGCATTCATCAAACCATAATTCATCCATACAATCAATTCACTATTCACATCCACATATTAATCCCATCCTCCATACATTTCCCATCCTCCATATATTCTATCCATATCCAATCCACATTTCCATCCACATTTCCATCAATAATTAGCTTACTTCATAGAAAATTTGGGAAAAATGCATTTAATCTCTATTCTATCATTTTTATCAAATTAATATTCACAAAACATTAAAATAGAGTTGATTAGGATAGTATATCGACCTTAGGAATCCTTCCCTTGGATTCAAAACGCTCCCGAGGAGATTTGGAGAAGCTTTGAGGACGATCTCCAAGCTTTCCTCTCAATCTTCTAGCAACCTCCTTCTTCTCCAAGCAACCCTCTCCCTTAAACCCTAGGTTTTCTCCCCCTTTTTGCCAAATTAGGTTAGAAATAGGTAGAGTATTTTAATATTTCGAGTATGACCCCCCTATTTATAGCCCCAAGGTCTGAGAACAAAAAGACCAAAACGCCCATACTAAAATTTTGTAACAATCACGAAAGACCGAGCGATCGGTGGTTATGACCGAGCGATCGGTGTTTATGACCGGGTGATTGATCAAAAACACACTCTCTGGAAAATTTTCCCATACAAAATTTTGGACCAGTCGATAGATACCGATCGATCGGTCCAAAACCGATCGATCGCTATTTCTGACCGAGCGATCGGTGTTTTGCAGATTTCGACTAATTTTACTGTTTTGGCCATAACTTTTGACTCGTTCGTCGGATTTTGACGATTCAACTTGTGTTGGATTCGTCTTTTGAAAACAAACATTTCTGGTGTTTTAGAATCTCTAAATTCTACTTAATTAATAGACTAAATTGTCCCCAAAGTTGACTGATCTGTAATTCCATTAGATAAAACCCACCATTGACTTGGCTTAAACTCAAAATAAGGAAAAACATTAAACATGAAGTTCGAAGAGGGTTCCAATACCTTTCTAATGGTTCAAGAATCACTCAATTCCAGTAAACGGTACCAAAACTAGAGCTTCCTAAAGTTTAGGGTGTGATATGACATCCCTCCGTTACAAGTTTGATTAAGCCTAGTTTACACCACACCAAATAAATATATAATCCAATAAACATCAAAACATCACAAGGACTATAATACTCCTAATACAATGAAGTAAAAACATGAAAAAGATTCGGGGTCTCTACATCAGGGGCACAGATGTCGAAAGGAGTGGCAACTCCCTCAGTACCTGCTGACATAAACGTACGGCTGAGCATGGAATACTCAGCGTGTACCAAATGCTAACCAACAGTCACAGCATAGTGATAACAATATGTAAAACAGAAAGCAGTTGATAATATAACAGGAAAGTAAAACAGTTTATATTCATGCTTGCATCACAGTAAAGTCGACAAAACTCTTAAAATCATCGTGCACTTGACTTGACATAAAATACTCTTTTCGTGCTTGAAAACTTGTCATGTCTGTCTTGCTTGATCTTGTTGAGCGTGTAATGTCATGCGTGCTTGCTTGGAATTTAACTTGCTCATGTAACTTGTGAGATGCACTTGGGAGGAAAGGGAGACCATTCTTTCAATGATATGCATTTGAGAGGGAAGGGAGACCCTTCTTCCAATGATATGTACTTGTGAGTGAGGGGAGACCCCTCTTGGAAGGGAGGGAAGTGTAAACTCCCTCCTATGCAATGCTTGTTCTTGTCCTCTTGTCAAAAGCGAGACAAAACATATCGTAAGATATGTCCGACCTTTAAACCTTATTCTTGAAAATGCCGGTAAACCATGTTATGCATGCCGTGCTCGTGGAATCGTGTGCATGCTTTCATTTGGAATTAAATATGACATTTGGGATTTCAACAATACATAGAATATCAAAATATTAAACAAGAAAGTATTCATGCCATTTAAAGAAAGCAATTAATCACACTATCATAAACCCTAGCAATTTCTTACACTTTTAAACATGCATTTCTTGATTTACAACTCATTTTCTTCACCTTGACATTTCCTACACCATGCTTTTCTAAGTGGGTTTATGTTCATAACATACATGTGTATTCATTATTGGTACAATAGCCTTTCCCATTCTGTTCATCACAATACATCTACATGGCATCCGTCGCCCATCATCCTCCATTCATTCATCCCATAGCATTTACGTAATAGATGGTAGAGGAAAACATAAAATGAAGGAGAGGAGAAGAATGTGAACTAGGAGGGTAGCATAAGGTACCGACCTCGAATAGAGGAAGAAAACCCTTGTTCTTGCTGAGGACGAACGCTAACCTATCTTGAAGAACGTGCTCCTCATGAGTTTGGACCTTGGATTGAAGAAATCTGAGCTTGTGGTGAGCTAGGGTTGCCAAACCATTGATTTCTTCTCAAGTGAAAACCCTAGGTTAGAATAACCTTCTCCTCTTCTCACTCTCTCTCAAAATGCAAGCTTAAGGGTGTATGAAACCCTCAACCCACGAACTTAGGTTTATATAGAAAAGGGGATGGTCAAAGACCATCATACCCTTAATGATCTGCTTAAAAAAAGACCAAACCAAGCAAATTTGTAAAGGAGCGGTCGACTGGTCATGGGGAGCGGTCGATTAGTCCAAAAGACCCTCTCTGGAAAATTTCCCCATACAAAATTATTGCGATAGCGGTCGACCAATGGGTAGAGCGGTCGACCAATGGGTAGAGCGGTCGACCGGTAGGCGAGCGGTCAATCAGTCATCTTAGCGGTCGAGTGGTAGGCTATCGGTCGATCGGTCCTAGGAGCGGTCGATCGGTTGGTCTGCGTTTTGCCTATTTTTCTGATTTTCCTCATTTTTCCTACTTCGGTGTTTTGGCCATAACTTTTGACTCGTTCGTCGAATTTTGACGATTCAACTTGCATTGGGTTTGTCATTCAAAAAGGAACATTTTTGGCATTTTAGAATTTTCAATTTCTTCTTTATTTATGGACCAAATTATCCTCAAAGTTGACTGATCCGCCAATGAAGTTCAGCAAACCGGATTTTTAACATATCCGACTTAAGAATCCCACTACTTAACACTTAATTCCTTTAAAACTTCTCGTTTCATAGAAATTGGAGATTACAAAGGCATAAAGCCTTGGCATACATTCCAAGACATTTGCAAAAATTTTCGGGGCTCTACATCACCACCTCGATCTGATAAAAGTTTTTATGGATTTGTCTGTTTGATTCTCAACTTCTAATCTGAATTATTTGAAATTTTCAAAAGTCTCAGATTTGTGTTGCAACAAATAGACATATCCATATCTAGAATAGTCATCGGTAAATGTGACAAAATACCGGTATTGCTCGTGCAACAATATTAAATGGACCACATACATCATTCTGTATGAGTCTCAACTTTTCTTCAGCTCTTCCTACCTTTTTAGGGTAAGGCTTTTTAGACATCTTTCCTTTGAGACAAGATTTGCAAGTAGGGAGTGGTTCTACCTTGAGAAATTCAAATGGATCATCTTTTACCAACCTCTTGATCATATCAAGATTAATGTGACTAAGTCTCTTATGCCAAAAATAAGTAGACTCTGTGCAATGTCTCTTCATTTCAGACATCTAGATGATGAGGCATTGTCACTTTGCAGACTTTCATTATTTACCAAAGGAAATATTAAATGAAGACCATTAATAAGATTACCAGTAATTAAGACCATTCCATCTTTCTTAATTTCAACTATTGAATTAAAAATGATAGAGAATCCACAAAGTAAAAGTCTAGATACTTAAATCAAATTTCTGTGTACAGAAGGCATATAAAAACAGTCTTCTAAAATTACTGTCTTTCCATTATGTAAATAAAGAGTAAATACGCCAATTGACTTGACTGTAATATTTGCACTTGAGCCAACTTTAAGTTTTTGCTCCTGTTTGGTCGACTTTCTAGTTTCCTTGAACCCTTGCAAATAATTGCAAACATTTACAGTGGATCCAGAATCCATGCACCATGAGTTAGGAGGACCATCCAAAAAGTTTGACTCAACAGTAATTAATACTTCAAAGCATCTCATACCTTGAGTATTTGCACCACCCTTCTTAAGAGTTACGAGGTAAGTCCTACAATTCCTCTTCCAGTGGCCTATTTTACCACAGTTGAAACACTTTCCCTTGCCTTTGTTTTCCTTGCCAGTATCTCCTAAAGAACATTAGCTAACTTTTGCCTTACCCCTATTGTCTTTAAACTTACCTTTGTCCTTGTTCTTCTTTTTAAACTTTTTAGATCGATTGGAGATATCAGGTTTATCGACAATTAAAGACTCACCATTTGTTGACTTTTTGATCAAATCTTCTGCAGCCACAAGTGAGTTCATAAGCTCACTGAGTGACATTTCACTCTTGTTCATGTTATAATTTAACACGAACGCATTGAAGGACGAAGGGAGTGACTGCAGAACAGTTAACCTGAGTGATGGCATCCATCTCGCCACCAAGAATTTCCAGCTCATTCAATAAGCCCATCATCTTTATGATGTGCTCTCTGACTGGAGTTCCCTCAGCCATCTTGGTGTTAACAAGGGTTTTTAACTTTACTTGTCGAGTTGACCTATTTTGCTCACCAAACATCTCATGCAGGTTTTGCAAAATGTCAGAAACTTTATTCATGTGTTCATGCTGGCTTTGTAAAATATTAGACATCGAAGCCAGAATGTAATACTTGGTCATCTGATTGGACCTCTCCCAATGCTCAAACTCAACCTTTTGGGTCGGTGATGCATCGTTAGGAATTTCGGGTTTAGGTGTCTTAAGACATAGGTCAACATTATCCGCGGAAAATACAATTCTAATTTTTCTTTTCCAGTCAACATAGTTAGTTCCAACTGACTTTTCATCACAAAGAATTTTAGTTAATGGGTGAAGGCCTGTCATGATCTAATCAAATGACAAATAAGATAGTATTACGATCTATTGAATTCATAAATTACTATTAGATTATGGGTCTGTTTCTAATAGTATTGGCAATTTAGGAAGTATCAATTGGCATCGAATACATAGACACTAGCTTAATGTAATCCTGCCTTGGGGCCCAATATCACACCGCCTTGAATAGGCAGATAGAATCTATCTTCTCTATTTTCACAGATCTCATCTTGTGAATCTTGGAGCATTCGATCTACTATCTGATCTATAAGGGATGTTATACTTACACTTTGGTGTTATTGTATGACATGTCTTATTCATGTGCCCACCTACCATGAACCTAATAAACACTCAGCGAAAGCTCACGCTTTGGCGTTGTTACTCCCACTATTTGCTTATAAAGTTTTCACCATGTTTTCACATAGGTGAGAGGGATTGGGCCCGGCTTTGGCCTATCAGCTTACTCACACTCCCCACTATATGATCACATAGTGTATGGTAGAAGATCTTAATACTTAGGGACTTATCCCCAGTCTTATGTACACATGATATATTAAGAGCAATTACTTCAACAGAATAATATAATAGATATCATCTCATGATAAAATAAACATGTAACATGAAACGACCGGGAATTTTAATATAATAAAATTATGTGTTTATGGGTCCTTAATGGAGGTTAATTAGTTAATTATTTGTTAAATTAAAAAAAAGTGGATTTTGCTCGGGATTGAAGTGCACTGAGGAAATCTCAGTATCTTTTGGCGAAAATCATACACAGTGTGTCGGTCGACTGCCGGGACACACCCCTACCATATCAGTTCCATCAGGTACCATTTCGCGGGACCGCGGGGCCATTATGTGTGATAAAATTGAGAAAAATGGGAAATTTCCATATTTCCAGAAATTAAGTGGGACCCAATATCTGTTGGAGATCCTAATAGAAATCCCTGCGGTTGACACTAATGCGTGTCGATCAGCCGTGGGGACTAATGTCTGTCGTCTCGGCACTTAGTTATCTCAAACGAAGAAGCGACAGCGTGTTTTGTGTCCGAAATCAGAAAATTAGTGGGTTTTGCAATTTTCTTTCGGACTAAAGTACAGCTGTCAAAACTCAGTATTTTTCCCCGAAATTTTTACAGTAGGTGTCAGACTGCCTCAAGTTCGGTTACCTAAAATTTTGTCAAAATCGGACTCTATGTAGTAGGATTTCGGAGGCCGTAAATGCAAAAAAATTCAGAAATCGGTCAATCAGTCAACCGGTCAAACGAGTTGACCGGTCAACTCTCCACACCTTATTGGTCATGTGCTTTTGCACATGATCCCATCTCATTACTTATATAAAGAGGGTTAAAACCCTCATTCCCTCACAAAATTCTGCAGAGACAGTATGCTGCCCAGATTTTTTTAGAGAGAGAGAAAGTGAGGAGAGAGAAAGGAAGAGAAAGAAAGAGGAGAGAGAAAGAAGAGAGAAGCGGGTCCTTGACATATTTCGACGTCCCCGATGCGTTGGTGGCGTCTAATTTTCTCTCTGGCATCTCATTTTGCGTGTAGAGAGAGAGAGAAAAAGGCAGAGAGAGAGAAAGTTGCATGCGCTCTACCTTGGGGTTGATCATCCTTCCGAGCGTGTTGGCGACAACCGTTTTTGCCTACGAGACCTCGAAACACGTGAAGTAGGTAAAACCCCTCTCTTTTCTTCTCTTTTTCCCCTTATTTTGCTATATTATGTTATCTGAAGTATATGCATGTTTTTTTGGCATGAATGAAAAAGGGTCGGAGACCCCTATGTGATGTTGTGACTTTATGTGGTCCATCGGGGAGCCTAGATCGGGTCCCGGGTAAATTGTATTGCCACTCTAGAGTGACGAAAATTTGTTTTGCATGTCTTGTAAGGCTATGGAGACATCCATTAGCTTGAAAACGTTCCCTAACGGGACGGTGTGTTACCGGAGTTAGTTCACGGGCGCGAGGCCCAAGTATTTCAGTTAATCAAGCGAGGCTTGGCTTAACTAGGGTTAACCTATGGTTAGAAAATCTAACCAGGGTTAAATATAGTTCGTGGTTCCTCTTTAACTAGGTTAGGAGAGACGGTGTCCAGTAAGGCCCGGGATTCCTCCGTGACTGATAGTCGGGAGATGTCGGTCTGTTTGTCTAGGTCGTTCGTGGTGCCTCTTGGACTAGGATAGGAGTAGCGGTGTCCTGCATGGCCCGTGGTTCCTCCATGATTGATAGTCAGGAGATGTCAGAGTCCTAGGGAGTTTAAAGTGGCTGAACATCAGATAGTGTATAGTCCGGGGTTCCTCTCTGGGTGGGTCAGAAGATGTCTATCGGGGTCCCTTCTTGGTGGAATGTCAGGAGATGTCGACATTGGTATAGATGTCGGGGTTCCTCCGTAGAGTACCCAGAAGATGATGGTAGGCAGGTTGGTCGGGGTTCCTTCTTGGCTGATACCCAGGGCGATGACGGCGAATACACGGTAGATGTTGCCAGTCAGTTGAATGGAAAAGTATTGTCCTTATTGGGTGAATGCCCATGTTGTGTGTGTAAGCTTCGGATACGAAGTGGTTTGAGTTGGTATACTCAGGGTTGGTGTATTTCTTTGAGTTGGTAGACTCATGGTTCAGTATGGAATCGTCGGATTCCAGGTGAGTTGGGTTGGTATACCCAAGGTTTGGTCGTGTTCGGGTGAAAGCCAGAACAGCGTGTGTGAGTCAATATGGCTCAATGTATTATGGTTAGGATTTAAAGACTTTAAGCTGAACATTTGTGGGCTGTGGCCAATTAATAGAGTCTCAGGACTCGAAATGAAACATGATTGATGATCGAAACAATAACTTGGTAATATAATACATTCATAACTGAACCTCATAATTGGAAAGTAATGTGAGGTCGAGAACCTCGGTTAGGGTTACTTAACCCTAAGTGACCTTGGGTCACAGTTTATTATATACTGTTCTATTTTACTGTAACATGCAAATTGAACTGTTTATTGTATCATTATTGATGCGTGTTATTATACGAAAAATAGTTTAGAAGGATTGTGGTTTTATTAGGCTTCATAGCTCACTGACTTTTCGTGTCAGCAGATCTTGGAGCTGCTGACCAGTAATTGAAAAGTCCAACTGGACATTTTGGAAGCTTGTACAAGTTATACCCGGCATAATAGAAGCGCCTACTTTTGTAAAACAAACTTGATATAAATAATACAGGTATATGGTTTGTATGATGGCTATTGTGATGACAGGTATTATTTGCTTTTCGGAAGCATCTAATAAATGTTTAAATTTCTCGTATTTTCGAGGGTAAAGTCTTCGGCTTGCATGATTTGACGAACGAACGCGCGTCTCGGAACTTGATTCCCTAGGCGCGGGTTCGAGGCATCACATATCATCTCATGATAATTAAACAATTATAAACATCATATGAGATTAATTACTATGGGTCAATGAAAATTAAAATGCATGGATGCAAGAGAATGAGATAAGAATAAAGGCAACTAGCAAACTCCTTTGCGATCCCTTCCTTTATCATCTTATCGAGATCATCATCGCAACATCATCCTCCACAGTATCTCTACCAATGTATGATAAGGAAATAAAATGGCATTAGGAAACCAGAATACCCCCTAAGAGTTAGGGATACTTTTGGCTCATGACCGCCGTGTCATACCACCCTGTCATGACACATAAGGCGTACACATCATCCTGTAAGAGCATACAAGGCACGCAAAAAGGCGAACCTAAAATTTTCTTCTTTACAATGTAATCTTCCACGTGCTACTATAAACAAAATACTGCAATATAATCTAAACCTGTACACAAGGTCCATCAATTGAGTTACCAACTCAATTTAATACAAAAGAAATCCCATAAGGTCAACCCATATACATGTATCTCCCTCTCATCACTCAACCATCACTGATGACTACCAATCGGCTTCTCGACATACTCCCCCTCGAACCTTGGTTCAGGAGCACAACTATCCAACCTGTGACCTGCCGAAGATAACAACTTCGACTGAGCATTGAATACGCAGCGTATACAAAATACTAACTAGCATTACTATAAGCATCAATGATAGCATATGCATTTATCAGAGTGAAACAAGTAAAAGCAAGGCAGAACGAGTATATATCTTAGAGCAGTTAATTCAGAACATATGCAGTACTATTAATCAGAGAGCAGAAACCTTTAAAAGCATCATGTACATATGTCATCGAAAAGTATCCATTACCGTCTGTTACCATCTGTTACTTCTGTTACCATTACTTGCAATTACGGCTATTGTAAAATACCTTAGTTTCCATTACTTTCCATCTACATACATATAAAATACCCTAGATCCACCTAAGGAGTCGGGCAACTAGTACCCATGTACCCACATAAACTAGGCAGGCCTACTGTTATCCTCACCTTCGGCTACCTTCAGAGTAGACGACCAGTATCCATTTCCCTTCCGGGTGGCCTGCTATTCGTCTGAATTTGACGACCAGTATCCTTTTCCCTTCTAGGCAGCCTGCTATCGTGCCTCCCCGATCGGTATTATTTGATTGATTAGTACCCATGAACCCACAGGAGATGGGCGGGCCTTCTATCAACTTGAGAAAGATGATTAGTATCATCTTGTACCATTACTTTCCCATATACTTTCCATTACTTGTGAACTTTCTTTTAACCAACATCTTGCTTATGAACTTTATAAAACCCTGTTCTTGTGAGAATCATTGAATCATGCGAGACTTATGAACATCATGCGAGACTTGTGAACATCGTGTGAGATGTGTAATCATCATGCGAGACTTGTAATTATCATGCGAGACTTGTAATTATCATGTGAGACTTGTGAACGTCATGTGAGACTTGTAATCATGCAAGACTTGTGAACATTGTGTGATACGTGTGAATCATATTCATGAGAGTAAGAGTGAGTAATTCAGTAACCGTATAATAGCCTCAAAATCATGGTAATATCCAACGCATGTAAAACATGATTATCAATTCCAATTTCTATCAAGGACATGCCTCAAATTCTACTATTCATTTGCAACTCATAGTAAAGCAATTTAGTGGAGTTTAGATACTAATTATCTTATCAAAATTATGCTTTATCACTTACTTATAATATAGGAATTATAATTATGGCCAAAACATCCTAACTTTCATCAAGTCCATTTACTTAAACCATAGAAACAAATTTAAACATCGATGAAGTATAGCAAGGCAAGTTAGTAGATTGTTCTACCTCTTGAAGGATTGAGTTTCTTCAATTTCGGAGTGTTTAGAAGGCTGGAGAAATCCAATTCCAAGCTTGAAGAGAAAGATCCAAGCTCCTCCTTAACTACCAACTCAAACTAAGAACAACACAAGAGAACCCAAGTTTCTCTTCTTCCTCCTCCTTCAAAATCACTCTCAAGCTCTCTCTAGGGTTCTTGTAACCCTTATGGATGAATTTTGGGCTTATATAGGTGTTTGAGGGTTGCCAAAACCCCAAAAAACCCTTAAAATATCTCTTGAAGTCGGCCACTGCGCAAATGAACAGTGCACCGGTCGACCGGTCACAAATCTGGTCGATCGGATTGGTCCTCATTTTCCCGGTTTTTCCCATCTTAGTATTTTGGCCATCACTTTTGACTCGCTTATCCAATTTTGATGATTCAGCTTGTGTTGGATTCTTGTTTTAAAGGGGAACAACTTTCATGTTTTGTACAACTCCTAATTTTGAGTTTTACATAATATAAATGGGCCCACAAGTGGACTGGTCCAAAATGACTGCTGAATTGACAGCAGATCCACTTTCGGAAAATCCCCATTTCACCTAACTTACACTCAAAATCAGAAAAATTGTAAAGCATGGAACTCAAAGAGGACTTCAATATCTTTCTAATGGATCAAGAATCACTTAATTCCAATCAGCGGTGGCCAAACTAGAGCTTCCACAAGTTGAGGGTTACGTGGAAACATCCCTCTGTTTCGACACTTAGAGTATGTTATACTCTTGGTTCTTCATCCCAAACACCCAATATCAATACTTTAACTAATTTAAACTATTATCATCATGTCTCATAAATCAAATTACATAAATGACCGGCCTTTACAAGACTTGTGCCCACGACACTATTCACAACCTTGAGAAATGGGTTCCCGGGTTCTACATTCATACTTAGAGTATTTTATACCCTAGATACTTGAGTATTATTATACTCTTGTTTTAAGACTCAAAGCACATATATAAAACCCACACGTCACTTTCCCCAATATCAAGGACCCATGGTAGGTCTTAGGCCTTTATATGCACTGTACACTAACACTATTCACCTGAACAGTGCACCTGAAATCTGGGGGCTCTACATCCTCCCCCCCTTATAGAAATTTCATCATCGAAATTTGGACAAGGCAAAATCAAGCAGGTATACTTTTTGCCACACTTTGTTATCCATCATTAAGTCAAGCAATGTATAGCAACATCCATAGAATAAAATTTTCTATAACCAAAAGAGTCATTTCCTTCATTTCATATTCACTATATACCATATTGAAATCGTGTAAATCACAGTATAACAAAACATCATAACACTGTACATATATAAAATATAAGCCAACTGTTTAAAAGATCGACTAGGGCATCTTTTATACTCCAAATTGATATAGATGCACTACGGTCTCCTGTCACGGCCCTATAGAAAAACACAGGCATCTACACCTCAGTTGGAACTACTCCCAGCTTCCTCCTGGGACGTCTTACCCTCCCGGATTGCTAACATGCGATCCTTCACTTCCTCTTTCAACTTCTTCTTCTTAGCTTGCTCACGGGTATTCAAAATCTCACGGTATTTTCGCGCTGCAAGCCTCTTCGGAGGCGAAGGTACCCAGGCAGTTCCATTCGGGTTTATCCGAATGGCCTTAGTGTAATGGCCTTCAGAATCTGTTGGGATAGACCGATCCAGGCCGGATAACATCGCATCAATGTAACTCTCATCCTCTCACAAATCTCCCAGTCCTGCTTAGTGGGAATTCTATACATCCTCGACATCCCTGTGCATGCACACAATTTCCAAATCACTAACTGATTTTGAAACAGGTCATGTCCAATCATATTTATAACCTGTTCAACTATACCCCATGATAATAATCTGAAGAGCAATAGCAAAATGTGAGTCTATCTTGGAAACCAAAGTGTTATCGGTCATATCGCAGTTGATAGCCCACACTCTAGGGTATAGTACACATATGAGCAATTATACACGCACTTGGAAGTATACAATCATAAAGTTCCTAGCGAAGCTAAGACACGAGGTTCGGTTGAAACATCCACCTTAACTAAGACTGACTATTCAGTCTAAGCTTGGAATACAACTCCCTAGTTAAAAAGAACATACTAATCCCTTGATGACCAACACATGGCTAGGCACTAGCTTGTCAGCAAGGCACCTAGGTTATCTACTTAAAAAGATCGGATCCCTTCGATCTAAGCACCTTGGAAAACTCGTGATAGTGAAGATCAAACTTCGGAAAGTAAAACAAAGCTACCACTTTGATCTAGGTTCAAAACCCTTACACCCTTAAAATATCTCAAAAGACATGAGAAGGCCAAAATCCATATGATCGGTCAACCGGTTTTGCCTTTTTTCCTATCTTGTCTATTTTATCCATTTTCTACAGTTAGAGTATCCTACCTCTTAGTTTGAACCCATAGCTCACCTAGGGTAGTTGTACCCACGCTTTGAACACCCAATACAAGCACAACACCAATCACACCTCGAGTCATGTGAAACCCTCATTCCATAATTCGAATACCGAGGTCACATATAAGACTTTGGCTTGAACAAGCTTAGTGCAAAAGCACTATTCACTACACAATCCATTAGAATAATAATTCTTGCATTTGACACGCATAAGTTCATACATCACAAGATATAGTACCTATATCCTAGAATTTCACATTGGGTACCTACTTCTTCGATTGCTACGTCTCATGACACGAGTCCTGAGGGCCATAACACAACATGAGTCTAATTTGAATCAAGCTCCTTGAATAGTTCAATGAGCATAAAGTGCTTATATAGCGCATTGTATACATCAGAGTATACAAATAATAGTATAGGCACACCATAGAATTTCTATACTAAGCTCTCCGATTCGGTTAAGGTATTAACCTATTACAACTCAAGACATTACCCAGCTTAAGACGCCCTTGAGTTGTTTAAACAATTTCCTCTTAATCTTTGTGGCATGTATGATGCTTCTAGGATCTATATGATGTATATGAAATGTTCATGATGCTTATGATATGTGTGTGATGTTTATGCCATATCTGAAATGCGTGTCATGTATGAAAATGTATGATGCTCATGCGATGCATGTAGGATGCTATGTATGCTGCTAGGTAGGATGTTCATGTCATGTGTGATGCACATGCTATGTATGATGCTGTTGTATTTTTGAGCCCAAAACCATCTTTGGAGTTTATAATATATTTATCACTTTGTATTGAGCATAGGGTTCAGAACGTGCTGTAGAATTAACGTGCATCTGTATCTAGAACTTCCTGGACTGAGCACTGAGTCTAGAACGAGCTGTAGAATTAACGCGCATCAGTATCTAGAACCGTGCATCAAGCATCCATGAGCTTGTCCAAAATTATATCTATATATTCATTTATTTATCATTATTTTTCTTTCTTCCAGGGTTCCTACTAGTCATGGGTATACAAGAACTCATATAAACTTATCTTCACACCATGACGCGTGACTTGTGCTTGTTTGTGATAAAGATGCATAACTCAACATAATTTAATAAACTTGTAAAATAAAAGAGAATCTTATGCTTGATGAACTAGTTTCCAATAATTTATAACGTATAGTACGCACACAACACTTAGCATATAGTGACACCCATCAACACAGTACATATAGTATACACACAATAGGGATTTCTGGATAACTTAGCGAAGCTAGGAATTAAGTCGGTTGAAGTATCAACCGGTTTCAAATTAAGACTATTAAGTAGTCTATACTTGGAATACCATTTTCTATACGAACCTAATACCCTTGCTTGATACCTATTATGTCGTTGTATCAAACCTAAAATTTAAAGCTCATCTGAGTTCTAAGTCTAACTCAAAGAACCTACCCATACCGTTCTAATGCCTAGGCTTCATACCAATTTTGTCGTGGTACCAACCTATAACGAGTTAATCTGAGTTCTAAACTCAAAAGAGCACCTTCTAGTCCCTTGGGTTCTAATGCCTAAGCTCTGATACCAACTTTGTCACGACCCAAAATACCCCCTAAGAGTTAAGGATACTTTTGGCTCATGACCGTCGTGTCATACCATCCTGTCATGACACATAAGGCGTACACATCATCCTGTAAGAGCATACAAGGCACGCAAAAAGGCGAACCTAAAATTTTCTTCTTTACAATGTAATCTTCCACGTGCTACTATAAACAAAATACTGCAATATAAGCTATACCGTCACACAAGGTCCATAAATTGAGTTACCAACTCAAATCAATACAAAAAAATCCCATAAGGTCAACCCATATACATGTCTCTCCCTCTCATCACTCAACCATCATTGATGAATACCAATCGACTTCTCGACATACTCCCTCTGGAATCCTGGTTCAGGAGCACAACTATCCAACCTGTGACCTGCCGAAGATAACAACTTCGGCTGAGCATTGAATACTCAACGTATAAAAAATACTAACTAGCATTACTATAAGCATCAATGATAGCATATGCATTTATCAGAGCGAAACAGGTAAAAGCAAGGCAGAACGAGTATATATCTTAGAGTAGTTAATTCAGAACATATGCAGTGCTATTAATCAGAGAGTAGAAACTTTTGCATTTAAAAGCATCATGTACATATGTCATATCCGTTACCGTCTGTTACCATCTGTTACTTCTGTTACCATTACTTACCATTACAGGTATTGTAAAATACCTTAGTTTCCATTACTTTTCATCTACAGGTATTTAAAATGCCCTAGATCCACCTAAGGAGTCGGGAAACTAGTACCATGTACCCACATAAACTGGGCGGGCCTACTGTTATCCTCACCTTAGGCTACCTTTGGAGTAGACGACCAATATCCCTTTCCCTTCCAGGTGGCCTACCATCGTGCCTCCCCAATCGATATTATTTGATTAATTTGTACCCATGAAGCCACAGGAGATGGGCGGACCTTCTATCAACTTGAGATAGATGATTAGAATCATCTTGTACCATTACTTTCCCATATACTTTCCATTACTTGTGAACTTTATTTTAACCAACATATTGCTTATGAACTTTATAAAACCCTGTTCTTGTGAGAATCATTGAATCATGCGAGACTTATGAACATCGTGCGAGACTTGTGGACATCGTGTGAGCTGTGTAATCATCATGCGAGACTTGTAATTATCATACGAGACTTGTATTTATCATGTGAGACTTGTGAATGTCATGTGAGACTTGTAATTGTCCGAGACTTGTGAACATCGTGTGAATCATATTCATGAGAGTAAGTGTGAGTAATTCAGTAACCGTATAATAGCCTCAAAATCAGGGTAATATCCAATGTTGTAAAACATGATTATCAATTCCAATTTCTATCAAGGACATGCCTCAAATTCTACTATTCATTTGCAACTCATAGTAAAGCAATTTAGTGGAGTTTAGATACTAATTATCTTATCAAAATTATGCTTTATAACTTACTTATAATATAGGAATTATAATTATGGCCAAAACATCCTAACTTTCATCAAGTCCATTTACTTAAACCATATAAACAAATTTAAACATCGATGAAGTATAGCAAGGCAAGTTAGTAGATTGTTCTACCTCTTGAAGGATTGAGTTTCTTCAATTTCGGAGTGTTTAGAAGGCTGGGGAAATCCAATTCCAAGCTTGAAGAGAAAGATCCAAGCTCCTCCTTAACTACCAACTCAAACTAAGAACAACACAAGAGAACCCAAGTTTCTCTTCTTCCTCCTCCTTCAAAATCACTCTCAAGCTCTCTATAGGGTTCTTGTAACCCTTATGGATGAATTTTGGGCTTATATAGGTGTTTGGGGGTTGCCAAAACCCCAAAAAACCCTTAAAATATCTCTGGAAGTCGGCCACTGCGCAAATGAACAGTGCACCGGTCGACCAGTCACAAATCTGGTCGACCGGATTGGTCCTCATTTTCCCGGTTTTTCCCATCTTAGTATTTTGGCCATGACTTTTGATTTCCTTATCCAATTTTGATGATTCAGCTTTTTTTGGATTCATGTTTCAAAGGGAAACAACTTTCATGTTTTGTACAACTCCTAATTTTGAGTTTTACATAATATAAATGGGCCCACATGTGGACTGGTCCAAAATGACTGCTGAATTGACAGCAGATCCACTTTCCGAAAATCCCCATTTCACCTAACTTACACTCAAAATCAGAAAAATTGTAAAGCATAGAACTCGAAGAGGACTTCAATATCTTTCTAATAGATCAAGAATCACTTAAGTCTGATGAGCGGTGGCCAAAATAGAGCTTCCACAAGTTGAGGGTATGTGGAAACATCCCTTTGTTTCGACACTTAGAGTATGTTATACTCTTGGTTCTTCATCCCAAACACCCAATAACAATACTTTAACTAATGTAAACTATTCTCATCATGTCTCATAAATCAAATTACATAAATGACCCTCGGCCTTTTCTAGACTTGTGCCCATGGCACTATTCACAACCTTGAGAAATGGGTTCCCGGGTTCTACATTCATATTTAGAGTATTTTATACCCTAGATACTTGAGTATTATTATACTCTTGTTTTAAGACTCAACACACATATATAAAACCCTCACGTCACTTTCCCCAATATCAAGGACCCATGGTAGGCCTTAGGCCTTTATATGCACTGTACACTAACACTATTCACATGAACAGGGCACCTGAAATCCGGGGCTCTACAACCCCAAGGAATTAGAAATTGCTAAAAATTGGATTTAGAAAGAAATCCTATATCAGGGTCGACCCTAAGTGTTGAGTGTCGACCCAAATGTACGCTTCGGTCGACCCAAGTGACACTTTGGGTCGACCCTCAAATTTCTTATGTTCTAGAATTTTTTGCCATACAAATTCTTTGAGGGTCAGGGTTGACCCTAAAGAGCATTTTTGGCATTTTTCTTCATTTTATTCCATAATGCTTTGCTTCAATTGGTCTAGGATTTTTGGAATCATTTTCTATGATTTTAAGCATTTCCATATGAATAATTTTTGGTCTTCTAGGTCTTACTTACCATCCTATGAGTGAAACGATGGATATGATCGAAATGTCTTCAACCGAGTCTTCAACAGATCTTCTTCGGTCTTCATCTTCACTTGTCGTGGATGTTTGAAGGTAATGACACAAGATATACTAGACCCACTTGTTTTGACACCGGAATAAGCTAAAACGGAAACATGGACTTTACAATGAAAATGATGGGGCTCTAGATAGGTGGCCCAATCTAGACTATTGTTGAGTGATGTGAGGCTGAGGGTTATGAATGTGGGAAATGTCCACTTTAGACTTTGTACTTGTTTGTAGTCTGTTGGTTTAGACTTGTAACCATATACAAGTTTATGTTATTAGAAAGTTTACTTCCGCTTTGAAATTTCTTCTGCTATGTTATGCCTTGTGTATTCCACAGGATGGTATGATTTGATAAGGTACATCACGAGCCAAAGTATCCTTAACTCCTACGAGGTATTTTGGGTCATGACACTACCCATGAAATGGAGATTTTGGCATGTGTTTAAGATGTTGGAAAATGATGGTTTAAGCTTATTGGTTAGTTAATTGATGAATTGTCAGAAATGGTGGAAGGCAAAGGGTGATGGATTGGGTTTGAATGAATGGTTATGAGATTGGGATGTATGTCTATGGTAATGTATGCTTGGAATAGAGGATAGCGTATATGAATTGGAGGAAGGGTTTTATTTTTATGTATGAATAGAAATGAAATGAGTTTAGTGTCACGCCCCAAAATACCACCTAGGAGTTATGATGCTTCGGCGACGTGACTTATTCTTAAAACCATCTTGTAAAGAGTATACAAGGCGTGCCAAATAGTGAACCTGAAAATTTTTTCTATTAGAATGTTCTTCCAAGTGTTTACCTAACCAAACGACTGAATAAAAACTACAATAAATACAAAGGCACAAAACTTCAGTTACAGACCCAGGCCCACATGAAACTCCCCAAAAGTAAATCCCAAAATACATGGCTCTCAACCCCACCATAGGGCCACATGTCAAGACCCCTAACATCTGGATGACTATCCCGAGCAGGCTCCTACTCTCCATGAATCGAGTCGCTCCAAGGAATCGGAGCACATATCTCGAGAGGTGCACCTACCAACATCAATAGGTATGGCTAAGTATGAAATACTCAGTGAGTACAGGTTACTAGCTAACAATAGTAATAACATTAATATGTCGTGCATAGTACAGTTCATCATCACAGATACATAATCAGAGTGCGGAAGCTAAAACAAAATAACAAATGTAAATCTTGAACATCATATTCTAAATCATACTCCATGTTCATGCTTTAACCAAAACGTCATTTAATTACTTACGTGTCTCGTGAGTTCCTTGTTCATCTTATGGTTCTTATGAGTTTCTTATACGTCTTGTGAGTCTCATGAGTTCCTTATTCACTTATCTCATTTGGCTAGTACTTGAACTATGAAATGTACAGACATCCTAGCGGCTTGTCTTGTTTAAGTAGTACCCGAACTATGAAATGGACGAACATACTAGCGGCTTGTCCTGCTTTACTAATGTCCGAACTATAATGGGATGGAACACTTTAGCATCTTGTTTTGACTTGACTAGTGCCCGGACTATGGTGGAACGAAACACACTAGCATCCTTGTACTTGCTTTACTAATGCCCGAATTATAATGGAATGGAACACATTAGCAAATTGTCTTGACATGACTAATGCCTGGACTATGGTGGAACGGAACACACTAGCATCCTTGTACTTGCTTTACTAATGCCCAAATTATAATGGAATGGAACACATTAGCAAATTGTCTTGACTTGACTAGTGCCCGGACTATGGTGGAACGGAACACACTAGCATCCTTGCACTTGCTTTACTAATGCCCAAACTATAATGGAACGGAACACATTAGCAAATTGTCTTGTTTTTCTTGTGAGCCAGGTATGACATATCTTGGGATATGCCCTACCCTTGATCGACCCAAAGTTTGACTTTGTCATTCGTGCCGTAAATCAAATGTCATGTTCTTGTTGTTTCTTGTATGTATACTTATACTTTGAACAGCTCGGTTCATGCATGCATGAGTGCTTGTGTGTAGCAATTGGTGGCAATCATAATGGCATACAAAATTGAAGGACATCATTTGGCATTTCCAACTTCTATAGACATATGAGAATTTAAGGAAACACATAAAGCATATTAGCATAATTACCAAATTTTGGGGAAAATCCCTAATTCATACTTTATAGTCTTGGTGATATCATGGTGACATGCAACAGTAAAGCATACTGTAGTGTTTCTTACATTTTCATAGACATGTGGGATTTAAGAAAGTACATATAGAGCAATTTATCCAATTCACTAATTATCAATAAACATGTGAGAGTTAAGGAAGCATCCATTGCATTTGGTTAAAACTACTCAATTGGGGAAAAACACAAATCATAATGTCATATTCTTAATTAATTTCTCACACATGCATTTCATCAAACACTTGGTATTCAAACATCTCATGTGCGTTTATTATGTGTACATTGCCCTTTCATCGTTTCCCATCACACTACATCCATCAACACCATATGTCATCCACAACCATTTAAGTTATCATGTTCATTCTAGGGAAAATAATGCATTTCAAGAAAAAGGAATATATATAAGATCAATCCACAAGCATTCTTAAAGGAAACCTAGGTTATTACTAAGTTAACTAGAAGGGTGTACTAACCTTTGAGGATCAAACCCCATGCTTGAAGTGTAACGCCCCGAAATACCCCCTAGGAGTTTAGAGATATTTTAGGTGTCACACTGCGTACCTATCAAACCATCCTGTAATGCACAAGATAAAATGTAGTACTAACAACGATAATCAGAGCACGGAAGCTATCATATATGCGGAAGCGTAAACAAATTTTCATTTCTTCTGATGATCCAAAATAGTATTCCAAGTTAACATAAATACAAGACATGTCTAAGTCTAAGGTGGACAGGCCCACCTATCAAAATACAAAAATACACAAGACCCTCTCATACTCTCCCCTCAACAGTAGACGAGGTATGGCCACGCATCGAGGTCTCGGTCCGCCTGAGACTGTAATGGAATAGCCGGCTCTCTCTCCTCTGTATACTCTTCCTCGACCCAAGGCTCCGGGTCGAGGGCTCCCTCAGTACCTGCCGACATGAAAGTACGGCTGAGCATGGAATACTCAGCGAGTACAAGCTACTAGCAGACCATAACAATAATAAAAACACAAAATAGTAATATCATACAAGCAGTAATAGAAACATCACAAAAGAAACAGTATAAGGCATGATACAATACAAGCATCCTGACGTGCGTACATGAATGCGAAAACGCCGATAAAATTCATGCTCGAAAACCCATGTCATGTCCCGGTATGCCTCGTAGAAATCACGTATGCGTGCATGCATGAATGCATGATCATCATCATGTAAACCTCCATCTCGTAACTTGTGAGCCAGAGGCTAGCACCCGAATCTCCCTGGGCTGCCAACCTCCTTGATATGCAATGCACTAGTGAGCCAGAGGTTAGTACCCGAATGTCCCTGGGCTACTAACCTCCTTGTTATGAAATGCACTTGTGAGCCAGAGGCTAGCACCCGAATGTCCCTGGGCTACCAACCTCCTTGTTATGCAATGCACTTGTGAGCCAGAGGCTAGCACCCGAATGTCCCTGGGCTACCAACCTCCTTGTCATGCAATATTTTCTTGTTGTTTATTATATGCACATGCTCTTGAAATCACGGTTCATGCTATCATGCGTGCTCGTGTACGTGTCCATAGTGACAATCATGATAATGGGAATAACCAAGATATGACATTATAATTCAATTCATGATATGAACATAGGTAACATAAGTAGTTTGCATAACATTTGATCAATTTATCATTTATAAGAACGCATGCATAAAACCCATTTCTATATTCTTCATTGAGATCATTTATTCATAGTTTAGGTATTTTGTCAAACACTTTCATACATTATTCCTTAGTAGTTTATCTCCTTCTTTTAAATGCATATTTTCCATTCAATCACACAATGGTAAGTTTGTTATTAGTACTATGCCCATCCTCCATTTTCCAATCCACAACCCACACATTATACATCACACATTCGGCATCCAATCGCCGTATCCAACCTCCATCCAAGCATTCCTACCCTTTCTTTATCTTGTTTATATTTATTATAGATGACACATTTTGCAAGGAATAAAGCATACTAAAAAGAATCATATTTCATAAGGAAAACCTAGATTTATTGCTAGGGTAAGTTAGCAGGGTGTACTAACCTTAGATCAAGGCTTGATCTTGAAGAAACCTTGAAACAAAAGCTCTATTGGAAGGAGGAAGCCTTTGCTTGAAGGGGACTTGAGTTGAGGAAGAAACCCCTTTCAAAAATGCCGTAGGATCGCTGCCCTAGCTTGGAGAATGAGTCCCCACATGAGCTTGAGCCTTGAACTTGAAGCAACTCGAGTTGGGGTGAGCTAGGGTTCTTAAACCCCCCTTGATTTCCTTCTCAAAACCAAACCCTAGGTTAGAGCTTCCTTCTCTTCTCTCTCTATCTCTCAAAATCTCTCAAATGTTGTAAATGATCCCTAAGGCTCGGGCAAGCCTTAAGAAGAAAGGGTTTAACCCCCAAAAGACGAAAAAGCCCTTAATGAAATTTCTGCAAAACGTGAAGACCGAGCGATCGGTGGTTATGATCGATCGATCGATTGCCTACCGAGCGATAGGTGTTATTGACCGATTGACCGGTCAAAAACTCACTCTCTGGAAAATTTCCCCATACAAAATTTCTGACCGTGCGATAGCTACCGATCGATCGGTTATGGACCGATCGATCGCTGACTGAACCGAGCGATCGGTGCTCTATATGTCTGGACTGTTTTGACCATATCTTTTGACTCGCTCGTCAGATTTCAACGATTCAACTTGCGTTGGGTTCGTCTTTCGAAAACGCACATTTTTGACATTTCGAAATTTCCAATTTTTCTCTTATTTATTAATTAGACTATGAGGAAGGCCAATTAGCTACGAAAACGGTATTCATTAAGTATAGGAAAATCCGGGGTGCTACATGAAGAAAGCCCCTTGATTTTGAAATCCCAAGCTTGATAAGGGAGGATCCAACCTTGAAGACGAGGATCCTAGCTTGAGGGATGATTCAAGCTTGATCTTGAGCTCCCTTGATGTCAATTTCAAAACCCTTCCTTGGGTTCTCCCTAATATCCCTTCTCCTTTCTCTCTTTCTTAGGTTTAGGTTCAATCCCAAGCCCCCAATGTGAGCCCCTATTTATAGGCCAAGGGTAAAAACCCTAAAAATCCCACACAAAATAACCAATTTCGTGCTCCTATGATCATTCATTGGTTCCTACGATTGTTTGTAGGTTTTCTACGATTGATCGTAGACTTTCCAAAGAGTTTACTCAGTTTTTGAGACTCTACGATCGTTCGTATACTTTCTACGATCATTCGTAGGTTGGTTACGAACGATCGTAACTTTAACGGAAACTTTCAAGTTTTTCTTGCTTTGGTATTTCAGCTATAAATTTTGACTTACTTATGGGATTTTGACGATTCAACTTGTTTTGGACTCTTCATTTAAAGAGGAATAATTTTTTATCTAATAGAAAACTCCAAATTTTGAGTTTTAAATTATCTAAATGGGCTCAAAAGCTGACTGGTCTATAAATGGATTTCAGCATCCCAGATATTTCGTAGACCCGACTCCGAAAATTCAACATTTAACTCTATACTGAGTCAAAACATGGAGAAATGATAAATATGAACCTTGAAGAGGGTTCCAATATCTTTCAAACAATTCAAGAATCACTCGATTCCGATAAGTGGTGACAAAACTAGAGTTCTCTCAAGTTGAGATTACGTTAAGACATTCCTTGTCTTTCCAACTTTGATCCTACTTTGATCACTTAGAGCGTTTCACACTCTTGTCTTTAACGACCTTAATCTATTCATAAAGGTCCTTAGGACCCTAGGAAGGCCTTAGGCCTTTGCATACACTCTGTAAGACACTATTCACTACCCTATTCACCTGAACAGTGACTGCGAGATTTGGGCTTCTACATCCTCTACCCTTATAAGAATTTCGTCCTCGAAATTAGGACGATACGAAATCTAGCGGGGACACTTTTCCCATACTCGACCTTGAACTCTACCCCTAGTTATACTAAAAGACATACGAACCCTTCATCAATCAACACAAGACCAGGCACTTGCTTGTTGACAAAGCACTTAGGTTTTTTCTATTACTGAACGCCCACACAAAAGCAAGAAAACTTCATAACATAATATAGTATGTTTTTACACATAGGCAATGTACTGAAACACAACATTACATCATCTTTTACCAAAAAATGTCATCCAGGCACTTCACCCTACATTTTGTGGAGCTTGAACATCCAACCCTGGCATTGCAACCTCAGACCTAGCTTGCCTAGAGAGGTGACCGTAAGAGCTATTGAGGCTTGCCTCCCCGAGGTTGAGCCAGAGGTGGTTAGTGAGGACAACCCCTAATCAAGTGGCCTTGCTCACCACAATGGAAACATCCACCCTTGAGCTTCTGAAAATCCCTCATATGCTTTCTTCCTCAGTGACTACAGTGCTCATTTCCTGACGCAGATGATAGAGGCTGTAAGAATTGGGTGGTCTGAGTCGTAGTTGTAAAGCCCCAAATTTTCATCTCACGTATTTGTGAACAGTGTGTGATTAGTGCCTAAGTGTGATTTTGTACACTTAGGGGTCTTATGATTAATATACGAGTTTGGAATTATGGAGTGCATGTTTCAATGGGTCTATATATCGCTAAGGAGTGCGTATTAAGCACGAAAGAATGTTAGAAGTGGATTGGAGAAGATCCAAGTAGTGAAAACCAGGTTTTTCAACAAAACAGGGGATCACCGATCGCTTGGTGACATCCTCCGATCGATCGGTCAACTACCGATCGCTCGATAGCTATCACGCGGTCAAAAATTTTGTATGGGGAAATTTTCCAGAGAGGTGATTTTCAACCAAGCTCTCGGCTGAAACCACCGATCGACCGGTAGGCCACCGATCGCTCGGTCTATACCACCGATCGATCGGTTATACGCAGAAATTCTTCATTAAGGGTGTTTAAGACATTGGCCACCACCCTTTGCCTATATAAGGGCTGGGTTCATGCCTTAGGGTTTCAGAAACCCTCAGTGCATTATTTTTGGAGCTTTTGAAGAGGAGAAGAAGGAGAGAACCTTGTTGTTGATCAAGCTTGAGGAAGATCAAGTTCTTCCATTTTCTTTGGTGATTCTCAACCAAGAACCCACTATTCTTGCTGGTTCTAGCTGTTAGGAATCAAAGTCCTTGATTTCTCTAAGGTAGATATACTCCACTACGATCTTGCAATACTACTAAGTTAGTAAATGAGGTTCTTCTATATCTATATTATCTATGTATATCTATCTTGTTGGATTATGGTGAGAAAGTATGTGTTTATATACTTGGATGAAAGATACTAATTATGATGCATTCTAAGTGTTTGATAAAATACCTCTAAGGGATTCTATGCTTAAATATCATAATTTCTCCCATTAAGTTCATATGCTCGCATGTCTCTCATGAACCGATGTTTCTCCACGGGTTTCTTAAAGTACGAAAAAGGGTTTTCGAATAAAGGACTTAAATGATGATTCTAAGTAACTTTATGATTTTTCTAAGATCGGTTCACAAGCTCTACGGATCATACTATGCTCACAAGGAAACTCTATGATAAGCTCTAAGATCGTCTCACAAGCTCTACGGATCATAAATGAAAATGCTCTAACATCTCTAAGGATATGCTCTATGTGCTCTATGGTATCTCTATGTCTCTACGGATCATAATGACTCTAAGTAACTCCATGAACTCACACGGTTACAGTTTTGGTTTTGATTTTGGACCTCCTCTTACACGCTATTCCACGATTTCTACGCTTTAACATGTTTTAAGGGTTTCAATCTCCATGACTTGTACGCTCTATGATTATTTCTTTATTGTCATTAGTTTGTATATGCTGAGTATTCCACGCTCAGCCGATATTTGTTATCATCGGCAGGTGATTGGGTTCCATTCGATTTGTGTGGCGAAGAACCTTGGGTCGAGGAAGAGTACCATGATCCGGAGCCTTCCATGGATCATCCTCAGGGTGATGGTCCCATAGATAGATGTCGAGACTTTGATTTCTGTTGATTGACAGACTTGGTCAATAGAGTCATTCAGTATTTTGTTATGTGAGTGTGGGACTTGTCCACTCCAGTTTTTTTGGATCTTCACCTGTATATTTTGTTGGTTCATACTTGAGCCAAGTTATAGGAGTATTCTCTTTTGCTTCCGCTATGTTTGTATTTTTATTTCCGCTGCGTATTGTTTTCGTTTCCGCTACGTACGTTGTGTTCTGACAGGTCTCCACGGGTGCCTTATGTATGATGCTGGAGGTGTGATATGGCGGTCACGAGTCAAGGTATCCCTAACTCCTAGGGGGTATTTTGGGTCACGACAGACTTGGTATCAGAGCTTAGGCATTAGGTCACACAAGCTATAGGGATTGGTTTCCCTTGGGCTAAGCGGAAGTAAGTTCTATGAGTTGAACTTAGAACTCAAGACGGACACAGTTGTCTTAGGCTTGTTACCAAGACATAACCGGTATCAAGTGAATTCTTAGGTCGGTTTAGGATCTTAGTTTATCCTATGCTATCCTATTCATGGTTGTCCTTCATCGTGTTACCAAGGGTAGATACCCAACGCAAGGATGTTAGTTACGCTAGGACACTTCAAGTTATAATGATGTGATTATGTGTATACTTCGATGTATACTATATGTGCAGTAATAGCATTTCATGATATTGAACTGCTATATGATGTGTTAGGTTGGTATCCAAATTAGACTCATGTTTTGCCAACTGATCTCAGGATTTGACATCATGAGACGCGGCACTCGGGGTCGAGGTTACCACACTCGGAGGGCCGAGAGTGAAGTTCCAAGAGAAGAGGAACCGTTGTATTTCACGAATGCCGAGACTTTGGCATTATTGGTAGAGATACCTACTCCTACCCCACCGGCTACTCCTGTGCTTACACCGGTGCATCACATCGCGGGGCTTGAAGCTTTCCGGAGACTACGGCCTCCGACATTTTACGGAACCCTGGATCCAATGGTGGCGGAGTCTTGGATTATGCAGTTGGAGAAGACCTTCTGGGCTCTCCGATGTACTGAGGAGCAAAGAGTAGAATGGGCTTCCTTCGTGATGGAAGGTGAGGCCGAACATTGGTGGAGAGCTGCCCAAAGGCAGAGAGATGTTGCAAAGGCAGGCGTGCCTTGGACTTGGGCAGAGTTCTTAGAGACTTTCAGAGATCAGTATTTTCCCAGGTTCATTCGGGAACAAAAAACAAGGGAGTTTATGCTTGTGGAGCAAGGTGAAAGTATGCCCCTTTTTAATTTTAGAAACATAGTTCTTGAGGGGCATACATTGAATCCCAAGATCTGACTAAGATTCTAATTGATTTTATTCAATGAAGGTTAGAATAACATTCACCTTTGCGACTTTGAAATTGTTAAGTCAATTCCACGTAAGAATAGTACTCGCAAAACTTCACAAGTGTCAAGTCTCCTGTCGATTCACACGAACCTTCTTTTTCCTTTAAAGCTTTCTCTAATGGAAGCTAATGGCCCTTCCAAATTCCATGCCCTTTTATCTTTTCTTCTTTTCTTTGATCCAAGAACCTTTCTTGATCAAACAAGATCCAATCTTGATCTTCAAAGAACTTGTTCTTGATCATCAAGATCAAAAACCAAACAAAAAGGAAGAAGGGGAAGGGTGACCGTACACCCTCAAAGGGGGAGAGGGCTGGGCGTGAACTTGAGGAGAGGGAGAGAAGAAAAAATTCTGGAGAATTATATTCCTTAAAGGGCTGGGCATCCACTGCTTTATATAAGTTCCCTCTTGATTGCTTGAATTGTAATCCAATTATAATTCATTAACCTTATCCTAATCCAATTAGGATTCCTCAATAGTTTCCTTTATTGATTATTCTCCTATTCCAATTAGGATTAATCTTAAAAGAAACTAACCTTATCCATTAGTAACTAATCTTATCCTTATCCAATAAGGAATCTTGAATTAGTAACTAACTAATGGAATCCCTAACAATTAGGGAATCTTTAATTAGTAACTAATTAACTAACTAACCTTATCTAATAAGGATATTAGTTATTAGAAACTAATTAAAATAATAACAATTATTATTCCTCCTTGAAGTGGGCGTCCCACCCTAGGTGGGTCCCACCCCACACGCCTAAAGGGTTTCCAAAACCCTCTTGGTCACTTGAATTATTCTTTTATAATAATTCCCAATGGGTCCTACCCATTTGGTTTTTCACATCCAATGTGATTCCACCTTTTAGAGCTTCACTATACCATATAGTGATTACTTAGAGAAATTAATTAATTTAATTATAAATTAAATTAAATACTTTAAGAAGGTCCTTGTGTGTGGGATCTAAAGGGATCTCCTGTTTCCGGTTGTGGGACCAAGTACTCAACCTTTTGGTTAAAGCATTGTTACTAGGAAACACCTTTCCTACACTCCATTAGGATTATAGAATTTTATCTATATCCCTGGACTTCCACCAATCACAATTAATGTCCACTAACACAATGTGATTAACCTCTAGAAATTAGAGAATTGCTTGTATGTACCATCTCACAATATAGTTACAAATAAATCCTTCCACATTCCGATATCACTTGTAAGCTTCCGGGATTGGATCAATTCCACTGTCTTAGTCCCTAACTTATGAATAGAACTCTTTCTCATGATTACTTTTCATTGAACTGAACCTCCAAAACACTTTTGAAGAAACATTAGAAAAGAACTGACATATATATTTATATATACTTTTCCATATTAAAAATATCAACTTCGATAAAAACCATTTTACCGAAAAGTAGCAGTACTGGATTTAACAGTTCAGTTCAACAAGTATCACCTTGATATCATTATCTCCAATTAAGGAGTTGTGGATTCCTTCTTGAGTGTTTACACACTTCTCCAAACATTGTGTACATGACCCAACGTACCCGGAGTTAGTCCTGTGTATTGGACATTGCCGATTGGCACATGAAAGCCATATAGACAGATGTCGGAGAGGATGTTAACCTCTTAGGTCTAAGGAAAATTTGTCTAATGGATAACCCTAATACAATCTGACAGTGTATTCCATAGGGTATCCACTAGTGACCCCGTTCAGTATTATGTACTTGCTACATATACTCACATGTTAGTCAAGAGTCACTACTCTCTGTGAATGAGATTCATCACACTATCTCATAGAACTACACATGTGCAAGCCATGATGAAGTACGGCACCCAACCAGTACTCTAGAGGCTTCGAACAATATTAGGTTTACAAGGAACCGGAAAATCATATCTCCTCGTAACCTTTGCATGATTTTCCTACAATGTTACCTATGGAACTTTATGTCATCATCATATGAGACAGTAATTAATATAAATACCCTTTATAGTTGGTTGTGTGAATATGATGCTTGTCTAATCAACATAGAAAAGTCTCTTATTGGCTTTCGAGGGCATATATGTCCAACACAAGTGTCGATGAGCGTAGCCGAGTACGAGGCTAAGTTCACCGAGTTGTCCAGGTGTGCTCCACATCTAGTGGCAACTGAAGACCTACGGGTCAGGAAGTTTGAAATGGGCTTGAAGGCCTTTATTCGAGATCGGGTATCCATTCTTCAGGTCGAGTCTTGGAGAGAGATAGTAGGAAAGGCGAAGATCGCCGAAAAGAATGCGGAAGATTTCATGAGAAGAAGAGATAGTGGCTTCGGGAAGAGCATGTCTCGGGGTCAGTCTAGTAGTTCATCGTCCGAGAAGAGGACTAGGACTGCACCGTACCAGTTCTCCCAACCGATGCCGGCTCAGAGACCTTCTTTTGTGCCTCAGGCACCGCGCCCTACGACATCACAGGCTATGAGGGTTATGCCTCCGGCTTCCTCCGTATCACAGACTTCTGAGGAATGCGCTGTATGTGGTCATCGGCACAAGACCGGGGATTACCGAAGAATGTCAGGTGGATGCTTCCACTGTGGCGAGATGGGCCACATGATTCGAGATTGCCCGCGTAAGCAGTCACAGTCTGGACCACAGGGAGTCCAACCTCTAGGCAGGCAGACTTCATTGCAAGGGTCTTCATCTCAGGCCTCCAGATCCTTGCCATCCACTCAGCAGCCTCGTCAGGCTAGTCAGGGAAGGGTCTTTGCCATGACTGATAGAGACGCATAGGCATCTGATGATGTTGTGCAAGGTACGCACAAGTTGATCTTGTCAAGGTTATAGTGTTGCTATGATATATGTTGTACTATAAATGTATCCTATGTGATGTTTTGCTATACTTGGATCTATGTGAATAGTTTATGTTATAACTTGGGTAGCTGAATTCTCAGGTTCGTTACTAGTGAATGAGTGCTTAGCAAGAGTGTTGATTCACACAGGATCTATTCATTCGTTCGTCTCACCTAGCTTTGCAAAAGGCTTTACATCTGAGCAGAGTAAGCTACCTCGGGAGTTGTCCATTTCGACTCCATTGGGCAAGTCTATTGAGACAGATAAAGTGTATCGAGGCAGTGTTGTACAAGTCATGCAGTTCACCATGGACATGTGGCATGTTTCGAAAAGGTGGTGAATTTTAAACCTGTTGGGTTGAAGCCATTTTATTTCAGAGGACTTCAGAGGAGAGACATTGCTCGCTTTGCAGCTCTCAGTCTTAAGAAGGTGGAAGTACGAGACTCCACTTCCATTCCGGTTGTGAGTGAGTATATGGATGTTTTTCTGGAAACCTTACCGGGATTGCCTCCTGATTGGGTAATTGAGTTCGCAATTGAGTTGACTCCAGGCACGGCACCGATTTCTAGGGCTCTATACAGGATGGCCCCTATTAAGCTGAATGAGTTAAAGGAGCAGTTGGAAGAATTGCAAGGCCTTGGTTTCATTCGGCCAAGTGTCTCACCTTGGGGAGCTCTAGTGCTCTTTGTGAAGAAGAAAGATGGGTCTATGCTATGTGCATTGACTACAGGCAATTGAATAAAGTGACTATCAAGAATAGTTATCCATTGCCACGGATAGACGACTTGTTTGATCAGTTAAAGGGTGCGAAGTTCTTTTCCAAGATTGACCTTCGATCTGGTTATCATCAGTTGAAGATCAAAAAGGAAGACATTCCAAAGACAGCGTTTAGAACTCGATACGGCTATTATGAGTTCTTAGTCATGTCTTTTGGGCTGACTAATGCGCTGGTAACATTCATGGATTTGATGAACCGGGTGTCCAGATCATCTCTCGATCAGTGTGTGATCGTATTTGTAGATGATATCCTTGTGTATTCACAGTCACAGGATGATCATGCGAGAGATCTTCGCTTTGTATTGCAAACTCTTCGAGAGCATAAACTTTATGCTAAGTTGAGCAAATGCGAGTTCTGGCTGAACAAGGTGTCCTTTCTTGGACATGTGGTGTCTGCCAAGGGTATCTCAGTTGATCCTGTAAAGATCGAAGCTGTGATGAATTGGGAAAGGCCGAAGAGTGTTAGCGAGATTTGTAGTTTTCTCGGCCTAACAGGATATTACAGGAGGTTCGTGGAGGGATTTTCAAGCTTAGCAGCTCTGCTTACCTACCTCACGAGAAAGAACACTAAGTTCACTTGGAGTGAAAAGTGTGAGGCAATTTTCCTGGAGTTGAAGAAGAGGCTTACCACAGCCCCTGTTCTCATGGTTCCATCCGGAAGCGGTGGCTTTGAGGTCTATAGTGATGCTTCACTAGTTGGACTTGGATGTGTGCTTATGCAGCATAAGCAGGTGGTCGCCTATGCTTCCCGTCAGATAAAGGAGCATGAGCAAAACTACCCTACTCACGACTTGGAGCTTGCAGCAGTCGTGTTTGCACTGAAAATTTTGCGTCACTACCTCTATGGGGAAGAGTTCGTTGTGTTCACGGACCATAAGAGCTTGAAGTATCTCTTCCTCCAGAAGGAGTTGAACATGAGGCAGCGTCGATGGATGAAGTTCATGAAGGACTATGACTGTTCCATCCAGTACCATCCGGGTAAGGCTAATGTAGTAGCCGATGCTCTTAGTAGGAAACCTTACGAGGTTATGGCTCACTTGAGAGTGCAAGAGTGGAAATTGTTGAATGATATGTGTAATTTAGACACTACTCTTAGGCATGTCAACTATGGGCTGGTGATGTCCAACATTGTGGTTAAGCCGCGTATCTTGAGCCGGATCAAGGAGTTGCAAAATACGGATATTGAGTTGCTTGCTTACCGAGACAAGTCGGTTAGTAATGGCAGTTAGGAGTTCACCTTGAATGGTGATGGTGCTATCACGTTCAAAGGCAAGTTGTGCGTTCCAGCCGACACAGTGTTGAGGGGTGAGATTTTGGATGAGGCTCACCGATCCAAATACATGGTACATCCGAGAGGTACCAAGATGTATCAGAATCTGAAGAGGCACTACTGGTGGTGAAACATGAAGAGGGAAGTCGCCGAGTATGTTGCTAGATGTCTGGTGTGCCAGCAGGTGAAAGCCAAGCATCACAGGCCGGTAGGTCTTTTACAGTCCCTTTCTATTCCGGAATGGAAATGGGAGAATATCTCGATGGATTTCATCGTGGATTTCCCGTGAACGGCGAAGGGCTCCAATGCTATTTGGGTGATTGTAGACAGATTGACTAAGTCTACACACTTCATTCCTTATCGAACTACTTTCAATGCAAATCAGTTAGTAGCCCTGTATGTCAAGGAGGTGGTTCGTCTGCACGGTGTGCCAGTTTACATCGTATCTGATCAAGATCCTAAGTTTACTTCAAGATTCTGGAAAACTTTTCAGGATGCTATGGTTTCTCGTTTAGAATTCAGCATCGCTTTTCATCCTCAAACTGATGGGCAGACTGAACGGGTAAATCAGGTGGTGGAGGATATGCTCCGAGCTTGTTGTTAGATTTTTAGGGTAGTTGGGAGGAACAATTGCAATTGGTTGAGTTTGCCTACAACAACAGTTACCAGGCAAGCATCCAGATGGCACCTTTCGAAGCTCTGTATGGTCGTAGTTGCAGATCTGCGCTATACTGGGATGAAGTTGGTGAGAGAAAGGTACTTAGTCCTAAGTTGATTGAGTAGACCGCAGAAAGGGTCAAGATTATCCGGGAGCGATTGAAAACTGCTCAGGATAGGCAAAAGATATATGCGGATACTCGCCGCCGAAATTTGGAGTTCCGAGTTGGAGATCGGGTCTTTGTGAAGATTTCGCCGAGTCGAGGAATCATGAGATTAGGAAGGAAGGGAAAGCTTAGTCCTAGGTACATAGGACCATTTGAGATCATCATGAGGGTTAGTGAGGTTGCTTATAGGGTAGCACTACCGCCTCACATGGCAGCGGTCCATAATGTATTTCACGTCTCTATGCTTAGGAAATACATTTTGGATCCATCTCACGTCATTGCTCTTGATCCTGTGGAGATTAGAGAGGATCTCACATTGGTTGAGCAACCAATTCAGATTTTGGATCGTCGAGATCAAGTGTTGAGGAACAAGACTATCCCTTTAGTCCTTGTGAAGTGGCAACATCATTCCAACGAAGAAGCTACATGGGAACGGGAAGCCGAGATGAAGGAAAAGTATCCTCACTTGTTCAAGTAATTTTCCTTGTTGGTTTTGTATTTTGGTTTTTGCATGTTTTGACATCGTTCAAATTTCAAGGACGAAATTCCTGTAAGGGGGGAGGGATGTAAAACCTCAAATTTTCATCTCACGTATTTGTGAGCAGTGTGTGATTAGTGCCCAAGTGTGATTTTGTCCACTTAGGGGTCTTATGATTAATATACGAGTTTGGAATTATGGAGTGCATGTTTCAATGGGTCTATATATCGCTAAGGAGTGTGTATTAAGCATGAAAGAATGTTAGAAGTGGATTGGAGAAGATCCAAGTAGTGAAAACTAGGTTTTTCAGCAAAACAGGGGATCACTGATCGCTCGGTGACATCCTCCGATCGATCGGTCAACTACCGATCGCTCGGTAGTTATCGCGCGGTCAAAAATTTTGTATGGGGAAATTTTCCAGAGAGGTGGTTTTCAACCCAGCTCTCGTCTGAAACCACCGATCGACCAGTAGGCCACCGATTGCTCAGTCTATACCACCGATCGATCGGTTATAGGCAGAAATTCTCCATTAAGGGTGCTTAAGACATTGGCCACCACCCTTTGCCTATATAAGGGCTGGGTTCGTGCCTTAGGGTTTCAGAAACCCTCAGTGCATTATTTTTTCAGCTTTTGAAGAGGAGAAGAAGAGGAGAACCTTGTTGTTGATCAAGCTTGAGGAAGATCAAGTTCTTCCATTTTCTTTGGTGATTCTCAACCAAGAACCCACTGTTCTTGCTGGTTCCAGCTGTTAGGAATCAAAGTTCTTGATTTCTCTAAGGCAGATACACTCCACTACGATCTTGCAATACTACTAAGTTAGTAAATGAGGTTCTTCTATATCTATATTATCTATGTATATCTATCTTGTTGGATTGTGGTGAGAAAGTATGTGTTTATATACTTGGATGAAAGATACTAATTATGATGCACTCTAAGTGTTTGATAAAATACCTCTAAGGGATTCTATGCTTAAATATCATGATTTCTCCCATTAAGTTCATATGCTCGCATGTCTCTCATGAACCGATGTTTCTCCACGGGTTTCTTAAAGTACGAAAAAGGGTTTTCGAATAAAGGACTTAAATGATGATTCTAAGTAACTCTATGATTTTTCTAAGATCGGTTCACAAGCTCTACGGATCATACTATGCTCACAAGGAAACTCTATGATAAGCTCTAAGATCGTCTCACAAGCTCTACGGATCATAAATGAAAATGCTCTAAGATCTCTAAGGATATGCTCTATGTGCTCTATGGTATCTCTATGTCTCTACGGATCATAATGACTCTAAGTAACTCCATGAACTCACAAGAACTCACACGGTTACAGTTTTGGTTTTGATTTTGGACCTCCTCTTACACGCTATTCCACGATTTCTATGCTTTAACATGTTTTAAGGGTTTCAATCTCCATGACTTGTACACTCTATGATTATTGCTTTACTGTCATTAGTTTGTATACGCTGAGTATTCCACGCTCGGCTGATATATGTTATCATCGGCAGGTGATCGGGTTCCATTCGATTTGTGTGGCGAAGAACCTTGGGTCGAGGAAGAGTACCATGATCCGGAGCCTTCCATGGATCATCCTCAGGGTGATGGTCCCATAGATAGATGTCGAGACTTTGATTTCTGTTGATCGACAAACTTGGTCAATAGAGTCATTCAGTATTTTGTTATGTGAGTGTGGGACTTGTCCACTCCACTTTTTTTGGATCTTCACCTGTATATTTTGTTGGTTCATACTTGAGCCAAGTTATAGGAATATTCTCTTTTGCTCCCGCTATGTTTGTATTTTTATTTCCGCTGCGTATTGTTTTCGTTTCTGCGATGTACGTTGTGTTCTGACAGGTCTCCACGGGTGCCTTATGTATGATGCTGGAGGTGTGATATGGCGGTCATGAGTCAAGGTATCCCTAACTCCTAGGGGGTATTTTGGATCGCGACAGTAGTGGAGCTAGGGACCTGTGGTGCAAAAGGAGGTCTCTGAATTGATGTAGACTCGGAGGTCTCATACGGGGCAGTCCTGGCCCTCTCCTAAGTGGTGCCGAACCACTGGATGGATCTCCACCCATCTCCTTTCTTTTGACGAATTCCCTTGAATTTGACTCTGCCAATTGGGCCTTATCCACGACTTCAGCGTAGGTCTCTTGCCTGAACATGGAGACCCTGCCCTTGATGTAGGCCTATAATCCCCTCTCGAATTTCCTGGCCTTCATTGCCTCCGTGGCTATCAGATATGGACCGAACCTCGACAATTCAGAGAACTTGGCCTCATACTCAGCCACTGTCATGTTCCCTTGTTCCAAGGTAATGAACTCTAGTTCTTTCTTCTCTCTAACTCCTACCGGGAAGTATTTCTTGTAGAAAACATCTAGAAACTCTTCCCAAGTCCATTCTTGACCTACTTGAGTCAAGTCCTTCGTTCTAATTGCGGATTTCCACCAGTGATTGGCCTCATTTTCCATCATAAAGGAAAGGCAGCCCATGCAACTTTCTCTGCCTCCATAGGCATCAAGATAGAGAACAACTTCTCCAGCCGCCTAACCCATGCTTCTGCAGTCAATGGGTCTATGCCACCATAGAATACCGGAGGCCTCGTCCTACGAAATGCCTCTATCCCTGCCTGTGCTCCATTTGGAGTAGTAGGGACTAGTGTTGCAGCAGAAGAGTGGCAGGTTGCCTGGCTGCGAGCATAGCTAAGGTCTCAGCTATCGATCCTAAGACTTATGTAAGGTCAGGTTGCTCATCTCCTACCAGAGCGTCACCTCCATTTCCTCTAGACGGCGACCCCGATTTCCACGTCTCATGATTGAATCCTGAGAGCAATAGTAAAGCATGAGCCTAACTTGGAAACCAACTTATCTTGACCTCAATTTCAACAATCACTTAATGTTTATAGGTACATAATAATACATCGAGGCATACAATGAAATAATATAAGCATACAAGAAATGTTTCCTAACGTACAATGCTAGGTTCGGTTAAGATTCCCACCGGTTTTGACTAAGACTAATAAATAGTTTACACATTTAAGTTATTTAAGAAAAATCCTTTGAATCTTCGTGACATGTATGATGCTTCTAAGATCTACATGAGGCATACGAGATTTGTATAATGCTTATGATATGTGCATGATGCTTATGCCATGTATGAAGCGCATGCTATGTATGATACTTATGAGATGTATGATGCTTATGCTATCTATGATTCTCATGCCATGTATGATGCTTATGAGATGTGTATAATGTTTTGTACTTTGAGCCCAAAAATATCCTTGGAGTTTTATAATATATTTATAATTTGGACTGAGTATTGGGTCTAGAACGTGCTGCAGAATTAACACGCATCTGTATCTAGAACTTTTGGACTAAGGACTGAGTCTAGAATGTGTTGTAGATAATGCGCATTTGTATCTAGAAACGTGCATCAAACATCCATGAGCTTTTCCAAAATTACATATATATTCAGTTATTCATAGCCATGGGGATGCATGAACTTATATAGACTTATCATCATTCCATGATGTGCGACTTGTGCTTATTCGTGATGCAAGACACATTAAGTATAATTTAATAGATGAAATTTCACAGGATACACATAATAGCATATATATCGAAACCTATGTCCTTGGTTCCGCAACGACCCTAAATCTACTAGACTTGTAAGACGAAGGAGAATCCTATAGTCTCTCTCGAAAGACAATCCCTACAGAAACCTAATAACACAATGTATGACAAAGGACCTACCAATCCCTTGCCAACCAACACCTAGGCTAGACTCTAGCCAGAGTATCACCCCAACTCATGAGTCCAATAGGAATCCATTCATAAGACATAGGTTTTCACTTAGCATATAAGATATAGTATGCACACAACACATAGCATATAATACCACATAACAATGCAACAGATAAGAGTGTAAGTATATGAAATTTTCTATTTTTCTGACGAAAATAGACAATAATTTCGGTTGGATTAAGCTTGTTATAAACGAAGACTAAGTGATTAGTCTACACTTGGAATACGACTCCTAAGATGAACCTAATGCCATGGTTGATTCGTGTTATCGAACTCTAAATATGTAACGCCCCAAAATACCCCCTAGGAGTTTAGGGATATTTTAGGGGTCATACTACGTACCTATCAAACCATCCTGTAATGCACAAGATAAAATACAGTACTAACAACGATAATCAGAGCGCGGAAGCTAAACATAAATGCGGAAGCGTAAACTAACTTTTTCTTTTCTTCTAAGATTTCTAAAATAGTATTCCAAGTTAACATAAATACAAGACATGTCTAAGTCTAAGGTGGACAGGCCCACCTATCAAAATATCAAAATACATAAGACCCAACACTATCTCGCTCAATAGTCACCCCCGTGGGGCCAATGGTCTAAGTCTCTCGCCTCCGCCTGAGGCTCGACTACTAGATCCTCATACGGTTCTTCCTCCCCATAGTCCTCCTCTATCTAAGGACCCTGATCACATATGTCAAGAGGGGCTCGTGCACCTGCCGACATGAAAGTACGGCTGAGCATGGAATACTCAGCGAGTACACGCTACTAGCAAACCATAACAATAATAAAAGCACACAACAGTAATACCATACAAAGCAGTAATAGCATCACCAGAAAAATAGCATAAGGCATGGTAAAATGCAATCATACTAACGTGTGTGCATGAATGCTAAAACTCTGATAAAACTCATGCTTGAAATCCCATGTCATGCCTCGGTATGCCTCGTGGAAATCATGTATGCATGCATGCGTGAATGCATGATCATCATCTTGTAAACTTTCATCTGGTAACTTGTGAGCCAGAGGTTAGTACCCGAATGTCCTTGGGCTACCAACCTCCTTGATATGCAATGCACTTGTGAGCCAGAGGTTAGTACCCGAATGTCCCTGGGCTACCAACCTCCTTGATATGCAATGCACTTGTGAGCCAGAGGTTAGTACCCGAATGTCCCTGGGCTACCAACCTCCTTGATATGCAATGTTTGGTTTTCTTGTGAGCCAGAGGCTAGCACCCGAATCTCCCTGGGCTACCAACCTCCTTGACAATAGGTGATTTTTATTACTTGTTTAGTTTTCTTGTGAGCCAGAGGCTAGCACCCGAATCTCCCTGGGCTACCAACCTCCTTGATAATAGGTGATTTAGGGGTTATCTTGTGAGCCAGAGGCTAGTACCCGAATGTCCCTGGGCTACCAACCTCCTTGATAATGCAATATTTTCTTGTTGGTTATTATATGCACATGCTCTTGAAATCTCGGTTCATGCTACCATGCGTGCTCGTGTACGTGTCAATAGTGACAATCATGATAATGAGGATAACCAAGATATGACATTACAATTCAATTCATGATATGAACATAGGTAACTTAAGTAGTTTGCATAACATTTGATCAATTTATCATTTATAGGAACGCATGCATAAAACCCATTTCTATATTCTTCATTGAGATCATTTATTCATAGTTTAGGTATTTTGTCAAACACTTTCATACATTATTCCTTAGTAGTTTATCTCATTCTTTTAAATGCATATTTTCCATTCAATCACACAATGGTAAGTTTGTTATTTGTACAATGCCCATCCTCCCTTTTCCAATCCACAACCCACACATCACACATTCGGCATCCAATCGCCGTATCCAACCTCCATCCAAGCATCCCTACCCTTTCTTTATCTTGTTTATATTTATTATAGATGACACATTTTGCAAGGAATAAAACATACTAACAAGAATCATATTTCATAAGGAAAACCTAGATTTATTGCTAGGGTAAGTTATTAGGGTGTACTAACCTTAGATCAAGGCTTGATCTTGAAGAAACCTTGAAATAAAAGCTCTATTTGGAAGGAGGAAGCCTTTGCTTGAAGGGGACTTGAGTTAGGGAAGAAACCCCTTTCAAAAACGCCGTAGGATCGCTGCCCTAGCTTGGAGAATGAGTCCCCACATGAGCTTGAGCCTTGAACTTGAAGCAACTCGAGTTGGGGTGAGCTAGGGTTCTTAAACCCCCCCTTGATTTCCTTCCCAAAACCAAACCCTAGGTTAGAGCTTCCTTCTCTTCTCTCTCTATCTCTCAAAATCTCTCAAATGTTGTAAATGATCCCTAAGGCTCAGGCAAGCCTTAAGAAGAAAGGGTTTAACCCCCAAAAGATGAAAAAGCCCTTAATGAAATTTCTGCAAAACGCGAAGACCGAGCGATCGGTGTTTAAGACCGATCGATCGGTTGCCTACCGAGTGATCGGTTGATTGACCGAGATCTCGTCAAAAATCAACTCTCTGGAAAATTTCCCCATACAAAAGTTTTGACCGTGCGATAGCTACCGATCGATCGGTTATGGACCGATCGATCGCTGACTGGACCGAGCGATCGGTGCTCTGTATGTCTGGACTGTTTTGACCATATCTTTTGACTCGCTCGTCGGATTTCGACGATTCAACTTGCGTTGAGTTCGTCTTTCGAAAACGCACATTTCTGACATTTCAGAATTTCCAATTTCTCTCTTATTTATTAATTACACTATGAGGAAGGCCAATTAGCTACGAAAATGGTATTTATTAAGTATAGAAAAATCCGGGGTGCTACAAAATGATCCTAGAGAACCTAATACCTAGGCTCTGATACCACTTCTATCACGCCCCAAAATTCCACCTAGGAGTTATGATGCTTTGGCAACGTGTGTTATTCTTAAAACCATCCTACAAAGAGTATACAAGGCATGCCAAATAGTGAACCTGAAAATTTCTTCAATAAAAATGTTCTTCTAAGTGTTTACCTAACCAAACAACTGAATAAACACTAAAATCACTACAAAGGCACAACACTTGAGTTACCAACTCAAGCTCACATGAAACTCCCCAAAAGTAAATCCCAAAATACATGCCTCTCAACCCCACCATAGGGCCACATGTGAAGACCTCTAACATTGGGATGACAATCCCGAGCAAGCTCCTACCCTCCATGAATCGATTTGCTCCAAGGAACCGGAACACATATCTCAAGAGGTGCACCTGCTGACATCAATAGGTATGGCTAAGTATGGAATACTCAACAAGTACAGGCTACTAGCTAACAATAGTAATAACATTAATATGCCTTGCATAGTATAGTTCATCATCACAGACACATAATTAGAGTGCGGAAGCTAAAACAAAATAAAAAATGTAAATCTCGAACATCATATTCTAAATCATACTTCATGTTCATGCTTGAACCAAAGCATCATTCAATTACCTTGCGTGTCTTGTGAGTTCTTGTTCATCTTATGGTTCTTATGAGTTTCTTCTATGTCTTGTGAGTCTCATGAGTTCCTTATTTCACTTATCTCATTTGGCTAGTACCCGAACTATGAAATGGACAGACATACTAGTGGCTTGTCTTGTTTAACTACTACCCGAACTATGAAATGGACGAACATACTAGCGGCTTGTATTTCGTTATTAATGCCCAAACTATAATGGGACGGAACACATTAGCATCTTGTCTTGGCTTGACTAGTGCCCGGACTATGGTGGAACGGAACACACTAGCATCCTTGTACTTGTTTTACTAATGCCCGAACTATAATGGAATGGAACACATTAGCAAATTGTCTTGACTTGACTAGTGCCCAGACTATGGTGGAACAGAACACACTATGTAGAGCCCCGAATCTTTATTTCACTAAGCGATGAATAGTGTGTGAATAGTGCTCAAGTGTGGTTTTGTGCACAAATGGGCTTTATGTTAATATACGAGTTTGGATTTATGGCGTGCATGTTTCAATGGGCCTAGATATCACTAAGGAGCATGTATTAAGCATAAAAGAGTGTTAGAATGATATTGGAGAAGTTTCAAGTAATCGGAACAGGGTTTTGCAGAAAAACAGGGGTCCACCGATCGCTCGGTGCCATCCTCCGATCGACCGGTTAACTACCGATCGATCAAAGGCTATCGATTGGTTAACTATTTTGTATGGGGGAATTTTCCAGAGAGGGTGTTTTGAACCGATCTCTCGGTTGAAACCACCGATCGACCGGTAAGCCACTGATCGCTCGGTTGAAACCACCGATCGATCGGTTATATGCAAATTTTCTTCATTAAGGGTGTTTAAGACTTTAACCACCACCTTTTGCCTATATAAAGGCTGGGTTCGTGCCTTAGGGTTTCACAAACCCTTTGTTCATTATTTTGGAGGATTTTGAAGAGGAGAAGAAGGAGAGGAACTACTTGTTGATCAAGCTTGTGGAAGATCAAGGTTCTTCCATTTTCTTTGGTGATTCTCAACCAAGAACTCATGGTTCTTGCTTGTTCCAGCTTGTGGGAATCAAAGACGTTCATTTTACCAAGGTAGATACACTCTAATACCAATCTTGCAATCCTACCAGTTATTACATATGATTCTTCTTACTCTATGCTACATATACCTTGATTTGTTATGGTATGGAAGGATGTTGTACTATGTTGAATGTAAGTTATCGATTTGGTGCACTCTAAGTGTTTGGTGAAATACCTCTAAGGGATTTTGATGCTTAAATATGATTATTACCCTCATATGTTCATATGCTCACATGTCTTGCATGAATCGATGTTTTCCATGGATTTCTCAACGTACGAAAAGATTTTTTCACAAAAAGACTAGTAAGGAACGATTCTAAGTAACTCTATGATTTCTCTAAGATTATTTCACAAGCTCTACGGATCATACTATGCTCACAAGTAACTCTATGATAAGCTCTAAGATCGTCTCAGAAGCTCTACGGATCATAAATGTAACGCTCTAAGATCTCTAAGGATATGCTCTATGTTGTGCTCTATGGTATCTCCATGTCTCTACGGATCATAATGACTCTAAGTAACTCCATGAACTCACAAGAACTCACAAGGCTATGATTATCGCACGACTCACACGGTTACAGTTTTGGTTTTGGTTTCGAACCTCATCTCACATGTTATTTCAAGGTTTCCACGCTCTTACATGTTTTTACGGATTTCATTCTCCAAGATTCGTATGCTCTATGCTTAATGCTTTATTGTTATTAGTTTGTATACGCTGAGTATTCCACGCTCAACTGATATTTGCTATCATCCGCAGGTGCTCGGGCTCCGTTCGACATATGTGGCACGGAACCATGGTTGGAGGAAGAGTACTTCGACCCGGAGCCTTCCATGGATCATTATCAAGATGATGGTCCTATAGATAGGTGTCGAGACTTTGACTTTTGTTGATCGGCAGACTTAGAACTTTCAGATGTTATTTTGTTATGTGAGTGTAGGGTTTGTCCACTCCACTTTTGGGTTTCTCATATGTATTTACTTTTGTTGGTTCAAACTTGAAATGAGTTATAGGACTTTACTTCCGCTATGTTTAGTATTTTATTTCCGCTGTGCATTCTTTATCGCTTCCGCTAGTTATGTTTGTATTTCTAACAGGTCTCCACGTGTGCTTTATGTATTATACTGGAGGTATGATACGACGGTCACGAGTCAATGTATCCTTAACTCCTAGGGGGTATTTTGGGTCGTGACACACTAGCCTCCTTGTACTTGCTTTACTAATGCCCGAACTTTAATGGAACAAAACACATTAGCAAATTGTCTTGTTTTTCTTGTGAGCAAGGTATGACATATCCTGGGATATGCCCTACCCTTGAACGACCCAAAGTTTGGCTTTATCAATCGTGTCATAAATCACATTTCATGTTCTTGTTGTTTCTTGTATGTATACTTATACTTTGAAAAGCTTGGTTCATGCATGCATGAGTGCCTGTGTGTAGCAATTGGTGGCAATCACAATGGCATGCAAAATTGAAGGACATCATTTGGTATTTCCAACTTCTATAGACATATGAGAATTTAAGGAAACACATAAAGCATATTAGCATAATTACCAAATTTTGGGGAAAATCCCTAATTCATACTTCATATTCTTGATGATATCATGGTGACATGCAACAATAAAGCATACTATAGCGTTTCTTACATTTTCATAGACATGGGGGATTTAAGAAAGTACATATAGAGCAATTTATCCAATTCACTAATTATCAATAAACATGTGAGAGTTAAGGAAGCATCCATTGCTTTCAGTTAAAACTACTCAATTGGAAAAAAACCTAAATCATAATGTCATATTCTTAATTAATTTCTCACACATGCATTTCATCAAAGACTTGGTATTCAATCTTTCCTTAAGTCTTTTACTCCTATTTTCCTCATTTACATTTCATCAAACATCTCATGTGTATTTATTATGTGTACATTGCCCTTTCATCGTTTCCCATCACACAACATCCATCAACACCATATGGCATCCACAACCATTTAAGTTATCTTGTTCATTCTAGGGAAAATAATGCATTTCAAGAAAAGGAAATATATATAAGATCAATCCACAATCATTCTTAAAGGAAACCTAGGTTATTATTAAGTTAACTAGAAGGGTGTACTAACCTTTGAGGATAAAACCCCAATCTTGAAGAAAGCCTCTTGGTTTGGAAATCCCAAGCTTGATAAGGGAGGATCCAACCTTTGAAGATGAGGAACCTTGCTTGAGGGATGATCCAAGCTTGATCTTGAGCTCCCTTGATCTCAATTTCAAAACCCTTCCTTGGGTTCTCCCTAAGCTCCCTTCTCCTTTCTCTCTTTCTTAGGTTTAGGTTCAATCCCAAACCCCCAATGTGAGCCCCTATTTATACGGAAAGGATAGAAACCCTAAAAATCCCGCACAAAATAACCAATTTTGTGCTCCTACGATCGTTAGTAGGTTTTCTACGATCAATCGTAGACTTTCTAGAGAGTTTACCCAGTTTATAGGATTCTACAATCGTTCGTAGACTTTCTTCGATCGTTCGTAGGCCCTCTACGATTGTTCGTAGTGTGGTTACGAACTATCGTAACTTTAATAGAAGCTTTCAGGTTTTTCTTGCTTTGGTATTTTGGCCATAAATTTTGACTAGCTGATCGGATTTTGACGATTCAACTTGTGTTGGACTCTTCATTTAAAGGGAAAATTTTTTGTGTCTAATAGATAAATCCAAATTTTGATTTTTGAACTACCTAAATGGGATCTAAAGCTGACTGGTCTGGAAATGGATTTCAGCAGCCCAGATTTTTTACAGACCCGACTCTGGAAATTCAACATTTAACTAAACCCCAACTCAAAAATGGAGAAATGATAAACATGAACCTTGAAGAGGGTTCCAAGACCTTTCCAAAAATTCAAGAATCACTCGATTCCGATAAGTGGTGACAAAACTAGAGTTCTTTGATCCTACTTTGATCACTTAGAGTGTTTCACTCTCTTATCTTTAACACCCTTAATCTATTCATAAAGGTCCTTAGGACCCTAGGAAGGCTTTAGGCCTTTGCATATACTCTGCAAGACACTATTCACTACCCTATTCACATGAACAGTGATTGTGAGATTTGGGGTTCTACATTTAGTGGTAAGAAATGTATTATGGAAATGATTGAATTATGCAAATAATGTTAGATATGATTCTTATGCTAAATTATGCTAAAATGTTAATTATGCTTCCTGTGTTAAACTATTCCCTATTTATATTGAATGGTGGTTGGTGTTCGGGTAAGCAAAAAATTAGAGGGAAGTCTTCCAGACCGAGAATTCTCTAACAATTCGGTATGGGACGTTATGATGGAGTTTCCATAGTAGGAGATCGAAACCTAAGTGATGACCTACTTGAATGTCAATTACGACACTCAAACACATATTCACTTCCATGGTAAGTCTTTTAGTCTCATGAGTTCACATGTCTCACAAGCATGACACGAATATCTCACAAGCTCATAAGTATTGGTCCGCGAAAGGGACATGGAATTTCATAAGAAATATCTCGCAAGCTCCTAAAAACATGCATTGTGTAAGATCAAATCTAAGAGTCTCTCATGCTCACAAGCCACACGAGTCAAGATAAAAATATGATATGTCTCACATGTCTTTACACACTTTGATTGTATGTTTACGAAATGATTATATTATTGAATATGTTCTAATGATATCATGTGGTTGATTAGACTGCTTATCCACTGAATGTTTTCAATAGTATCTCACGGTTTGGTTAGGGTTTCATGGCGATCCCTATGGCAGCCACCACCATAGGAGGTGGTTCCTCTTCCAGGCCGCCAAACCCCAAAGTCTCTTTTGCTGCGATTCTTGGTGCTAAAGCTATTAATGGTGAGTCCCCTAATGGTCATCTTCGATTAAATACATTGGATACAAAAAAACCAGCATTATTTCAAGGAGAATCAGTGCTCTACTTTTCTCCAGAAGAGTTAGAACATTCTGCGATCCCCCTACGTTTTGCATTAGTTGCTAAATGTGCATATGGGAGACCTAAGTTGGATGTTCTCAAGGTTTTTTTTACAAGAACAATTCCATATCAGTCAGAATTTTTCGGTGGGTGTGATGGATGCAAGACATATTCTTCTTCGCTTTCAAGAAGAAGATGATTACCTTACGGTTTGGATGAAAGATTTCTGCTACATCAATGGAAAACTAGTAAGATTCATTAAATGGTCGCCTCAGTTTAGATCTGGAGTTGAGCCTTCTGTTGTTCCATTTTGGATAAATCTCCCAGGGCTTCTGTTAAGGAGAGTTGTACTTGTGGACAAACCAATGAGGAACATATCCAGGCCTAGTTTGGCCAGAATCTGTGTGGAGATCGATGCAAGTAAAGACAAAATCTTGAGGTTTTGGCTTGGTATGGGTTCAGCAAGTAGATGGCAGAAAGTAGTGTATGAGAAAGAAGTTTTCTTCTGTTCTAGGTGCCAAAAGCTAGGTCACAATGAAGATCATTGCAAGATTCTAAATAAGAAATTTTTTTTAAAGGAAATAGCAAAAAAAAATTCGGAACCAACCATGGAAGTTGAGAAGAGGGAAGCAAACAATTGCAAGCAAGGGAAGACAGGTTCGGTTCCAACTCATATCAGGGTTGCGAAATCTTTTGGCAAATCTACAGATGATGAGCTATAACAAAAGAATTCTAATCTGATTTTTTTGAATGTTGAACCGATTATCCAACCTATAGTAGATCATAACAGTGGGGTTTTGAAGGAGAAGGTTCAAATTAATTCAGATGATGTGTTTCGAGAAGATGTTCCTATTATAGATATTAATGGTTCCTCTGATCTTGAAGATTCTGGATGTGAAGCAGCAATACTTCAACCCATATTGAGTGAAAGGAAGATTCAGCAAGAAGAAAAAGAAGCAGCGTTAATAGAGCCTTTTAGTAGCATTATTGTGGAGACTGGAGTTGAGGCTATGACTATTGACTCAAGCCCTATTGTTATAGTAAATAACCAAATTGCGAAATCCTCAATCCATCTAGATTTTAGCATGGATAATAACTTAGTTGTTGGATTGGGTTGTGGAGAAAAAATCTCAGATCCCTAGTTACATTCTTGTCAGGTTTTGCATCGTGTTCCTCCTCTTTCTGACAAGATAATTGAAGAGGGTTTTATGAATGTGAACGAGTCTAATAGTGGGCACAATCCGGATTCTAATGCTGGAAATTTTTTTACTAGTGTTCATATGATTGTGGAAGTTTATGATGTTGGAAATTTTGCTTCTAATAAATCCAAGTTGAGCTCTATGAAGTCAAGATTGCAATCTTCTATCCCTTCTCAAAACAACTTTCCGAAAAATATAAATTCGCTCTCATCTTCTACTTCGGAATTTCACCATGAGGTACAATCAATTTCTTTTGATAATATAGAAAATTTTATCGTTGATAGTAAAGATTTTCTTGCTCAAATCCAACATATCAAGAACATATCAGAAATTAAAGAAGAAAAACATTTGCTTTCACAATACAAACAAAAGAAAGGGATCCCCCCTTCGGATCGTATAACTAGATCTAGAGCTCAAGCTCCTATGTTGTTGGAAAAGAGAGTTTCCAAAGATTAGTATCTTATCGTGGAATATTAGAGGGGTTGGAAATTTAGCTTCTAAAGCCAGACTCAAGAATTTGGTAAATTCTCATAATATATCCATGATTGCAATTATGGAACCCATGCAGAATTCCTCTAAAATTGTTGGTCTTAGTAAGTTTCTTAATATGCCGGGTTATATTTCTCATGATAAAATTTGGATCTTATGGAAAGATTGGATGGATGTTTCTCTATATGTTTCCCTTGACCAAGCTTTAATTTTTGATGTGCATATACAAGATTTGGTCATGATCAGATGCGGTTTTATTTATGCCAAATGTTGTAGCAATGATAGATTGATTCTGTGGAATGATTTATCTCTTGTTTTATCTAATTTCATTGGTCCTCTTCTCTTTGCTGGCGATTTCAATACTATTGCTAGTTCTGGAGAAAAATTGGGGGGAAGAGATCCTAAGATTAGATCTATGGAAGACTTCAATGAATTCATTAATGACATGAGCCTTATGGAGGTTGATGCTGGTTTCTCTGGAAATAAGTTTACTTGGTGCAACAACCAAAGGGGTATTAATAGAAACTATGCCAGATTGGATCGTATTTTGTATAATGTTGATTGGAGTAATAATCTTCCAGTGCCTTAGGTTACTCACCTATCCAGACTCAACTCAGATCATGCTCCTCTTATTCTCAAGTTTGAAAATGATAGAACTTGAAGGCCTTCTTCTTTTAAATTTTAGAAAATGTGGATTAGTCATACTGATTTCAAAAGGGTAGTTTCTGACTCATGGTCTGTTGATATTCTTGCTGATCCTATTATTGCTTTCTTCTTAAAGCTTAAGAGACTCAAAATATCTCTTAAGAACTGGAACAAGGAGATCTTCGGCAATATTTTTGTTAAAATGAAAGAGATTGAGGAGAAATTTTGTGCTACCGAAATTATTCTCCAAGAGAATTGGGATGCTTCTATAGAAAATCAGCTGTCCAATTTGAAAGATGATCTGCAACAAACTATTGCCCAGGAGGAAATTTTCTAGAAGCAAAAATCTAGGGTTAAATGGCTTTAGGAATGTGATATGAACACAAAATTTTTTCATGCTATTGCCAATCAAAGAAGAAAGAGAAATGGTATTCATAAAATTAAAAACTCTTAGGGAGAGTGGATTGACAATCAACTTGATATCAGTAATGCAGCTACTAAATTCTTTCAGGATCTTCTTACCTCCTCAAGGAATATTATTGATTATGATATCCTTAACCATAGTCCCCTTTTGGTTTCTGAAGATGATAATATGATGCTTACTGCTATGCCTTCAACTGAAGAAATTAAACAGGTGGTTTTCAGTCTTGCAGAAGATAGTGCTCCTGATCCAGACGGTTTTAATGGACATTTTTATCACCCTTGTTAGGACATTATTAAAGCAGATCTGGTGAAGGCAGTGAATTATTTCTTCTTAAATCCGACTATTCCGAAGGCTGTTAATGCTACTGTGATTGCCTTGATTGCTAAGTGCAATAATCCTTCTTCTTTCTCTGATTATAGGCTTATCAGCTTATGCAATTTTTTTACAAGATTTTTTCCAAGCTATTAGTGGGTCAGTTGGTTACTATTCTTCCTAAAATTATTTCTAAGGAGCAATCGAATTTTATAAAAGGCCCGAACATAACGGAGAACATCACTATTGCTCAAGAAATGGTGAATGATATTGACAGGAAAGTTTTTGAGGAAATCTTATAATAAAGCTTGATAAGGCCAAGGCGTATGATCGTATGGAATGAAACTTTATTTATGAGGTTATGAAGAAATTTGGCATTATTGCTAATTTTATCTACCTTATTCATGGCTGTCTTCAGAATCAAAGCTTTTCGATTATCATCAATGGGGCTCTTCATGGTTTCTTCTCCAGTTCTAGAAGTCTTCGTCAAGGGGATCGACTCTCATCTTCGCTCTTTATATTAGCTGAAGAGGTTCTTAGTAGAGGTATTAAGAATGTTATTTCTCATCAAGCTTCTTCTTATGCTATAGGAAGACAAGGGTTTGTAGTTTCTCACATTTTATTTGCAAATGACTCTCATTTTTTGTAATGGTAGTGCTCGGAGCATTAAAATTAATTTTGACTTTCTTACAAAATATGAGGAGTCTTCCGGGCAAAAAATCAATAAAGACAAAAGCTCCTTGTATTGTTCTGATAAACTCAAGTCAACCAGAAAAAGAGATATATCTTCTAGAACCGGTTTCCAATTCAAAAATTTTCCATTCACTTATTTGGGAGTTCCTTTGATTAAAGGTCGACAGAAACTATCTTATTATCTTCTTCTTATTGAGAAGATTCAAAACCGTATTAATGGTTGGTCTGGCAAATTGCTTTCTTCTGGTGGTCGCCTTATTCTTATCAAGCATGTGCTTTCATCTATCCTGGTACACATCCTTTCTAGTATTAATATCCCAACTGGCATAGCTTCTAAAATTGATAAGCTTTTGGCTAATTTCTTCTGGAATAAGGCTGATTCTAATAGAAAGAGGCATTGGATTAAGTGGAAACAATGTGCTTTACCTTTCTTGGAAGGAGGTCTGGGAGTCAGAAGAGTTATTGATATTTCTAAGGCTTTTCGACTGAAGCAAGCTTGGAAAATATATACTTCTAATTGCCTCTGGACTAAATTTTTCAAAGCTAAATATTGGGTTGGTCACATTTGGAATGCTTTGCCAACCAGGGGTTCTTCGAAGCTTTGGAAAGATATTTGCGAAGTTATTCATTTGATGCTCTCCCATTCATCAGTTCTTATAGGCAATGGAAACAATGCAACTTTCTGGTTTGATGATTGGTATAAAGGGGAGTATCTTATCTCCATTGCTATTGGATTTCCTCAAAATAATCCTCCTATTTCTCAACTTCTTAATGAGGAAGGCGATTGGCATCTCAACCAGGTAAGTTCCTTTCTTCCTTCTAATATTATAGAAGACATTAAAGAGGATATCTTTTATACCTCAGATAAAGATGATAAATTTATTTGGAACCATTCCCCTACTAGATTTGTTTTGATTAAAACAGCCTGGGATAAGATAAGACATAAAGGAAATCAGTTTTATTGGTCTAAGTTTATCTAGAACCAGATTATTCCTACCAAAATCAGTGTGTTTTGCTGGAAAATCATGCATTGTGCTATCCCTACTGATTTGACTATTCAGAGAATTGGTATTCCTATGGTCAGTAAATGTTGTTGTTGTTCCTTTCCTAGTGTTGAGAACACTAATCATCTTTTGAAATCGGGTGAGTTAGCTTCTTCAGTTTGGAGCTATTTTGCATCCTGGTGTCTTATTCCTTTTAGTAAGCATGACTCTATCCAATGTTCTCTTATAAGGTGGTTTAGAGCTGCTTCTCATCGTAAAAATGATATTTTCACTCTTTTGCCGGCTTTGATTGTTTGGAAAATCTGGATAGAGAGATGCAGGAGAAAGTATGATTCCAAATCTCGAAATAATAGAGCTATTATAGCTTCTATCACTAAAAAGGTTTGTGATATTCATACTATTTTTGGAAATAACCACTTTCAATTATCTATTTTCTTTCCTTCTAGTGCTCCTACTATCAGTAAATTTTGGATGATTCATGTTAAATGGCTGCATCCTCCTCGAGCTAAATTCAAATTAAATATAGATGGTGCTTCAAAAGGTAATCCTGGTAATGCAGGTGGAGGAGGTATTATTAAAGATCATAATGGAAATTTTGTTTCTTGTTTCTTTTCCTATTATGGTAAATGCTCCAATTATATTGCTAAAACTCGAGCTCTTCTAGATGGTTTAAATCTTTGTAAGAGACTCCATTTATATAATGTGATTATAGAATTTGACTCGAAGAGCATGGTTGAAGATTGCAATGGTAATTATCCAGGCAATTGGAAAACGTGGTATTGGAATATGGAAATTTCATCTCTTCTGTTTAATAGCTTCTCATCAATCACATATTTCGGGAAGCAAATATAGTGGCGGATGAACTGGGTAATGTTGGTTGTTCTAGATTAATCTTGGGTTGATTTGATTGGGATAATATGCCAAACAAAATCAAAGCTTTAATTCTTATGGATCAAACTGGTGTAGGGAGTCTCAGAAAAGTTAAAATATGATTGTCTGGTTGGGTTCTTGTAGTAAAGGGGTAAGGTTTTATGTCCCCCCCTTGATGTCTCTTTTTTCAATTTTGTGTGTATGTTAGGGGTAAGGTTTTATGTCTCCCCCTATTTTATTTTCTTTTTGGTCTAGTCAATTGTAGGGGTAAGGTCTATGTCCCCCCCCCCCCCCAATTTTTTATTATTAATAAACCGGTAAGGGTCTGCCAAATCCCCCACTCCTTCTGAGTGGCTTTAAAAAAAAAAAAAATGTTTTCAATACTTAGTTGACCTGTTATTGTCGGGAGGTTTAGAGCCAGAGCCGATAACAGAGCCTTGGATAGAGGAGGCGTACAAAGTTGAAGGAGAAGCTGATCTCTCCACCGAGGAAGTGAGGGACCTCGACTGGTCTCCTTACTATTAGGTTTCCCATTGCCACTTACTATGTTCACTTGCTTTTACTTTGCTTTTCTGGAGACACTTACATTATACATATACCAAATCTCGAATCATGCACGTGTGTGTGTTCACATGGCAATTGTAAATAAATATGGTAGAGAATTGAAAACACATAAATCATATGGCACATGCTTTTCTATTCATTTGGAATCGTTACAACATCACACAACACATGGTACCACACTTGAAATCATCCCAATTCACTAGTAGGAGTCCCTACTAGATCACTTCAAAGCACAAACACTCCCAACACGATTTTCACATAAGGATTATGGTATAAAAAGCTAGTAGAGTATATCTACCTTTCCTAGATCGAGTCTCTTCGATCCGCAAGTTTGAGAATCACTTTGGGTAGAAACCCAAGCTTTAGAACACCGAAAGAGTGAAGCTCGAACTTCTGAAATCAAGGATCCAGCCTCAATTTAGTCTAGGAAGAACGCTTAGAGAATCACAACTTTCCCCCTTTCTTCTCTTTTGATTTCTCTGTCAAATCTATCCTTAGGTTTTGGTAAATACAAACCCATAAAATCCCCTTCAATTTATAGGCTAAGGGTTACCAAAACCCTCAAAAGTCCTTAGAAAATATCTCTCGTAAGTCGGTTTGCACTATTCCAAGTTGGTTAGGGCATTTTTGGATAGAATTTGTCGACGAGATTCGGTTCCCCGATAGAATTCATTGATGAATTTGAGTTCTAAACTTACTGTCCAAAATTCCAGAAGCACTCGACGATGAGTCCTTGTCCCCCGATTGAATTCATCGACAAATTGTTGCTCTATTTTTCCTATTTTGCTGTTTTTCCTATCTTTCCACTTTAGATACTTTTTCCTTTGTTCCTTAACACTTTTAAACATGCCCAAAGGTCCTTATATCCTAGAACCATATAACAAAATAAGGATGGTGAGATCAAACCCACACTATCATCTCATTAATCAAACCAAATGCTTTATGCCTTTTTCCAAAAATTGTGCCAATGGCACTATTTACCAAAATAGTGAAACATAGTTTCAGGGTTCTACAAATGGTAAGGATTCATTTGAGTAGATTCAGAGATTGAGTGATGAGGTCTCCCTCTTCAAGGGTCGCACTGAGTCTCATGATCAGTAGCTTAGGTCATCTGCACCTATCCTTCACCAGATTGCCTCTCGAGTGACTGGCCTTTCTATTGAGATGATGGATGTCATGAACCGCTTCACTTTTGAACCCAAGGATCCAAGGAATCCAAGGCACAAGAGGCACCCAAGGAATCCAAGAAACCCATCATTACCTCTATTTACTCTAGTGACTCCAGTTACCCCAAGAAGAAGATGAAGAAGTAGATTATTTTTCGATGATGCCAGGGGGAGAAAGAGAAAAGAATGAAATGAAGTGTCTTTTTGTGGATGTCATGTATCTTTTTGTGAATGACATGTTATAGATGTATGCTTTGTATGTTTTGGTATACTTCTGTATTTTTTTTGTGAAATGTACTCTTTTGACACATCTATAAAATATGACTCATTTCCTATTGGTATCATGTCTAAATGCCTTATCTAATTTTTTTTATTTTGGTATCATGTGCTTAAATGATATAATTAATTTGGTATCAATTGATTGTGAATGACTTATGCAATTAATCTAAAATTTTGGTATCATGTGCTTTTGAATGATTGAATGACTTATCTAAATTATATGCAAAAGAATTGAATTTATATCTTGAATTTATTAATGCATATGTTTAGGGGTAGCTTACCTAAAAATTTTTACTGAAATTCTATATTTAGGGGGTGCTTATTCCCATTTTATTCAATTATTATGTCATCATAAAAAGGGGGAGATTGTTAGTCTACAGGTTACAACCTTAGGTACCCTTAATAATTTTTATGATAACACAATAATGAAATGACCATTATGTTACTAATGTCTCTATTGAGATTTTGTGAAAATCAGTGTATAAGAGCATAGACACAATATCCAAGGTACAAAGCATGGAAATGACTCCAAGGTAAAAAAGGATCCATAAAGCAAGTCATCTAATCCAATTAAGGATCCAAAATCAAAAGAACAAACCTCATGATATGAAGAAGAAAATCCACTATGAAGAACTCTTGGTCATGAAGATGAAGTCAAAGAAGCCAATCAAAATCAAATTTGAAGGACATTAAAGACTCTCCAACAAGAAGATTTAGGTTTATTTTTATTGTTTTGAGAGTACTTAGGACTTATGTAAAATGTCCTCAAAGTTGGAAAGTTGAAAGCTCATAACCTAGACTGACCTTAGGTTCCTTAAGACCAACTTTACATATCATTCTAAGGACCTAAAATATCAAGATGCATAGAGAAAACCTTGATTAAGTAAAGCCTAATGATTTATCAAATCATTCATATCATCAAGGTTATTTAAATAGGAGTTTTTTTGTGAAAAACAGAAAACCAGTCGACTGATTCTTGAAGAGAATTAAAATCAGTCGTCTGATTCTTCCCATGTGGCATATTTAGTCATTGTTTTGAAAACCAATCGACTAGTTCTTGCTGGTGATCAAAAGTAGTCAACTGATTATGCTCTAAAAATTCTGGAAATGTGCCAAAACAAACCAGGTGACTAATTTGCCAAAACCAGTCAATTGATTTTCTCGGGACAGGCATTAAATGCACTATAACAGCTAGTTTTCAACGATTATTTTTGCATTAAATGCTTCACCAATGGCCATAATTTTTATGGGCTATAAAATGAGATCATTTATGAATAAAAAACAACCCTTGATCTATGTATTAACTCTAATCAGTTACTCACAAGCTTATATTGATTCATTCATGGAAAACCCTAGAAATCTAAATAGCTATATCTTGAGCTATTCAACTCCAATCTTTGGAAGATTTTTAGAGAGCATAAAAGAAATCTTTTCAGCTCATCTAAGGAGAAATTTTGAGATTGTAATACCTCCATACATCTTAAGTATTGGAAATCAAGAATCGGTGGATTCTTGTATTGAAGCGGAAAGCTTCAAGAAATAGTCAAGAGGGTGTTTTGAGATCTTGTGACTAATGAATCATAGTGAATCCTCAAGTAGGTTGCTTGAGGCGGAAACGTAGGCGGGAAGGCCGAACCTCGAAAACATATTCTGTGCTTACTCTCCCTCTCCTTTACTCTTATTTTACTATTGTATTGATTGTAGAACTGCTAGATTCTATTCCCTTATAATTAGATTAATTGAAATTCCACAAAAAGGGGTTAGGAAGAAATTTAAATTTGCCAAGACCCTATTCACCCCCTCTAGGGTCCAATACTTGGGGCAACAAGGTTGAACATCTGTTATGGAGATGTTTGTAGCTGTTAATTTGAACTTGAGGGAAAAAAAGATAAAAGAAGATGCTAGATGTCCTACGTGCAAAAGTATGCCTGAATCTGTTCCTCACTTATTCATCACCTGTGAGTTTGCCAAAATTTTGTGGTACAATGTCAAGGATAGAGTGAAACTTCCTCCAAATGAACCAAAATTTTTTAATACCTTGTGCAAAGAAGAATAGCGAAGATTGAGTTTGGAAATTGATGGTCTTAACTCTATAGGGTTGATGGCTAACATGATTTGGGCTATCAAGATAGCTAGGAATAATTGAGTTTTTTTGTGAAAAAGTTGAAGAAGGCAATGTCACATTCATGAAAGTTTGGAGGCTAAATGAAGAGTACAGAGTTGGTATGGCTGATCAGAAGAAGAATCAACAGAATTTCATAGCAAAAGAGTGTGACTCAGTGTCTAGAAGAGAGAACTCAAATTTTGAGTATATTTTCAAATGTGATGGTTCTGCCCAAGTTGATGGGCTGTTGCAGGTGCTTGAGTGGAGACTTTCAATAGGGCAAGTGATAGATTAACCACTCTAATAATTCCTTTTAGTGGTGGTTCATCAACATTGGTAGAAGCTCAAGCAATCAAAATAAATATAGCCTTGATTCTTCAACATAGCTTGGAGAATGTTCTAATCCAATCTAATGCAAAGGTGGTTATTGAAGCTATTAAAGCTGGGTACATATTCTCAGTTTCAGCAGAGGCACAAACTCCAATCCTAGACAACATTTTTTTTCTAAATTATACAAGAAATGTTCAGTTAGCTTTTATTCGCTTTGAATGGGGGAGATCACTCTCTTGCTAAGTTGGCTTTGAAAAGATGCAAAATCTATCTATTTGAGAGAAATAATGTGGTGGTTTATGGATTAGTAAATGATCTAAACCAGGTGTCGCGCCCCATTTCCCACCCTAGGAGTTAGAGTGAACTTTGGACGACTAATCATGACTTGCTTGACAAACCAACCTGCAAAAACCACAGAGCATATACAATAGAGGACAAAAGAACGGAAACATACTCTAACATGGTATAGCGGAAGTCTACCAAACCTCTATGTATATACATAAGCAATCCAAGTTTATACAAAAAGAATCCAAAAGAAAGTGCGGACATGCCCGCCAGAATACATAAATCTGACTCTCATCTCACCCACAGCTAATCCACTCAGAATCTAATCACCACCTACTGATAACCCTCTATGGGAGGTTCCTCCAAAGGCTCCTCGACGTACTCCTCTTCCACCCATGGACTAGGAGCACAAACATCAACTGGAGCAGCAGCTCCCTCAGAACCTGCCGACATAAGAAGTACGGCTGAGCATGGAATACTCAGCGGGTACTAAATACTAACCAACAATTATAGCATAGAAATGGCAATACATGATCAGGAGCAATTTATATATGTCAAACGGAACAATTCATATCATACAAGGAAGTAAAGCAGTTTATAATCATGCTTGTAATTCGTAGAAAGCCGATAAATCCTCTTGAAAACATCGTGCACTTGACTTGACTTGAAATATCTTTTCGTACTTGAAAGCTTGTCTTGCCTATCTTGCTTGATTCTTGTATGTCGTGTCATGTCATGCATGCTTGCTTGTGATCATGTAACTTGTGAGATGCACTTGTGAGATGCCTTGAGAGGGAAGGGAGACCCTTCTTTATGCAGTGCACTTGCGAGGGAAGGGAGACCCTTCTTCATGATATGTATGTACTTGCGAGGGAAGGGAGACCCTTCTTCATGATATGCACTTGTGAGTGAGGGGAGACCCCTTGTGAAATGTTGGTTCTTGTCTTCTTGTGAAAAGCGAGGTAAAACATATCTTAGGATATGTCCCACCTCTAACCATGTTCTTGAAAACCTCGATAAATCATGCCATGTATGCTGTGCTCGGGGGAACCGTGTACATACTTGCATTCCAATTTAAAGATGACATTTGGGTAATTTCACAACACATATAGTATCAAAGATTGAGCAATTCAATATTCATAGCATTTAGGGAAAGCAGGAAACACACTATCATAGGCCCTAGCAATATTCAGAATTTCTTAGGTATGCATTTCCTAATTCACAGGTCACTTTATTCACCTTGGTATTTCATCAAACATGGTGTGTTCATTATGGATTTACCCTACAACATGCTTTTCTAGATGAGTTTTACTCAAATCATACATGTATGTTCATTATTGGAACAATGCCCTTCCCCATTTGTTCATCACACACAACCATTGGCATCCAATCGCCCATTCCATCTCCATTCACCATTTACCATTCACCATTCACCATTCACCATTCACCATTCACCATTCATCCATCTCATAGCACATGTGTAAATGAAAGGAAAATCAAAAGAAAAGAAAGGGAAAGAGGAACTATAACTAGGAGGGTAGTAAGAAGTACCGACCTTGAAGAGATGAGGAAGAAATCCCTCCTCCAAACGACTGTAAGTTGCTGTCCTAGCTTGGAACACGAGCTTCGCACGAGCTTGGGCCGAGATCTTGAAGAAAACCGGACTGGGAGTGATCTAGGGTCTCAAAACCCCTTTGATTTCTCTTCCAAAGACAAACCCTAGGTTTGGAATCGCCTTCTCCCCTGTTTCCTAATCTCACAGACTCTCTAAGTGTCGAATGATGCCCTAAAGGCTCGGGTTAAAGTCTTAAGGTAAGAGTGGACCGACAAAAGACCATAATACCCTTACTGGAATTACTGTACAACCACGACTGCTGAACACGTTGAGCTGTGGACAATGCTGAGCACGTTGTGTTGTGAACAGTGCTAACTCGTTGTGCTGTGAACAGCGCTGAACACGTTGTGCTGTGAACAGTGCCGAACCCGTGGTGCTGTGAACAGTGCCACTCGTTGTGCTGTGAATAGTGCCAACTCGTTGTGCTGTGAATAGTGCCAACTCGTAGTGCTGTGAATAGTGCTAAACACGTTGTGCCGTGAACAGTGCCGAACCCGTGGTGCTGTGAACAGTGCCAAACCCGTGGTGCTGTGAACAGTGCCACTCGTTGTGCTGTGAATAGTGCTGAGCTCGTTGTCCGTTGTCTCAAGTACCACGTGCCCGTTGTTGTAGTACAACGCACCCGTTGTTGTTGCACAACGTACCCATTGTTGTTGCACAACGGATGCACGACGCATACGTTATCAGAGCTCGAGCTACGTTCTCAGAGTACGTTGTCTGTGCTACGTTATCAGAGTACGACCTTAGTGCCTTCCGCGCTACGTCCTTAGTGCATGACCGAGCTACGTCCTTAGTGCATAACCGAGCTACGTCCTTAGCGCCTTCCGAGCTACGTCCTTAGTGCCTAACCGAGCTACGTCCTTAGTGCCTAACCGAGCTACGTTTGCCTACAGGTCCCGACTGTTTTGGCCATATCTTTTGACTCGTTCGTCCGATTTTGACGATTCAACTTGCGTTGTGTTCGTACTTCGAAGAGGAACATTTCTGACATTTTAGAATTTTCCAATTTCTTTCTTATTTATTAATTACACCTCTTTAAAGGCCAAAATGACAACGAAAGTGTCATGCCTTAACTGTGAAAAGGTCAGGGGCTCTACACCAGGCAAGTCATGTAATGTGAGGTTTGTTTTCAATAAAGTGTTCTCATTTTAGACCAAAAAAAAGAGAAGGATGATGGGGTACGACCCATATATACCATAAGGGGTATTGGGAGCATCATTGTTTATGGTCATAGGCAACATTATATATTTTCTTTTCTAAAAATTAATATAAGATAATGATCCCTAGCTTGACTCAAACTGAAACCATTAAAAGAACACCCAATAACTTATTGGGTACTGTACGAAGTATTTGAAATATAGGAAAGAAGTATAATTACAAAACGTACGTGAGACTTCAGCTTTATACGGATCCTTGAGGACCACAAAAACAATTTAAGGATCGGGTTTAGTATTATCTTGATATATTTGTAGGGTAGATAGAGTAAAGATGTATCGGAGAGTCCCAAATACCAATGGAATTTTTTCTGCTATAAATCTAATTCCAATACAATAAGGGTCTATCAGTGCAAGTCAGCTAAACACTATGATTGATGAGTGGGTAGGTGGGTTGCATTTACAATCCATATGATGCTATTGATACTGCTGAAAGATGTTCTATTTGCTCATAGCTCCCGTTTGATACCTGATAAAGCAAATCTTGGTTTTCGTTTTCCTTGTGACGGACCCGGAAGAGGAGGGACATGTCAAGTATCTGGTTGGGATCATGACTTCTTAGGTCTATTCTAGATTTACAATGCAATTTCGGTAGTAATATTTCATTTCAGTTGGAAAATGATGTCGGGTGTTTGGGGTAGTATAAGTGATCAAGGGGTGGTAACTCATATCACGAGAGGAAACTTTGCGCAAAGTTCCATTACTATTTTCTAGTAAATGGTTCAAATTATTTATCGATATGAATGTTCTATATCGATAAAATTTCCAACAATTTATTTTGTAACCAGCCTCTTACTAATATAGTGGTAGAAAGAGTACCATGTTGCGCCTGGACTTCAAACGGTTTAGCTCGAAAAACACTAAATGATTAGTTGCAAGAACACTCCATTTTCTGAATTGTGTCAATATTTCCCACGTGTTAATTGCCAACGCTTTTATCCAGACAAGTATCTTATCAGATATTTCTTAGTTTCAACTGTTATTTTTGTATCGTCATATTATTTCCATGTATATCATTGTATCAACTTACTAAAGTAAATTTTTTTCTAAATTGCACATTTACATGAACTAAGCTATTTTAACAACACAGTTTAATATATGGAAGAAACTGTGTGTATATGAAGGGGAGCATTCTCATGAAAAGCTTTGTCGCGCCCCAAAACCCACCCTAGGAGTTGGAGTGAATCTTGGACGAGACTTGACATGACTTGCTAATCCATCCTGTAAAAGAGAGTCAGAGCATGCATAACGGAAGTGAATACGTGAAACAGTGGAAGCAAAACATCTATCTCGTCTATCTATAAACAAATATATCCCAAGTATATACAATATCCAAAAGACAAGGTGGACATGCCCACCGCAAAATATACAAGTATAGCCCCCTCACATACGATCGATAACAACTAACAGAAACCTAACTAGGCCAATAGTCCCCATCACTAGGTTGAGGATCCTCCAAAGGTGCCTCTTCAATGTACTCCTCTTCCTCCCATGGACCGGGAGCACATATATCAAAAGGAGCAGTTGCTCCACTAGTACCTGCCGACATCAAAAGTACGGCTGAGCATGGAATACTCAACGGGTACCTACTACTAACCAACAAGTCATAGAACAGTGCATAATAATAATGATAACCATAATCAGAGCAATAACATTAAACAAAACAACAAACAAATGATATCCATGCATGCTTGAAATCATGATCGGTGAAACCTCGGTAAATTCTAGTGTACTTGTCTTGCCTTGTTTCTTACATTTTAAGTCATGTTTTCGTACTTGTAAAACTTGTCTTGTCATGTCTTGTACTTGTAAAAACTTGCTTACATGAATATGAATGCGAGTGCATGTATGCTTGTCATGACATGAGTATGCATATGCTTGCTTGCTTGCTTGAAATTAAACGTGCTTGCTTGTCATGCATGCTTGGGATGTTAGTGCCCTTGAACTACTTGAAGTCGGGAGTGTAAACTCCCTTCAATGAAATATGTCAAAACTACTTGAAGTCGGGAGTATAAACTCCCTTAAGTGAAAATGCAACAGAAGCAACTTGAAGTCAGGTGCAAGCACCCTTCATGGAAACATGCATGCTTGAAAGGTGTACTAACATCTTGCTTGACCTTGTGACAAACTCGGTAAGACATACCTAAGGATATGCCCCACATTTTACCAACCCTTACGTTTGGCCTTTTCATCGTGTTCGTGAATCGAGTCATTTTATTCTTGTCTTTTGTGAAATCAAAACCCGGTGTTCATGCTTGAAAATTGTAGTGCATGATCTACATGTCGTGCTCGTGGGTCGTGTACATTTCAACACATGGAGCAATTGAACATATCACTTCAAGGCAATAATTTATTAAAAGCAATTAAATCTACAAGCATACAATTCTAGGAAGCGAGTAAATCTACAATCATGCTATTCTAGAAAGCGAGTAAAACTCATATCATTCATATATCAAAATGTTAAAATCTTAGTTTAATTTCTCACACACATGTTTCATCAAACACTTGGTGTTCACCATTTCCTTAAGTCTTTTATTCTTGTTTTCATCCTTTACATTTCATCAAGCATTTCATGTGTGAACTTTCATCCTTCACAACCATCCATAACCTCCATTTAAGAAAATCATCTCCTATTATGTGAACTTTTAGGGAAAAGCAAGCAAATGTAGAAGCATCATGAGAAAGTGAAGAAAACATGGCAAGTTGGGGAATAGAGGTACCGACCTTCAAATAGGAAAGACTCCCATGAAAATGGTCGTCGAAGTTGTTGTTCGTGGTTGGAGGAGGTGCTCTTTGCTTGCCTTGCCTTGGATTCAAAGAATCCAAGGGTTTGAGGATGATCTATGTCACCCAATGTTCAATCTCACACTAGAGAATAAGAACCCTCTCTTGGAAACCTAAGTTTTCTTCTTTTCCTCTCAAAAAGTCCATTTTTAAGTGTTAGAAACCTTAGAACCCCGAAAACTAGGTATATATAAAGTTTGGGTTGTGAAAAACCCTTAAAAAAACATTTCTGGGCAATCTCGCTCAAGCGGGCTTCCATCTCGCTCGAGCGGATTGCTCCTGGGACAAAAAAAAGGCATTTTGGTTGATCTCGCTCGAGCGAGTTTTTGTACAAAAATGCACTTTGGTATTTTCCCAATAACTTTTGACTCCTTTATTAGATTTTGACGATTCAACTTGCGTTAGATTTAAATTTCAAAGGGGAACAACTTCCATGTTTTGTACTTTTTCTATTTCTTCTTTATTCTTGGACCATTTTGCCCCTAAATCTGACTGACATGCGAATGGGTTTCAGTAACCCCTTTTTTGCAGTAGATCCGATTATGAAAATCAGACGTTTGACTCCACCTCGACTCAAAATCTGGAAAAGTGTTCAACATGAACCTCAAAGAGGGTTTCTATATCTTTACAAAAATTCAAGAATCACTCTATTCTGATCAGATATGAGCAAACTAGAGCTTTTCAAAGTTGAGGGTAATGTTACTATATTTTCCTTTTAACACTTAAAACCCTTTCCATCCTTTGTTTTAACACCCATGAATATTCCTAGGACCTTTTTAATACCATAATACATCCTCTTAATAACTTATTAAAACTATAAAAGACTTTTGATTTCTCATTTTATAAAGAAAAAGAAGATTACAAAGGCTTAGAGCCTTGGTACAAGTTCCAATACATGGACAAAAGTTTCGGGGCTCTACAAGCTTGGAGATGGAAAGCTACAAAATATTGAACCAAAGGGAGTCATAGTCGTACAAACAAAGGGAGGTAACTCTAAACTTACTCATGATGTCCTTTATGTTCCTGACTTGACTCAAAATCTATTAAGTGTTGAACAATTGATACAAAAAGAGTACTCGATCAATTTTGATAAAGATGAGTGCATAATTTTGGACAAGAATAATGAACAAATAGTTGAAAGAGATAGCAATGAACAAGGTTTTTCCTCTTACTATGCCACCCAAGGAAATTATGCATTAAAATATGATATCGGGACTATTTTTCATCTTCGGTGCCATTGCTGAAGTGATGGCCACATGCTTCTCAATATTGATTTGTATGGAATTAGCATGACTCGAAGATCAAATTTGTTATTTGTTTATTTTAAATGGGTAGGTGATTGGCTTTGTCTTATGACTAGATTTCTCCATTTTCAAACTATTAATAAAGGAGTATGGTCCATGTTAGGCTATTACAAACCTCTCCAAATTTGAAAGGTGGAATTAAACCCAAGACCTCATCCAAATAAGGGAAACAACTTCGCCATCGTTGCCCTTTTGATTCTTTTTGGGAAATATTTGCCTCATTAAAAATATCTCTTGGAAAACTACAATAATAAATTTACACGTTAATAGCTTCTGTCTGAAGTTAGCAGGTTGTGTGGTTGAGAAGTTGTCTTAGCGTGGTAGAAAAGTAATTAGAAAGCTTCTTTGTTAAGTTATTAAAATCTATAAATATATTGTTATAAGAAAATTGTAAGAGAGACAAATGTTAATTTTAGATTTTAAGTTTGCTTGGGAATTCCAGAGCTTGTTCTAGGTTTTCTTTCTTACAAAACTACCTGCATTATATTGTATCAAAGGTTATCTCAAAAGAAACCATGTCAAACAAATTCAAAATGACGTACATGGTCTTGAGAAGAATTGTTGGCATTTTTGTTTCCAATGGAAACACCAAGAGCTATATATCTATAGAGGCAGATGAGAAATCAGTCAAGGTAAAGGAAACAATGGAAGGTAAGAAAACCTGGGACAATAATTTTCCTTGAATATTCAACAAGAAATGTTTATGATGATGAAGTATTTCCTTATATTACTTCTAGGGGTCCTAAAGTCACTAGGAAGCTCTTATTTCGAAGCCTATAACTATTGTAAGGGATACTTCTCAATTATCGAATAAAAATAACTATCTTATTTATCGTACTTTTTGGGATAATCATCAAATCCATTAAAAAAATTTGTGATTGTGAAGCAATTTCGATGATTCCTTTTTATGAGAATTTGTAAATTTATTATTGTAGTTTTCCAAGAGATATTTTTAATGAGGCAAAGATTTCCTAAAAAGAATCAAAAGGGTGAGGATGGCGAAGTTGTTTCCCTTATTTGGATGAGGTCTTGGGTTCAATTCCATACCTTTCAAATTTGGATAGTTAGTAATGGCCTAACATGGACCATAATCATTTATAAATAGTTTCAAAATGGAGAAATCTAATCATAAGACAAAGCCAATCACCTACCCATTTAAAATAAACAAATAACAAATTTGATCACCGGGTCGTGCTAATTCCATACAAATCAGTACTGAGAAGTATTTTCCCATCACTCCAGCAATGGCATCGAAGATGAATTATAGAGTCCCTATATCATATTTTAATGCATAATTTCCTTTCGTGGCATAGTAAGAGGAAAAACCTTGTTTATTGTCATTTGTATTATTTCCACTATTTGCTTATTATTCTTGTCCAAAATTTTGCACTCATCTTTATCAAAATTGATCAAGAACCCTTTTTGTATCAATTGTCCAACACTTAATAGTTTTTGAGTCAAGCCAAGAACATAAAGGACATCATGAGAAAGTTTAGAGTTACCTCCCTTTGTTTGTACGACTATGACTTACTTTGCTTCAATATTTTGAAGCTCCCCATCTCCAAGATTTTCTTGAGAATGCACCCCTTTATATCAACACATTTTATTCCATATATTAAACTGTGTTGTTAAAATAGCCTAGTTCATGTAAATGTGCAATTTAGAAAAATTTTACTTTAGTAAGTTGATACAATGATATATATCAAAATGATATGATGGTACAAAAATAACAGTTGAAACTAAGAGATATCTGATAAGATACTTGTCTGAATAAAAGCGTTAGCAGTTGACACGTTGGAAATATTGACACAATTCAGAAAATGGAGTGTTCTTGCAACTAAGCATTTAGTGTTTTTCGAGCTAAACCGTTTGAAGTCCAGGCCATTGTACTCTTTCTACCACTATATTAGTAAGAGGCTGGTTTCAAAATAAATAGTTGGAAATTTATTGATATAGAACACTCATATCGATAAAATAATTTGAACCATTTACTACTCAATAGGTAAAATAGTAATGGAACTTTGCACAAAGAAGCTTTCTAATAATTTGAACCATTTACTGGAAAATTGATTCTTGAAGTCAATTTATTATTGTAGTTTTCCAAGTCAAATTATGCCTATGCAACTTTACACATTGTAATTTTCGCATATCGTGGAAGCACTATTAGATCACAAATAGTCACTAACCGAAAGAATGTCGTGTAAATTATTGTGTTGTGTTTTAGTTGTCAATTTTCTTTATGTTTTTGGTTCTTAACTTTGCCACCAACCTTACTATCATGGTCCGCACAATGGAAACTTAAAGGACAAAGAACCCTCAATCAAATGGTGTGGCCCTATGGTATTGTGGACTGAAGTCTATTGCGAAATTTAATTCCCTTTCCATTCTTACATAGCTTTGGTGGATTTTAATAAAAAGATACCCCTTCACATATCTTTGTTGCTAGCTAATTAGGTTTGAATCCTTGCATATGAAGAACTTCTAATGAGGTACAGTGAGAGAAGTGAAGGGAATCCAGATAAAAAATTTATGTGGAAAACTGGATCCTGAGGATCTTTACACCATTGAAAGCAACTAATACTATCTATAAGTTTTAGTCATATTACCTCGGTGAATGATGTTCATCGGTGAAGCAAAAACCAACTCGAACCATCAGAACTCTTTGTAGAGATTTTTCTTAGAAATACTCGAAGCACGATCCTTGTTCTTTGCTATCCCCGTGAAGCTTTGGAATCTCTACTTGGTATTGAAGAAGCAAAGAGAAGAGATGGAATGTTGGTGTAGACTTTCTATCAACCAAAACCTTAAGGTTCAAAAACCCTAAGCTTCAAAACTTGGAAAACACCCAAGGGGCTCACGAAAATTTAAAGGAGAGGAATCTCCCTTGTGGCTCATGAAATTGGAGAGGAGAGAATGAGAGAGAGTGTTGTACATTTTTTTTGGGGGGGGGGGGGTTTGTGGTATATTTATAGGATTTGGATCATATCCAAATCCTAATCCAATTAGAAGTTTATCCCATAGGAATTATTTATTAATAATAACTCTTATTATTAATTAAAATAAAATCCTAGTTTAACTATAACTACTCTAGTTATAGTAAACCTACTAATTTAGGAGTCCTTTTCTCAAAAGGATTCCCTAATTAATGGGATTAACCAACTCCCTCAAACCAAGGAGTCGTAATCAAATTAGGAAACCAAACAAAGGAGGGGGGCGTGAGCTTTAGGGGAATCTTAGACTCCTAGTTGTCATCCAATTCCATCTTATCTCCATTAATCTTGCAATCCAAGTATTGGAATTTAATTCCATAATTAAAAGAGTTATTAGTCAATTAACCTAATCCTAATCCAATTAGGAAAGCTAAAGTGGGCGCCTCACCCTAGGGTTTAAATCCATGGGCTTGGGCCCACATTAAAGGTCCATACTTTGTGGGTTTATGGATATGGGTCAAACCCATTTCCCCTTTAATTAGGTTAGTTAAATAATTACTAATATAATCTTTCAATTTAAATTAATAATTAATTTAAACCATAGATTAACTTTTAATCTATTTAATCAATGATGAATATTTAATCATATAAATAATTTATTAACATTTAATCAATTTATGAGCCTGTATTTCTTATGTGAGCATCTCCACAGATTGCTCTGGGACATTCTAACCCTGGCTCACCCAATGTTATCCCATTGACCCTAAATAGGAATTACATCGGAATTGAAAGTGACGTGAGATATCCATGTTGCAATTGAATCCTAGTGTAAGAACATTAACCATTAAGGATCCCGCCACATGAACTTTTTAATTCAGTTGATTATTCCAATTACATTATCCCTAATGTGCCTTTGAGATTATTTATACTATCTAACTCATAGCCCATTGCACATCATCCGAGTTTCCAAGACTTCTGATTAAGCCATGAGAAACAATTTCTCATGTAAAACATTTTGATAAAAACATTTTATAAGTATAATATATTTTAAATAAAATATATTTTAAACTTGTTTTGTTTCAAAATCACCTGCGTAGGATTTAAGCTTAATCGACTTTTTTTATCCGAAACTTGGATAATCTCTCAATTTAATGAGTATGGATTTCTTGTTTGAAATTCATCATGACTCGAACAGCTTTCTGACTACCCAACTATCATTGTATCGTATTCCCTAAGGTAGAGAATACTTTGGTGGAATCAAAACATTCAGATTACTGCTTGGTTGTAGAACCCCAGAACCTTTTGTATATGCCTTGGAATGTGTGTCAAGGCATGATGCCTTGTAATCTCCAATTTCATGAAATGAGAATTGGAAACTTTAAGAATTGTTCCAAGAATGCTATAATTAATTAAATAAATTATTTAATAATGTCTACACGCCTTAAAAAGGTCCTAGTCATGTTTAGAAGAGGTCAAAAGAGAAGTAAGGTAAGTCCAAGTAGTAGGAATGGGTGAAAAATGGACTTAGTGTCAAAATCTGCAGAGAACCGATCGCTCGGTCCATATTAGCAATCGATTGGTCCAAAACTGATCGATCGGTAGCTATTGACTGGTGTACTTTTTTGTATGGAGAAAAATTCTTGAGAGCGTGTTTTTGACCAATCGCTCGGTCAAGAACACCGGTAGCTCGGTAGGCGACCGATCGCTTGGTATTGATAACCCATCGATCGGTCTATCGCATTTTGCAGAATTTCATTAAGGGCGTCATTTGGGCATTTCACCCTTACCTATTAAGGCTTGCCCGAGCCATTAGGGGCTCATACACCCTAAGGAATCAATTTGAGAGAAAGGGAGAGAGGACAAAAGGGGATTCTAACCTAGGTTTTCAACTTGAGAAGAATCAAGAGTTCAAGGACCCTAGATCTCACCTCAAGGCTTGGATTCTTCAAATCCAACTTCAAGCAAGTGAAGGACACGTTCTCCAAGCTAAGGTAGCGACTCCACGCACGTTTTGGAGGGTTCTTCCTCATCCTTTTCAAGGTCGGTACCTTTTGCTACCCTCCTAGTCATGGTTTCCTCTTTTCCTTCCTTATTCTTTGTTTTTCCTAAACTATAACTATGCTATGAGTTGGGATGCATGAATGGAGATGGATGTTGGGCGAAGGATGCCATGTGTATGTGATGTGATGAATGAAATGGGAAGGGCATTGTACCAATAATGAACATACATGTGTATTGTGAGCATTAACCCACCTAGAAATGCAAGAGTTAGGAATAAACCATAATGCACATACCAAGTGTTTGATGAAATGCCACAATGAAGAAAATGATAATTACTCTTAGAAAATGCTTGAGTGAAGTTCCTTACTTCCTAGAATGGCATGTTGATAGATTAAATGTTTATTAATTGATTTTATTATTGATTAAATGCAAATGTTCTCTATACCATTGTCATTCTTAAATGTACACAAAAAAAACCACGAGCATGGCATGCATGACATGGTTTACCGATGTTTTCAAGAATAAGGTTCTAGAGGTAGGACATATCTTACGATATGTTTTGTATCGCTTTTGACAAGAACAAGAACAAGCATTGCGCACGAGGGAGTTTACACTTCCCTCCCTTTAACATTGAAAGAAGGGTCTCCCCTCACTCACAAATACATATCATTGAAAGAAGGGTCTCCCTTCCCTCTCAAGTGCATCTCATTGAAAGAAGGGTCTCCCTTCCCTCTCAAGTGCATCTCATTGAAAGAGGGGTCTCCCCTCCCTCTCAAGTGCATCTCACAAGTTACATGAGCATGTTTAAATTCCAAACAAGCACGCATGACAGACAAGACAAGTAAGACAGACATGACAAGTTTTTCAAACACGAAAAGAGTAATTTAAGTCAAGTCAAGTGCACGACGATTTCAAGAGTTTTATCGTCTTTTATGTGATGCAAGCATGAATATAAATTGTTTTACTTTCCTGTTCTTATATGAATTGCTTCCTGCTTTATATTTCGTTATTGTTATGCTGTGACTGTTGGTTAGAATTTGGTACACGCTAAGCATTCCATGTTCAGCCGTACGTTTATGTCGGCAGGTACTGAGGGAGCTACCGCTCTTTTCGAGATCTGTGCCCCTGACCCTTGGGTAGAAGAGGAGTACGTCGAGGAACCTATGGAGGAACCTCATGTAGACGAGTACTACTAGGTGGTAGATTCTAAGTGATTGTGGGTGAGCTTGAGAGATTATATTTATGTATTTTGACGGGCATGTCCGCACTTTCTTTTGTTTTCCCTTTTTGTACAAAACTTGGACCATGTATATATACTTACAGGTTTGGTTAGTCTTCCGTTGTGCTATGTTAGTTTATGTTTCTGCTATTTTGTTCTCTATTGTATATGCTTCGTGTATTTTGCAGGATGGTTTGTCAAGCAAGTCAAGTAAGTCATGTTAAGTCATCCAAGATTCACTCTAACTCCTAGGGTAGGTTTTGGGATGCGATAGAAGTGGTATCAGAGCTTAGGCTTTAGGTCTTTAGGGTCACTTTGAATCTAGTACCACATCTTGATAGGAGCATATCTCAGGAAGCAAGTTAGGAAGGAAGTAAGCCAGAAACTAGTTATGTTCCATGTGTAAGACTAAACTTTAGTCTTAGTCTAAATGGTTGTTTCAGCCAAGTACGGGTGTAGAACCCCAGATCTTGATGACCTAGTATGATGAATGATATGATGTATTAAATCTTTTTAAGAATATAATTTTGGTGTATGGGTGTTTGTAATGAAGTAGGTAAGAGTATAGAATACTCTTAAGTGTTAACATGGATTATGCCTTAGCAAACCCTCAACTTTGAAAAACTCTAGTTTGCTCATAGATGATTCGAATCAAGTGATTCTTGAGTTTTTGAAAAGGTATTTGAACTCTCTTAGAGGTCCATGTTGATCACTTTTTAAGATTTTGAGTTGAAGTAGAGTCAAACATCTGATTTCCAAAACCGGGTTGGCTGCAAATTTGGACTGTCACAACTCATTCGCATGTCAGTCAGCTTTAAGGGCAAAATGGTCTAAGAAAGGAAAATAATTAGAAGTTGTGCAAAACATAAAAGCTGTTCTCCTTCAAAAGAAGAATCTAACGCAAGTTGAATCATCAAAATCGGATAAGGGACTCAAGAGTTAGGGCCGATTTACCAAAGTGCCTTTTTGCAGAAAAACTTGCTCGAGCGAGATCCAAACCTGCTCGAGCGAGATTGATCAAAACCGAGTTTTTTAGGCCAAGGAGTAACCCGCTTGAGCGAGATGGAAGCCCGCTTGAGCGAGATTTCCTAGAAATTTTTTTTTTAATATTTTTCACTAACCTAACACCTTATATACCCAATTTTCGGGGGTCCAAGGTATCTAACACTTAGAAAGAGACTTTTTGAGAGAAAAAGAAGGAAACCTAGGTTTCCAAAGGGGGATTTTGTTTGAGACCAAGGAGGAGATTGAATCATCACTTCTCAAAGCTTCCACAAGCATCAACCTTCTTCCTTGAGCCTAGATCTCCATTTCCAAGCTCAAGCTCGTGTTAGATCATCCTTCCACACTAAGATTTGTTCCTTGCAAGGTAAGTAAAACTACTACCTAGCTTTGCTATGATACAAATAGTAAGTAAAACTACTACCTAGCTTTGCTATGATACAAATAGTAAGTAAAACTATTCTCTAGCTTTGCTATCTTGAAATAGTGAAAGTATGATTTTGAATGACATGCAAGTAAAATTTCTATCTGGCTTTGTTATCCTACCAAGATTTAGTGGGTGATTTTCAAATAACAAATATGAGAATTTGGGATGAATTACATTATGATTAAATGAGAAACTAGGGCTTATGATTTGGGAGATTTTCAAGAAAAGGATCAATATAGTTATACTTGTGTGAAATTATTATTATTTTCTAATCAATCATGATTCTATGTATGATGTGGTGAAATAGGCTTGAAAGCCAAGATCTTGAAGGTGTGATGTAATGAATACAAAAGCTCTATGTTCTAGAAATTCTAAGTATAACATGATGCCAATATGTCTTGTATGAACTCATATAAATTGTTAATGCTTTCAATACATATATGTCTATAATGATGTTCACAAGCACTCCAAGCACAATGAGTTTCACACGACCGAGGTTTTGGCATAAGCATGGTTTTCAAGAAATCATAAGAATGGTTTTCAAGGCATTCATAAGTAAGAAGCATAAAAAGAATAAGCATTGACAAATCCAAACTTTGGGTTGGTATTCTACGATCGGTTACTTCAAGTGCACAAGGATCAAGTCTAAGATCTTGTATAAACTCTAAGGATCATAAGTCTCGCAAGGGTTTTCAAGAAGTCATAAGAAACTCACAAGTCTAAGATCTTGCATATGTCTCCAAGGATCATAAGCTCACAAGAAAACTCACAAGAAGGCTCACAAGAAGGCTCATAAGCTCACAAGAAAAGTCATAAGAACTCGTAAGCTCACAAGAATTCATAAGAAAACACGAGACTCACAAGCATTCATAAGAACTCATAAGCATGCATAAATGATTTGTTTTCCATGAAAAGAACAAGTTTTACGAACGGTTTTCCATGACAGTGTTTTCAAGCATGAACTTGTGATTCGTAATTACTCATGCACTTGTATGTAGTATTATGATTATTATTCTTAGAGGTTACTTGCATGTGGTATTTTGTTATTTTAACACTGTTAGCTAGTAGTTTTGGCTCGCTGAGTATTTCACGCTCAGCCATACATGTTATGTCGGTAGGTACACAGACTCCCTTTGACATATGTGATCAAGGGCCTTGGATAGAGGAGGATTATGATGAGGAGGAGCCATATGTGGAGCCTTAGGAGGAGGCAAGGGACTTAGACCGCTGGCCCTATCTAGACTACTGTTGAGTGGAGAGATTGTGAGGTTTCTTTTGTATTTTGATAGGTGGGCATGTCCACCTTTACTTTTGTCATGTATGTACAAACTTGGAATACAGATCATATGTATAGAAAAGAAATTTTTGGGTTACTCTTCCGTACATGATTAAGCTTTTGCATTACTTTATGTTTACAATATATATTGCCTTGCGTATTTCACAGGATGGTTTGGTATCGGATATTTGCACATCACGAGCCAAAGTATCCCTAACTCCCAAGGGGTATTTTGGTTCGCGACAGTGAGTCTTAGATACGCTAGAACACTAGCCTATTATGTATACACTGATGGTTATGATGTAATGTATAATGGTATTATATCAATAATACCACTTGAACTGTTGTGAAATGGAACTGTGATAAATTGTGGTTCCAAGTTTGACTTATGTGGTGCTACTGTTCTCAGGACGTTAGTCATGAGGCGGGGCACATGGGGTCACGGACCACACACCAAAGCTTCCTCTTCTTCACGAGATGAGGATGAACAGCCAGACCTCTCTCAGGTCTTAGGCTCTATTGCTGAGATACTCGCCATACTGACGGCTCGACAGATTATACCATCATCGGCGGCACCTACTCCACCGCCCGCAGCCCCAGTACATCGTACAGCTGGGTTGAGGCATTCCAGAGATTGAGGCCTCCATCATTCCATGGGATTGTAGACCCTCTTGTTGCGGAGGCTATGATCCTCTAGTTTGAGAAGATATTTGTAGTCCTCTCTCCGACACAGGAAGAGAAAGTGGCATGGGCTGTTTTCAATCTAGAGGGTGAGGCACACCATTGGTGGTTGTCCGCCCTGAGGACTCGAGATTTGACCATGCAAGGTCAACCCTGGACTTAGGAGGAGTTCAAGGATATTTTTTATAAGAAGTACTTCGAGGTTGGAGCACGGGAAAAGAAAGATAGAATTCATCAATCTTGAGCAAGGTTTAATGTCAGTGGCTCAGTACGAGGCCAAGTTCTCGGAGCTATCACGCTTCGCGACTCACATGGTTGCCACTAAGGCAATGAAGGTGAGGAGGTTTGAGTAAGGGCTCAAGGACGTCATTATCGAGAAAGTATCGGCTTTTAGGCACACTACTTATCTGGAAGTTGTGGACAAGGCCTTGTTGATCGAGGCCAATTCAGAGGCCGTATCTAAGAAGAGGGATTTGGCGAAAGGCCAATCTAGCAGTTCAGCACCTCCAGAGAGGCGGGCTCGGACCGGCCCTTACCAGTATACATGGTCAGCACCACCTCAATATGCGTGGCTAGCACCACCGATGAGGCCATCTTATGCGCCTCTAGTTCTACAGCCGTACATGCCTCAGGCACCATGACCTCAGGCTCTTCTAGCTCCACGGCCAGTTGCACCTCAGGCGGTGAGATACGCTCTACCTCCGGCCCCTCTGACCTACACACATGAGGTCTGCACGTCTTGCGGCCGAAGGCATCCAACAGGAGATTGCCGAAGGGCATCGGGTGAATGTTTTCACTATGGTCCCCAGGGCCATGTGATCAGGGATTACCCTAGTCTGCATTTGCCAGGCCAGTCTCAGGGGATTAGGCCCCCAGCAGACCCAACAGGATCATACCAGGCGTCCCCCAGCCTACCCGGTCTACACCTCCGCCTCATCAGGCGAACCAGGGGCGAGTATTTACCTTAACAGAGGGAGATGCACTTGCATCGGATGATATAGTGCAAGCTATATGTTTAAAGTTATTCAACTGTCCACGATTTTCATGTTATACCTTATTCCTTATGTATGTATATGGTGTGTTATATATATCTATGCATATGTTGTTGATGCTGGATTGACATAGTTAGCTGAAATTTCAGGAACCTTGTTAGTCAATGAATGTTTGGTTAGAGTGTTGATCGACACCGGGTCTACCCATTCATTCGTTTCACCGAGTTTTTCCCAAGGCTTTTCTATGGAACCTAGTCAATTAGAACCGGAGTTATTCATTTCGACTCTTCTCGACAAGATGGTAGTAGCAGATAGCATTTTCAGAGGTAGTACAGTTCAAGTAGGAAGCCACGAATTGGCAGCTGAGCTTATCATCCTTGGATTCCAAGACTTCGACGTCATCTTAGGCATGAAATGGTTAGCAGTACATCATGGGCATGTGGCTTGTTTTGAAAAGATGGTACTCTTCAGGCCGGTGGAAGGGAAGTCATTCCATTTTTAGGGGTTGAGAAGTAAAGATATTGCTCGCTTTGTGGTGTTAAGCCTAACAAACCCCGAGGAAAAGGACTTTTCGACTATCCCGGTCCTGAGTGAATTCCTGGATGTATTTTCAGAGGAGTTGCCAGGGTGGCCTCCAGACAGGGAGGTTGAGTTTGTGATCGAGCTTGCACCAGGCACAACTCCCATCTTCCGAGCTCCATATAGAATGGCCCCGATTGAACTCAAGGAATTGAAGACTCAATTGGAGGAGATGCAAGACATTTGTTTCATTCGACCAAGTGTCTCACCGTGGGGTGCCCCAGTTTTATTTGTTAAGAAGGATGGCTCGATGCAGATGTGCATCGATTACTGGTAGTTGAACAAGGTCACTATAATGAATAGGTATCCATTGCCTAGGATTGATGACATGTTCCATCAGTTAAAGGGAGTGGATTTTTCTCTAAGATTGATCTTCGATCGGGTTTTCACCAGTTGAAGATTAAGGCTGAAGATGTTCCCAAAACTGTTTTCAGGACTCGGTATGGACATTATGAGTTCTTGGTGATGCCTTTTGGTCTCATGAATACGCTGGCATCTTTTATGGATCAGATGAACCGGGTATTCCGACCATACCTGGATCGATGCGTGATAGTGTTTGTTGATGACAACTTGATATATTCCCAGACACGAGAAGATCACACGCGAGACCTTCACCTTGCCTTGGAAATGCTAAGAGAACACAAGTTGTATGCCAAGCTAGGCAAGTGTGAGTTTTGGTTGGAGGAAGTGGCATTCGTAGGCCATGTTGTTTTTGTGGAAGGCATCTAGGAAGATCCGAAGAAGATAGAGGCAATCATGAGTTGGGCGAGCCCCAAGAGTGTCACAGAGATACTGTAACGCCCCGAAATACCCCCTAGGAGTTTAGAGATATTTTAGGTGTCACACTACGTACCTATCAAACTATCCTGTAATGCACAAGATAAAATACAGTACTAACAACGATAATCAGAGCGCGGAAGCTATCATATATGCGGAAGCGTAAACAAATTTTCTTTTCTTCTAATGATCCAAAATAGTATTCCAAGTTAACATAAATACAAGACATGTCTAAGTCTAAGGTGGACAGGCCCACCTATCAAAATATCAAAATACACAAGACCCCCTCTCATACTCTCCCCTCAACAGTAGTCGAGGTATGGCCACACATCGAGGTCTCGGTCCGCCTGAAACTATAATGGAATAGCCGGCTCTCTCTCCTCTATATACTCTTCCTCTACCCAAGGCTCCGGGTCGAGGGCTCCCTCAGTACCTGCCGACATGAAAGTACGGCTGAGCATGGAATACTCAATGAGTACAAGCTACTAGTAGACCATAACAATAATAAAACACACAATAGTAATATCATACAAGCAGTAATAGAAACATCACAAAAGAAACAGTATAAGGCATGATACAATACAAGCATCCTGACGTGCGTACATGAATGTGAAAACGCCGATAAAACTCATGCTTGAAAACCCCTGTCATGTCCCGGTATGCCTCGTAGAAATCATGTATGCGTGCATGCATGAATGCATGATCATCATCTTGTAAACCTCCATCTTGTAACTTGTGAGCCAGAGGCTAGCACCCGAATCTCCCTGGGCTGCCAACCTCCTTGATATGCAATGCACTTGTGAGCCAGAGGCTAGCACCCGAATGTCCCTGGGCTACCAACCTCCTTGTTATGAAATGCATGGTTTTCTTGTGAGCCAGAGGTTAGTACCCGAATGTCCCTGGGCTACCAACCTCCTTGATATGCAATGCACTTGTGAGCCAGAGGCTAGCACCCGAATCCCCCTGGGCTGCCAACCTCCTTGATATGCAATGCACTTGTGAGCCAGAGGTTAGTACCCGAATGTCCCTGGGCTACCAACCTCCTTGATATGAAATGTTTTCTTGTTGTTATTATATGCATATGCAATTGAAATTGCGGTTCATGTTGACATGCGTGCTCGTGTATGTGTTAATAGTGACCATCGTGGAATGAGGATAGCAAGAGAGATATGGCATCATAATTCGATTCATAATATAAGCATAGGAGCACTTAAGAAATTCGCACATTACTTGATCAGTTCATCATTCATAAGAGTACATGCATAAGGCCTATTTCCATTTTCTTCATTCAAGTCATTATTTGGTAGTTTAGGTATTTTGTCAAACACTTAGCATGCAAGTTTCCTCATGGTTCAATTTCTCTTTTTTAGTGCATAGTTTACATTCAATCACATAAAGGTAAGTTTATTATTTGTGTAATGCCCATTCTCCATTTTCTAATCCACAACCCACACATACCATACATCACCCATTCGGCATCCAATCGCCACATCCAACATCCATCCAAGCATCCGTACAATTTCTTTATCTTGTTTATATTTATTAGGGATGATACATTTCACAAGAAAGCAAACATAATAGCCTAAATCACATTTCATAAAGAAAACCTAGATTTATTGCTAGGGTAAGTTAGTAGGGTGTACTAACCTTAGATCAAGGCTTGATCCTTGGTAGAAACCTTGATTGAAGCTCCAACTTGAAAGAAGAACACCTTTGCTTGAAGGAGACTTGAGTTGGGGAAGAAACCCCTTTCAAAAACGTGCTTGGGTTGCTGCCCTAGCTTGGAGAACGCTCTCCACGAGTGCTTGAGCCGTGATCTTGGAGAAAAACCGGACTTGAAGTGATCTAGGGTCTCAAAACCCCTTTGATTCTTCTCCAAAAGCAAAACCCTAGCTTAGGAAACCCTTTCTCCTCTCTTCTAATCCCCCAAATCCTCTAAGTGTTGAGAATGAGCCCTAAAGGCTCGGGTTAAACTCTTAAGGTAAGAGTGAACCGACCAAAAGACCATAATACCCTTACTGAAATTTTTGCAAAAACACGAGTGCCGAACACGTTGAGCTATGAATAGTGCCAAACACGTTATGCTGTGAATAGTGCAGAACACATTGTGCTGTGAATAGTGCCAAACACGTTGTGCTGTGAATAGTGCCGAACACGTTGTGCTGTGAATAGTGCCGAACACGTTGTCCGTTGTCTTATGTACAACGTGCCCGTCGTGAGCTGTACAACGTACCTGTTGTCTGTTGCACAACGGATGCACAACGTATACGTTATCAGAGCTAGAGCTACGTTATCAGAGTACGTTGTCTGTGCCTTATCAGAGCACGTTGTCAGAGCACGTTATCAGAGCTACGTCCTTAGTGCCTTCCGAGCTACGTCCTTAGTGCCTTCCGAGCTACGATTGCCTGCAGGTCCAGACTGTTTTGGCCATATCTTTTGACTCGTTCGTCGGATTTCGACGATTCAACTTGCATTGGGTTCGTCTTTCGAAAACGCACATTTTTGACGTTTCAGAATTTCCAATTTCTCTCTTATTTATTAATTAGACTATGAGGAAGGCCAAGTAGCTACGAAAACCGTATTCATTAAGTATAGAAAAATCCGGGGTGCTACATTCTCCCCCCTTACAAAAATTTCATCCCCGAAATTTGGACGATACATACATGCCCCAGACCATAAAAATTACAAGGGAGTGCCAAGGCCTTAAACAAATAACTGGGGATACTTTTCCCGCACTTCGGCTTCTCGTTCCCATGTAGCTTCCTCCCTTGAATGGTGTTGCCATCTCACTAAGACCAAGGGAATGGTCTTGTTACGCAAGACTTGATCTCTCCTATCCAAGATCTGCACCGGTTGTTCAACTAGGGTGAGGTCCTCTCGAATCTCTATCGGATCCAACTCGATGACATGAGAAGGATCTGGGACATACTTTCGAAGCATAGAGACATGGAATACATTGTGGACCGCCGTCATATGAGCGGGTAAAGCAACACGGTAAGCTACCTCACCGACTCGAGCAATGATCTCGAACGGACCCACATATCTCGGGCTAAGCTTGCCTCTCTTCCCGAATCGCATAACACCTTTGGTCGGTGAAATCCTTACAAACACAAAATCACCGACTCAGAATTAAAGATCCCTCCTTCGGTTGTCGGCATAGCTTTTCTGTCTATCTTGCGCGGTCTTTAACCTCTCCCGGATAAGCTTGACCCTATCCGCGGTTTGTTCAATTAACTCGGGGCCCAAAATCTTTCTTTCTCCCACTTCATCCCAATACAACGGGGATCTACAACTCCTTCCGTACAAAGCCTCAAAATGCGCCATTTGTATGCTTTCTTGATAACTATTGTTGTAAGCGAATTCCACCAAAGGTAGGTGATCTTCCCAACTTCCCTTGAAGTCTAGCATACATGCTCGGAGCATATCTTCAATAACCTGATTCACCCTCTCGGTTTGCCCGTCGGTCTGTGGGTGGAAAGCTGTGCTAAAGTCTAACCGGGAGCCCATTGCATCTTGAAAACTTTTCCAAAACCTGGATGTGAATCTTGGGTCTCTATCCGAACCAATACTCACTGGCACCCCGTGTAATCGGACTATTTCCTTGATGTATAGCTCCGCTAACTGATTGGAGTTGAATGTAGTCCGGTACGGTGAGAAATGAGCGGACTTCGTGAGTCTATCAACAACTACCCATATAGCATCAGTCTTCCTAACCATCTTCGGCAACCCCATGATGAAGTCCATAGAGATATGTTCCCATTACCACTCGGGAATAGGGAGAGACTGCAAAAGACCCGCCGGTCTCAAATGCTCCACTTTAACCTGTTGGCACACCAAACACCGTACCACATACTCCGCAACCTCCCTCTTTATATTTCGCCACCAAAAGTGACTCTTGAGGTTCCGGTACATCTTCGTACCCCCAGGATGCACTGTGTACTTTGAACGGTGAGCTTCATCCATGATCTCTCTCCGAAGGTCTGCATTGGCTGGGACACAAAGTCTTCCCTTGAATGTAATAGCACCCCGGCTAGTGAGAGAGAAGTCCGTGCTACCCTTGGCAACTTCCTTGTCCCGAAAAGCCAACAAGTCAGCATCCGTGGCTTGATACTCTTGGATCAAATCTATAAGGTACAGCCGAACCGTAACATTTGCCAAAATAGGACTGAGGACGGAGTCATTCACACTGATGTCCAAATTTGCCAAATCTTCTAACAATCTCCATTCTCGCAATAACATGTGAGCCAACAACCCCGGTGGTTTCCTACTCAAGGCGTCTGCCACCACGTTTGCTTTTCCCGGGTGATATTGGATAGTGCACTCATAGTCTTTTAAGAACTCAATCCAACGTCGTTGTCGTAAGTTTAACTCTTTTTGGGAAAAGAGATACTTGAGCTCTTATGGTCCATGTACACATAGAACTCCACCCCGTACAGATAATGTCGCCAAATTTTGAGTGCAAACACGACCGCCGCAAGCTCCAAGTCGTGAGTGGGGTAGTTCTTTTCATGCTCATTCAACTGCCTTGATGCATAGGCAATGACTTTCTTGTGTTGCATTAGGACACACCCAAGTCTGACGTGCGAGGCATCACTATACACCTCATACCCAAAAGGTCCAGATGGCACAGTAAGGACAGGGGCTGTGGTGAGGCGTTTCTTCAACTCTTGGAAACTTACTTCACATCGGTCATTCCAACTGAACTTTGCATTTTTCCTTGTCAAGTAGGTGAGAGGTGCAGCCAAACTGGAGAATCCCTCCACAAATCTCCGGTAGTAGCCTGCCAATCCGAGGAAACTACGTATCTCCGTGACGCTCTTGGGCCTCTCCCAACTCATAACTGCCTCAACCTTGGCTGGATCTACAGAAATGCCCTCGGCCGACACCACGTGTCCAAGAAATGCGACCTTCTCTAACCAGAACTCGCACTTACTCAATTTGGCATATAGCCTATGCTCTCTCAACATCTCCAGAGCAAGGTGGAGGTCTCGTGCGTGATCTTCCCGTGTCTGGGAATACACCAAAATGTCATCAATGAATACAATCACGCATCGATCCAAGTAAGATCGGAACACCCGGTTCATCAAATCCATGAATGCCGCTGGTGCATTCGTCAGCCCAAAAGGCATGACAAGGAACTCGTAATGCCTATACCGAGTCCTGAAAGCCGTCTTCGGAACATCTTCCGCCTTGATCCTTAATTGATGATACCCCGATCTAAGATCAATTTTGGAGAAGAATCTCGCTCCCTTCAGTTGGTCGAACAAGTCATCGATCCTTGGCAAGGGATAACGATTCTTGATAGTTACCTTGTTCAACTGACGGTAGTCTATACACATTCTCATCGACCCGTCTTTCTTCTTTACAACGAGAATCGGAGCTCCCCACGGTGAGATACTTGGTTGGATGAAACCAAGCTGTTGTAACTCCTCAATCTTTTTCTTCAATTCTTCCAGCTCTATAGGGGCCATTCTATACGGTGCCCTTGAAATCAGAGCGGTGCCCAGAGTAAGCTCTATAGCGAACTCAATCTCCCGATTCGGAGGTAACCCGGGAAGTTCCTCCGGAAACACGTCCAAGAACTCACTCACGACCGGAATGGCCGAGGAGTTTTGTGCTTCTGGGTTTGCTATACTCAAGGCTGCGAGGCGAGCAATGTCCCTCTCTCTTAATCCTCGGAAGTGAAAAGGCTTACCCCCTTCCGGCTTGAAATTCACCATCTTCTCAAAACACGCAACATGCCCGTGATGGTTTGACAACCAATCCATCCCTAAGATGACATCAAAATCCAAGTCTTGAAAATCTAGGACGATGAGATCGGCTAACAGTTCATTCTCCCCCACTTGAACCACACTATCCCTGAATATCTTGTCCGTATCAACTGACTTGCCGAGTGGAGTTGCAATGGTCAACTCCTGCTTTAACGGAGTAGCCTCAGTCAAAAATCCCTTTGCGAAACTAGGCGACACAAAGGAGTGAGTGGATCCTGTGTCGATCAACACTCGGGCGAGACACTCGTTCACTAATAAAGCGCCTGTGCGATTAAGTAGCTACTATTAGTAGATTTCAAACAACAACAAGCATCATACATAGGTAACCCTTAGTATAAATAATCACATAATAAACCATAGAAATTTTACACAACTTAGACTCTAGAATTTTTTGCGTACCTTGCAAGACATCGTCGGATGCATGTGCGTCTCTCTCAGATAAGGCAAAGACTCAGCCTTGTGTGGCTGGGCGAGGAGGCCGGGTAGACTGTGAGGCCCTCGAAGCCTGAGAGGAGCTAGGCTGAGATGTCTGCCTAATCGGGGGCCTGCTCCCCGATGACTGAGCTGGCAATTGACATCGGGGACAATCTCTAACCATGTGACCATGGTCACCACAATGGAAGCAACTTCCTGAAACCCTCCGGCATTCTTCTGCTGGATGCCTCCTTCCACAAAGAGTGCAGACATCATGCAAATAGGAGGAAGGAGCATATCCCGTAGCTTGAGTAACTGCGGGGCGAGGAGCATATGAGGTAGCCGGGCGAAAGGTCGATGGAGCAAAAGAGCGAGGAGCCTGTGGTGCCGAATACATCCTCTGTGACTGAGCCAGCCCTGCGGACTGATACAAGCTAGTCCTTGCTCTCTTCTCCCCTGAACTACTCGACTATCCTTTCTCTATTTCTCTTCTTTTGAAAAACTCCACGGAGTTTGACTCGGCCAAAAGTGCCTTATCAACAACTTCGGAATATGTCTCATGTCTAAACATCGAGACTCGGTCCTTAAGGTAAGCCTTCAATCCTCTCTCAAATTTTTGGGCTTTCATAGCCTCGGTCGCTATCATGTGTGGAGAAAATCGAGATAGCTCCAAAACTTTGGCTTCATAAGCCGCTACGGACATATTTCCTTGCTCCAAGGTAATAAATTCCACTTCCATCTTCTCTCTCATTCCGACCGGAAAGTATTTCTTGTTGAAAGCTTCCAAGAATTCTTCCCAAGTCCAATCTTGACCTTGCTGGGTCAACTCTCGGGTCCGAAGTGCAGACTTCCACCAATGGTCGGCCTCGCCTTCAAGCATAAAGGCGGCCCAAGTGACCCTTTCCACTTCCGTAGGTGCCAATACCGAGAATATCTTCTCGAGTTGCCGAATCCAACCCTGGGCGACAAGTGGATCAATGTTTCCACAAAAAGTTGGAGGCCTCATCCTCCGAAAAGCTTCTATCCCGGCTTGGGCTCGGTTAGGAGGAGCCGGTATAAGTGCCGCATTAGGCGGAGTGGCCGGTTGCCTTACCGCCAACATAGCCAAAGTCTCGGCTATGGATGCGAATGCTTGGGCAAAGTCGGGTTGATCATCACCCGATGGAGTATCACCTCCATTACCCCTCGTGTTGTACCTGCGACCCCGGGTATTGCGTCTCATGATTTCTCCTGAGAACGACAACACAACATGAGTCTAACTTGGATACGCATTTGGTACAAGTTTCGCAATTCACTCAATACATATTCATCAAGCATATTTAATAAGTACAACACAAATAATGTACACATGGTATATAACACAATAGCATAACTTACAATCCGTGTTCCTAGCGTAGGACTCTATGTTCAGTTGAAGTTCAACCCATTTTGACTAAGACTAACTTGTTAGTCTATACTTGGAATACAACTCTCTAAGGTGATTCTAATACCTTGTTCAATCATCCAAGTGACCCTAGGGACTCTAATGCCTAGAGCTCTGATACCACTCTGTAACGCCCCAAAATACCCCCTAGGAGTTTAGGGATATTTTAGGTGTCACACTACGTACCTATCAAACCATCCTGTAATGCACAAGATAAAATACAGTACTAACAACGATAATCAGAGCGCGGAAACTATCATATATGCGGAAGCGTAAAAAAATTTTCATTTCTTCTAATGATCCAAAATAGTATTCGAAGTTAACATGAATACAAGACATGTCTAAGTCTAAGGTGGACAGGCCCACCTATCAAAATATCAAAATACACAAGACCCCCTCTCATACTCTCCCCTCAACAGTAGTCGAGGTATGGCCACACATCGAGGTCTCGGTCCGCCTGAAACTGTAATGGAATAGCCGGCTCTCTCTCCTCTATATACTCTTCCTCGACCCAAGGCTCCGGGTCGAGGGCTCCCTCAGTACCTGCCGACATGAAAGTACGGCTGAGCATGGAATACTCAACGAGTACAAGCTACTAGTAGACCATAACAATAATAAAACACACAATAGTAATATCATACAAGCAGTAATAGAAACATCACAAAAGAAACAGTATAAGGCATGATACAATACAAGCATCCTGACGTGCGTACATGAATGCGAAAACGCTGATAAAACTCATGCTTGAAAACCCCTGTCATGTCCCGGTATGCCTCGTAGAAATCATGTATGCGTGCATGCATGAATGCATGATCATCATCTTGTAAACCTCCATCTTGTAACTTGTGAGCCAGAGGCTAGCACCCGAATCTCCCTGGGCTGCCAACCTCCTTCATATGCAATGCACTTGTGAGCCAGAGGCTAGCACCCGAATGTCCCTGGGCTACCAACCTCCTTATTATGAAATGAATGGTTTTCTTGTGAGCCAGAGGTTAGTACCCGAATGTCCCTGGGCTACCAACCTCCTTGATATGCAATGCACTTGTGAGCCAGAGGCTAGCACCCAAATCCCCCTGGGCTGCCAACCTCCTTGATATGCAATGCACTTGTGAGCCAGAGGTTAGTACCCGAATGTCCCTGGGCTACCAACCTCCTTGATATGAAATGTTTTCTTGTTGTTATTATATGCATATGCAATTGAAATCGCGGTTCATGTTGACATGCGTGCTCGTGTATGTGTTAATAGTGACCATCGTGGAATGAGGATAGCAAGAGAGATATGGCATCATAATTCGATTCATAATATAAGCATAGGAGCACTTAAGAAATTCGCACATTACTTGATCAGTTCATCATTCATAAGAGTACATGCATAAGGCCTATTTCCATTTTCTTCTTTTAAGTCATTATTTGGTAGTTTAGGTATTTTGTCAAACACTTAGCATGCAAGTTTCCTCATGGTTCAATTTCTCCTTTTTAGTGCATAGTTTACATTCAATCACACAAAGGTAAGTTTATTATTTGTGTAATGCCCATTCTCCATTTTCCAATCCACAACCCACACATACCATACATCACCCATTCGGCATCCAATCGCCACATCCAACATCCAACATCCATCCAAGCATCCGTACAATTTCTTTATCTTGTTTATATTTATTAGGGATGATACATTTCACAAGAAAGCAAACATAATAGCCTAAATCACATTTAATAAAGAAAACCTAGATTTATTGCTAGGGTAAGTTAGTAGGGTGTACTAACCTTAGATCAAGGCTTGATCCTTGGTAGAAACCTTGATTGAAGCTCCAACTTGAAAGAAGAACACCTTTGCTTGAAGGAGACTTGAGTTGGGGAAGAAACCCCTTTCAAAAACGTGCTTGGGTTGCTGCCCTAGCTTGGAGAACGCTCTCCACGAGTGCTTGAGCCGTGATCTTGGAGAAAAACTGGACTTGAAGTGATCTAGGGTCTCAAAACCCCTTTGATTCTTCTCTAAAAGCAAAACCCTAGCTTAGGAAACCCTTTCTCCTCTCTTCTAATCCCCCAAATCCTCTAAGTGTTGAGAATGAGCCCTAAAAGCTCGGGTTAAACTCTTAAGGTAAGAGTGAACCGACCAAAAGACCATAATACCCTTATTGAAATTTTTGCAAAAACACGAGTGCCGAACACGTTGAGCTGTGAATAGTGCCAAACACGTTGTGCTGTGAATAGTGCAGAACACGTTGTGCTGTGAATAGTGCCGAACACGTTGTGCTGTGAATAGTGCCGAACACGTTGTGCTATGAATAGTGCCGAACACGTTGTGCTATGAATAGTGCCGAACACGTTGTCCGTTGTCTTATGTACAACGTGCCCGTCGTGAGCTGTACAACGTACCCGTTGTCTGTTGCACAACGGATGCACAACGTATACGTTATCAGAGCTAGAGCTACGTTATCAGAGTACGTTGTCTATGCGTAGTCTGTGCCTTATCAGAGCACGTTATCAGAGCTACGTCCTTAGTGCCTTCCGAGCTACGTCCTTAGTACCTTCCAAGCTACGATTGCCTGTAGGTCCAGACTGTTTTGGCCATATCTATTGACTCGTTCGTCAGATTTCGACGATTCAACTTGCGTTGGGTTCGTCTTTCAAAAACGCACATTTCTGACATTTTGGAATTTCCAATTTCTCTCTTATTTATTAATTAGACTATGAGGAAGGCCAAGTAGCTACGAAAACGGTATTCATTAAGTATAGAAAAATCCGGGGTGCTACAGATACGTAGCTTCCTTGGGTTGGTAGGCTACTATAGGAGATTCGTAGATGGTTTCTCTAGCCTTACAACACCACTCACTTACCTGACAAGGAAGAGCGCTAAGTTTGTATGGAGCAATAAGTGCGAGATCAGTTTCACGGAACTGAAGAAGAAGCTTACCACGGCCCCCATCCTTACAGTGCCATCAGGGCGTGGTGGTTATAGTGATGCCTCGCATGTTGGACTTGGGTGTGTCCTCATGCAGCACAAGAAAGGCATTGCCTATGCATTAAGGCAATTGAAGGAGCATGAAAAGAATTACCCCACACATGACTTAGAGCTTACCGCAGTCGTGTTTGAGCTCAAGATTTGGCGACATTATCTTTACGGGGAAGAGTTCTATGTGTTCACAGACCACGAGAGCCTCAAGTATCTCTTTTCCCAAAAGGAACTAAATTTATGGCAACAGCGTTGGATGAAATTTTTGAAAGACTACGAATGCACCATCCAATACCACCCAGACAAAGCAAACGTAGTAGCTGATGCTTTGAGTAGGAGACCTCCAGGTCTGTTAGCTCACATGTTGGTGCGGGAATGGAAACTATTGGAAGATTTGGCTAATCTGGACATTAATGTGAATGATTCCATCCGCAGCCCTGTCTTGGCAAATATCACGGTGAGGCCGTACATTATAGATCTGATCAGAGAGTTTCAGGCCACGAATGCTGACTTGTTGGCTCTCCGGGACAAGGAAGTTACCAAGGGTAGTGAGGATTTCTCTATCACTAGCCGAGGTGCTATTACATTCAAGGGAAGACTGTGTGTTCTGGCTAATGTGGATCTTCGAAGAGAGATTATGGATGAAGCCCATCGTTCGAAGTACACAGGGCATCCTGGGGGTACAAAGATGTACCGAAACCTCAAGGGACACTTTTGGTGGTGAAACATGAAGAGGGATGTTGCAGAGTATGTATCTCGATGTTTGGTGTGCCAACAGGTGAAGGTAGAGCACTTGAGACCGACAGGTCTGTTACAGTCTCTCCCTATTCCCGACTGGAAATGGGAGCACATCTCCATGGATTTCATTGTTGGCTTGCCAAAAATGGCAAGGAACTCAGATGCTATATAGGTTGTAGTGGACCATTTGATGAAGTCCATGCATTTCTTACCTTACTGGACTACGTTCAACTCGAACCAATTGGCTGCATTGTATATCAAGGAAGTTGTTCAGTTGCATGGGGTGCCAGTTAGTATTTTGTCAAATTGGAATCCAAGATTCACGTCTAGGTTCTGGAAGACTTTTCAAGACGCTATGGGTTCTCGACTTGATTTCAGCACCGCCTTTCATCCTCAAACGGATGGATAAACTGAGAGGGTGAACCAAATCATTGAGGACAAGCTTTAGGCATGTATGTTGGATTTCAAGGGCAGCTGGGAAGAGATTTGCCTTTGGTTGAATTCGCCTATAATAATAACTACTAGGCGAGCATCCAAATGGCACCATTTGAGGCCTTGTATGGGTGAAGCTGCAGATCTCCTCTCTATTGGGATGAGGTAGGAAAGAGAAAGGTGTTAGGTCCTAAGTTGATTGAGCAAACTGCGAACAAGATTAAGATCATTCGAGATCGGTTGAAAGTCGCTCAAGATCGTCAAAAGAGCTATGCTGACACTCGTCGTAGGGACTTGGAATTCCAGGTTGGGGACCAAGTCTTTGTGAAAGCATCTCCTAGCAAAGGGATTATGAGATTTGGTAGGCGAGGCAAGCTTAGTCCTCAGTACGTCGGCCCCTTTGAGATTATCACGTAAGTTGGTGAAGTTGCTTACCAGGTAGCTCTTCCACATCACATGGCCACGTTTCACAACGCTTTCGATGTGTCTATGCTTTGGAAGTACATTGCAGACCCTTCGCATGTCATTGAGTTGGAACCGTTGGAGATCCAAGAGGATCTCACTTTGGTTGAAAAGCTGGTTCAAATATTGGATCGAAGAGATCAAGTCCTTCGCAACAAGACTATCCCGTTAGTCCTCGTACAATGGCAACATCATGCTTGAGAAGAGACTACATGGGAGTGCGAGGCCGAAGTCAAAGCAAAGTACCCAGGGTTGTTTGAATAGGGTTTTTTTTATGCCATGTAATTTTGCTTTGGTTTTGTAATGCAAGTAGCGTCCAAATTTTGAGGATGAAATTTTTATAAGGGAGGAGGATGTAGAACCCTGAAACTTCTTGTATATGCCTTGGAATGTGTGTCAAGACATGATGCCATGTAATCTCCAATTTCATGAAATGAGAATTGGAAACTTTGAGAATTGTTCCAAAAATGCTATAATTAATTAAATCAATTATTTAATAATGTCTATAAGCCTTAAAAAGGTCCTAGTCATGTTTAGAAGAGGTCAAAAGGGAAGTAGGATAAGTCCAAGTAGTAGGAATGGGTGAAAAATGGACTTAGTGTCAAAACCTGCAGAGAACCGATCGCTTAGTCCATATTAGTGATCAATCGGCATCTATTGACTGGTGCACTTTTTTGTATGGGCAAAAATTCCAGAGCGTGTTTTTGACCGATCGCTCGATCATGAACACCGGTCGCTTGGTAGGCGATCGATCGCTCGGTATTGACAACCGATCAATCGGTCTATCTCGTTTTGCAGAATTTCATTAAGGGCTTTTTCATCATTTGGGCGTTTCACCCTTACCTATTAAGGCTTACCCGAGCCATTAGGCATTCATACACGCTAAGGCATCAATTTGAGAGAAAGGGAGAGAGGAGAAAAGGGGATTCTAAACTAGGGTTTCCACTTGAGAAGAATCAAGAGTTCAAGGACCCTAGATCTCACCTCAAGGCTTGGATTCTTCAAATCCAATTTCAAGCAAGTGAAGGACACATTCTCCAAGCTAGGGCAGCGACTCCACGCCCATTGTGGAGGGTTTTTCCTCATCCTTTTCAAGGTCGGTACCTTTTGCTACCCTCCTAGTCATGGTTTCCTCTTTTCCTTCCTTATTCTATGTTTCCTCTAAACTATAACTATGCTATGAGTTGGGATGCATGAATGGAGATGGATGTTGGGCGAAGGATGCCATGTGTATGTGATGTGACGAATGAAATGGGAAGGGCATTGTACCAATAATGAACATACATGAGTGTTGTGAGCATTAACCCACCTAGAAATGCAAGAGTTAGGAATAAACCATAATGCACATAACAAGTGTTTAATAAAATACCACAATGAAGAAAATGATAATTATTCTTAGAAAATGCTTGAGTGAACTTCCTCACTTCCTAGAATGGCATGTTGATAGATTAAATTTTTATTAATTGATTTTATTATTGATCAAATGCAAATGTTCTCTATACCATTGTCATTCTTAAATGTACACAAAAAAAACCACGAGCAGGGCATGCATGACATGGTTTACCGAAGTTTTCAAGAATAAGGTTCTAGAGGTTGGACATATCTTACGATATGTTTTGCCTCGCTTTTGACAAGAACAAGAACAAGTATTGCGCACAAGGGAGTTTACATTTCCCTCCCTTCAACATTGAAAGAGGGGTCTCCCCTCACTCACAAGTACATATCATTGAAAGAAGGGTCTCCTTTCCCTCTCAAGTGCATCTCATTGAAAGAGGGGTCTCCCCTCCCTCCCAAGTGCGTCTCACAAGTTACATGAGCATGTTTAAATTCCAAGCAAGCACGCATTACATGACACGCATGACACGACACGCATGACAGACAAGCAAGACAGACATGACAAGTTTTTCAAGCACGAAAAGAGTAATTTAAGTCAAGTCAAGTGCACGATGATTTCAAGAGTTTTATCGGTTTTTATGTGATGCAAGCATGAATATAAACTGTTTTACTTTCCTATTCTTATATGAATTGCTTCCTGCTTTATATTTCGTTATTGTTATGCTGTGACTGTTGGTTAGCATTTGGTACACGCTGAGTATTCTATGCTCAGCCGTACGTTTATTTCGGTAAGTACTGAGGGAGCTGTAATTCCTTTCGACATCTGTGCTCCTGGCCCTTGGGTAGGAGAGGAGTATGTTGAGGAACCTATGGTGGAACCTCATGTAGATGAGTACTACTAGGTGGTAGATCCTGAGTGATTGTGGGTGAGCTTGAGAGATTATATTTATGTATTTTGGTGGGCTTGTCCGCACTTTCTTTTGTTTTTCCTTTATGTACAAAACTGAGACCATGTATATATACTTAGAGGTTTGGTTAGTCTTCCACTGTGCTATGTTAGTTTATGCTTCCGCTATTATGTCCTCTATTGTATATGCTCCGTGTATTTTGTAGGATGGTTTGTCAAGCAAGTCAAGTAAGTCATGTTAAGTCATCCAAGATTCACTCTAACTCCTAGGGTGGATTTTGGGCTGCGACAGCAGTTATAAATTAACTCATCAGATCTAAGGATCATTGAAACTATTGAATGGGAATGAGAGACCAACTATCTGATAGTATGTTTATGCAAGAGGTCTCTCATTGCATGCAATCAGTCAATGTACATTTAAGCACCCATATGTTGATGTGTAGTCTCCACTACAATAGTTTGAAATAAAACTACATCTCAACTATTGAGAACATCTTAGCATTGTGGCAGCCATATAAGTGAAGTGCCCAACTTCACCCACAGCTGTGACTATATAAAGTATAAGGAACTTGAAAGTTATATTTGACATGTGATAATCAAATCACATAACTTTCCTACAATATATCCTAAGGACCTTTATCGATATCTCATACCGTATAGATCATCTCAAGATCATGGTCAATTACCCATAATGAATATACAATAGATAAAGAAGAAGTCTCTATTAATCAAATTAAGAAGAATCTTACAATCTAAATGACTTTTTTGGGCATCATGTCTAACAAGAACATGTTGGCACTAATCTAGTCAAAAATCTTTTACGTCATCCTTCATAAGTTGTGATTGGATATGAACTTTTTGTACAGTGGTCACAATAAGGCAATTTTTTTTTGTTATTTGTTTTTTTGTCGTTAAGAAATTTCAATAAATTCTATTTGAGATTTTTTAATATGAAAATCGATCCAAGAAGGTAACCATACTAAAGAGCACACCTTCACCATCACATCTAGGAGGCAGTTCACCTAGTACCAAGTGGCAGTTCACATTATACTTTATTTGGGTGCACCAATATCATTTATCTTAGTTGTCACTGTGAGTAGGGTGAATAAACCTTCTTATTGATAGACTCAGAGTTCCCTAAATCTATGGTCTCTCGGTTATCCCTTGTATGTAGGAGATGATAGCAATTGCTATCTCTAAGGATAAGGATAAAGCCTATCCTATGTAATCTGTAATCTAAATATCTATATATTCTCAATACAAACCCAAAACAACTATTCTGGTTCTCAGCATTCTAATATGGTATCAGAGCTCATAAGCTCATGCTCAAATTAAGTTTTCCATTTTATTTTTTCAATGGTGTCATCCTCCTCTACAGATTCTTCTACTATCTCTCCACCCCTCCAATTGATAGTGCCTGCTCCTCACTTCAATGTTTCAAACATCAATGAATTTGCCTCCATCAGTGTAGCACCCCGGACTTTTCATCTTTAATGAATGGCACTCTCGTAGCTAATTGGCCGTTTTCATAGTGTAATTAATAAATAAGGGAGAAATCGGAAATTCCGAAACGTCAGAAATGTTCGTTTTCGAAAGACGGATCCAACGCAAGTTAAATCGTCGAAATCCGACGAGCGAGTCAAAAGATATGGTCAAAACAGTCCAGACATACAAAAGCACCGATCGATCGGTCCTACGCGATTTTCATAATTTTTTTAGGGGTGTTTTGGTCTTTTGGCCACTCCACCCTTATTTTTAAGGGTTGGCTCGAGCCAAAGGGGTTCATAAACACCCTTAGACATATTTTGAGAGGGAGTGAGAGAGGAGAGAAGGGGTTTTCACCCTAGGGCATCAACTTGAGAAAATCAAGGGGTTCTGGAACCCACGACCATCTATAAAGCTTGGATCTCTCAAATCCAACCTCAAGCACGTGTGGAGTCCCATTCCAAGCTAGGGCAGCGTTCTTCACGGCATTTTTCAAGGGTTTTCTTCTCTTCTTCAAGGTTAGTACACCCTACTAACTACTTTAGTAATAACCTAGGTTGTTTTAAAAGCATGGTTGTGGATTTCTTTAGTCTATTCTTTTCTTGTTTTACTTTATTAAATCCCTAAAACAAACAAGATAGAGAGGAAATTGTGGAGGGGAGATGTTAGATGTGGATGAGGCGATTGGATGCCATGTGTTGTGATGGATGTATGTTGGAAAATGCTGGAAGGGCATTGTACTCATAACGAACACACCATATGTTTGATGAAGTGTTAGAACAAGAAAAAGTATGCATAAATGATTATAATAATGTTGAACACCACATGTTTGTTAAAATGCTTGTATGAGAAGTAGTATGCTTAATTAAGTCTATAACATGCATGATTTTGGTGTTGTTCCCTAAGAGGTGAAATTGATCAAATGCTCTTTATATTGCTTACATACACACATGACTATCAATAGAAAGTGGAAATGCTATATGGAGTCCCCAAATGGTGAAACGCTTGAATAGGAAAAACATGAATAAAGAGATCTACAATGATGTCAAATGCTAGGTGTTCGTTGAAATGCATGAATTGGAATTAGAACCAAGAATATGAAGCATGAATTAGGAAGATTTTTCTCAATGGTGTACTTTTGCTAGAACACTCAATATGTTGACTTTAAAACTCACATGCCTAGAGGAAATTATAAATCCCGTATGATGTCCCTTTAATTAGTTCATGTTATTATGCTCACAAATTGTCAAGCACACGCACGCGCGCATGCACAAACCAGTTTTCTAAAATATAAGTATATGAAACAACAAGAACAAGAACAGGAACAGTCAAGCGTGAGGGGTGCTAGTTTGCGACGGACTATGAACGGCAGCTAGACATACCCAATTTCAAGAGAATATGAACTGGTCAAGAACTTGTAAGATAGTGGGACGGCCTGGGGAGCGCCACTAACCATCTGATATTCCCAAGCTACTTTGGGTGGGTGTTTAGTGGGATGGTACAAAGGGCACCACTAATAAAGAACTCGTAAGAACTTGTAAATTAGTGGGACGGCCTGGGGAGCGCCACTAACCATCTGATATTCCCAAGCTACTTTGGGTGGGTGTTTAGTGGGATGGTACAAAAGGCGCCACTAAGGATGAACTTGTAAGAACTCGTAAGATAGTGGGATGGCCCGGGGAGCGCCACTAACCATCTGATATTCCCAAGCTACTTTGGGTGGGTGTTTAGTGGGATGGTACGAAGGGCGCCACTAGTGAAGAACTCACAAGGACTTGTATGCTCACAAGAAAGTTATAAGAACTCGTAAGCTCATAAGAAAGGCTATAAGAACTCGCATAAGGAACCTACAAGACTTATAAGATATTGAAATATGTATGGTAAAGCATGAAGTTAGAGTATGATTTAATTGATTTTGTTCAGGATTATGTAACTGTTACCTTGTTTCCTTCTGCACTCTGATCATGTAACTTTATGATGAACTGTGTCCTGTATGGCATGTTAATGTTATTACTATTGTTAGCTAGTAGCTTGTACTCACTGAGTATTCCATGCTCAGCCGTACTTTTATGTCGGCAGGTACACTATATGAGATAGGGACTCTGGTCCCTTGGATCGAGGTAGCTCAGGGAGAGCAGGAGGTGATTCGGATGGTTACCCAGATATTAGGAGTCTCGGCATGTGGCCTACGGTTGGGTTGAGTGAGAGAGAGACATGTATTTTGGGTTTTTATTTCTGGGGTATTGCCTCACTTGAGTGGGTAACTCAGGTTAAGGATTTCTTGTATATGTTTTGGCTTATGTTCAGTTATTGTATACAGTTGTACTTGGGATACTGTTAAGTTATTAAAGAAAATTTCAATTCACTATTTTGGCATGCCTTGTATACTCTTGCAGGATGGTTTTAAGTGTAAGTGACGTCGCCAAAGCCTCATCTCTCCTAGGTGGGATTTTGGGGCGTTACAATCAGACTCAATGGATCAATTCATCTTTTATGGCACAGCCAGTTGATCCCCATTCTCAAATCCCAAGATCTGTTTGGTTTTGTCGCGACCCAAAACCCACCCTAGGAGTTAGAGTGAACTTTGGACGACTAATCATGGCTTACATGACTTGCTTGACAAACCAACCTGCAAAAACCCACGGAGCATATACAATAGAGGATATAAACAGCGGAAACATACTCTAACATAGCACAGCGGAAGTCTAAACAAACCTCTATGTATATACGAATCCAAGTTTACACAAAAGGAATCCAAAAGAAAGTGCGGACAGACCCGCCAAAATACATGAAGGTATATCTCTCATCTCACCCACAGCTATTCACTCAGAATCTACAACCACCTAATTGTAACCCTCTACTGGAGGTTCCTCCAAAGGTTCCTCGACGTACTCCTCTTCCACCCATGGATCAGGAGCACAAACATCAAATGGAGCAGCAGCTCCCTCAGAACCTGCCGACATAAGAAGTACAGCTGAGCATGGAATACTCAGCGGGTACCAAATACTAACCAATAGTCATAGCATAAAAATGGCAATACATAAATCAGGAGCAATTCATATATGTTAGACGGAAACAATTCATATCATACAAAGAAGTAAAGCAATTTATAATCATGCTTGTATTTCGTAGAAAGCCGATAAAACCTCTTGAAAACATCGTGCACTTACTTAATTTAAGGTACCATTTTCGTGCTTGAAAACTCATCTTGTCTATCTTGCTTGATTCTTGTATGTCGTGTCATGTCATCCATGTCATGCGTGCTTGCTTGTGATCATGTAACTTGTGAGATACACTTGTAAGATGTACTTGTGAGATGCACTTGTGAGATGCCTTGAGAGGGAAGGGAGACCCTTCTTTATGCAATGCACTTGCGAGGGAAGGGAGACCCTTCTTCATAATATGTATGTACTTGCGAGGGAAGGGAGGCCCTTCTTCATGATATGCACTTGTGAGTGAGGGGAGACCCCTCGTGGAATGTTGGTTCTTGTTCTCTTGTGAAAAGCGAGGTAAAACATATCGTAGGATATGTCCCACCTCTAACCATGTTCTTGAAAACCTCGATAAATCATGTCATGCATGCCGTGCTCGTGGGAACCGTGTACATACTTGCATTTAAATTTAAATATGACATTTGGGTAATTTCACAACACATATAACATCAATGATTGAGCAATGTAATATTCATATCATTTAGGGAAAGCAAGAAACACACTATCATAGGCCCTAGCAATATTCATAATTTATTAGGCATGCATTTCCTAATTTACAACTCACTTTATTCACCTTGGCATTTCATCAAACGTGGTGTGTTCATTATTGATTTACCCTACAACATGCTTTTCTAGATGGGTTTTACTCAAATCATACATGTATGTTCGTTATTGGAACAATGCCCTCCCCATTATAATCATCACAACACAACCATTGGCATCCAATCGCCCATTCCATCTCCATTCACCATTCGCAACCATCCATCTCATAGAACATGTGTCGCGCCCCAAAATACCCCCTAGGAGTTAAGGGATACTTTAGAGGTGACTACGTGTACCTGTCAAACCATCCTGTAATGCAAGAGGCTAAACATAATATAATACAATGATAATCAGAGCGCGGAAACTAAACATAAGTGCGGAAGCATAAGCCAACTTTTTCTTTTCTTCTATAACTCCATATAGTATTCCAAGTTAACATATACTAAATACAATCAAAGTAAAGGTGGACATGCCCACCTATCAAAATACAAAAAGGAACTCTCTAACCCTCTCCTCTCAACAGTAGTCGAGGTATGGCCACACATCCAAGTCCCCATCCTCCTGAGACTGCCATGGGATAGGTGGCTCCCTCTCCTCTACATACTCCTCCTCGACCCAAGGCTCGGGGTCGAGGACATCCACAGTACCTGCCGACATAAAAGTACGGCTGAGCATGGAATACTCAGCGAGTACAGACTACTAGCTAACCATAACAATAGCGAAAGCATAACAACAGTGAGCAATACAAGATATTAATTTAAAGCAATAGTGAAAGCATAAGATACATAGCCATATCTTGACATGCGTGTATGAATGCAAAAACCTCGGTAAAACTCATGTCTCGGAAACCTTTTTCATGTCTCGGTCAAATCATGTATGTGTGTCGTGTCTTGTCTTGTTTTTCACGTTTTGATTTGTTCTTGACTTGTATACTTGTGAGCCAGAGGCTAGCACCCTTCCTTAGCCTACCAACCTCCTTGTCATGTTCTTGTTCCATTTCTCTTGTGAGCCAGAGGCTAGCACCCTTCCTTGGGCCTACCAACCTCCTTATCATGTTCTTGTTCCATTTCTCTTGTGAGCCAGAGGCTAGCACCCTTCCTTGGGCTACCAACCTCCTTGTCATGTTCTTGTTCCATTTCTCTTGTGAGCCAGAGGCTGGCACCCTTCCTTGGGCTACCAACCTCCTTGTCATGTTCTTGTTCCATTTCTCTTGTGAGCCAGAGGCTCGCACCCTTCCTTGTTTGCTTTATTATGCACAATTACTCTTGAAAAACCTAATTCATGCATGCATGCGTGCTTGTGTGCTTGTCAATAGTGGAAATCATGATGACATACTTGGATGGGCGGATCACATGAATATGGCGTTTCAATCCCTAACATAGTGGTATGAAAATTTAGGCAACATATAGCACATTTGAGCAATTTATCATTCCTAAGAAAATTTACACAATTTCTATTTCCATTTTCTTCATTAAGTCCATTTATCCCTTGTTTAGTCATTTTATCAAACACACGGTGGGCCACATTTCTTAGTCCTTCCATTTCCCTTATTTAGTGCGTATTTTTCATCAAGACATCAAGGTACATTCGTTATTTGTAAAGTGCCCATCTTCCATTTTTCCATTTCACACATCACACAACATCCATACGGCATCCAATCGCCTCAATCGACATCCCATCCACACATCCATACCTTTTTCTTATCTTGTTTATATTTAGTGGAGATGATACATTTTATAAGGAAGAAAACATACTACCAAGAGTCACATTTCACAATAGAAAATCTAGACTATTGCTAAGGGAAGTTAGTAGGGTGTACTAACCTTGAATCAAGGCTTGATCCTTGGTAGGGACCTTGATTGAAGCTCCAACTTGAAAGATGAAGCCTTTGCTTGAAAGAAGCTTGAGTTGGGGGAAAAAATCCCTTTCAAAAACGTGAGTGAGGGCTGCCCTAGCTTTGAGAATGCACCCCACCCGAGCTTGAGTTGAAATCTTGAAGAAAACGTGCTTGGGGACGATCTAGGGTCTTCACCCCTTTGATTTCTTCTTCAAAAGTAACCTAGGTTTAGGAAACCCTTTTCTCTTCTCTCTTATCTCCCAAATCTCTCTAAGTATAGTGAATGATGCCCTAAGGCTCGGGCAAACCTTAAGGAGAAAGGGTTTAACCCCCAAAAGATGAAAAAGCCCTTAATGAAAATTCTGAAAAACATGAAGACCGAGCGATCGGTGGTTATGACCGATCGATCGGTTGCCTACCGAGCGATCGGTGTTTATGACCGATCGACCCGTCAAAAACTCACTCTCTGGAAAATTTTCCCATACAAAATTTCTGACCGTGCGATAGCTACCGATCGATCGGTTATGGACCGATCGATCGCTGACTGGACCGAGCGATCGGTGCTCTGTATGTCTGGACTGTTTTGACCATATCTTTTGACTCGCTCGTCGGATTTCGACGATTCAACTTGCGTTGGATCCGTCTTTCGAAAACGAACATTTTTGACGTTTTCCGATTTCTCCCTTATTTATTAATTAGACTACGAAAACGGCCAATTAGCTACGAAAGTGCCATTCATTAAAGATGAAAAAGTTCGGGGTGCTACAACATGTGTAAATGAAAGAAAATCAAAAGAATAAAGGGAAAAGAGGAACTATAACTAGGAGGGTAGTAAGAAGTACCGACCTTGAAGAAATGAGGAAGAAACCCCTTCCAAAAACGACTGTGAGGTGCTGCCCTAGCTTGGGGAACGCTCTCCACGAGTGCTTGAGCCGTGATCTTGGAGAAAAACCGGACTTGAAGTGATCTAGGGTCTCAAAACCCCTTTGATTCTTCTCCAAACGCAAAACCCTAGCTTAGGAAACCCTTTCTCCTCTCTTCTAATCCCCCAAATCCTCTAAGTGTTGAGAATGAGCCCTAAAGGCTCGGGTTGAACTCTTAAGGTAAGAGTGAACCGACCAAAAGACCATAATACCCTTACTGAAATTTCTGCAAAAACACGTGTGTCGAACACGTTGAGCTGTGAATAGTACCAAACACGTTGTGCTGTGAATAGGGCCAAACACGTTGTGCTGTGAATAGTGCTGAACACGTTGTCCGTTGTGAATAGTGCTGAACACGTTGTCCGTTGTGAATAGTGCTGAACTCGTTGTGCTGTGAATAGTGCTGAACACGTTGTGCTGTGAATAGTGCTGAACACGTTGTGCTGTGAATAGTGCTAAACACATTGTCTGTTGTGAATAGTACTGAACACGTTGTCCATTGTGAATAGTGCTGAACTCGTTGTGCTATGAATAGTGCTGAACACGTTGTCCGTTGTCTTATGTACAACGTGCCCGTCGTGAGCTGCACAACATACACGTTGTCTGTTGCACAACGGATGTACAACGTATACGATATCAGAGTACGTTGTCTGTGCCTTATCAGAGCACGTTGTCAGAGCACGTTATCAGAGCTACGTCCTTAGTGCATAACCGAGCTACGTCCTTAGTGCATAACCGAGCTACGATTGCCTGCAGGTCCAGACTATTTTGGCCATATCTTTTGACTCGTTCGTCTGATTTTGATGATTCAACTTGCGTTGGGTTCTGTAGCACCCCAGACTTTTTCATCCTTAATGAATACCACCTTCATAGCTAATTGGCCGTTTTTATAGCCTAATTAATAAATAAGGGAGAAATCGGAAATTCCGAAACGTCAGAAATGTTCGTTTTCGAAAGACGGATCCAACGCAAGTTGAATCATCGAAATCCGACAAGCGAGTCAAAAGATATGGTCAAAACAGTCCAGACATACAGAAGACCGATCGCTCGGTCCAGTCAGCGATCGATCGGTCCATAACCGATCGATCGGTAGCTATCGCACGGTCAGAAATTTTGTATGGGGAAATTTTCCAGAGAGCATGTTTTTGACCGGTCGCTCGGTCAAGAACACCGATCGCTCGGTAGGCAACCGATCGATCGGTCATAACCACCGATCGCTCGGTCTTCGCGTTTTTGCAGAAATTTCAGGAAGGGCTTTATCATCTTTTGGGGGTTAAACCCTTTCTCCTTAAGGCTTGCCCGAGCCTTAGGGCATCATTCACTATACTTAGAGAGATTTGGGAGATAAGAGAGAAGAGAAAAGGGTTTCCAAAACCTAGGTTGCTTTTGGAGAAGAAATCAAAGGGGTGAAGACCCTAGATCGTCCCCAAGCACGTTTTCTTCAAGATTTCAACTCAAGCTCGTGTGGAGGTGCATTCTCCAAGCTAGGGCAGCACTCACTCACGTTTTGAAAGAGGTTTCTTCCCCCAACTCAAGTCCCCTTCAAGCAAAGGCTTCCTCCTTCCAAATAGAGCTTCTATTTCAAGGTTTCTTCAAGATCAAACCTTGATCTAAGGTTAGTACACCCTACTAACTTTCCCTAGCAATAACCTAGGTTTTCTAGTGTAAATGGTGATTATATATATTATGCTTTTCCTTCCCTATGCATTGTATTAACTCAACAAATATAAACAAGATAAGGGAATGGAATAAATGTGTGGATGGGATGTCGATTGAGGCGATTGGATGCCGTATGGATGTTGTGTGATGTGTGAAAAGGAAAATGGAAGATGGGCACTTTACAAATAACGAATGTACCTTGATGTCTTGATGAAAAATACGCACTAAATAAGGGAAATGGAAGGACTAAGAAATGTGGCCCACCGGGTGTTTGATAAAATGACTAAACAAGGGATAAATGGACTTAATGAAGAAAATGGAAATAGAAATTGTGTAAATGTTCTTAGAAATGATAAATTGCTCAAATGTGCTATATGTTGCTTAAATTTTCATACCACTATGTTAAGGATTGAAATGCCATAGTCATGTGATCCGCCCATTCAAGTATGTCATCATGATTACCACTATTGACAAGCACACAAGCACGCATGCATGCATGAAACCGGGTTTTTCCAAGATTGTATTGTATAAGAAATGGAACAAGAACATGACAAGGAGGTTGGTAGCCCAAGGAAGGGTGCTAGCCTCTGGCTCACAAGAGAAAGGAAACAAGAACATGACAAGGAGGTTGGTAGCCCAAGGAAGGGTGCTAGCCTCTGGCTCACAAGAGAAACGGAACAAGAACATGACAAGGAGGTTGGTAGCCCAAGGAAAGGTGCTAGCCTCTGGCTCACAAGAGAAATGGAACAAGAACATGACAAGGAGGTTGGTAGCCCAAGGAAGGGTGCTAGCCTCTGGCTCACAAGTATACAAGTCAAGAACAAATCAAGACATGAAATACAAGACAAGACACGACACACATATATGAGTTTTACCGAGGTTTTTGCATTCATATACGCATGTCAAGATATGGCTATGTATCTTATGCTTTCACTATTGCTTTAAATTAATATCTTGTATTGCTCACTGTTGTTATGCTTTCGCTATTGTTATGGTTAGCTAGTAGTTTGTACTCGCTGAGTATTCCATGCTCAGCCGTACTTTTATGTCGGCAAGTACTGTGGATGTCCTCGACCCCGAGCCTTGGGTCGAGGAGGAGTATGTAGAGGAGAGGGAGCCACCTATCCCATGGCAGTCTCAAGAGGATGGGGACTTGGATGTGTGGCCATACCTCGACTACTGTTGAGAGGAGAGTGTTAGAGAGTTCCTTTTTGTATTTTGATAGGTGGGCATGTCCACCTTTACTTTGATTGTATTTAGTATATGTTAACTTGGAATACTATATGGAGTAATAGAAGAAAAGAAAAAGTTGGCTCATGCTTCCGCACTTAAGTTTAGTTTCCGCGCTCTGATTATCATTGTATTATATTATGTTTAGCCTCTTGCATTACAGGATGGTTTGGCAGGTACACGTAGTCACCTCTAAAGTATCCCTTAACTCCTAGGGGGTATTTTGGGGCGTGACATAAGTGGTATCAGAGCCCTAGGTATTAGAGTCCCTAGGGTCACTTAGATGATTGAACAAGTTATTAGAATCACCTTAGAGAGTTGTATTCCAAGTATAGACTAACAAGTTAGTCTTAGTCCAAATGGGTTGAACTTCAACCGAACATAGAGTCCTACACTAGGAACACGGATTGTATGTTTTGCTATTGTGTTATATACCATGTGTACATTATTGGTGTTATACTTATTAAATGTGCTTGATGAATATGTATTGAGTGAATTGCGAAAAATTGTACTAAATGCGTATCCAAGTTAGACTCATGCTGTATTGTCGTTCTCAGGAGAAATCATGAGACGCAATACCCGGGGTCGCGGGTACAACACGAGGGGTAATGGAGGTGATGCTCCATCGGGTGATGATCAGCCCGACTTTGCCCAAGCATTCGCATCCATAGCCGAGACTTTGGCTTTGTTGGCGGCAAGGCAACCGGCCACCCCGCCTAATGCGGCACTTATACCGGCTCCTCCTAACCGAGCCCAAGCCGGGATAGAAGCTTTCCGGAGGATGAGGCCTCCAACTTTTTGTGGAAGCATTGATCCACTTGTTGCCGAGGGTTGGATTCGGCAACTTGAGAAGATATTCTCGGTTTTGGCACCTACGGAAGTAGAGAGGGTCACATGGGCTGCCTTTATGCTTGAAGGCGAGGCCGACCATTGGTGGAAGTCTGCACTTCGGACCCGAGAGTTGACCCGGCAAGGCCAAGAATGGACATGGGGAGAATTCTTGGACGTTTTCTACAAGAAATACTTTCCGGTTGGGATGAAAGAAAAGAAAGAAATTGAATTTATTACCTTGGAGCAAGGTAATATGTCTGTAGCGGCTTACGAAGCCAAGTTCTCAGAGCTATCTCGATTTGCTCCACACATGATAGCTACCGAGGCTATGAAGGCCCGGAAATTCGAGAGGGGGTTGAAGGCCTACCTCAAGGATCGTGTCTCAATGTTCCGACATGAGACATATTCAGAAGTTGTGGACAAGGCATTGTTGGCCGAGTCGAATTCCGAAGAGTTCTTTAAGAGAAGAGGAATAGAGAAGGGACAGTCTAGTAGTTCAGGGGAGAAGAGAGCTAGGACTATGTCTTATCAGTTCGCAGGGCCGGCTCAGTCACAGAGGATGTACTCTGCACCACAGGCTCTCCGCCCTTTGGCTCCACCGGCCTTTCGCCCGGCTACCTCGTATGCTCCTCGCCCCGCAGTGACTCAGGCTACGGGTTATACTCCTCCCACTTATTCACATGATGTCTGCACCCTTTGTGGAAGGAGGCATCCAGCAGGGGAATGTCGGAAGGCTACAGGAGGCTGTTTTCATTGTGGCGACCAGGGCCACATGATTCGGGATTGTCCCCGACGTCTATTGCCAGCTCAGTCTTCGGGGAGCAGGCCCCCGATTAGGCAGACATCTCAGCCTAGCTCTTCTCAGGCTTCGAGGGCCTCACAGTCTACCCGGCCTCCTCGCCCAGCCACTCAGGGTCGAGTTTTTGCTCTATCGGAGAGAGACGCACGTGCATCCGACGATGTCGTGCAAGGTACGCGAGAATTTTGAGTTTAAGTTGTATAAAATTTCTATGGTTTGTTATGCGGTTATTTATACTAAGGGTTACCTATGTATGATGCTTGTTACTATTTGAAATCTACTGATATTAGTTACTTAATCGCACAGGTGCTTTATTAGTGAACGAGTGTCTCGCTCGAGTGTTGATAGACACAGGATCTACTCACTCTTTTGTCTCCCCAAGTTTTGCAAAGGGCTTTTCGACTGAGGCTACTCCGTTGGAGCGGGAGTTGACCATTGCAACTCCACTCGGCAAGTCAGTTGATACGGACAAGATATTCAGGGATAGTGTGGTTCAAGTGGAGGAGAATGAACTGTTAGCCGATCTTATCGTCCTGGATTTCCAAGATTTAGACTTTGACGTCATTCTTGGTATGGATTGGTTGGCAAACCATCACGGGCATGTTGCGTGTTTTGAAAAGATGGTGAATTTCAAGCCGGAAGGGGGTAAGCCTTTTCACTTTCGAGGATTAAGAGAGAGGGACATTGCTCGCCTCGCAGCCTTGAGTATAGCACACCCAGAAGCACAAAACTCATCGGCTATTCCAGTTGTGAGTGAGTTCTTAGATGTGTTCCTGGAAGAACTTCCCGGATTACCTCCTGATAGAGAGATTGAGTTCGCTATAGAGCTTACTCCGGGCACCGCTCCGATTTCAAGGGCACCATATAGAATGGCCCCTATAGAGCTTGAAGAATTAAAGAAGTAGATTGAGGAGTTACAACAACTTGGTTTCATCCAACCAAGTGTCTCGCCGTGGGGAGCTCCGGTTCTCTTTGTGAAGAAGAAGGACGGGTCTATGAGGATGTGTATAGACTACCGTCAGTTGAACAAGGTAACTATCAAGAATCGTTATCCCTTGCCAAGGATTGACGACTTGTTCGACCAACTAAAGGGAGCGAGATTCTTCTCCAAAATTGATCTTAGATCGGGGTATCATCAATTAAGGATCAAGGCGGAAGATGTTCCGAAGACGGCTTTCAGGACTCGGTATGGGCATTACGAGTTCCTTGTCATGCCTTTTGGGCTGACGAATGCACCGGCGGCATTCATGGATTTGATGAACCGGGTGTTCCGATCTTACTTGGATCGATGCGTGATTGCATTCATTGATGACATTTTGGTGTATTCCCAGACGCGGGAAGATCACGCACGAGACCTCCGTCTTGCTCTGGAGATGTTGAGAGAGCATAGGCTATATGCCAAGTTGAGTAAGTGCGAGTTCTGGCTAGAGAAAGTCGCATTTCTTGGACACGTGGTGTCGGCCGAGGGTATTTCTGTAGATCCAGCCAAGGTTGAGGCAGTCATGAGTTGGGAGAGGCCCAAGAGCGTTACGGAGATACGTAGTTTCCTCGGATTGGCAGGCTACTACCGGAGATTTGTGGAGGGATTCTCCAGTTTGGCTGCACCTCTCACCTACTTGACAAGAAAAAGTGCAAAGTTCAGTTGGAGTGACCGATGTGAAGTAAGTTTCCAAGAGTTGAAGAAACGCCTCACCACAGCCCCTGTCCTTACCGTGCCATCCGGACATGGTGGTTATGAGGTATATAGCGATGCTTCGCATATCGGACTTGGGTGTGTCCTTATGCAGCATAAGAAAGTCATTGCCTACGCATCAAGACAATTGAAGGAGCATGAAAAGAATTACCCCACTCATGACTTAGAACTCGCCGCAGTTGTGTTTGCATTGAAGATTTGGCGACATTTTCTTTATGGGGAACAATTTGAGGTATTCACAGATCATAAAAGCCTTAAGTATTTGTTTTCCCAGAAAGAGTTGAACCTGAGGCAAAGAAGATGGGTAGAATTTTTGAAAGACTATGAGTGCTCCATTCAATACCACCCGGGCAAGGCAAATGTAGTAGCCGATGCTCTTAGCCGGAAGCCTACTGGACTTTTGGCGCATATGATACTGAAGGAGTGGAGATTGCTGGAGGATGCATCCAACCTCGACATCAGTTTTAGTCTCCCTACCTATGGGCCGGTAATGGCTAGCATCACAGTTAGGCCATTTATGTTGAGCATGATCCAGGAGTTGCAGGAAATGGATGCCGAACTACTTCCTTGTCGAGACAAGTCAGTTAAAAGTGGCAGTAAGGACTTTACGGCGAGGGAAGATGGAATTATCACTTTTAAGGGAAGAGTGTGTGTCCCAGCCGATGAGAAGCTGAAGCGAGAAATCTTGTACGAGGCTCACCGGTCCAAGTACACCGTTCACCCCGGGGGTACCAAAATGTATAGGGACTTGAAGAAGCATTTTTGGTGGCGGAACATGAAGCGAGAAATAGCGGAGTATGTGTCTAAATGCTTGGTGTGCCAACAAGTCAAAGCCGAACACAGGAGACCGGCTGGACTTTTGCAGTCCCTCCCTATTCCCGAGTGGAAATGGGAACATATCTCTATGGACTTTATCGTGGGATTGCCGAAGACGGTCAAGAAGACCGATGCTATATGGGTAGTTATTGATAGACTCACGAAGTCCGCTCATTTCTTACCGTACCGGACTACATTCAACTCCAATCAGTTAGCGGAGCTATACATCAAGGAAATAGTCCGATTACACGGGGTGCCAGTGAGTATTGTGTCGGATAGAGACTCAAGATTCACATCCAGGTTTTGGAAAAGTTTTCAAGGTGCAATGGGCTCCCGATTAGACTTTAGCACAGCTTTCCACCCACAGACCGACGGGCAAACCGAGAGGGTGAATCAGGTTATTGAAGATATGTTCCGAGCATGTATGCTAGACTTCAAGGGAAGTTGGGAAGATCACCTACCTTTGGTGGAATTCGCTTACAACAATAGTTATCAAGAAAGCATACAAATGGCGCCCTTCGAGGCTTTGTACGGAAGGAGTTGCAGATCCCCGTTGTATTGGGATGAAGTGGGAGAAAGAAAGATTTTGGGCCCCGAGTTGATTGAACGAACCGCGGATAGGGTCAAGCTTATACGGGAGAGGTTGAAGACAGAAAAGCTATGCCGACAACCGAAGGAGGGATCTTGAATTCCGAGTCGGCGATTTTGTGTTTGTAAGGATTTCACCGACCAAAGGTGTTATGCGATTCGGGAAGAGAGGCAAGCTTAGCCCGAGATATGTGGGTCCGTTCGAGATCATTACTCGAGTTGGCAAGGTGGCTTACCGTGTTGCTTTGCCCGCTCACATGGCGGCGGTCCACAACGTGTTTCATATCTCCCAGCTTCGGAAGTACATCCCGGATCCTTCTCACGTCATCGAGCTTGATCCGGTTGAGATTCGAGAGGATCTCACTTTGGTTGAGAAGCCGGTTCATATTTTGGATCGAAGAGACCAAGTACTTCGCAACAAGACTATTCCGCTAGTTCTCGTGCAATGGCAACATCACGCTCGAGAAGAGGCTACATGGGAACGTGAGGCCGAAGTCAAGGCGAAGTACCCCGAGTTGTTTGAATGATTTTATGTATGACTTGTAATTTTGTTTCAAATTGTTATGCTAAGTTGTTTAAATTGTAAAGCACGCATTGTCCAAATTTCGAGGACGAAATTTTTGTAAGGGGGGGAGAATGTAGCACCCCAGACTTTTTCATCCTTAATGAATACCACCTTCATAGCTAATTGGCCGTTTTTATAGCCTAATTAATAAATAAGGGAGAAATCGGAAATTCCGAAACATCAGAAATGTTCGTTTTTGAAAGACGGATCCAACGCAAGTTGAATCGTCGAAATCCGACAAGCGAGTCAAAAGATATGGTCAAAACAGTCCAGACATACAGAAGACCGATCGCTCGGTCCAGTCAGCGATCGATCGGTCCATAACCGATCGATCGGTAGCTATCGCACGGTCAGAAATTTTGTATGGGGAAATTTTCCAGAGAGCATGTTTTTGACCGGTCACTCGGTCAAGAACACCGATCGCTCAGTAGGCAACCGATCGATCGGTCATAACCACCGATCGCTCGGTCTTCGCGTTTTTGCAGAAATTTCAGTAAGGGCTTTATCGTCTTTTGGGGGTTAAACCCTTTCTCCTTAAGGCTTGCCCGAGCCTTAGGGCATCATTCACTATACTTAGAGAGATTTGGGAGATAAGAGAGAAGAGAAAAGGGTTTCCTAAACCTAGGTTGCTTTTGGAGAAGAAATCAAAGGGGTGAAGACCCTAGATCGTCCCCAAGCACGTTTTCTTCAAGATTTCAACTCAAGCTCGTGTGGAGGTGCATTCTCCAAGCTAGGGCAGCACTCACTCACGTTTTGAAAGAGGTTTCTTCCCCCAACTCAAGTCCCCTTCAAGCAAAGGCTTCCTCCTTCCAAATAGAGCTTCTATTTCAAGGTTTCTTCAAGATCAAACCTTGATCTAAGGTTAGTACACCCTACTAACTTTCCCTAGCAATAACCTAGGTTTTCTAGTGTAAATGGTGATTATATATATTATGCTTTTCCTTCCCTATGCATTGTATTAACTCAACAAATATAAACAAGATAAGGGAATGGAATAAATGTGTGGATGGGATGTCGATTGAGGCGATTGGATGCCGTATGGATGTTGTGTGATGTGTGAAAAGGAAAATGGAAGATGGGCACTTTACAAATAACGAATGTACCTTGATGTCTTGATGAAAAATACGCACTAAATAAGGGAAATGGAAGGACTAAGAAATGTGGCCCACCGGGTGTTTGATAAAATGACTAAACAAGGGATAAATGGACTTAATGAAGAAAATGGAAATAGAAATTGTGTAAATGTTCTTAGAAATGATAAATTGCTCAAATGTGCTATATGTTGCTTAAATTTTCATACCACTATGTTAAGGATTGAAATGCCATAGTCATGTGATCCGCCCATTCAAGTATGTCATCATGATTACCACTATTGACAAGCACACAAGCACGCATGCATGCATGAAACCGGGTTTTTCCAAGATTGTATTGTATAAGAAATGGAACAAGAACATGACAAGGAGGTTGGTAGCCCAAGGAAGGGTGCTAGCCTCTGGCTCACAAGAGAAAGGAAACAAGAACATGACAAGGAGGTTGGTAACCCAAGGAAGGGTGCTAGCCTCTGGCTCACAAGAGAAACGGAACAAGAACATGACAAGGAGGTTGGTAGCCCAAGGAAAGGTGCTAGCCTCTGGCTCACAAGAGAAATGGAACAAGAACATGACAAGGAGGTTGGTAGCCCAAGGAAGGGTGCTAGCCTCTGGCTCACAAGTATACAAGTCAAGAACAAATCAAGACATGAAATACAAGACAAGACACGACACACATATATGAGTTTTACCGAGGTTTTTGCATTCATATACGCATGTCAAGATATGGCTATGTATCTTATGCTTTCACTATTGCTTTAAATTAATATCTTGTATTGCTCACTGTTGTTATGCTTTCGCTATTGTTATGGTTAGCTAGTAGTTTGTACTCGCTGAGTATTCCATGCTCAGCCGTACTTTTATGTCGGCAGGTACTGTGGATGTCCTCGACCCCGAGCCTTGGGTCGAGGAGGAGTATGTAGAGGAGAGGGAGCCACCTATCCCATGGCAGTCTCAAGAGGATGGGGACTTGGATGTGTGGCCATACCTCGACTACTGTTGAGAGGAGAGTGTTAGAGAGTTCCTTTTTGTATTTTGATAGGTGGGCATGTCCACCTTTACTTTGATTGTATTTAGTATATGTTAACTTGGAATACTATATGGAGTAATAGAAGAAAAGAAAAAGTTGGCTCATGCTTCCGCACTTATGTTTAGTTTCCGCGCTCTGATTATCATTGTATTATATTATGTTTAGCCTCTTGCATTACAGGATGGTTTGGCAGGTACACGTAGTCACCTCTAAAGTATCCCTTAACTCCTAGGGGGTATTTTGGGGCGTGACAGGTTCGTACTTCAAAAAGGAACATTTCTGACATTTTGGAATTTCCAATTTCTTCCTTATTTATTAATTATACCTCTTTAAATGCAAAATGGTAACGAAAGTGTTATGCATTAAATGTGAAAAGGTCCGAGGCTTTACATCCTCCCCCCGTTACAAAAATTTCGTCCTCGAAATTTAGACGCTACTTGCATTACAAACCAAAAATAAAATTACAAGTCATATACAAACTTATACAAAAACTCATTCACTTAACTCTGAGTACTTTGCTTTGACTTCGGCTTCACGCTCCCATGTAGCTTCTTCCCGAGCATGGTGTTGCCATTGCACAAGAACCAAAGGGATTGTCTTGTTGCGAAGCACCTGATCTCTTCGATCCAAAATCTGAACCGGCTTTTCAATCAAGGTGAGGTCCTCTCGAATCTCCAACGGTTCCAAGTCTATGACATGCGAAGGATCCGCAATGTACTTCCGAAGCATAGACACATGGAAGACGTTGTGAACTGCGGCCATGTGAGGTGGGAGAGCTACCTTGTAAGCAACCTCACCAACTCGTGTGATAATCTCAAAAGGCCCAACATACCGAGGACTGAGCTTGCCTCGCTTTCCAAATCTCATAATCCCTTTGCTCGGAGATACTTTCACAAAAACTTGATCCCCTACTTGAAATTCCAAGTCCCTACGGCGTGTGTCCGCATAACTTTTCTGGCGATCTTGAGCGGCTTTCAATCAATCCCGAATGATCTTAACTGTGTTTGCAGTTTGCTGAATCAACTCCGGACCAAGTACTTTCCTTTCTCCTACCTCATCCCAATAGAGAGGAGACCTACAACTTCGCCCATACAAGGCCTCAAATGGTGCCATTTGGATACTTGCCTGATAGCTGTTATTATAGGCGAATTCAACCAAAGGCAAGTGCTCTTCCCAACTGCCTCTAAAATTCAACATACAAGCCCGAAGCATGTCTTCAATGACTTGGTTCACTCTCTCGGTTTGTCCATCCGTCTGTGGATGAAAAGCGGTGCTAAAATCAAGTCGGGAACCCATAGCCTCTTGGAAACTTTTCCAAAATCTTGACGTGAATCTTGGATCCCGATCCGACATAATACTGACGGGCACTCCGTGCAACCTCACCACTTCCTTGATGTTTAGAGCGGCTAACTGACTAGAGTTGAAAGTAGTTCGATAGGGTAAGAAATGTGCGGACTTTGTCAGACGATCCACTACAACCCAAATCGCATCTGAGCCCCTTGCCGTCTTTGGCAAGCCAACTATGAAATCCATGGATATGTTCTCCCATTTCCACTCGGGAATCGGAAGGGACTGTAATAGACCTGCGGTTCGCATGTGTTCTGCTTTTACCTGTTGACACACCAAGCACCGTGCTACATATTCCGCAACCTCCCTCTTCATATTCCGCCACCAAAAGTGACTCTTGAGGTTCCGGTACATCTTTGTACCCCCTGGATGCACTGTGTACTTCGAACGGTGTGCTTCATCCAAAATCTCTCTCCGAAGATCTGCATTGGCTGGGACGTACAGCCTTCCCTTGAATGTGATAGCACCCCGACTAGTGAGAGAGAAGTCCTCACTACCCTTAGCAACTTCCTTGTCCCGATAAGCCAACAATTCAGCATCCGTGGCTTGGTATTCTTGGATCAAATCTATAATGTATGGCCGAACCCTGACATTTGCCAAGATGGGACTACGAATAGAGTCATTCACACTAATGTCCAGATTTGCCAAGTCTTCAAGTAGCTTCCATTCCTGCACTAACATGCATGCTAATAACCCCGGAGGTCTTCTACTCAAAGCATCGGCCACTACATTCGCTTTACCTAGGTGGTATTGAATGGTACAATCATAGTCTTTCAAAAATTCCATCCAACGCCTTTGCCTTAGATTCAATTCCTTTTGGGAAAAGAGGTACTTGAGGCTCTTGTGGTCCGTGAACACATAGAATTCCACCCCGTATAAGTAATGTCGTCAGATCTTGAGTGCAAACACGACTGCGGCAAGCTCTAAGTCGTGCGTGGGGTAATTCTTCTCATGCTCCTTCAATTGCCTCGATGCATAGGCAATGACTTTCTTGTACTGCATGAGTACACACCCAAGTCCAACGTGTGAGGCATCACTATACACCTCATACCCATAAGGTCTAGATGGCACAGTAAGGACAGGGGCTGTAGTAAGCCTCTTCTTCAGTTTCGTGAAACTGATCTCGCACTTATCACTCCATACAAACTTGGCGTTCTTCCTTGTCAGGTAAGTAAGTGGTGCTGCAAGGCTAGAGAAACCCTCTACGAATCTCCTGTAATAGCCTGCCAACCCAAGAAAGCTGCGTATCTCCGTGACACTCTTGGGCCTCGCCCAACTCATGACTGCCTCTATCTTCTTTTGATCCACTGAAATGCCTTCCGCTGATACAACGTGGCCTAGGAATGCCACCTCTTCCAACCAAAACTCACACTTGCTAAGTTTGGCGTATAGCTTGTGCTCTCTTAGCATTTCCAAAGCAAGGCATAGGTCGCTTGTGTGATCTTCCCGTGTCTGGGAATAGACCAAAATGTCATCAACAAATACAATCACGCACCTATCAAGATATGGCCGGAACACCCGGTTCATCAAATCCATAAAGGATGCCGGTGCGTTCGTGAGTCCAAAAGGCATCACCAAGAACTCGTAGTATCCATACCGAGTCCTGAAAGCAGTTTTGGGAACATCTTCCACCTTAATCTTCAACTGGTGATAACCCGATCGAAGGTCTATCTTCGAGAAAAATCTCGCTCCCTTCAACTGATCGAACAAGTCATCAATCCTAGGCAAGGGATACCTATTCTTTATAGTGAATTTGTTCAATTGCCTGTAATCGACGCACATCCGCATCGAGCCATCTTTCTTCTTAACAAACAACACCGGGGCACCCCACGGTGAGACACTTGGTCGAATGAAACCAAGACCTTGTAATTCTTCCAACTGGGTCTTTAACTCTTTGAGTTCAATAGGGGCCATTCTATACGGAGCCCTGAAGACAGGAGCTATGCCTGGTGTAAGCTCGATCACAAACTCAATCTCCCTGTCTGGAGGCAATCCTGGCAACTCCTCTGGAAATACATCCAGGAACTCACTCACAACCGGAATAGTCGATGAGTCCTTTGCCTCGGGGTTAGCTAAGCTCAACGCCGCAAAACGAGCAATATATCTATTTTTCAACCCGCGAAAGTGGAATGGTTTTCCTTCTACTGGCTTGAAGAGTACCATTTTCTCAAAGCAAGCTACATGACCATGATGTGCTGCTAACCAATCCATTCCCAATATAACATCAAAGTCTTGGAATCCAAGGACGATGAGATCAACCGCCAACTCGTGGCTTCCAACTTGGACCACACTATCTCTATACACTTTATCTGCCAATACTGTTTTGCCTAGAGGAGTCGAAATGGCTAACTCCGGTTCTAGCTGAATTGGCTCTACAGAAAAGCCTTCTGAAAAACTCGGTGAAACAAATGAATGAGTAGACCCGGTATCAATCAACACTCGAGCCAAATACTCATTGACTAGTAGGGTTCCTGAAATTTTAACTAGCGGAGTTAATCCATGCATCAACAGTGTATACATGTAGGTATATATACATATATAACATGCCAAGTACGTACACAATCAATTTATACTTAACAGTTTAATTTACGGATAATTAAATAAGCTACAACTGCCTACCTTGCACTACATCGTCAGATGCAAGTGCATCACCCTCTGTTAAGGCAAAAACTCACCCCTGGTTCGCCTGGCGAGACTGAGGTGTAGACCGGGTAGTCTGAGATGACGCCTGATATGATCCTGCTGGGCGTGCTGGTGGCCTAATCCCCTGAGACTGGCCTGGTAAATGCCGACTGGGGCAATCCCTGATCATATGGCCCTGGCGACCATAATGAAAACATCCACCCGATGCTCTTCGACAATCTCCTGCCGGGTGCCTTCGGTCGCATGAAGTGCAGACCTCGTGTGTATAAGTCGGAGGGGCGGGGGTGGAGCATACCTCATCGTTTGAGGTGCAACAGGCCGTGGGGCCAGAAGAGCCTGAGGTCGCGGTGCCTGAGGCACATACTGACGTGGAGCTGGAGGCGCATAAGATGACCTCATCGGTGGTGCTGGACACGCATACTGATAAGGGCCGGTAGGAGCCCGCCTCTCTAGAGGTGCTGAACTACTGGATTGGCCTCTCGTCAATTCCCTCTTCTTGGACACCGCCTCAGAGTTGATCTCAACCAACAAGGCTTTATCTACCACTTTAGCGTAAGTGGCGTGCCTAAAGACCGATACTTTATCCATGATGACATCCTTGAGTCCTTGCTCAAACCTCCTCGCCTTCATTGCCTCGGTGGCAATCATATGTGTCGCGAAGCGTGATAGCTCCGAGAACTTGGCCTCATAAGCGGCCACAGACATCGAACCTTGCTCAAGGTTGATGAATTCTCTCTCTGTCTTTTCCCGTGCTCTAATCGGAAAATACTTCTTGTAAAAAGTATCTTTGAACTCCTCCCAAGTCCAAGGTTGACCCTGCATGGTCAAATCTCGCGTCCTCAATGCGGACAACCACCAATGGTGGGCTTTACCTTCTAGCATGAAAACTGCCCATGCTACTCTATCCTCCTCTGTAGGCGAGAGGACCGCAAAGATCTTCTCCATCTGGAGGATCCATGCCTCCGCAGCAAGAGGGTCCACAATCCCATGGAAGGGTGGAGGCCTCAATCTCCTGAATGCCTCAACTCCAGCGGTACGATGTACTGGAGCTGCGGGCGGTGGAGTAGGTGCCGCCGATGATGGTATAGCCTGCCGAGCCGCCAGTATGGCGAGTGTCTCAGCAATAGAGCCTAAGACCTGAGAGAGGTCCGGCTGCTCATCCTCATCCCGTGAAGAAGAGGAAGCTCTGGTATGTGGTCCACGACCCCGTGTGTTCCGTCTCATGACTAAAGTCCTAAGAATAATAACACCACATGAGTCTAACTTGAAACCACAGTTTATTTCAATGCCATTTCACAATAATTCAATTTGTATTAGTTGTATAATACTAATACACATCACATCAAGTGATCAGAGTATTCATCACATTATACTTATACTTTAGTGTTCTAGAGTACCTAGGACCGTACTTGGTTAAAGCAACCATTTTAGACTAAGACTAAAGTTTAGTCTTAAACTTGGAACCAGACTTGCTCCCGACTCACTTCCTTCCTAACTTGTTTCTTAACATATGCTCTTGTCAAGCCATGGTATAAGATTCTAAGTGACCCTAGAGACCTAAAGCCTAAGCTCTGATACCACTTCTGTCGCGACCCAAAACCCACCCTTTGAGTTAGAGTGAACTTTGGATGACTAATCATGGCTTACATGACTTGCTTGACAAACCAACCTGCAAAAACCCACGGAGCATATACAATAGAGGATATAAACAGCGGAAACATACTCTAACATAGCACAGCGGAAGTCTAAACAAACCTCTATGTATATACGAATCCAAGTTTACACAAAAGGAATCCAAAAGAAAGTGCGGACAGACCCGCCAAAATACATGAAGGTATATCTCTCCTCTCACCCACAGCTATTCACTCAGAATCTACAACCACCTAATGGTAACCCTCTACTGGAGGTTCCTCCAAAGGTTCCTCGACGTACTCCTCTTCCACCCATGGACTAGGAGCACAAACATCAAATGGAGTAGCAGCTCCCTCAGAACCTGCCGACATAAGAAGTACGGCTGAGCATGGAATACTCAGCGGGTACCAAATACTAACCAATAGTCATAGCATAAAAATGGCAATACATAAATCAGGAGCAATTCATATATGTTAGACGGAAACAATTCATATCATACAAGGAAGTAAAGCAATTTATAATCATGCTTGTATTTCGTAGAAAGCCGATAAAACCTCTTGAAAACATCGTGCACTTGACTTGATTTAAGGTACCATTTTCGTGCTTGAAAACTCATCTTGTCTATCTTGCTTGATTCTTGTATGTCGTGTCATGTCATGCATGTCATGCGTGCTTGCTTGTGATCATGTAACTTGTGAGATACACTTGTAAGATGTACTTGTGAGATGCACTTGTGAGATGCCTTGAGAGGGAAGGGAGACCCTTCTTTATGCAATGCACTTGCGAGGGAAGGGAGACCCTTCTTCATGATATGTATGTACTTGCGAGGGAAGGGAGGCCCTTATTCATGATATGCACTTGTGAGTGAGGGGAGACCCCTCGTGGAATGTTGGTTCTTGTTCTCTTGTGAAAAGCGAGGTAAAACATATCGTAGGATATGTCCCACCTCTAACCATGTTCTTGAAAACCTCGATAAATCATGTCATGCATGCCGTGCTCGTGGGAACCGTGTACATACTTGCATTTAAATTTAAATATGACATTTGGGTAATTTCACAACACATATAACATCAATGATTGAGCAATGTAATATTCATATCATTTAGGGAAAGCAAGAAACACACTAGCATAGGCCCTAGCAATATTCATAATTTATTAGGCATGCATTTCCTAATTTACCACTCACTTTATTCACCTTGGCATTTCATCAAACATGGTGTGTTCATTATTGATTTACCCTGCAACATGCTTTTCTAGATGGGTTTTACTCAAATCATACATGTATGTTCGTTATTGGAACAATGCCCTCCCCATTATAATCATCACAACACAACCATTGGCATCCAATCGCCCATTCCATTTCCATTCACCATTCGCAACCATCCATCTCATAGCACATGTGTAAATGAAAGAAAATCAAAAGAATAAAGGGAAAAGAGGAACTATAACTAGGAGGGTAGTAAGAAGTACCGACCTTGAAGAAATGAGGAAGAAACCCCTTCCAAAAACGACTGTGAGGTGCTGCCCTAGCTTGGGGAACGCTCTCCACGAGTGCTTGAGCCGTGATCTTGGAGAAAAACCGGACTTGAAGTGATCTAGGGTCTCAAAACCCCTTTGATTCTTCTCCAAATGCAAAACCCTAGCTTAGGAAACCCTTTCTCCTCTCTTCTAATCCCCCAAATCCTCTAAGTGTTGAGAATGAGCCCTAAAGGCTCGGGTTGAACTCTTAAGGTAAGAGTGAACCGACCAAAAGACCATAATACCCTTACTGAAATTTCTGTAAAAACACGTGTGTCGAACACGTTGAGCTGTGAATAGTACCAAACACGTTGTGCTGTGAATAGTGCTAAACACGTTGTCCGTTGTGAATAGTGCTGAACTCGTTGTGCTGTGAATAGTGCTGAACATGTTGTGCTGTGAATAGTGCTGAACACGTTGTGCTGTGAATTGTGCTGAACTCGTTGTGCTGTGAATAGTGTTGAACATGTTGTGCTGTGAATAGTGCTGAACACGTTGTGCTGTGAATAGTGCTGAACACGTTGTCCGTTGTGAATAGTACTGAACACGTTGTCCGTTGTGAATAGTGCTGAACTCGTTGTGGTGTGAATAGTGCTGAACACGTTGTCCGTTGTCTTATGTACAACGTGCCCGTCGTGAGTTGTACAACGTACACGTTGTCTATTGCACAACGGATGCACAACGTATACGTTATCAGAGTACGTTGTCTGTGCCTTATCAGAGCACGTTGTCAGAGCACGTTATCAGAGCTACGTCCTTAGTGCATAACCGAGCTACGTCCTTAGTGTATAACCGAGCTACGATTGCCTGCAGGTCCAGACTGTTTTGGCCATATCTTTTGACTCGTTCGTCCGATTTTGACGATTCAACTTGCGTGGGTTCATACTTTGAAAAGGAACATTTCTGACGTTTCGGAATTTCCAATTTCTTCCTTATTTATTAATTATACCTCTTTAAAGGCAAAATGGTAACGAAAGTGTCATGCATTAAATGTGAAAAGGTCCGGGGCTCTACAGGTTTTGTCGATGGCAGCTAGCCTGCCCCACCCACGTTTCTTACTAATTCACCTAACCCAGCCTTCCACATATGGAAGTGGACTGATCAGTTCATCCTCAGTTGGATCAATGCCACACTAACGCCTAGTGTTCTAGCCTATATTGTTGGGTTGTCATCCACTCAAGTCGTCTGGGGTGTCCTGGAGAAAAAGTTCTTGCAACACTCCCGGGCCCAGTCAATACACCTTCGAGGTGAACTCCAGTCGATAAAGAAAGGAAACTCCTCCATGTCTAAGTTTCTCCTCAAGGTGAAGTCAATTTCCGAATCCCTCGCTGCAATCCAACTTGTTATCTTAGATGAAGAGCTTGTTCTCTATACTCTAAATGGTCTCTCAGCTGATTACTGTTGTCCAAGGTTTGGACCCTAGAGGGGGGGGTGAATAGGGTCTCGGGCAATTTAAAAATTCTTTCTACTTCCCTAAGCGAAATTTCAATTTAAACAAGTTAAAGGGAATAGAAATATATCAATTCCACCAATAATGCAAAACAATTAAATAAAGAGAAGAGATAGAGAGAATGCAAACACTTTGACTAACGATGTTGTTCATGAGGTTTGGCAACCTGCCTACGTCCCCACCTCAGGCTATACCCACTAGAGGATTCACCACGATTTATTCCCAGTCGCCAATCTTCTTCTGGGTGAAGATCAAATCTTGCTAGGGAACATTCCTCCCTAGACTTAATCCATTTTCAGGTAGTGACCAGACCTTCCCAATCTCTTTTCGGGTAGAGATCAAACCTTACAAAGCTTCTGGCTTCACGGATAAGAGTCCCTTGGATTTCAATAAACTCTTGATAAAAGAGGTTTACAATCTGATTATGTTCTTTAGATAAGCTGATAAAGACTTTAACACTCTTTAGAAAATCTCCCAAAGATTGAAGTTGAATAGCTCAAAAACTAGGATTTGGGATTTCTAAGTTGAACACTATGGATTTTTAAATCTAACCTTTGGAGTGATTAAAAAAATGATTGGAACTATTGGAGTACTTTTTTTGGTTCATAAATCAGTCCTTTTTATAGCTCTTGCAATAATATAGTTGTTGGAGGCATAACCAAAACTCAAAGAGCCGTTAAAAACTAGTCATTTACAAAGTAAAACTCTATCCCGAGCCATCTAGTCGACTGGATGAATACAGTAAAATTTGGCCTATCTAGTCGATTGAATGACTCAATCTAGTTGACTGGATGGTTCATTTTTTTGCCTGAAATCCATTTTTTTTTATCAATAAAGATGGGAATGATTTGCAAGGTCACTTGGCTTAACTTTATCATGTTTTTAGCCATTCCAAATGATGTCTAAGGTCCTTATAATGATATTCAATTGGGTCTTAAGGCACCTATGGTCAAACTAAGTATTGAGCATTCAACCGACCAAAATTTGAGGACTTTTTACAATAGTCCTAAACTACTCTCAAACTAAAATATTTAAACCTTGGATCTTCCTTTTGACTTTGTCTTCATGATCCTTCATTCTTGTTCATGATCTGACTTGGACTTTTGGATTTTATCTTTATCATCTTCAATATGATCCAACTTGATCCAATAGCTTTGCTTGACTTGGTAATGATCTCTCTTCATGGATGAAGTCATTTTCATGCTTTTTCATTGAATGACTTTGCTAATGCTCTTTGTACACTATTTTTCACATAAACTCAATAGAAGCATTAATAACATAATTCTCATTACATTTTTGTGTTATCATCAAAATCAATGATGTTACCTTAGGTTAAGACCTAAAGACTAACAATTACGAATCATTCATCACGGCTGTTACCAATCGCGTCGAGGCCATCTCCTTCGAGGAGATCCGTGCTTGACTCTTGCAACATGAGCAACGTCTTGCTCACTTGCATCCTCCTCGTATTGGGACTGAGTCCCAAACTATGACTCTCTACACCAATAGACAGCCTTATCGTCGTAACCGCTCTCATGGCCGTGGCTTTCGACCAAATGGAGGATGAAATACTTTCTGAAATAATCGAGTTGATCTCAACAGCCAGACTCTCCAAATCGTGGCTAGTATCAACAAAACCACTCTCGGCCGCCAAATAACTACAACACCCCTCCTATCAAATTTGTGATCACCCAGGTCATGTGGCCCTCCAGTGTCATCAGTGATTTAACTATGCCTTCCAGGATGAGTCGATGCCCCAATATTTCACTGCTATGCATGTTCAACAACCGTTTGACCTAGCTTGGTATCTCGACACCGGTGCAACAAATAACATCACCAACAGCTCCTCTAATTTACTACAACCCACTGAGTACACGGGCTCTGACTCTGTTGAAGTAGGTAAAGGTTCTCTTGCCCAAATTACACACACTGGTAATTTAGTACATTCCTCTACTTCGTATCCATTACAACTTCAGAATGTGTTATTTGTGTCACGCCCTAGTATACCACCTAGGAGTTAAAACCATCTTGCAAAGCGTATAAAAGGCATGACAAATAGTGAACTTGAAAATTTCTTCTATATAAAAGTTCTTCCAAGTGTTAATATAAACAAAAGACTGAATAAAACTATAACCGGTACACAAGGTCCAACACTTGAGTTACCAACTCAAGCCTACATGGAAATTCCCAAACATGTCTCTCTCACTCAACTCAAACATAAGGCCACATATCAAGGCCCCTAACATCTGAGTGATAATCCCAAGCAAGTTCCTGCTCTCTATGAACCTCCTCAACCCATGGCTCCAAAGCACGATTGTCCAGCCTGGAATCTACCAAAATAACAGTTCAACTGAGTATTGAACACTCAGTCTATACATACTACTGACTAACCTTGTTACAATACATTAAAATGCCATACAGGATACAATTCATCATAACATATACAAAATCAGAGTGCGGAAGTTAAGGAAAGATAACAAATGCATAATCTTGAAAATCATAATTTAAGTTCATGTTTTAACAAAACGTATTTCAACTATCTTGTGAGTTCCTTATGTATCTTATGAATCTTGTGGGTTCCTTATACGTCTTATGAGATTCTTAGCTTATGAGATTATTCTTTTCACTTATCTTGTACTTACTTTGAGATAGATGGTAGTACCCATACCTGGTCATGGTATACTAGCATCCTCTCTTGCTTACTTGAAAATAGATGTTAGTGCTCGTACCTGGTCATAGTACACTAACATCTTTTCTTTACTTATCTTGGAAATAGATACTAGTGCCCATACCTGGTAATAGTACACTAGCATCCTTTCATATTCTTGTTAACTTGCTTGTGATTTTCTTATGATCTTGATTACATGGAAACAGAGGATAGTGCCCGTACCTGGTCATAGTATACTAGTATCCTTTCATATTCTTTATTTTACTTGGAGACAGATACAAGTACTCTTACCTAGTCATAGTATATTAGTATCCTCTAACATTCTTGGAAACAGATGTTAGTCCCTTTACCTGGTCATAGTACATTAACATCCTTTCATACTTGTTGGAAACAGATACTAGTGCCCATACCTGGTCATAGTACACTATTATCCTTTCATGCTTAAATCTTTTTTACTTGGAGATAGAGACTAGTACCCATAACTGGTCATAATATACTAGTGTCCTCTCTTATTATTGGAAACAGATGTTAGTGCCCGTACCTAATTATAGTACACTAACATCCTTTCATGCTTTACATTTCTTACTTCTTTTCTTATGACCTTGCATTTCCTTTCTTATGATCCTTTTACTCTGAACTTATGAACCTTTTCCTATAATTTTTTTCTTACAAGTCTTATGAAACATCTTGATCCAACCCCATACATGTGCATAGTGTTTGTGAGCATCATAGAGTATGTGTGAGCATCATAATGATCATAGAAAGCATTTTAAACATTGAATACAATGCAAAGAGTATTGTGAGCATCATAAAGTAAGAACATTAAAACATATCATGGAGCATCATTCATGGAGGTATCATAGTATACACATGTGCTATTTAGCCTATTTCATCCAAAAACCATTCATTCCATTTCACTTTTTTTAACATCATAACATAGCTAACTAGTAGAGAGTATATACTCTTTTTCAAAAAACCATGATTCAAAAACTTACTTTTCGACAAAACCATCCTTTTCCATACTCTTATTCATACTTTTCAAGGAAACCATTAAACATTATTGAAATCCCTATTTTAGGTTATTTATCCCAGTAGCATACACTTAGGAGGCTATACACCTTAATATTTTACCAAAAATATTGTCATAGATCAATATCTACTTAGCATCAATGAATCATGAGCAAGTTAATTACTCACACACGAGGCCATAAACCTCGATTTCAATTCATGCTTTTCAATCGTATACACATGCAAGGTTATATGCATTAGACTATATCCCACTTGTCTTCAAACACATAAATCAAAGCTTACAATTCTAAGAACCAGATCCTATACCTTGGTTTTACATCATTCATTTCATTAGTATACACATATTAAGCTACACACCTTAACCTCATCTTCAAAACAAGGTTTACATCTTACTTTTTACAAAAAGGAACACAATGATCGAAATACATATTAATGGATCATAGCAAGGAAGGTTAGTAGAATGTATCTACCTTGAAAACTCTAGGGAAAAGACTTGAGAATGCTTGTGGAAGTGAAATCCAAGCTTGATGGAGAAGATCCAACCTTGAGAAGGAAGATCCTTGCTTGAGGAAGAAGATCCAAGCCTTGGAAGCAAGGATTTGAGCTCTACTTGATCTTCAACAAAAACCCCCTTTAACCCCACTCTTCTCTCTTTTCCTCCCAAAATCTCTCTTAGGATTAGTCTAACCTCGAAAGCCCCAAAATCCCTTCAATTTAAAGCCCAAGGGGTTAAAACCCAATTTCCGTAACTCTGCGCACGACTGCAATTGATCGAATACCATCTGCGATAGATCGCAGCCCATAGTGTGATCAATCGCACTTAGAGGTGATATATCACACCTATCACTAAAAGAAACCCCCAGATTTCAACTGATTGCGATCGATCGCACACCATCTGCGATAGATTGCAACCCCCAGATTTTGACTTTTCCCTTCGTTTTGGTATTTCGACCATAACTTTTGATTTATTTATCGGATTTTGATGATTAAACTTGCATTAGACTCTTTATTCATAGGGGAACAAATTTTTGGTTAATGCAGAAATCCTAATTCTGAGTTCTTGATGGTCTAAATGGGCTCTAAAGCTGACAGGTCTTGGGATGGATTATAGCATACCAGAATTTCAGCAGACCATTCTTCGGAAATTCAACATTTAACCACACTTTAACTAAAAATCTGGAAAAATGATAAACATGGACATCGAAGAGGGTTTCAATATCTTTTTAATGGCTTTAGAATCATTCGATTCTGATCATCGGTGACAAAAATAGAGTTCCCTAAAGTTGAAGGTATGTTAAGACATTCCCCTTTTTTGACACATTGAGTATTTTATACTTTTGCTCCTTCATCCGAAACACCCACAAACTTAAGAAAACATTCTTAAGGCTTTAATATCTGCCCTAACACATCATCCACCCAAGATATATCAAAACAAGGTTATCATTATCATTGATAACCATTCAAGGCATTACAATAGGCTTTAAGCCTTAGATACTATGGACAACACTATTCACCATGCCATGCCATCAAGATCTGAGGTCCTACATCCTCCCCCCCCCCCCCTTATAGAAATTTCATCCCCAAAATTAGGATGATACATAGACAAGCGTGGATAATTTTCCCACCACTTCATCTTGTTTAAACGAAAATACCAGTTTAACACTAATCACAACAAAAAGGATGTGTAAATCCCATATTGACCAACACATGGGCAAGGCACTCACTTATCAGCAAAGTGCCTGAGTTTTCTACACAACTAGAAGTCAATCACATGCAAAACATCCATGGCACATCAATAACAGGTTTATACACATATAGTAGACATATCGTATACTATCTATCGATCAATCGAAACTTGATTCAAGCATACCTTGCACTACATCGTTAGATGTATGTTTATCTTGCCACTCTGCCCTGGTTCGCCGGGTGAGGAGGTGATGTGGGCTGCCAGAGCTTCGAAGCTTGAAAGGCCTCCTGCTGTGTAGTCAGTCGAACTGGGAGTTTGCTCCCCTGGGTTTGGGACTGTAGCCAACAGCATAGACAATCTCTAACTCAGTGTCCCTGGTCACCGCACTGGTGACATGCACCTATGAGCGCTCGACAATCCCCAGTCAAGTGTTTTCTCCTACAATAGCTGTAAAACACAGACGTAGATGTAGACGATGCTGGCCACTCATGTCGAGTGACCGACATAGTAGTAGGGCAAGGAGCTTGAGGTGCAATAGGAGGACTCTGCACCTACGTATGTCTAGAGGACTGGTATAGATCCGTTCTAGCCCTCTTCTCCGGCTGCATTACGCCACTGGACTCGCCTCTCACCATTTCTCTCCTCTTGAAGAATTCCTCATAATTCATTTCTGCCAATTGGGCTTTATCCACAACCTCTACGTAGGTCTCATGCCTGAACATAGTGACCCTATCTCTAATATAGGCCTTCAATCCCCTCTCAAATTTCCTGGCCTTCATTGCCTTTGTGGCTATTAGGTGTGGAGCAAACCTTGACAATTCAGAGAACTTGGCCTCGTACTCAGCCACTATCATGTTCCCCTGTTCCAAGGTAATGAACACCACTTCTTTCTTTTCTCTAACTCCTACTGGGAAGTATTTCTTGTAGAAAATGTCAAGAAATTTGTAGAGACCCGAATCTTTTTTCATATTTTTAGTGCATTGCATTAAGGGTATTTTTAGTCGTTATAAGTGTTAAAGTGTGTGTATTTATATCTAAGTATGGTGATGTAAACTAAGCTTAATCAACTTGTAACGGATGAATGTCATAGCACACCCTAAACTTTAGGAAGCTCTAGTTTTAGCACCGTTTACTGGAATTGAGTGATTCTTGAACCATTAGAAAGGTGTTGGAACCCTCTTCGAGGTTCATGTTTAGTGTTTTTCCTCATTTTGAGTTTAAGTCAAGTCAATAGTGAGTTTTGTCTAATGGAATTACAGATCAGTCAACTTTGGGGACAATTTAGTCTATTAATTAAGTGGAAATTGGAAATTCTAAAACGCCAGAAATGTTCATTTTCGAGAGACGAATCCAACGCAAGTTGAATCGCCAAAATCCGACGAACGAGTCAAAAGTTATGGCCAAAACAGTAAAGGGAGTCAAAACCTGCAGGAACCGATCGCTCGGTCAGAACCAGCGATCGATCGGTCCAAAACCGATCGATCGGTATCTATCGACTGGTCCAAAATTCTGTATGGGAAAATTTTCCAGAGAGTGTGTTTTTGACCGATCGCCCGGTCATAAACACCGATCGATCGGTAGGCAACCGATCGCTCGGTCATTACCACCGATCGCTCGGTCCTTCGTGTTTTTGCTGATTTTTAGTATGGGCTTTTTGGTCTTTTCGTTCTCAGACCTTGGGGCTATAAATAGGGGGTCCTACTCGAAATATTAAAATACTCCACCTAGTTCTAACCTAATTTGGCAAAAAGGAGGAGAAACCCTAGGGTTTTGAGAGAGGGTTTTCTTGGAGAAGGAGGAGGTTGATAGGAGATTGCAAGAAAAGTTTGGGAAGCTTCTCCAAATCGTCTCGGGAGCGTTTTGAATCCAAGGGAAGGATTCCTAAGGTCGATATACTATCCTAATCAACTTTATTTTAAGGTTTTGTGAATGTTAAGATGATAGAAATGATAGAATAGAGATTGAATGCATGTTTTCCCTAATTTTCTATGAAATGAGCTAATTATGAGTGGACGTGTGAATGGAAATGTGGATTTGAATGTGGATGGGATGTATGAAGGATGGGAAATGTGTGGAGGATGGGATTACTATGTGGATGTGAATGGTGAATGGATTGTATGGATGGATTGTGGTTAGATGGATGCTTGAGAAAGTAGAGAAATAATGGATTCATAATATGGGTACTCAAGGTGTTTGTAAAAATGTTTGAGAGAATAAATGCTATTATGTTCTTATGAAATGGTGGTAAATTGATTATGAATTGCGATATGAATTATGATAAGATATGTATAGGTGAACGGTTTGTTAAGTATGTTTAATTATTTGCTTGGGAATTGATAGTCGGGAAGGTAAGAACTTAGAGGAACATCTCTCAAACCGGGAATTCTCTAACTATTTGGTATGGGACATATAGTGGAGTTTCCATGGTGGGAGATCGGAACCTAAGCAATTACCAACTCGAATATTAATTTCGACACTTAAGCACACAAGCACGTGTATGCGAAGATAAGAGTCTCACAAGTCACACATGTGGACTACAAGCATGAACATGGCATACGTATGACATTCTGAATAAGCATAAGCATGACATGGTCCGTATCCGCCAAGAACGGCATGTCTCATTACTGTGTGATCTGAATAAGTGCATAAGGCATGGTCCGTATCCGCCAAGAACGGCATGTCTCATCCTTGTATGATCTGAATAAGTGCATAAGCATAAGCATAAGCATCTCACAAGCACGTGGTCTCGTAAGCATAAGTACCTCATAAGTGTATGGTTTTCTAAGTCTAAGATTCTCACAAGTACACGAGTCAAGGTGATGATATGATGTATATGCGCACACGTTCTTCCGCACTCTGATTATGTTATTATGTTATTGGATATGTTTCTGACTAAGTGCAGGTATATTATTATTGTTGGTTGGATTTTATATACACTGAGTACCTTTGTACTCAGCCGGACTTTTGTCTTGGCAGGTATAGAGCAGGAGTACACGGCGGAGCCGTGGGTTGAGGAGACTTACCTCGAGGAAGGAGGTGAAGGTGAGCCTTCTGAGGAGGGAGCCGGAGACTTGGGCGGCTACACCTCTTAGTTTACATTTCCTTTCTTTGAGAGAGTTTTGTAATTGACTTTTAGAGGATGTTGCTCAGTAGACTTTTATGGTTGTGTATCAGACTCTTATTGGTTCATTGTTAGTTGTATATATAGACCTTAGACTTGTGCAGGTTGGATTGGGTTTATATATATCGAAATTTTATTATCCTCATTTTTGAAGACTCGTGTAGTAGCCTTGTATGCATGGTTTTAAGCAGGTTTAAGTAACGTGGCGATTCCAAAGTCCTATTTTAGCCTTGTAGGATTTTGGGGATCGTTACAGAGGTGGTATCAGAGCTCTAGGCATTAGGTTCCCTTGGGCTAAATTGTCTTCTTAGTAGGAGTTAAGTTTAGGTCACTCCGGATCTGATACCAGAGGATATCAATCAAAGCACAAGGCATTAGAGCCCTTAAGGCTAAGGTATTAAGTATAGAGTATAGGAAGATGTCAACCTTAGGAAAGCAACATCAAGTTTAGGACTTTAAAATTGTTGAGGATTGAGTTTTGATTAAGCGTAGACTTAGGAATTTTATATGAGTGTGTTCTAAATGGATTGCTTTCTTCTTCTCAGGATTGTAAGCATGAGAAGGGGTGGAAGAAATAATAGGCATGGAGGAGGCAGTGTGACAGATGGGGATTCCCCAGATGGTGCTTCCCAAGCCAATGTGAGTCGGGCTATGGAAGCTATTGCTGCAGCCATGGAGAGGCAGGCTGAAATTATGGCTCAGCAAACTGCATTGCTAGCAGCTGGTCAAGCTAGACAGGAGAGGCAGGTTGATGTTCACCCACCTCGTCATAACGGAGTGGAAGCTTTTAGGAGGATGAATCCTCCAGCCTTCTACGGTAGTACAGATCCCTCAGTTGCTGAGTTGTGGATCATGCAACTAGAGAAGATTTTCACCGTGCTTGAGGCGACCGATGAGCAGAGGGTGAAATGGGCCTCCTTCGTCATGGAAGGTGAAGCTGAACATTGGTGGAGGGCCGCATCTAGGCAGAGGAATGAAGTGCGAGCGGGACAAGAGTGGACTTGGGGAGAGTTCCTCGACATCTTCTACGAGAGATACTTCCCGGTGTTTGTGAGAGATCAGAAGGAGATTGAATTCTCTACCTTGGAGCAAGGGAGGATGTCAGTGGCCGAGTATGAGGCCAAGTTTGTAGAGCTTTCTAGGTTCGCTCCTCACTTGATTGCTACGGAGAGAATGAAGGCAAAGAGGTTTGAGCGAGGTTTGAAGGATTTTATTCGGGAGAAGGTTTCGATACTTCAGCTCGAAACATGTAGGGAGGTGTATCAGCGTGCTTTGATAGCTGAGAAGAATTCAGAAGAATTGTTGAAGAAGAGGGAGAAGTTGCAAGCAGGTAGGTTTGGTCCTCAGAACAAGAGGCCAAGGGTGTCGGGTCCTATGTCGATTGCTAGGTCTACCCCTTATCAGAGGCCGACTCAGGTAGCCCCACGAGCAGCTCAGGTGGCTCCGCCTACTACTGGCATTCAGCTGTTTGATATATGCCGCCAGTGCGGAAAGAGGCACAGAGTAGGAGAGTGTAGGGCAATTACTGGAGGTTGTTTCCATTGTGGAGAGGTCTCACACCGGATCCGAGATTGCCCACTCCGCATTCAGCAGGGGATTCAGTCGACTCAGCCACAGGGAGTCAGGCCCCCAGGTAGGCAGTCCACACAGCAGAGGCCACCACAGGGTCCTAGACCTCAGCAGCCTCACCAGCCAGCTCAGGGTCGAGTGTTTGCTACATCGGAGCGGGATGCACAGGCGTCCGACGACGTTGTGCAGGGTACGTTTGATTGTACTTTAGTCAATTAAAATATTGTTCTGATGCTATGTGTGTGATATTAAATGTTATGTGGTATGATGTAAGATGCATGTATGTATTCATGATTTAACAAATCAGCTTGTGTATTAATTCAGGCTCATTGTTGATAAATGATTTCCTCGCTCATGTTTTGATCGATACTGGTTCCACTCACTCCTTCGTCACACCTAGTTTTGCACGAGAGTTTCCGTTTGAGCCAAGTCTGTTAGATCGTGAATTGTCGATTGCTACTCCTGTCGGTAGTTCAGTCATCACTGATAAGGTCTATCGAAATTGCGACATTCAAGTAGGTCAGAGAGAGATGCCAGCTGATCTGATTGTCCTTGAGTTCCAAGACTTTGACGTCATTTTAGGCATGGATTGGCTTTCCAAATACCATGGGCATGTTGACTGTTTTGGGAAGGTAGTCAACTTTAGACCAATCAGTGAGCCCTCTTTTCGTTTCCAAGGGTTAAAGAAGAAGGACTTAGCTCGTTTCGCGGCATTGAGTCTTACTACCTCGGAAGCACCAGATTTCTCAAGTATTCCAGTTGTAGAGGAATTCATGGATGTCTTTCCTAAAGACTTACCGGGTTTGCCACCGGATAGAGAAGTAGAGTTCGCAATTGAGTTGGTTCCGGGTACGGCACCCATCTCTAAAGCTCCGTATAGGATGGCTCCAGCAGAGTTGAAAGAGCTTAAGGAGCAAATTGACGAACTGCTTGGTCTTGGATTTATCCGCCCAAGTGTATCACCTTGGGGAGCTCCAGTGTTGTTTGTGAAGAAGAAGGATGGTTCGATGAGAATGTGCATCGACTATCGGCAACTGAACAAGGTCACCATCAAGAACAAATATCCTTTACCTAGGATCGATGACTTGTTTGATCAGTTGCAAGGAGCTAAGTATTTCTCCAAGATCGACTTAAGGTCAGGCTACCATCAGCTGAAGATAAAGGTGGAAGATGTGCCTAAGTCGGCTTTCAGGACCAGATATGGGCATTTTGAATTCTTAGTCATGCCGTTCGGTTTGACAAATGCTCCGGCAGCATTCATGGATCTCATGAACAGGATCTTCAAGCCGACTCTGGACCGCTTTGTGATCGTGTTTGTGGATGACATTTTAGTGTACTCCAGGACACAGAAGGAGCATGAGATGCATCTCCGGATCACCCTGAAGACACTCCGTGAGCATAAGCTATATGCTAAGCTTAGCAAGTGCGAGTTTTGGCTAGAAAAAGTAGCATTTCTAGGCCATGTGGTGTCAGAAGAGGGGATTTCAGTTGACCCTGCTAAGATAGAAGCAGTGGAAGGATGGGGAAGACCTAAGAGTGTTACGGAGGTTCGAAGTTTCTTGGGCCTAGCTGGATATTATCGAAGATTTGTAGAAGGATTTTCTAGTTTGGCAGCTCCGCTTACTCATCTAACTCGAAAGAACGCTAGATTCGAGTGGAATGAGAAATGTGAGAAGAGTTTTCTTGAGTTGAAGAAGCGTCTCACCACCGCTCCGATCTTGACTGTTCCATCGGGTAGTGAAGATTTTGTGGTGTATAGTGATGCCTCACTCGTTGGGTTAGGTTGTGTTCTCATGCAACACGGGAAGGTGATTGCCTATGCTTCTCGGCAGTTGAAAGACCACGAGAAGAACTATCCTACCCATGATTTGGAGTTAGCAGCCTTGGTTTTTGCTCTTAAGATCTGGAGACACTACTTGTACGGTGCGCAGTTTGAAGTTTTCACCGACCACAAAAGTCTAAAGTATTTATTCTCGCAGAAAGAGCTGAATTTGAGGCAGCGTCGTTGGGTGGAATTCCTCAAGGATTATGATTGTTCTATCCAGTACCACCCGGGGAAAGCGAATGTAGTGGCAGATGCGCTAAGTAGGAGACCTACTGGGTTCTTGGCACACTTGATGGTCCAAGAATGGAAGTTACTAGAAGAGGTGTCTAGCCTTGATGCAGGTTTCAGTGTGGGAGCGTCTGGAGCCTTGTTGGCTAACATTATGGTCAGGCCAACCTTATTGGACAGGATTAAAGACTTGCAGTGGAATGATGGAGAACTGCACGCTGCCATGAATAAGTCACTGAGCAGCGGGTTTGAGGATTTCTCTTGGAGAGATGGTGGAGTTTGTTTCAAGGGTAGACTTTGTGTTCCGGATGATAAGGATTTAAGAAGGGAGATTCTGGATGAAGCACACAAGTCCAAGTACACCGTGCATCCGGGAGGTACTAAGATGTACCAGAACCTTAAGAAGTATTTCTGGTGGAAAGGTATGAAGAAAGATGTGGCTACCTTTGTATCCAAGTGTTTGGTGTGTCAGCAGGTGAAGGCCGAACACAGGAGGCCGGCAGGACTTCTTCAGTCTCTTCCTATTCCCGAGTGGAAGTGGGAAAATATCTCTATGGATTTTGTTGTCGGTTTGCCAAAGACTGCCAAGAACTTTGATGCCATTTGGGTTGTGGTTGACCGATTGACTAAATCAGCTCATTTTCTTCCATATCGGACTACTTTCAACTCCAATCAATTGGCTAACCTCTATATCAAAGAGATAGTTCGTTTGCATGGAGTGCCTGTTAGCATTGTTTCTGATCGAGATCCGAGATTTACATCCAGATTTTGGAAGAGTTTTCAGCAAGCCATGGGTTCCCATTTGGATTTTAGTACGGCATTTCATCCGCAGACAGATGGGCAAACTGAAAGAGTAAACCAGATCATAGAGGACATGCTACGAGCTTGCATGTTAGACTTTCAGGGTAGTTGGGTTGATCACTTGCCGTTGGTTGAGTTCGCCTACAACAACAGCTATCAAGCTAGCATTCAGATGGCACCGTTTGAGGCACTTTATGGGAGGAGTTGTCGTTCACCTTTGTGTTGGGACGAAGTTGGTGAGAGGAAGCTTTTGGGTCCCGAGCTCGTTGGTCAGACTGTGGATAGAGTTCAGTTGATCAGGGAGAGGTTGAAAGCAGCTCAGAGTAGACAGAAGAGCTATGCCGATACTCGGAGGAGAGATCTTGAGTTCCAAGTCGGAGATTTTGTATTTGTTAAGATCTCACCTACGAAGGGGGTGATGAGGTTTGGCAAGCGAGGCAAGCTCAGTCCGAGATATGTGGGTCCTTTTGAGATCATCACCCGAGTCGGGGAAGTTGCTTACCGGGTCGCCTTGCCACCTCACATGGAAGGTGTGCATAATGTCTTTCACATCTCTATGTTGAGGAAGTACATAGCGGATCCTTCACATGTCATTCATTTGGAACCGTTGGAAATTCGGGAAGATTTGACTCTAGTGGAGCAACCGGCTCGAATTTTGGACCGGAAAGAGCAAGTTTTGCGTTCAAAGGTCATTCCTCTTGTGCTCTTGCAATGGGAGCATCACTCTAGAGAAGAGGCTACTTGGGAGAGAGAAGCCGAAGTCCGCGAAAAGTACCCACATTTATTCACCTAAGGTATGTAATTTCGAGGACGAAATTCTTTTAAGGGGGGGAGGATGTAGAGACCCGAATCTTTTTTCATATTTTTAGTGCATTGCATTAAGGGTATTTTTAGTCGTTATAAGTGTTAAAGTGTGTGTATTTATATCTAAGTATGGTGATGTAAACTAAGCTTAATCAACTTGTAACGGATGAATGTCATAGCACACCCTAAACTTTAGGAAGCTCTAGTTTTAGCACCGTTTACTGGAATTGAGTGATTCTTGAACCATTAGAAAGGTGTTGGAACCCTCTTCGAGGTTCATGTTTAGTGTTTTTCCTCATTTTGAGTTTAAGTCAAGTCAATAGTGAGTTTTGTCTAATGGAATTACAGATCAGTCAACTTTGGGGACAATTTAGTCTATTAATTAAGTGGAAATTGGAAATTCTAAAACGCCAGAAATGTTCATTTTCGAGAGACGAATCCAACGCAAGTTGAATCGCCAAAATCCGACGAACGAGTCAAAAGTTATGGCCAAAACAGTAAAGGGAGTCAAAACCTGCAGGAACCGATCGCTCGGTCAGAACCAGCGATCGATCGGTCCAAAACCGATCGATCGGTATCTATCGACTGGTCCAAAATTCTGTATGGGAAAATTTTCCAGAGAGTGTGTTTTTGACCGATCGCCCGGTCATAAACACCGATCGATCGGTAGGCAACCGATCGCTCGGTCATTACCACCGATCGCTCGGTCCTTCGTGTTTTTGCTGATTTTTAGTATGGGCTTTTTGGTCTTTTCGTTCTCAGACCTTGGGGCTATAAATAGGGGGTCCTACTCGAAATATTAAAATACTCCACCTAGTTCTAACCTAATTTGGCAAAAAGGAGGAGAAACCCTAGGGTTTTGAGAGAGGGTTTTCTTGGAGAAGGAGGAGATTGATAGGAGATTGCAAGAAAAGTTTGGGAAGCTTCTCCAAATCGTCTCGGGAGCGTTTTGAATCCAAGGGAAGGATTCCTAAGGTCGATATACTATCCTAATCAACTTTATTTTAAGGTTTTGTGAATGTTAAGATGATAGAAATGATAGAATAGAGATTGAATGCATGTTTTCCCTAATTTTCTATGAAATGAGCTAATTATGAGTGGACGTGTGAATGGAAATGTGGATTTGAATGTGGATGGGATGTATGAAGGATGGGAAATGTGTGGAGGATGGGATTACTATGTGGATGTGAATGGTGAATGGATTGTATGGATGGATTGTGGTTAGATGGATGCTTGAGAAAGTAGAGAAATAATGGATTCATAATATGGGTACTCAAGGTGTTTGTAAAAATGTTTGAGAGAATAAATGCTATTATGTTCTTATGAAATGGTGGTAAATTGATTATGAATTGCGATATGAATTATGATAAGATATGTATAGGTGAATGGTTTGTTAAGTATGTTTAATTATTTGCTTGGGAATTGATAGTCGGGAAGGTAAGAACTTAGAGGAACATCTCTCAAACCGGGAATTCTCTAACTATTTGGTATGGGACATATAGTGGAGTTTCCATGGTGGGAGATCGGAACCTAAGCAATTACCAACTCGAATATTAATTTCGACACTTAAGCACACAAGCACGTGTATGCGAAGATAAGAGTCTCACAAGTCACACATGTGGACTACAAGCATGAACATGGCATACGTATGACATTCTGAATAAGCATAAGCATGACATGGTCCGTATCCGCCAAGAACGGCATGTCTCATTACTGTGTGATCTGAATAAGTGCATAAGGCATGGTCCGTATCCGCCAAGAACGGCATGTCTCATCCTTGTATGATCTGAATAAGTGCATAAGCATAAGCATAAGCATCTCACAAGCACGTGGTCTCGTAAGCATAAGTACCTCATAAGTGTATGGTTTTCTAAGTCTAAGATTCTCACAAGTACACGAGTCAAGGTGATGATATGATGTATATGCGCACACGTTCTTCCGCACTCTGATTATGTTATTATGTTATTGGATATGTTTCTGACTAAGTGCAGGTATATTATTATTGTTGGTTGGATTTTATATACACTGAGTACCTTTGTACTCAGCCGGACTTTTGTCTTGGCAGGTATAGAGCAGGAGTACACGGCGGAGCCGTGGGTTGAGGAGACTTACCTCGAGGAAGGAGGTGAAGGTGAGCCTTCTGAGGAGGGAGCCGGAGACTTGGGCGGCTACACCTCTTAGTTTACATTTCCTTTCTTTGAGAGAGTTTTGTAATTGACTTTTAGAGGATGTTGCTCAGTAGACTTTTATGGTTGTGTATCAGACTCTTATTGGTTCATTGTTAGTCGTATATATAGACCTTAGACTTGTGCAGGTTGGATTGGGTTTATATATATCGAAATTTTATTATCCTCATTTTTGAAGACTCGTGTAGTAGCCTTGTATGCATGGTTTTAAGCAGGTTTAAGTAACGTGGCGATTCCAAAGTCCTATTTTAGCCTTGTAGGATTTTGGGGTCGTTACAAAATTCTTCCCAAGTCCATTCTTGACCTGCTCGAGTCAAGTCCCTCATTTTGAGGGCTAATCTCCACCAGTGATCTACCTCACCTTCCATCGGCCTGTATAACTTTCTCTACCTCCATAGGCATCAAGATAGTGAACAACTTCTCCAGCTGCCTGACCCATGCTTTTATAGCCAATGGGTCTATACCACCATAGAATACCGGAGGCCTCATTCTCCGAAATGCCTCTATCCCTACCCGTGCTCTTTTTAGAGTAGTAGTACGAGTGCTACGGTAGGAGGAATAGCAGGTTGCCTTCTTGCAAGCATAGCCAAGGTCTCAACTATAGATCCCAAGACCTGCATGAGGTCGGGCTACTCATCCCCCTAAGGAGCATCACCTCCATTACTCCTCGTGTGATATCCATGACCCAGGTTACCGCATCTCATGATATGAATCCAGAGAACAACAATAAACCATGAGTCTAACTCAGAAACATATGTACCATAATAACCTCATTGTAGCTTATTGAGCACATAATAATATAATACACATGAATTAGCCTTAACATACACTTGAGGTATTTCTAGCGTGAGACCTTAAATTCATTGAGATTTCATCTGGTTTTGATTTAGACTAACTTGTTAGCCTACACTTGGAATACGACTCCCTAGGATGAACCTAATGCCTTTGTTTAGTCATGGTATCAAACTCTAAATGACCCTAGAGAATCTAATACCTTGACTCTGATACCACTTCTGTCATTCCCCAAAATACCACCTAGGAGTTATGATACTTTGGCAACGTGACTCATACTTCAGACCATCCTGCAAAGCGTATACAAGGCAAGAAAAATAGTGAACCTGAAAATTTCTTCTATCTATATAAAAGTTCTTCCAAGTGTCAACATAAACAAAAGATTGAATAAAACTATAACCGGTACACAAAGGTCCAACACTTGAGTTACCAACTTAAACCTACATGGAAATCCCCAAAACAAAATCCCAAAATACATATCTCTCTCTCAAATCCACCATAACGCCACATGTCAAAGCCCCTAACATCTTAATGATAATCCCAAGCAAGTTCCTGCTCTCCATGAACCTCCTCAACCCATGGCTCCAGAGCACAATTGTCCAACCTGGAACCTACCCAAATTACGGTTCAGCTGAGTATTGAACACTCAGCGTATACATACTACTAACTAACCATGTTACAATATATTAAAATGTCATATAGGATACAGTTCATCATAACATATAAAAAATCAGAGTGTAGAAATTAAGGCAAGATAACAAATGCATAATCTTGAAAATCACACTTTAAGTTCATGCTTTAACAAAACATATTTTAAATATCTTGTGAGTCTTGTGAGTTCCTTATGCATCTTATGAATCTTGTGGGTTCCTTATATGTTTTATGAGATTCTTAGCTTATGAGATCATTCCTTTCACTTATCTGGAACTTACTTTGAGACAGATGCTAGTACCCGTACCTGGTCATAGTATTCTAGCATCCTCTCTTGCTTACTTGGAAACAGATGTTAGTTCCCGTACCTTGTCATAGTACACTAACATCTTTTCTTTACTTATCTTGGAAACAGATGCTAGTGCCCGTACCTGGTCATAGTACACTAGCATTCTTTCATATTCTTGTTAACTTGCTTGTGAGTTCTTTATGATCTTGCTTTCTATGAAAACAGATGATAGTGCCCGTACCTGGTCATAGTACATTAATCATCCTTTCTTACTAACTTGGAAATAGATACTAGTGCCCGTACCTGGTCATAGTACACTAGTATCCTTTAATATTTTTTATTTTACTTGGAGATAGATACTAGTACTCGTACCTGATCATAGTATATTAGTATATATTCTTGGAAACAGATGTTAGTGCCCGTACCTACTCATAGTACACTAACATCATTTCATACTTATTAGAAACAGATACTAGTTCCTGTACTTGGTCATGGTACACTAGTATCCTTTCATGCTTACATCATTTTTACTTGGAGACAGACACTAGTACCTATACCTAGTCATAGTATACTAGTGTCCTCTCTTATTCTTGGAAACAGATGTTAGTGCTCGTACCTGGTCGTAGTACACTAACATCCATTCATGCTTTACATTTCTACCTTTTCTTATGAGCTTGCATTTCCTTTCTTATAAACGTTTCTTATGATCCTTTTACTTATGAACTTATGAACCTTTTTGTAGAATATTTTTCTTACAAGTCTTATGAAACATCATTGTAAGCACCCGATTTTTACGCCCCATCCTAACCGTAGTTAAAATCTTTTAACTATGGTTACCTCCCCAACCAAATCCCTCACAACCTAGGTAAGCCTTTAGTCAAACCCTAGAACCAAAACCCTAGGTGACCTTAGCATAACCCATGACCTATAGGGCAGGACCTAAGCCTCAGGACCATCAAAACCCAAAAACCTTAGTACAATTCAAATAGATATCAGAATGTGACATTTATTTATTGTTTTGTTTTAGGCTGTTGGTAGACCCTCTACCGACAGTATGTAAGTCCCGAGTTTACAGTCTGCGATCACCCTGCACACTCAACCATCACCTCAACTATCCCTTCTTAGCCCTCACACGACCTCCCCTTGGTCCAACCACCTCCTCTCCTTTCTTCCTAATCCCTCATAGGTCCTTAGATCCTTCCCTATAAATTCAAACCCACCTCCTATTCAAAACGGTCTGCAAAATCCGAAGAGGAGAACCCCTGTTCTGAAATCCCCTCTCTCAGCCCTTTAATCCCTTGGTTCGGATCTAAGGACCACTTTGGACCTGTCCTTAGCTACCCTGCAGCTGTAGACTATCACCGGTGCACCCCCACCTTACACAGGCAGCCCTCTGTTTGGCAGAAAACAGCGCACTGGGTAGGGACACCCCTACCCATTTCCCTTTTGCTTTAAGAATCGTGTGAGCCCCTGGTCATCTCCAGGGGACGTTTTTCAATGTTTTTGTTATTGCTTAGTAGGTATACAGACCCATACAGGGTGTTCACCCACCTAAACCATAGGTGTAGTGAAACCCTTCGGGTATAGCATCTCCATCAAGGCTTGACAGCCATTACAGAACCTTCTGGGGGTCCCTCTTATCATGAGAGAACCCCTAGGGATCTCTGTGCATAGCCCCAGTGTCCATGAGTTCGGTTTTCAGAAAAACCCAGGATGGCGGTACTCTCAGTACCGGCATTCTATTTCTCGCCTGATTTGGGATGGACGGTAGAACGACTACCGCCAACAGGCACTGTCTGCTACAACACCTTTGCACTCTTGTGGGGCCCACTCTAGGCATCCCCTGGGGCCCACACAGAGCCTGATCTCTTCCCAGGAGTCCCCTCTACACTCCCCCACCCTCGGTTAACCTCGGGTTACAGCTTAACCCTAGTTAACAGTGGCAAAAACACTGAACAGAAACACTGTATACAGGTCGGTAATCCAATTACCGACAGTATCTTTATTTTGTTCTGGGCTTTTCTAGGGGCCCAGGCCTGGTAGGAGGCCACTTTAGGCTTGCCTAGTCCCTTGGGCCCACCTTGGACTATACCTGACCCTTAACCACGGTTAAATCCACCTCCGATTAATATTTTAACCGCGGTTAAGCACACGTTAACCCCACAAACTTTGGGAAATTAAACGGGCATTCCTAAAAATATCATCAGACCATAATACTGACTTTGGCCCTCTCCCTAACCCTGGTTACAAACCCTAACCACAGTTAGACCCCCGTTAACTGCGATTAGCAACCCTAACCGTAGTTAACTTCGGTTTACGGCCTACTGGGCCTAGAAACCAAGTCTACCGGACTTACCTCAGCCTACCGGGCCCCGTCTTAGCCTACCAAGCTACAGGTCACTCACCCTTTACTGTGGTTAGCAACCCTAATTGTAGTTAGTTCAGCCTAATCCCGGTTAGCAACCCTAACCCAGGCTAGACTCCTTCCTAGTCTACCAGACTACCCTCCTAAGCCTACCGGGCTTACAGTACCCTACACTTGATCTCCTCGATCAACCAACCCTAGTCTACCGGACTAGTCCATGTTAGCCACCCTTGGTACACACACACACGCCCCTAGCCTCGGCACAGGCTCACGTGCTAGAACTACGCTCGGTCTGATCTCACCCTGTGAGTACGTAGGCAGCCGAACACGGGGCTCGACCCCAGTTAGCTTTTCCCTTCTTAGATTAGTGTTCATTTTAACATTTCGGCATTTTAAATAAGATTAACTTTAATTGGCTTAAACCCGGGGAGTACGGAACTGTTGTAAAACGGAAGCCTCGGGGTGCCTAACACCTTCCCCGGACTTAACCGAAGTCCTTACCCTGATCTCTCTCGTGGACCAAGACCTTATCCAAAAATTCAGGGGACTTATCCCTTCTGAATGAATAGGTGGTGACTCTTAAAACCCCGTGAGAAACCTAGGGAGTGAAATCCCACGCTCACAGCTCTGGCGACTCTGTTAGGGATTGTATTTCTAAATATCTTTAGGGTTCAACCAGGAACCCGAGTTTAAGCCAACTAAACCTTAAGCTTGTATAAAATGCCTAAGCGTTTAACTAAACACTAAACATTTTTACTTCTCTTGATTAATTGTGTACTATGCATCCATATATATCATAGTAGTGTAATTAATCCCATTCAACCTCAGTGTCAATGACTTAAACGTCTTGGAGGTCCGCGGAGTTACTCCTGTTGGGTGATATCCCTCAGGGAAGGATTCTGAACGCTCCCGCTTACACCAATCGTCCCTTTTCAGGTATGTTCTATACCGGAAGTCGCATATACAGTGTTAAGTGATCCCCCCATCCTACTAGGAACACCCTTGCATCAAACCAGTATTCATACATGTAGTCTAGGCTTCGGTATAGTCTGCAAGCAGTCCATTCTAGAAGGACTACTACAAACCCTAACCTACTTGCACCCTATACCTATCCCCAATCATGGTTGACTATCCGGGCACATTCTACCCGGATGATTACCCACTCAGGGGCATGTAATGAGCTAAACCTGTGCTTGTAATAAACTACATCCAACTCTGCTTCCTGACATAGCATATGAGGTCCAAATCCCAGGCAGACAGGCCTTCGCTGGGCCTGTCCCAACCTTGACCTGATAGGTCCCTCGGTTTCCAACAACCTGAGTTAAAGCATGCCGGACCTCCGTCTGCCCTATCAGATCACGTATGTTATGTCACACCCAAACAAAATCTGCATCATCATTTTGCATCCCATCTGTATACACAGTGCACTCACAAAGTCCGTATCATTGTCCAGGTAGATGGAAAGTCCTTCAGGGATAACTCAGTCAATGGGCCGACAGTCACGGCCCGTGCATCTAACTTCTCAGGGGGCATGTGATGACAACCTCCAGGCTTCAATTGGGGCTTTCACCTCAAGTCAGTGTCTCATTTGGGCTCAGTACTATCAAATCAGAAATATCCTGGACCTATCTATGGTTAACCCGGACTCGCGCCTCATGAACACTGTTATCCAGTGCTGGAGCCCATCTCACATGGTATTTCGATTTGGTAAGAACGAGCTCTGCCCAACACTGGAAGAGATTCAGCGCATTTTGGGGTTAAACATGGACGGCAAAGCCATAGTACCACGCTACAAGACAACATACCAGGCAGACTTATCCAAGTTCTTGCATATCAAGCCTGCCTGCTTGCAGCCTGGTCCTAACGGCTCTTTTGATCGGATATCCTTGTCTTTTCTCGAAAAGATGTACAAGCGCAAATGGAACCCTGACTCCATTTCAGCAGAACTTCCCCATCTCAATGCCCTTGCACTAATAGCCATGTCTCAACTGGTGTTCCCAAGGTGTCGTTCGTTCATCGAAGCAGTTTTGGTCGGGATCATCGAAGACATGCACAACTCCTGATCGGTTGTACCAGTCATCCTAGCTGAGCTTCTCAGAGTTCTCAATGAGTCTATAAACCGCAGAAAAGGCATCTTCCATGCCAGTACACCTCTCCTGCACCTCTGGTTGGTAAGTCACTTCCATACAATCATTTCAGTACCGGACGACATCTGGGATGCTTACAGTCTGCCTCAGAAGATTTCTCATAATCAAGGGCCGATAGTAACTATAGATATTGGAGAGCTCCAACAGCTCCTCCAGAACCTTTCAGAGGAAGAAATCACTTGGTAATGCAATTGGCTTGTGTTGAACAGGCTACCCCGTGTTGTCATCACCGACAGACGATGCATGATTCTTGCTGGTCTAACAGCCTCTGCAGTCTATACACCACTCCGAGTCCTCCGCTAGTTTGGACTCCCTCAACGTATCCCTATGATAGACCAGGAGGAAAATGATTGGATCACCTTCACAATGCACTCTGATAACCTCACCCGACACTTCCAGTCAGCTTGGCGCAACTCCAGGTGAGACCAATGGCCAGACTTCATGGTCTTATCAAGGCCATCAACCAACTCGGCATACCAACAATTGGTGGATAATCCTGACATTTTACTTGGCATGCCTGCACCTAGGGAACTGCCCACACTAGTTCCAGCTCCATCATAAGGGACTATACCCCTAGCAGAGATGGTGGTTCCCTGGACAGACTTCTTCCTGGAGAGACAGCTCTAGATCCAACAGAAATGAAAGAAGCTATGGAAAACCCAGCATGCATTCAGGCAGCAGGAAGCGGAACAAGGCCGTGAACTGCAGGTCGTACAAGAACAAGTTGACCAATTGGAACAGATAATCCAATCTCTTCACAGGAGATGTAGAGGCGACGCAAGGGAAACTGCCGTCATCCGGGCCCAGCTTCACTTCCACCAAGAGCAGCTTGATAGTGCAAAAGCGGAGATGACCTCCCGTATCCAACAATTTAGATACCGCATGTTCAACGCTACCGAAACCCTCTCGTGCATGGAGGTTGAAGTCACATCCCTCCAGCAACAAATCATGGATCTTGAGGGCGTGCCTCGTCCACTTGACTTTGCGATCCCTAAAGGGCCTGCCTAGGATCGAGTCTTTTTCCTCTTTTTTGAGTCCCACTATCCATGTACCCACTGCACTCTTCATGCATCAATGAAAATCCTTTTTTAGCATCTGTCTTTTGCCCTCATGTATAATCATGATTAGCCGTTGCATTCTTTTAAATTGCATGAGCCGGCCTGTGACTCGTTCTCTGACTGCGATTCTCGCAGGAGCAACAGCTGCCGACGCAGTCTTGACGGAAATACCAATCACAGAGGTATTCCCTTGCACAGTCCGATCAGAGAACAGCTCCTACACAGTACAATCAGAAAAGCAGTACAGGATCAATGGCAGAACCTGCAGATCAGCACCAGCGGACCACTGAGATCCTACAATCACATGACAGAGACATAGTAGCCATGCAGGCGAAGCTTGACAGTATTCTAGAATCCCTGAAGATTCTGATTGACACCCAGACCGAAGAACCCTCCACCCGGATCCTAACTGAAGAACCAGCCGAGCGACCTACACCTGAGCCTCGTCATTCCCCCTTCATCATACCTAATCCAATACCCGCAACAGGCGGAGGAGAGGAATATGACCAGTACGAAGAGCAGCTGAAGATCTCACATGTCCACCAGGACCAACCGTCATCCTCAGATCCAACCCCTTCCTTACCAGACAAGATCAAGCAGATGAAAGAGGAGATGAGAAGAATGAAAGGTGCATCCACCAGTACAAGTCTATCACTGGAAGACTTAACCTTTTCATCAGAGGATGCTGTTCCCGCAGGTTTCAAGGTCCTAGACTTTGATAAATATGATGGCTCGGGCTATCCAAAATAACACTTGCAGTTATACTTGGGGGACATGCTCCAACATAATAAAAACCAGCCCTTGCTCATCGAGTACTTCCAAAAGAGTCTGAAGGGGCAGCCCTTATATGGTGGATGTCTGTGGACAAGCAAAAAGTCAAGACTTGGCAGGATGCCATGGACAGTTTCATAAAGCAGTACTCCTTCAACCAAGAGCTCCACCCTCAGAGGAAACAACTCTAACAACTAAGCTAGCGCAACAATGAGTCATTTCTGGAGTACGCCACCCGCTGGAGGGAAATGGCAGCAAAGATCCCAACTCCTATCCCTAAGGAGGAACTGGCAGGCATGTTCATGGGCACCCGAAGCAGCGCTACTCTACACTCATGGTGACCTTACCAATAGTGGACTTCAGCACTATCGTCAAGACAGGTGTCTATATCGAGACTACTATCAAGAGCAGGGCCATTCATTCCAGCGTAAGACTTGATTCCCCCAAGGCGACAGACTCGTCTTGCAAAAATATCGATCCCCGGGACCACAGAAAGAAGGAAGATGTAGATATGGTTGCTTCTACGGCACCCATCAGATTACCAGCTCCAGCAGCGTAGCAGCAGTCAGTTAGTAGGAATACCCGACCAGCCCGACCAACCCAGGGGCAAAACCATCCTCCCAGAAACTTTACCCCTCTTCCATATACCCTCAGCCTGTTATTGGAATTCCTCACCAAGCAGGGTCTTCTCGAGTTGAGAGGTCCTACACCTCTTCTACCTCCAGACAAGCAAGACAAGAACTACAATGCCGATCATCACTGCACCTTTCACAGAGGCCCAGGCCATGCTACAGATTATTGCATAGGCCTGAAGTGTGCAATCCAAGATCTCTTGGATGAGGGAAGGGTTGAGCTGGCTCCCAGCAAGACCAGCATCAATCAGGTGCCACTGCCCCCACATAATAATCAAATCAATTTTATCCAGTGAGAAAAGCCCGGGGTAGGGCAGCCAGGACCTAGCACACCCGTAATGAATGACCGCATCATCAGGCCCTCTTACTGATCACCTGTCATAATCCCTTTCCCCTAGTCAAACATACAGACTATTCAATCTCCCACCCAGATACCTGTCCCCGAACAGATCATCTATACCATTCCTTGCCCCGTAAATTGGGCAACAGCTCCAGCTTAAGCCTTAACCTCTTCAGGCCCTGTTCGGATCCCTTACATCCCAGAACCTCCTTTTAACCTCAACTGAGTACCGGCTCCTCGCTCTCTCGTCCTTGAAAGCGAGAGCACAGACTACCTAACCAGATCTAGCTGGGTATATCAACCTCCCGCAACTGAGCCAACAAAGGTGAAGAATACAGAGGCAGAGAAACAGAAAATAGGGGTATCAGACCCACAGAAGGAAGCAGTAGATTTAGCAGTTTTATTGAAAATCCTGGAAAAAGCAGAGGAATTCAGTATCACTCAACAATTGAGCAAGGTCCCAGCACAGATATCTATCTTGGGTCTTCTTCTCACTTCAAAGCATCACAGGAAGCAACTGCTCTAAGTATTTGGCAATGCCCATGTAACACCATACATAACGCCTGAGAAACTGGGGCAAATGGTAGGGCAAATCCTTGAACCCAAAGTCATCTCCTTCACAGAAGAGGAGATACCTGACAGTGACAGGGACCATACCCAGGCTTTGTACATCGCAGTACAGTGCATGGACCAAACATTATCATCAGTGCTCATCGACAATGGCTCTGGCGTGAACGTCTGCACACTCTCCACACTACAAAAACTAGCCTTGGACCTTAGTCAAGTGAAGAAGAGACCTATGACCATCAGGGCCTTTGATAATACCACCAGGCAAAACCTGGGTGACATCGACCTGATCATCGGGGTCGGACCTACTCAATTCTCAACAAACTTTCAGGTTGTGAACGTGCCAGCCTCTTTCACTTTGCTCCTAGGGAGGCCATAGATCCATACGGCCGGAGCCATTCCCCCCTCCTTGCATCAAAGAATCAAGTTCATCCAGGATGACCGTCTGATTGTCATTCCGTCTGAAGAGTTGGCAAGTTCCTTTGGGGACGTCCAAGTGCTGGGGCAAGGCACTGCCTTCATGACATTCCAGTTCAAGCAGGTTAGTTCTATCGCCCAGATAGAACAGCAAAGCAAGCAGGCAATGCCACCATTTGTCAGAATGATGGCTAGAATGAACTATCAGCCTGGAAGTGGTCTCGGTGTCAGGAATTAGGGCATGAAGAAAAGATACACGCCTCCTCGTTATACACCTCCCTTTGGTTTGGGATACAAGCCCAGATACGAGGACTACCTTTCTAAGCTGACTAGGAAGAGTAGACAATCGGCGAAATCTGAACGCCGACCACACATCTCTGTAACCTTCCCTTTGGGAATCTATGAGACCTACCCGGAAACCTCTGCTGCACCCGTTGCCTTAACACCCCAGCCCAGTGACGAGTCTTTAGGGATTCCAGAACCCGAAGTGTTCGCCATGGCCCAGATGTTCGACGAGCTAACTATCGAAGATGCTACCAAAGCAGAATATCTAGCGGGAGAGTAAGTCTACATCATCTCCAATAGCACTTGAGCATCATCCAGTCGCCAACCACTGATCCATTGGTGGACTGAGGCTCTCACCATTAAGGCCAGCCAGGGCCGGGGTATGCACAGTGCAGGACAGGTTACTCTGAGACAGCAGTGAACCAGCATCACCTTTCTCCTCCATCTACTTCTCTTTTGCACCCGTTTGTAAAATCCAAAAGTCAAGCCACTGTCGGCCTTATGTTGTTTGAGTCGTTTTTGTAACAAGTCATTTTGCTAAAGAAAATCAGATTGTTTTGACTAAAAAAAAATCATGTTTTCAAAAAAAAGAAAACATTTCATAACTGCTGATGACGAAATCACACGGACTCTTCCCCTAGAAGGCCTAGTGTCCTGAAGCCAATAAATCATCATCATCAAAGCATGCTAAACTGAAGCTAATTGGTTTACCAGGAAATTACGACTGACAGGGCTACTCCTCAAACCCTCCTTGAACTCTCTGAAGCAGAGTATGACTCAGAACAGGAAGACGAACCACCTCAGGAAATTTTGGACCTCTTCGAGCACAGCGAAGGACTTCTGTAATCTAACAGGGAGGACACTAAAACAGTCAATCTGGGATCAACAGAGAACCCCCGGCTAGTCAGAATCGGCACCAGTACGAACCTTCAGCAGAGAGCAGACATGATCAGTTTCCTGAGAAGCTATAATGATATCTTCGCCTGGTCATATGCTGACATGCCAGGCCTAGACCCAGCATTGGTGGTACACAGACTGCCCTTGAGCCCCGACGTCAGATCAGTGAAGCAGAAACTGAGACGGATGAGGCCCGAATGGTCACAGAAGGTCAAGGAAGAAGTTGAGAAGCAGATCAGCGCAGGCTTCCTGGCAGTTGCAAACTACCCTGAGTGGTTGGCCAACATAGTCCCAGTACCCAAGAAGAATGGCAAGGTCCGCATCTGTATTGACTACCAGAATTTAAACAGGGCAAGCCCTAAAGATAGCTTTTCTCTCCCGCACATTGACATTCTGGTCGACAATACTGCTAGGCACGAGACTCTCATTCATGGATGGTTTCTCCGGATACAACCAGATCAGGATGATAGAAGAAGACATGGAGAAAACCTCCTTTATCACACCTTGGGGCACCATCTGCTACAAGGTCATGCCCTTTGGACTCAAGAACGCAGGGGCCACCTACCAGAGGGCCATGACGGCCTTGGTCCACGATATGATGCACAAGTCCACTAAAATCTACGTGGATGACATGATCGTCAAATAACCAACAGCCGAACAGCACCCAGAAGACCTGAAGAGACTCTGCGATAGACTCTGAGAGTACAGCCTAAGACTGAACCCGACCAAATACGTCTTCGGAGCCTCATCAGGAAAGCTCCTTGGCTTCATAGTCAGTAAAAGAGGCATTGAGATCGATCCAGCTAAATCCAGAGCTATCATCAAAATACCAGCACCCCAAACTGAAAAGGAGATTCGTGGTTTCTTCGGCAGAATTCAGTACCTCAGTCAGTTCATTTCTCAGCTAACTTCGATCTGTGAGCCGATCTTCAAACTTCTCCGAAAGAACACGCCGACAGTCTGGACAGCAGAATGTCAAGAAGCCTTTGATAGAATAAAGCAGTATCTTTTGAATCCTCCAGTACTTGTGCCTCCTACACCAGGACGTCCACTGCTACTCTACAGCTCTGTGCAAGAAACCTCCATGGGATGCATCCTGGCACAACATGACGAGACAGGCAAAACAGAGCAAGCCATCTACTATATCAGTAAGCGTCTACTTGAGTATGAAGAGCGGTACAGTCCTCTTAAGAAAACATGTCTGGCATTGGTCTGGGTAACTCAACGTCTTCGGCACTATCTGCTTTCTTACCTGGTAATTCTGCTCTCCCAGATGGACCAACTGAAATATCTACTGGAAAAGCCAGCCACCACCGGAAGGACTGCCCGATGGCTCATGATGTTGTCTGAATTCGACATCACGTACATGACACTGAAGTTAATCAAGGGGCAGGCATTAGCAGATCACCTGGCCCACAGTCCGACCCAGGACTACGTGTCTGTACATGATCAGTTTCCAGATAAAGCCATCCTGTATACAGAAGTGGACAAACAAGAATACTCCGACTAGGAGTTGTACTTTGACGGAGCTGCCAATAGTCATGGGCATGGGGCAAGAGCTGTCCTGATCTCGCCTAAAGGAGCACACCTCCCTATCTCTGTCAAGCTAAAGTTCAGATGCTCCAACAATGAAGCAGAGTACGAGGCGTGCATAGCCGGACTAAAAGAAGTCCTGGACATCGGGATTGAAGAGGTAGACGTCTACGGTGACTCATCTTTTGTAATTTGTCAGGCGAATGAGTCTTAGGCCATCCAAGAAGCAAGGCTAGTCCCGTACTTAGCCTACCTCAATCTGTTAATCAGTCAATTCAGAAGAATCAGCTTCAACCACCAATCCAGGAACCAAAACAGATTCACCGATGCACTGGTCACTCGAGCTTCAATGGTACAGATCCCTACAGACATCATGCTCTGGCCGATAGAAATTCAGCAGCAAGATCAGCCTGCCTACTGCCTTCAGATCGAAGAGGTATCAGACAATAAGCCTTGCTATGCAGACATCAAGCAGTATCTCGATGACGGGACCTTCCCTCTTGATGCTACCAAAATAGACCACCGGGCAATCAGAAGACTGACCATTCAGTTCATCCTATCAGGGGGCATCTTGTACAAAAGGTCGCAGAACCTACTCTGGCTCAGATGCCTAGATACTAGTGAAGCAGCACAGGTAGTCGAAGAAGTTCACGGAGGAATTTACGGCCCACACATGAATGGGTTGATGTTATCTAAGAAGATATTAAGGCTAGGCTATTACTGGTCCACCATGGAATCAGACTATTGCAAGCATGTACAGAAGTGTCACCAATGCCAAATCTACACCGACAAGGTAAATGCACCACCGAGTAGGCTGCACAATCTCACTGTTCCTTGGCCATTCTCAGCTTGGGGCATCGACGTCATCAGACCTATAGCTCCGAAAGCATCAAACGGACATCGATTCATTCTGATACCAATTGATTACTTCACGAAATGGGTCGAGGCAGCCTCTTATGCCAGTGTCATAACCTCAGTAGTTCAACGTTTTCTGAAAAGGGATATCATCTGCCAATATGGGGTCCCGTATGAGATTGTAACAGACAATGCTCTCAAATTCTGCAACAAGGGGATGACTGACCTCTGCCAGAAATTTAAGATCCAACATCACAACTCTACACCGTACCGACCATAGACCAATGGTGCAGTTGAAGCCACCAACAAGAATCTGAAGAAAATCATAGAGAAGATGGCAACCAAGTACTCTGCCTAGCATGAGATGCTTCCTTATGCACTCATGGCCTACAGAACTTCCATCCAAACCTCAACTGGGGCAACACCATTTGTTCTGGCCTATGGTATAGAAGCAATCCTCCCTGTCGAAGTACAAATTCCATCACTCTGGGTGTTAATGGAAGCAGAGCTCTCAAAAGTGGAATGGGCGCAGACCCGGTATGAGCAGTTGAACCTGATCGAAGAGTGGCGACTGAAAGCCATCAACCACTCTCAGGCCTATCAGAGGTGCATGGCTAGGGCATTCAACAGAAAGGTCAAGCCAAGATGCATTGAGATCGGTGACCTGGTTCTCCAAAAAATGTTGCCAAACCACCCTGACCTAAGGGATAAGTTTACTCCCAACTATAAAGGCCCATATGTCGTCCGAGACAAATTCTCCGCCGGTGCCCTTCAACTCGGACGTATGGATGACGAAGACCTCCCAGAGCCCGTCAACATTGACAAAGTTAAAAGATATTACGCTTAGGGTCTAGATCTGATAGGCACTTTGCACTTGTAGTTTCTCCGGGAAATGACAAGAGGCCATCCTTGGCACACTCTTCATCCCTCTTTCCTATAACCCGTTTACAAAGCAAATGAATCTCGCTAGTTAGCCCCTCGAGCCTGACAGCCCTTCTTTCATTACACATTTCAGGGACACCCTCCCTCACCCTCTGTGGCGTTAGCCTGAACTACGTCATGACCTAATCCTGCAAAGGTACGTAGGTAACCTGTCAAATCAGGTGCGGTCACATTTAGGGATATCCACTCCTCGACTTTCCCCCAAACAGAGTCCCTCACTCCCCAAGCAAAGACAAACTCTCCCAGCTTCCCAAGCAAATCGACTCACATGGGTACACAGTTTCTACAAAAAAAAGGCCCAAAATAGAAGTCGAAACATTTCAAAAGTCAGAGACTCCCCACAGAAACAACTTCTCCGGACTCTTTATCTAATAAAGACAACCTCTCCAGAAAAATAAAATCCTCAGGCAGAGACAACCTCTCTATCCCCAGCAGAGACAACCTCTCTCGCTCTCTCTCCCCCATCCCTAGCAAAAAAAAATCATCACCGAGAATCATAAGGCACAAGCCTTAAGCAAACAATCCCCCCGAAAACAGAAGAATCCTCCCTAGAGAGTGAAAATCAATTACATCAAACCAAAACCTCTAAGGGAGAACGAATCAACAACAAACAGGAGAAATCTCAGGGTGTCCTAAACTTCGGTCCCTCAGCCTACATTTCGTCCTACCATAAGTCCTCCTCGATCCCTTAGGAATTACAAGTGCAAGCGCAATATCACATCTGAATCCCCAGCGGAAATATCATCCTTAAAACCCTCGAGGAGCGCCATTCAGGGCTATGACGAGAGAAGAACTATTTTCCTCTACATAAACAAAACCTCCCTAGTAAGTCGTGGGCATGAGTGAAAACCGGCAATGGCCTCATTGCGCAAAAATCACGCGATCCCTAGACCTAGTCTTGTGACTAGGGGTAAAAAAAGGATAAAAATCAATCAGCTTCGCAGGCATAAGAAAAACCGGCAACGGCTTCATCGCGCAAAAATTATGCAAATCTCATGACTTGATCATTCCAAGGGTAAAAAAGGGAGAAAGGCTGAAGAGCAATTTGGCAATAACATCTGGCAGCAATCAGGCTAGCCAGATAAACCCCTTACGGTAATCCCCAATGGGTGGCATGGAAAAGTAGCTTCCCCAACACTAGGCTCCAGCAGAGTTCAGATCCCCAATAGTGATCTACGGCAGTGTCATATCCCTCATGCAGATCCCCAGCAACGGTCTATAATGGCATTACATCCCCCAACGGATCTCCCCAGTAAAAGCATCCTATTTGCTCCCCCAGCAAGCTTCTCCCCAGTCAGATTCAAATCTCCAGCAGTGACAAGACAAATGGGTCTACCCATGAGCATCCTCAGCGGTGACAAAACCTCTTCTGGGTCATACTCTGCTCTCCTAGAGCGAAAGGTAGAATACATGATCCCCAAAGCCTTGACTAAGGCACTTTCCTGGCAAAACTGATAGCTAGTTGAACATTCTTTTGTTGAAAGCAAAATTTTTACAAAGGACCAAAACCTTTTACAAAATGATTTCAAAAAAAAAAAAAAACACTCTTTGGTATCCTGACCAGATTGTACCAGCCTGCACTGAGCAACCCTAGCAAGTCAAAGCAGAAAAAGCCGACACTATGTATCACCGCCAGTCGCAATCAACAGAGTCATGGGAAAGCATCCTCGCCATTATCTCCTGCATGACATCCCTGCATAGCGTCACACTTCTGGTGACCAAACTCCTCAGCATCATCTTTGATCAAAATCCAGTGCCTCTCGGCCATTTCAATCATCTGGCTAGTGCCTCTTGGACATGCCGCCTCCTTTTCAACACCCCCGTGTGTCCTCGACATCCCGTGTATACCTTTATAGCGTATACCACCTGCATGTCTCATCTTCGACACCCCCGTGTGTCCTCGACATCCCGTGTATACCTTTACAGCGTATATCACCTGCATGTCTCATCATCGACACCCCCGTGTGTCCTCAATATCCCGTGTATACCTTTACAGCATATACCACCTGCATGTCCATCTTTTTGATACCCCCGTGTGTCCTCGACATCCCGTGTATACCTTTACAGCGTATACCACCTGCATGTCCTCCCTTTCGACACCCCCGTGTGTCCTCGACATCCCGTGTATACCTTTACCGCATATACCACCCGCATGTCCCTTCTTTTGACACCCCCCATGTGTCCTCGACATCCCGTGTGTACCTTTACAGTGTATACCATCCGCATGTCACTCCTTCAACACCCTGCGTGTTCTTGACACCCCATGTGTCTCTTCGATCAAACTCGATCGAAGCCTTCTGGCCAACTCCTCTGGGCTATGCCATCCCTATATCCATCAACCCCCAGTGAGTAGTTCGACATACTCACCCTTCCCTAGCAGTGGCCTAGCCACTAAATTGCACTCACCATTTGCACTGCATACATACATACCATCATTCTGTATCCCTATTATCCGAGCTCGGTGTAAAAATAGGATGATTCCAGTCTTTGCCGTTCGAATCGCCAACCTTGGCATTCTCCAGCAAAGAGGGGCAGCTCTAAGTACCCGATTTTTACGCCCTATCCTAACCGTAGTTAAAATCTTTTAACTATGGTTACCTCCCCTACCAAATCCCTCATAACCTAGGTAAGCCTCTAGTCAAACCCTAGAAAACCCTAGAACCAAAACCCTAGGTGACATTAGCATAACCCATGACCTATAGGGCCTAACCCAAGCCTCAGGACCATCAATACCCAAAAACCTTAGTACATAACCCCCATAACCCATATGTGTAGGCCCAGGCCCAATTCAAATAGATATCAGAATCTCGGTAGTCGATCTACCGACATTTATTTATTGCCTTGTTTTAGGCTGTCGGTAGACCCTCTACCGATAGTATGTAAGTCCCGAGTTTGTAGTCTGCGATCACCCTGCACACTTAACCATCACCTCAAGTCTCCCTTCTTAGCCCTCACATGACCTCCCCTTGGTCCAACCACCTCCTCTCCCTTCTTCCTAATCCCTCATAGGTCCTTAGATCCTTCCCTATAAATTCAAACCCACCTCCCATTCAAAACGGTCTGCAAAATCCTAAGAGGAGAACCCCTATTCCAGAATCCCCTCTCTCAGCCCTCTAATCCCTTGGTTTGGATCTAAGGACCACTTTGGACCTGTCCCTAGCTACCCTGCAGCTGTAGACTATCACTGGCGCACCCCCACCGTACACAGGCAGCCCTCTGTTTGAGAGAAAATAGAGCACTGGGTAGAGACACCCCCTACCCATTTCCCTTTTGCTTTAAGAATCATGTGAGCCCCTGGTCATCTCCAGGGGACGTTTTTCACTGTTTTTGTTATTGCTTAGTAGGTATACAGACCCATACAAGGTGTTCACCGACCTAAACCATAGGTGTAGTGAACCCCTTCGAGTAAAGCATCTCCATCAAGGCTTGACATGTCACGACCCAAAATACCCCCTAGGAGTTAGGGATACTTTAGGCACATGACCGCCGTGTCACACCATCCGGTCATGACACATAAGGCAAACATATCAACCCGCAAGAGCATACAAGGCATAATAAAAGTGGAACTGAAATTTCTCTAGACATAAACCTACAATTTGTATTCTAAGTCTAAACCAACAGTTTATTCAAAATGTAAAGTCTAAAGTGGACATTCCCCACTTTCAAAATACACAACCCTCTTCCTCACATCCCTCAATAATAGTCTAGATAGGGCCTCCTATCTAGAGCTCCATCATCCTGGTGATGATCCATGGCAGGCTCCGGCTCGTAGTACTCCTTCTCTATCCAGGGCTCAAGAGCATGTGCATCCACAGTACCTACCGAAGTCAACAATTCAGCTGAGTGTGGAATACTCAGTGTATACAAACTGCTAAATGGCATTACTATAATATCAACGATAGCATGTGCATTTATCAGAGTAAAACAGACAAAAGTGAAGCATAACAAGCATATGATTTAGAGCAGTTCATAAAACAGATATCATGTGAGCATTTCTTTACAAGGTACATATCTTTGATCATTTCACTAACCATATTCTTTAAACCATAACAATTCCAATACTTAGAATGGTCCATAAGACTGATAACAAAGTGACACTTTACAAGCTAGGAGATAGACTCCCTTGAGTTCAAAACGAAAATGATACTTTAAAAGCAAGGTGGTCTCTTAAGAACACCCTTGAGTTCAAAACAAAGCGATACTTTACAAGCAAGGAGGTAAACTCCCTTGAGTACGAAAATCAAAGCGATACTTTACAAGCCAAGAGGTAAACTCCCTTGAGTCAAAATCAAAGCGATACTTTACAAGCCAAGAGGTAAACTCCCTTGAGTACGGAAATCAAAGCGATACTTTACAAGCCAGGAGGTAAACTCCCTTGAGTACGAAAATCAAAGCGATACTTTACAAGCCAAGAGGTAAACTCCCTTGAGTCGAAATCAAAGCGATACTTTCCAAGCCAGGAGGTAAACTCCGTTGAGTACGAAAATCAAAGCGATACTTTACAAGCCAGGAGGTAAACTCCCTTGAGTACGAAAATCAAAGCGATACTTTACAAGCCAGGCCTAAGCCCTTGAATCCCGAAAATCATTCTTTGAGCGAATCCACTTTTGAGAAAAACCTCTTTTAGCAAAACCATACTTGGAAACCTTAACTTAGAACATAAACCCTTTTGAGTCACAATCTTAACTTATGAAATTGATAGAACACTTTTCTTGTGAGAAATCATCTAATCATGCGATATTTGTGAACATAGAGTGCATATAGTTCGTGTGAGCATCATGTAGATTTAGGAACCTTGTAGACATAACATCATATTCATAGAACTCAATACTAATGATAACATACATCTCATAGCAACTTAGGAGTATATTTAAACATAAGATCCCTTAGAGGCATTGAACCAAACACATAGGGTGCATAATAGTACTAGTTTACATCTAAGTATAAAATCAACATCCATCAACCCAAGAACATACTTCAATCATGGTTTTTCTTAAGAGGAATAAGACATGGTAAGTAGTAGAGTGTTTCTACAATTTATCTTATCCAAATCATGCTTTGTATCTTTGCTTAAAATATAGGAATTACAAATATGGCCAAAACATCCTAACTTTCATCAAAACCCTTGTTTAAACCATAGAAAACAAAGTACACATCAATGAAATATAGCAAGGCAAGTTAGTAGAGTGTTCTACCTTAGTGAAATCAATGAATTTGATTCCAAAGGCTTTGAACAAGTGAGAACCTTGAGTTCTTTGTTGAAAAACACCAAGGAATGGAAGAATCTTTGATCTTCCTTCAAGCTTGGGCAACACCTAGTTCTCCTCCTTCTTCCTCTCTCAAAATCTTTCAAAAACAAAGCACAAAGGGTTTATGAAACCCTAAGGCACGAACCCAGCCTTTATATAGGCAAAGGGTGATGGCTAAAGTCTTAACCGCTCGATAGCTACCAAGCGATCGGTAGAGGACTGATCGATCGGAGGTTGACACCGAGCGATCGGTGATCCCCTGTTTTGCTGTAAAACCTTGTTTCCACTACTTGAATCTTCTCCAATCCAATTCCAACTCTTTTATGCTTTAAACACACTCCTTAATGCTATATAGACACGTTAGAACATGTACTCCATAAATCCAACCTTGTATATTCAATTAAAGCTCATTAGTGTACAAGTCCACCTTAGAGCACTATTCACACACTATTCACTCTACAGTGATCCCAAGTTCCGGGGTTCTACATGACAGCCATTACAGAACCTTCTGGGGGTCCCTCTTATCATGAGGGAACCCCTAGTGACCTCTGTGCACAGCCTCAGTGGCCACGAGTTCGGTTTTCAAAAAAACCCAGGATGGCGGTACTCTCAGTACCGACATTCCTAAAGTGGCCTCTTTCCCTTTCTATCGGTGATCCCTTTACCGACATATTATTTGTGAACTGTTTATAGAACGTAGGTAAAAGATTACCGACATTCTGTTTCTCGCCTGGTTTGGGATGGGCGATAGAACGACTACCGCCAACAGGCACTGTCTGCTACAACACCTTTGCACTCTTGTGGGACCCACTCTAGGCATCCCCTGGGGCCCACAAAAAGCCTAATCTCTTCCCAGGAGTCCACACTACACTCCCCCACCCTCGGTTCACCTCGGATTACAACTTAACCCTAGTTAACAGTGGCAAAAACAATGAACAAAAACACTGTATACAGGTCGATAATCCAATTACCGACATTATCTTTATTTTGTTCTGGGCTTTTGCAGGGGCCCAGTCCTAGTAGGAGGTCACTTTAGGCCCTGCCTAGCCCCCTGGGCCCACCTTGGACCATACCTGACCCTTAACCACGGTTAAATCCACCTTCGGTTAACATTTTAACCGCGGTTAAGCACCCCTTCACCCCACAAACTTTGGAAAATTAAACAGGCATTCCTAAAAATATCATCGGACCATAATACTGACTTTGGCCCTCTCCCTAACCCTGGTTAGCAATCCTAACCATAGTTAGACCTCCCTTAACTGCGATTAGTAACTCTAATCGTAGTTAACCTCGGTTTACGGCCTACCGGGCCTAGAAACCAAGTCTACCGGACTTACCTCAGCCTATCGTGCCCCGTCTTAGCCTACCGGGCTACAGCTCACTCATCCTTTACTGTGGTTAGCAACCCTAACTACAGTTAGTTCGGCCTAATCTCGGTTAGCAACCCTAACCCAGGCCGGACTCCTTCCTACTCTATCGGACTACCCCCCTAAGCCTACCGGGCTTACAATACCCTACACTTGACCTCCTCGGTCAACCAACCCTAGCCTACCGGACTAGTCCATGTTAGCCACCCTTGGTGCACATACACACGCCCCTAGCCTCGGCACAGTCTCACGTGCCAAAACTACACTCGGTTTGATCTCACCCTGTGAGTACGTAGGCAACTCAACACAGGCCCGACCTCAATTAGCTTTTCCTTTCTTAGATTAGTGTTCATTTAAACATTTTAGTATTTTAAATAAGATTAACTTTAATTGGCTTAAACCCGGGGAGTACGGAACCGTTGTAAAACGGAAGCCTCGGGGTGCCTAACACCTTCCCCAGACTTAACCGAACCCCTTACCCTGATCTCTCTCATGGACCAAGACCTTATCCAAAACTTCGGGGGACTTATCCCTTCTGAATGAATAGGTGGCGACTCTCAAAACCCCGTGAGAAACCTAGGGAGTGAAATCCCGCGCTCAAAATCATGATCCAACCCCATTCATGTGCATACTATTTGTGAGCATCATAGAGTACGTGTGAGCATCATAATGATCATAGAAAGCATTTTAAAGATTGAATACAATGCATAGAGTATTGTGACCATCATAAAGTGAGAACATCGAAACATATCATGGTACATCATTCATGGAGGTATCGTTGAATACACATGTGCTACTTAGCCTATTTCATCCAAAAACCATTCATTCCATTTCACTTTTCTTAACATCATAACATAGCAAACTAGTAGAGAGTATATACTCTTTTTGAAAAAAACCATGATTCAAAAACTTACTTTCCAATAAAACCATCCTTTTCCATACTCTTATTCATACTTTTCAAGGAAACCATTAAACATTATTGAAATCCTTATTTCAGGTTATTTATCCCAATAGCATACACTTAGGAGGCTGTACACCTTAATATTTTACCAAAAATATTGTCATAGATCAATATCTACTTAGCATCAATGAATCACGAGCAAGTTAATTACACACACATGAGGCCATAAACCTCGATTTCAATTCATGCTTTTCAATTGTATACACATACAAGGTTATATGTATTCGACTATAAGCCCACTTGTCTTCAAATATATCAATCAAATATTACAATACTAAAAATAAGATCCTATACCATGGTTTTACTTCATTCATTTCATTAGTATACACATATTAAGCTACACACCTTAACCTCATCTTCAAAACATGATTTACATCTTACTTTTTACAAAAAGGAACACAATAATAGAAATACATATTAATGGATCATAGCAAGACAGGTTAGTAGAATGTATCTCCCTTGAAAATTCTAGGGAAAATACTTGAGAACGCTCGTGGAAGTGAAATTCAAGCTTGATGGAGAAGATCCAACCTTGAGAATAAAGATCCTTGCTTGAGGAAGAAGATCCAAGCTATCGCGACCCAAAACCCACCCTAGGAGTTAGAGTGAACTTTGGACGACTAATCATGGCTTACATGACTTGCTTGACAAACCAACCTGCAAAAACCCACAGAGCATATACAATAGAGGATGACAGCGGAAACATAACTATAAAACACAGCGGAAGTCTAACAACCTCTAAGTATATACACATGGTCCAAGTTTAATACAAAGAAATCAAAACAAAGAAAGTGCGGACATGCCCGCCAAAATACATGGATATAATCACTCATGCTCACCCACAGCCAATCCACTCAGAATCTAACACCACCTACTGATAACCCTCTACGGGAGGTTCCTCCAAAGGCTCCTCGACGTACTCCTCTTCCACCCATGGACCAGGAGCACAAATATCAAATGGAGCAGCAGCTCCCTCCGAACCTGCCGACATAAGAAGTACGGCTGAGCATGGAATACTCAGCGGGTACCAAATACTAACCAATAGTCATAGCATAAAAATGGCAATACATAAATCAGGTGCAATTCATATATGTTAGACGGAAACAATTCATATCATACAAGGAAGTAAAGCAATTTATAATCATGCTTGTATTTCGTAGAAAGCCGATAAAACCTCTTGAAAACATCGTGCACTTGACTTGGCTTGAAATATCTTTTCGTACTTGAAAGCTTGTCGTGTTTGTCTTACTTGATCTTATCGAGCGTGTCGTACGTGTCATGTTATGCATGTCATGCGTGCTTGCTTGTGATCATGTAACTTGTGAGATACACTTGTGAGATATCCTTGTGAGATGCGCTTGAGAGATGCCTTGAGAGGGAAGGGAGACCCTTCTTTATGCAATGCACTTGCGAGGGAAGGGAGACCCTTCTTCATGATATGTATGTACTTGCGAGGGAAGGGAGGCCCTTCTTCATGATATGCACTCGTGAGTTAGGGGAGACCCCTCGTGGAATGTTGGTTCTTGTTTTCTTGTGAAAAGCGAGGTAAAACATATCGTAGGATATGTCCCACCTCTAACCATGTTCTTGAAAACCTCGATAAATCATGTCATGCATGCCGTGCTCGTGGGAACCGTGTACATACTTGCATTTAAATTTAAATATGACATTTGGGTAATTTCACAACACATATAACATCAATGATTGAGCAATGTAATATTTATATCATTTAGGGAAAGCAAGAAAACACACTATCATAGGCCCTAGCAATATTCATAATTTATTAGGCATGCATTTCCTAATTTACAACTCATTTTATTCACCTTGGCATTTCATCAAACATGGTGTGTTCATTATTCATTATTCATTTAAACCTAAATCATGCTTTTCTAGGTGAGTTTACTCACATCATAAAGGTGTGTTTATTATGGATACAATGGCCTCCCCATTTTAATCATCACAACACAACCCTTGGCATCCAATCACCCATTCCATCTCCATTCACCATTCACAACCATCCATCTCATAGCACATGTGTAAATGAAAGAAAATCAAAAGAAATAAAGGGAAACGAGGAACTATAACTAGGAGGGGAGTAAGAAGTACCGACCTTGAAGAAATGAGGAAGAAACCCCTTCCAAAAACAACCGTGAGGTGCTGCCCTAGCTTGGGGAACGCTCTCCACGAGTGCTTGAGCCGTGATCTTGGAGAAAAACCGGACTTGAAGTGATCTAGGGTCTCAAAACCCCTTTGATTCTTCTCCAAAAGTAAATCCCTAGCTTAGGAAACCCTTTCTCCTCTCTTCTAATCCCCCAAATCCTCTAAGTGTTGAGAATGAGCCCTAAAGGCTCGGGTTAAACTCTTAAGGTAAGAGTGAACCGACCAAAAGACCATAATACCCTTACTGAAATTTCTGCAAAAACACGAGTGCCGAACACGTTGAGCTGTGAATAGTGCCAAACACGTTGTGCTGTGAATAGTGCCGAACACGTTGTGCTGTGAATAGTGCCAAACACGTTATGCTGTGAATAGTGCCGAACACGTTGTGCTGTGAATAGTGCCAAACACGTTGTGCTGTGAATAGTGCCGAACACGTTGTGCTGTGAATAGTGTCAAACACGTTGTGCTGTGAATAGTGTCGAACACGTTGTGCTGTGAATAGTGCCGAGTACGTTGTGCTGTGAAGGGTGCTGAACCCGTTGTCACGTTGTGTTGTGCATAGTGCTGAGCTCGTTGTCCGTAGTCTTATGTACAACGTGCCCGTCATGAGCTGTACAACGTACACGTTGTCTGCTGCACGACGTACCCGTTGTCTGTTGCACGACGGATGCACAACGTATACGTTATCAAAGCTAGAGCTACGTTATCAGAGTACGTTGTCTATGCGTTGTCTGTGCCTTATCAGAGCACGTTATCAGAGCACGTTATCAGAGCTACGTCCTTAGTGCCTTCCGAGCTACGTCCTTAGTGCCTTCCGAGCTACGTCCTTAGTGCCTCTCCAGAGCTCGTCCTCAAGTGCATAACCGAGCGATCGATTGCCTGCAGGTCCAGACTGTTTTGGCCATATCTTTTGACTCGTTCGTCCGATTTTGACGATTGAACTTGCGTTGGGTTCGTACTTCCAAAAGGAACATTTCTGACATTTTGAAATTTCCAATTTCTTCCTTATTTATTAATTATACCTCTTTAAAGGAAAAATGGCAACGAAAGTGTCATTCATTAAATGTGAAAAGGTCCGGGGCTCTACATCCTCCCCCTTTACAGAAATTTCGTCCTCGAAATTTAGACGCTACTTGCATTACAAACCAAAAGAAAATTACAAGTCATATACAAACTTATACATAAACTCATTCAATTAATTCTGGGTACTTTGCTTTGACTTCGGCTTCACGCTCCCATGTAGCTTCTTCCCGAGTATGGTGTTGCCATTGCACAAGAACCAAAGGGATTGTCTTGTTGTGAAGCACCTGATCTCTTCGATCCAAAATCTGAACCGGCTTTTCAATCAAGGTGAGGTCCTCTCGAATCTCCAACGGTTCCAAGTCTATGACATGCGAAGGATCCGCAATGTACTTCCGAAGCATAGACACATGGAAGACGTTGTGAACTGCGGCCATGTGAGGTGGGAGAGCTACCCTGTAAGCAACCTCACCAACTCGTGTGATAATCTCAAAAGGCCCAACATACCGAGGACTGAGCTTGCCTCGCTTTCCAAATCTCATGATCCCTTTGCTAGGAGATACTTTCACAAAAACTTGATCCCCTACTTGAAATTCCAAGTCCCTACGGCGCGTGTCCGCATAACTTTTCTGGCGATCGTGAGCGACTTTCAATCGATCCCGAATGATCTTAACTGTGCCTGCAGTTTGCTCAATCAACTCTGGACCAAGTACTTTCCTTTCTCCTACCTCATCCCAATAGAGAGGAGACCTACAACTTCGCCCATACAAGGCCTCAAATGGTGCCATTTGGATACTCGCCTGATAGCTGTTATTATAGGCGAATTCAACCAAAGGCAAGTGCTCTTCCCAACTGCCTCTGAAATCCAACATACAAGCCCGAAGCATGTCTTCAATGACTTGGTTCACTCTCTCGGTTTGTCCATCCGTCTGTGGATGAAAAGGGGTGCTGAAATCAAGTCAGGAACCCATAGCCTCCTGGAAGCTTTTCCAGAATCGTGATGTGAATCTTGGATCCCGATCTGACACAATACTAACGGGCATTCCGTGCAACCTCACCACTTCCTTGATGTACAAAACGGCAAACTGACTAGAGTTGAAAGTAGTTCGGTAAGGTAAGAAGTGAGCGGACTTCGTCAAACGATCCACTACTACCCATATCGCATCTGAGCCCCTTGCCGTCTTTGGCAAGCCAACTATGAAATCCATGGATATGTTCTCCCATTTCCACTCGGGAATCGGAAGGGACTGTAATAGACCTGCGGGCCGCATGTGTTCTGCTTTTACCTGTTGACACACCAAGCACCGTGCTACATATTCCGCAACCTCCCTCTTCATATTCTGCCACCAAAAGTGACTCTTGAGGTTCCAGTACATCTTTGTACCCCCTGGATGCACTGTGTACTTCGAACGGTGTGCTTCATCCAAAATCTCTCTTCGAAGATCTACATTGGCTGGGACGCACAGCCTTCCCTTGAATGTGATAGCACCCCGACTAGTGAGAGAGAAATCCTCACTACCCTTAGCAACTTCCTTGTCCCGATAAGCCAACAATTCAGCATCCGTGGCTTGGTATTCTTGGATCAAATCTATAATGTATGGCCGAACCGTGACATTTGCCAAGATAGGACTATGAACAGAGTCATTCACACTAATGTCCAGATTTGCCAAGTCTTCAAGTAGCTTCCATTCCTGCACTAACATGCATGCTAATAACCCCGGAGGTCTTCTACTAAAAACATCATAGTCTTTCAAAAATTCCATCCAACGCCGTTGCCTTAGATTCAATTCCTTTTGGGAAAAGAGGTACTTGAGGCTCTTGTGGTCCGTATACATATAGAATTCCACCCCGTATAAGTAATGTCGCCAGATCTTGAGTGCAAACACGACTGCGGCAAACTCTAAGTCGTGCGTGGGGTAATTCTTCTCATGCTCCTTCAATTGCCTCGATGCATAGGCAATGACTTTCTTGTGCTGCATGAGTACACACCCAAGCCCAACGTGTGAGGCATCACTATACACCTCATACCCATAAGGTCCAAATGGCACAGTAAGGACAGGGGCTATAGTAAGCCTCTTCTTCAGTTCCGTGAAACTGATCTCGCACTTATCACTCCATACAAACTTGGCGTTCTTCCTTGTCAGGTAAGTGAGCGGTGCTGCAAGGCTAATGAAACCCTCTACGAATCTCCTGTAGTAGCCTGCCAACCCAAGAAAGCTGCGTATCTCGATAACACTCTTGGGCCTCGCCCAACTCATAATTGCTTCGATCTTCTTTGGATCTACCGAGGTACCTTCTGCAGAAACAACGTGGCCTAGGAATGCCACCTCTTCCAACCAAAACTCACACTTGCTAAGTTTGGCGTATAGCTTGTGCTCTCTTAGCATTTCCAAAGCAAGGCATAGGTCGCGTGTGTGATCTTTCCATGTCTGGGAATAGACCAAAATGTCATCAACAAATACAATCACGCACCTATCAAGATATGGCCGGAACACCCGGTTCATCAAATCCATAAAGGCTGCCGGCGCGTTCGTGAGTCCAAAAGGCATCACCAATAACTCGTAGTGTCCATACCGAGTCCTGAAAGCAGTTTTGGGGACATCTTCCACCTTAATCTTCAACTGGTGATAACTCGATCGAAGGTCTATCTTCGAGAAAAATCTCGCTCCCTTCAACTGATCGAACAAGTCATCAATCCTAGGCAAGGGATACTTATTCTTTATAGTGACTTTGTTCAATTGCCTGTAATCGACGCACATCTGCATCGAGCCATCTTTCCTCTTAACAAACAACACCGGGGCACCCCACGGTGAGACACTTGGTCGAATGAAACCAAGACCTTGTAATTCTTCCAACTGGGTCTTTAACTCTTTCAGTTCAATAGGGGCCATTCTATACGGAGCCCTGAAAACAGGAGCTGTGCCTGGTGCAAGCTCGATCACAAACTCAATCTCCCTGTCTGGAGGCAATCCTGGCAACTCTTCTGGAAATACATCCAGGAACTCACTCACAACCGGAATAGTCGATGAATCCTTTGCCTCGGGATTAGCTAAGCTCAACGCCGCAAAACGAGCAATATATCTACTTTTCAACCCGCGAAAGTGGAATAGTTTTCCTTCTACTGGCTTGAAGAGTACCATTTTCTCAAAGCAAGCTACATGCCCATGATGTGCTGCTAACCAATCCATTCCCAATATAACATCAAAGTCTTGGAATCCAAGGACGATGAGATCAACCGCTAACTCGTGGCTTCCAACTTGGACCACACTATCTCTATACACTTTATCTGCCAATACTGTTTTGCCGAGAGGAGTCGAAATGGCTAACTCCGGTTCTAGCTGACTTGGCTCTACAGAAAAGCCTTCTGAAAAACTCGGCGAGACAAATGAATGAGTAGACCCGGTATCAATCAACCCTCGAGCCAAATACTCATTGACTAGTAGGGTTCCTGAAATTTTAACTAGCGGAGTTAATCCATGCATCAACAGTGTATACATGTAGGTATATATACATATATAACATGCCAAGTACGTACACAATCAATTAATACTTAACAGTTTAATTTACGGATAATTAAATAAGCTACAACTGCGTACCTTACACTACATCGTCAGATGCAAGTGCATCACCCTCTGTTAAGGCAAAAACTCACCCCTGATTCGCCTGGCGAGACTGAGGTGTAGACCGGGTAGTCTGAGATGACGCCTGATATGATCCTGCTGGGCATGCTGGTGGCCTAATCCCCTGAGACTGGCCTGGTAAATGCCGACTGGGGAAATCCCTGATCATATGGCCCTGGCGACCACAATGAAAACATCCACCCGATGTACTTCGGCAATCTCCGGCCGGGTGCCTTCGGTCGCATGAAGTGCAGACCTCGTGTGTATAAGTCGGAGGGGCCGGAGGTGGAGCATACCTCATCGTCTGAGGTGCAACAGGCCGTGGGGCCGGAAGAGCCTGAGGTCGCGGAGCCTGAGGCACATACTGCCGTGGAGCTGGAGGCGCATAAGATGGCCTCATCGGTGGTGCTGGCCACGCATACTGATAAGGGCCGGTACGAGCCCGCCTCTCTAGAGGTGCTGAACTACTGGATTGGCCTCTCGTCAATTCCCTCTTCTTGGACACCGCCTCAGAGTTGGTCTCAACCAACAAGGCTTTATCCACCACTTCAGCGTAAGTGGCGTGCCTAAAGACCGATACTTTCTCCATGATGACATCCTTGAGTCCTTGCTCAAACCTCCTCACTTTCATTGCCTCGCTGGCAATCATATGTGTCGCGAAGCGTGATAGCTCCGAGAACTTGGCCTTATAAGCGGCCACAGACATCGAACCTTGCTCAAGGTTGATGAATTCTCTCTCTTTCTTTTCCCGTGCTCCAATCGAAAAATACTTCTTGTAAATAGTATCTTTGAACTCCTCCCAAGTCCAAGGTTGACCCTGCATGGTCAAATCTCGCGTCCTCAATGCAGACAACCACCAATGGTGGGCTTCACCCTCTAGCATGAAAACTGCCCATGCTACTCTATCCTCCTCTGTAGGCGAGAGGACCGCAAAAATCTTCTCCATCTGGAGGATCCACGCCTCCGCAGCGAGAGGGTCCACACTCCCATGGAAGGATGGAGGCCTCAATCTCCTGAATGCCTCAACTCCAGCTGTACGATGTACTGGAGCTGCGGGCGGTGGAGTAGGTGCCGCCGGCGATGGTATAGCTTGCCGAGCCGCCAGTATGGCGAGTGTCTCAGCAATAGAGCCTAAGACCTGAGAGAAGTCCGGCTGCTCATCCTCATCCCGTGAAGAAGAGGAAGCTCTGGTATGTGGTCCACGACCTCGTGTGTTCCGTCTCATGACTAAAGTCTTGAGAATAACAACACCACATGAGTCTAACTTGAAACCACAGTTTATTTTAATGTCATTTCACAATAATTCAGTTTTTATTAGTTGTATAATACTAATATACATCACATCAAGTCATCAGAGTATTCATCACATTATACTTATACTTTAGTGTTCTAGCGTACCTAGGACCCGTACTTGGTTAAAGCAACCATTTTAGACTAAGACTAAAGTTTAGTCTTAAACTTGGAACCAGACTCGCTCCCGACTCACTTCCTTCCTAACTTATTTCCTAACATATGCTCTTGTCAAGCCGTGGTATAAGATTCTAAGTGACCCTAGAGACCTAAAGCCTAAGCTCTGATACCACTTCTGTCGCGACCCAAAACCCACCCTAGGAGTTAGAGTGAACTTTGGACGACTAATCATGGCTTACATGACTTGCTTGACAAACCAACCTGCAAAAACCCACAGAGCATATACAATAGAGGATGACAGCGGAAACATAACTATAAAACACAGCGGAAGTCTAACAACCTCTAAGTATATACACATGGTCCAAGTTTAATACAAAGAAATCAAAACAAAGAAAGTGTGGACATGCCCGCCAAAATACATGGATATAATCACTCATGCTCACCCACAGCCAATCCACTCAGAATCTAACACCACCTACTGATAACCCTCTACGGGAGGTTCCTCCAAAGGCTCCTCGACGTACTCCTCTTCCACCCATGGACCAGGAGCACAAACATCAAATGGAACAGCAGCTCCCTCAGAACCTGCCGACATAAGAAGTACGGCTGAGCATGGAATACTCAGCGGGTACCAAATACTAACCAATAGTCATAGCATAAAAATGGCAATACATAAATCAGGAGCAATTCATATATGTTAGACGGAAACAATTCATATCATACAAGGAAGTAAAGCAATTTATAATAATGCTTGTATTTCGTAGAAAGCCGATAAAACCTCTTGAAAACATCGTGCACTTGACTTGGCTTGAAATATCTTTTCGTACTTGAAAGCTTGTCGTGTTTGTCTTACTTGATCTTGTCGAGCGTGTCGTACGTGTCATGTCATGCATGTCATGCGTGCTTGCTAGTGATCATGTAACTTGTGAGATACACTTGTGAGATATCCTTGTGAGATGCGCTTGAGAGATGCCTTGAGAGGGAAGGGAGACCCTTCTTTATGCAATGCACTTGCGAGGGAAGGGAGACCCTTCTTCATGATATGTATGTACTTGCGAGGGAAGGGATTCTTCATGATATGCACTTGTGAGTGAGGGGAGACCCCTCGTGGAATGTTGGTTCTTGTTTTCTTGTGAAAAGCGAGGTAAAACATATCGTAGGATATGTTCCACTTCTAACCATGTTCTTGAAAACCTCGATAAATCATGTCATGCATGCCGTGCTCGTGGGAACCGTGTACATACTTGCATTTAAATTTAAATATGACATTTGGATAATTTCACAACTAATATAACATCAATGATTGAGTAATGTAATATTCATATCATTTAGGGAAAGCAAGAAAACACACTATCATAGGCCCTAGCAATATTCATAATTTATTAGGCATGCATTTCCTAATTTACAACTCATTTTATTCACCTTGGCATTTCATCAAACATGGTGTGTTCATTATTCATTATTCATTTAAACCTAAATCCTGCTTTTCTAGGTGAGTTTACTCACATCATAAAGGTGTGTTTATTATGGATACAATGCCCTCCCCATTTTAATCATCACAACACAACCCTTGGCATCCAATCGCCCATTCCATCTCCATTCACCATTCACAACCATCCATCTCATAGCACATGTGTAAATGAAAGAAAATCAAAAGAAATAAAGGGAAAAGAGGAACTATAACTAGGAGGGTAGTAAGAAGTACCGACCTTGAAGAAATGAGGAAGAAACCCCTTCCAAAAACGACCGTGAGGTGCTGCCCTAGCTTGGGGAACGCTCTCCACGAGTGCTTGAGCCGTGATCTTGGAGAAAAGCCGGACTTGAAGTGATCTAGGGTCTCAAAACCCCTTTGATTCTTCTCCAAAAGCAAAACCCTAGCTTAGGAAACCCTTTCTCCTCTCTTCTAATCCCCCAAATCCTCTAAGTGTTAAGAATGAGCCCTAAAGGCTCGGGTTAAACTCTTAAGGTAAGAGTGAACCGACCAAAAGACCATAATACCCTTACTGAAATTTCTGCAAAAACACGAGTGCCGAACACGTTGAGCTGTGAATAGTGCCAAACACGTTGTGCTGTGAATAGTGCCGAACACGTTGTGCTGTGAATAGTGTCGAACACGTTGTGCTGTGAATAGTGCCGAGTACGTTGTGCTGTGAAGGGTGCCGAATCCGTTGTCACGTTCTGTTGTGCATAGTGCTGAGCTCGTTGTCCGTTGTCTTATGTACAACGTGCTCGTCGTGAGCTGTACAACGTACACGTTGTCTCCTGCACGACATACCCGTTGTCTGTTGCACAACGGATGCACAACGTATACGTTATCAGAGTACGTTGTCTGTGCCGTATCAGAGCACGTTGTCAGAGCACGTTATCAGAGCTACGTCCTTAGTGCCTTCCGAGCTCCGTCCTTAGTGCCTCTCCAGAGCTCGTCCTCAAGTGCATAACCGAGCGATCGATTGCCTGCAGGTCCAGACTGTTTTGGCCATATCTTTTGACTCGTTCGTCCGATTTTGACGATTCAACTTGCGTTGGGTTCGTACTTCGAAAAGGAACATTTTTGACGTTTCAAAATTTCCAATTTCTTCCTTATTTATTAATTATACCTCTTTAAAGGAAAAATGGCAACGAAAGTGTCATGCATTAAATGTGAAAAGGTCCGGGGCTCTACACAAGCCTTGGAAGCAAGGATTTGAGCTCCACTTGGTGTTCAACAAAAACCCCCTTTGGAAACCCCACTCTTCTCTCTTTTCCTTCAAAACCCTCTCTTAGGTTTAATCTAACCCCAAAAACCCCTCTATTTATATCCCAAGGGGTTAAAACCCCAATTTCAGTGACTCTGCGAGTGACTATGATGAATCGCACACCATCAGCGATAAATCGCAGCCCATAGTGCGATCTATCGCACCTATCACAGAAAGAAACCCCCAAATTTCAACTGGTTGTGATCGATCGCACATCATCTGCGATAGATTGCAACTACCCCAGATTTTGACTTTTTCCTCTGCTTTGGTATTTTGACCATAACTTTTGACTCGCTTATCAGATTTTGACGATTCAACTTGCCTTAGACTCGTATTCAAAGGGGAAAATTTTTTTGTCCGATGGATAAATCATAATTCTGAGTTCTTAATAGTCTAAATGGGCTTTAAAGCTAATTGATCTTGGGATGGATTACAACAGACCAGAATTTCAGCAGACCATTCTTCGGAAATCCAACATTTAACCTAACTTTTACTAAAAATCAAGAAAAATGATAAACATGAACGTCGAAGAGGGTTTCAATATATTTTGATAGGTGGGCATATCCATCTCTACCTTTTTTTGTATTGTACAAACTTGGAATACAAAGTATAAATAGAAAAAGATATTTTTGGGTTACACTTCCGGACTTTGATATAAGCTTCCGCATTACTTTATGATTTCATTATGTCATACCTTGGATATTATTACAGGATGGTTTGGTATCGGATACGTCACATCACGAGCCAAAGTATCCCTAACTCCCAAGGCGTATTTTGGGTTGCGACACTTTCAACTACCTTGAAGCATAGGCAATGACTTTACCGTGCTGCATGAGCACACATCCCAATCCCACGTAGGAGGCATCACTGTATGTGACACCCCGAACCCGCGCCTACTGGAGTAGAGTCCTGAGACACGTGCCGATCGTTCCTACCAGCTCAGCGGAAGACTTTACCGCACAAATACGGAAAAATTTAAACTTTACTCACATGGAGCAACATAAACTCTGGTCATCACAATAGCCATCAACCACAAAACAAATACCTGTATATTATTTAACATTGTGTCTGTTTTACAAAACGGAGGCGCCACTAACGCGCCGGGACAAGTCTCTATCTAAAGACAAAAGTACAAGGTGTAGGATCCACACATACTACTCGTTCGCTCCAGTATCTGTTGACATGAAACGTCAGTGAGCTATGAAGCCCAATAAAAAAAACCACAATCCATCTATACTATCTTCCACATTATAGCAAAGCATCAATAAACACATAATATACATATGCCGGTTCATGATACAATTTAGTAATATATCCAAGTTATATTGTGACCCTCAGTCACACAGGGCCATCGCACCCAACACGAGATTCCCAATCTCGAATATCTTTCCCAATTATGGAGTTCATTATGCAACATGTATTTCTTTTACCAAGTTATTTGTTTCGATCATCAACCATGTTTTACTCCGAGTCCTGAGACTCTGTTAATCGGCCTTTAGCCCATACATGTTCATTATAGAGTGGTCTCCATACCCTATTCGAGCTTGATCATTCCAAGCTCAACACAATTCCGGCATTACCTGGTCACATCATAACTTGAGTCATCCAGACTCCTGAATACTGTTCCAGTATTTACCCGAACAAGACCAACCCTTGGGTGTCCCAACCCACATAGACCAGAATCCTGAAGATTCTACACAACTAGGGTAATCATCCTCCATGGACTTACCACATATTCTCTGACTGACAGCACCTACAGCGTATACACACCACCATCTCACTGGTTATCAGTCACGAAGGAACCCTAGCCAACTTGTCTACTGTCATCTTCTGGCTATTCACTGGAGGCACCCCAGGCCTTGCTGGACACCGTCTCTCCATGACGTACCACCTAGATAGGCACAGCGCCGCCTCTTCGGACCCAACCATAGAGGAACCCCGGCCAATACACTATATAATGCTCAGTCACTTTAGACATCTTTTAGGACTCCGACATCTCCCAGTTCAACCAATTGTGACAACGCTTGAGCATGCCGGCTCAACTAACTGTGAATCCGAAGATTCCAAACTATACACAATCACTACTCCGGACCTAGTCAAAGAGGATCTATGTATAGTAATCCACTCACTCCTGACTATCAGTCACAGAGGTCTACATACTACGACCTCGACTATTTCAGTATCAAAATAATCATCCCATCATATACACATGCCATGTCAAGTCAGCAAATCGCTTAGCGATTGGTCACCCAATCGATCGCCGAACCTAAATTTTGAGATATTCAACCTGAAACCAAGGGCTACGCCCCTCTGTTCAGTTCCTATACCTCCCCATACAAGTACATACAACCCATTTTAATACACCATGACAAGCATAATGTTGAATAAAGTTCTGAGATCAGGAAGGGGCTCTGTAATTATCAAAACCATACTGTTGTTCCTAAAATGACAGACTAGGTTTTATTTAGAAATTCATATTGTCAAATCCAACCATCAGATCTCATTGAAATTTTGATATGATTGACCAGGTAGGAAGGTCAAAATATGGTAAAAATTTGAGTATGATCTGAGATAAGGAAGGTTCCTTGTAATGATCAAAACCGTATTGTTAGCCTTAAAAACAACAGACTAGGTTTTCCTTTCGAAATTCATATCATCCTATCCAACCATTAGATCGCAGTGAAATTATGATATGATTTACAGATTAGGAAGATAAATATGTGGTAAAATTTATAGCATCATCTGAGATCAGTAGGGTTCCCTATAATTAGGAAAATCGTACTGTTAGCCTTAAAAACAGTAGACTAGGTTTTCCTTTAAAATTCATATCATCCTATCCAACCATCAATCGTAGTGAAATTTTAATATCATTTTCAAATTAGGAAGATAAATATGTGGTACAATTTATAGCATGATCTGAGACCAGGAGGGTTCCCTATAATTAGGAAAACCGTACTGTTAGCCTTAAAAACAACAAACTAGGTTTTCTTTTAGAAATTCATATCATCAAATCCAACCATCAGATCGCAGTGAAATTTTGATATGATTTATAGATAAGGAAGATAAATTTAGAGTAAAACTTTGAGCATTATCAGAGCTCAAAAAGGTTCCCTATAATTAGCAAAACCGTATTGTTAGCCTTAAAAACAGCAGACTAGGTTTTCATTTAGAAATTCATATCATCCTATCCAACCATCAGATCGCAGTAAAATTTTGATATGATTTACAGATTAGGAAGATAAATATGTGGTAAAATTTATAGCATCATCTGAGATCAGTAGGGTTCCCTATAATTAGGAAACTCGTACTGTTAGCCTTAAAAACAGTAGACTAGGTTTTCCTTTAAAATTCATATCATCCTATCCAACAATCAATCGTAGTGAAATTTTAATATCATTTGCAAATTAGGAAGATAAATATGTGGTACAATTTATAGCATGATCTGAGACCAGGAGGGTTCCCTATAATTAGGAAAACCGTACTGTTAGCCTTAAAAACAACAAACTAGGTTTTCTTTTAGAAATTCATATCATCAAATCCAACCATCAGATCGCAGTGAAATTTTGATATGATTTATATATAAGGAAGATAAATTTAGAGTAAAACTTTGAGCATTATCAGAGCTCAAAAAGGTTCCCTATAATTAGCAAAACCGTATTGTTAGCCTTAAAAACAGCAGACTAGGTTTTCCTTTAGAAATTCATATCATCCTATCCAACCATCAGATCGCAGTGAAATTGTGATATGATTTACAGATTAGGAAGATAAATATGTGGTAAAATTTATAGCATCATCTGAGATCAGTAGGGTTCCCTATAATTAGGAAACTCGTACTGTTAGCCTTAAAAACAGTAGACTAGGTTTTCCTTTAAAATTCATATCATCCTATCCAACCATCAATCGTAGTGAAATTTTAATATCATTTGCAAATTAGGAAGATAAATATGTGGTACAATTTATAGCATGATCTGAGACCAGGAGGGTTCCCTATAATTAGGAAAACCGTACTGTTAGCCTTAAAAACAACAAACTAGGTTTTCTTTTAGAAATTCATATCATCAAATCCAACCATCAGATCGCAGTGAAATTTTGATATGATTTATAGATAAGGAAGATACATTTGGAGTAAAACTTTGAGCATTATCAGAGCTCAAAAAGGTTCCCTATAATTAGCAAAACCGTATTGTTAGCCTTAAAAACAGCAGACTAGGTTTTCCTTTAGAAATTCATATCATCCTATCCAACCATCAGATCGTAGTGAAATCTTGGTAAGATTTACAGATTAGGAAGATAAATATGTGGTAAAATTTATAGCATCATCTAAGATCAGTAGAGTTCCCTAAAATTATGAAAACCGTACTTTTAGCCTTAAAAACAGTAGACTAGGTTTTCCTTTAAAATTCATATCATCCTATCCAACCATCAATCGTAGTGAAATTTTAATATCATTTGCAAATTAGGAAGATAAATATGTGGTACAATTTATAGCATGATCTGAGACCAGGAGGGTTCCCTATAATTAGGAAAACCGTACTGTTAGCCTTAAAAACAACAAACTAGGTTTTCTTTTAGAAATTCATATCATCAAATCCAACCATCAGATCGCAGTGAAATTTTGATATGATTTATAGATAAGGAAGATAAATTTAGAGTAAAACTTTGAGCATTATCAGAGCTCAAAAAGGTTCCCTATAATTAGCAAAACCGTATTGTTAGCCTTAAAAACAGCAGACTAGGTTTTCCTTTAGAAATTCATATCATCCTATCCAACCATCAGATCGTAGTGAAATTGTGATATGATTTACAGATTAGGAAGATAAATATGTGGTAAAATTTATAGCATCATCTGAGATCAGTAGGGTTCCCTATAATTAGGAAACTCGTACTGTTAGCCTTAAAAACAGTAGACTAGGTTTTCCTTTAAAATTCATATCATCCTATCCAACCATCAATCGTAGTGATATTTTAATATCATTTGCAAATTAGGAGGATAAATATGTGGTACAATTTATAGCATGATCTGAGACCAGGAGGGTTCCCTATAATTAGGAAAACCGTACTGTTAGCTTTAAAAACAACAAACTAGGTTTTCTTTTAGAAATTCATATCATCAAATCCAACCATCAGATCGCAGTGAAATTTTGATATGATTTATAGATAAGGAAGATACATTTAGAGTAAAACTTCGAGCATTATCAGAGCTCAAAAAGGTTCCCTATAATTAGCAAAACCGTATTGTTAGCCTTAAAAACAGCAGACTAGGTTTTCCTTTACAATTCATATCATCCTATCCAACCATCAGATCGTAGTGAAATTTTGATATGATTTACAGATTAGGAAGATAAATATGTGGTAAAATTTATAGCATCATCTAAGATCAGTAGAGTTCCCTAAAATTATGAAAACCGTACTTTTAGCCTTAAAAACAGTAGACTAGGTTTTCATTTAGAAATTCATATCATCATATCCAACCATCAGATCGCAGTGAAATTTTGCAATGATTTACAGATTAGAAAGATAAATATGTGGTACAATTTATAACATGATCTGAGACCAGGTGGGTTCCCTATAATTAGGAAAACCGTACTGTTAGCCTTAAAATCAACAGACTACGTTTTCTTTTAGAAATTCATATCATCAAATCCAACCATTAGATCGCAGTGAAATTTTGAAATGATTTATAGATTCGGAAGATAAATTTAGAGTAAGACTTTGACAATGATCAGCGCTCAAAAAGGTTCCCTATAATTAGCAAAACCGTACTGTTAGCCTTAAAAACAGCGGACTAGGTTTTCCTGTAGAAATTCATATCATCCTATCCAACCATCAGATCGCAATGAAATTTTGATATGATTTATAGATTAGGAAGCTATATATGTGGTAAAATTTATAGCATGATCGGAGAATAGTAGGGTTCCCTGTAATTAGGAAAACCGTACTATTAGCCTTAAAAATAGTAGATTAGGTTTTACTTTAAAAATTCATATCATCCTATCCAACCATCAGATTGCAGTGAACTTTTGATATAATTTACAGATTAGGAAGATAAATATGTGGTACAATTTATAGCATGATCTGAGACCAGGAGGGTTTCCTATAATTAGGAAAACCTTACTGTTAGCCTTAAAAACAACAGACTAGGTTTTCTTTTAGAAATTCATATCATCAAATCCAACCATCAGATCACAGTGAAATTTTGATATGTTTTATAGATTAGGAAGATAAATTTAGAGTAAAACTTTGAGCATGATCAGAGCTCCAAAAGGTTCCCTATAATTAGCAAAACCGTACTGTTAGCCTTAAAAACAGCAGACTAGGTTTTCTTTTAGAAATTCATATCATCCTATCCAACCATCAGATCGCAGTGAAATTTTGATATGATTTATAGATTAGGAAGATAAATTTAGAGTAGAACTTTGAGAATGATCAGTACTCAGAAAGGTTCCCTATAATTAGCAAAACCGTACTGTTAGCCTTAAAAACAGCGGACTAGGTTTTCCTTTAGAAATTCATATCATCCTATCCAACCATCAGATAGCAGTGAACTTTTGATATTATTTATAGATTGGGAAGATAAATTTAGAGTAAAAATTTGAGCATGATCAGAGCTCAGAAAGGTTCCCTATAATTAGGAATACCGTACTGTTAACCTTAAAAATAGCAGACTAGGTTTTCCTTTAGAAATTCATATCATCCTATCCAACCATCAGATCCATGTAAAATTTTGATATGGTGTACAGATTAGGAAGATAAATATAGAGTAAATATTTGAGAATGATCATAGCTCAGAAAGGGTCTGATATAAACTGCACAATTTGCATAATTTATCTAGTGGAATGAAAAATAGATAAGAAAGGGTTTTTATTACCTCATGTACACGTGTTTCGAAGCTCCAAGAGATCAAATAGATGCCGCCAATGCGCTCAGCATGTCCAAAAACATCAGGATACACCTCTTTATCTCTCTCTCTAGACTTTCTCTCTCTAGAAAATTCCCTTTCTCTCTCTAGAATGTTTCTCTCTAGAAAATTCGGCAGGGCTTTGGCTCGCTCTCATTAAGATGAGAGAAATGGCTGGGGGGTGGTCTACTATTTATAGACTAGCCTAACCCACACATGCGCACCAAGTGTCGCTTGGAAGGTGCCACGTGTTGGCCTGAGCTGAGACACGTGTCACGGCTTGCGAATCGCGACCGGTTTCCGGTATTGTCGCTGAAAGTCATTCCGAAACCATACCATATGATTTTTGATTTTGACAAAACTTCAGGTGATCGATCTTGGGGTAGTCTGACACCTCCTGTAAAAATTTTGGGGAAATTCGATGAGTTTTGACGGCCAAAAAGTCGACCGGAAGAATTCGCAAAACCCACAAATTTTCCAATTTTGGATACAAAACACACTGGGGTTTCACCATATGAGATAATAAACTGCCAAAATGACACATGGTCGTCCCCATGGCCTTCCAGCATGTAGTGGAACAATCCGCATGGATTTCGATTAGAAAGTCCACTAAATATAGAGCCCCAATCGAAATTCGATACACTACGAATTCCCTGATTTTCTCGATGTTTCCATACACAGGACCTTCGCGGTTTCACGAATTGATGTGCAACTGAATTGGAACGATAGGTGGACGTCCGGATAGCCAACTGGCACACTATGTGCACAAATCGAAGAAAAACACTAATTTCGTAGTAGTGCAACCCAATTCCAAGTAATACCTACTTTACACAAATTTATCAAACACACAACTAATTAACCTCAATTAAGGACCGATAATCCAAAATTTTATTATTTTAAAATTCCGGGTCGCTACAATCTCCCCTCCTTACAGAAATTTCATCCTAGAAATTTACATACAAAATATATATTAAGCAGGAAACAACTGTGGATGATTGCGTCTGATGGCATCCTCCAGTTCCCAAGTAGCTTCTTGAATACTGCGATGTTGCCATAATACTTTAACCAGCTGGATTGATTTATTCCATAACACCTGTTCCTTGCGGTCCAATATTTGCACTGGCTTTTCCTCAAAAGACAAGTCTTCTCGAACTTGAAGTGGTTCATACCGAATCACATGCGAAGGATCAAGTATATATTTCCTTAGCATGGATATGTAAAACACATGGTGAACCCTCTCTAACTCTGGTGGCAACGCCAGACGATATGCTACTGCCCGCACCTTAGCCAAAATTTCAAAAGGTCCAATGAATCATGGACTTAACTTCCCCCGCTTTCCAAATCGAATAATGCCTTTTGACGGAGAGATCTAAGACATGGTCGCCGACTTGAAATTCCAAGTCTCAACGCTTTCCATCTGCATAGCTCTTCTGACGACTCCGTGTAGCCAATAACCTGGATCGAATCAACTCGATTTTTTTCATTGTTTCCTATACCAGTTCAGGTCCCAGTAGTTTATGCTCTCCTACTTCAGTCCAACATACCGGAGACCGACAGCTCCGACCATACAAGGCCTCATACGGAGACATTTGAATACTTGCCTGATAACTATTGTTATATGCAAACTCGATCAACGGCAAGTGATCATCTTAGCTACCATGAAAGTCCAAACTGCAAGTGCGCATCATATCTTCTAGAGTTTGTATCGTGCACTCGGATTGTCTGTCGGTTTGCGGATGATAAGTTGTACTCATGTTTAACTGCGTACCCAAAGCTTCTTGCAAGCTCCTCCAAAATCGGGAAGTAAATTGTGGATCGCGATCTGACACAATAGATACTGGCACACCATGTAGCTTCACAATCTCCTTGATATACAACTTTGATAAATGTTCCAGGGTTATGGTATCCTTGATAGCGAGAAAGTGAGCCGACTTCGTCAATCAATCAACTATCACCCAAACAGCATCGTGTCCACTCCTTGTTTTTGGTAATCCTACCACAAAATCCATTGTAATGTGCTCCCATTTCCACTCGGGGATAGGCAATGAATTTAACAATCTAGGTGGTTTTTGATGTTCTGCCTTGACTTGCTGACAAACAAGGCATCGATATACATACTCTGTAATTTCTCTCTTCATGCCATTCCACCAATAGTTGTTCTTCGATCATCTTCCATTGCTCTGCCCTCATATATGCTACAGATCCAACCATCTTTCTACTCAGGGCATCGCAACCATGTTACCCTTATCAGGATGATACTGGATTACATAGTCATAATCTTTCAAGAATTCCACCCACCTACGCTGTCGCATATTGAGTTCCTTTTGGGAGAATAGATACTTTAAACTCTTGTGATCACTATAGATCATCAACTTCTCTCCATAAAGATAATGCCTCCAAATTTTTAGTGCGAACACTATTGTAGCTAACTCCAGGTCATGCGTGGGATAATTCCGTTCGTGAATCTTGAGTTGTCTCGAACCATAAGCAATGACCCTTTTGTTTTGCATTAAGACACAACCGAGTCCCTTACCGGAAGCATCACAATACACCTCAAATCCTCCAGATCCTGAGGGAGTTGCCAATACTGGAGCGGTTGTTAATCTCTTCTTTAATTATTGAAAACTTCGCTCCCGAGATGCCGTCCATTCGAACTTCACATCTTTCTTAGTCAATTCCGTTAATGGAGCTGCTATCTTCAAGAAACCTTCTACAAATCTGCAGTAGTATCCAGCCAATCCCAGAAAACTTCCAACTTCAGTAACAGTGGATGGCCTTGCCCAATCGGTTACAGCTTGAATCTTGGAGGGATCAACAGATATTCCATTCCTTGACACAATATGCCCAAGGAAGGCTACCTCTTCCATCCAAAATTGCACTTGGAGAACTTAGCATATAGCTGATTATCTCTTAATGTCCGTAGCGTAATCCTCAAGTGCTCAGCATGCTTCTCACGACTAGGTGAATACACCAAGATATCATCAATAAATACCACAATAAACTTATCCAAGTACGGCCTGAAAAGACGATTCATCAATTTCATAAAGGCCGCAGGCGCATTTGTCAGTCCAAAAGGCATCACCAAGAACTCGTGGTGACCATACCGAGTTCGGAATGCTGTCTTTCGAATATCTTCTTCTTTGACCCTCAATTGGTGATAGCCGGACCGTAAATCAATCTTTGAAAACACTTGGGCGCCTTGCAACTGATCAAATAGATCATCAATCCTAGGGAGAGGATACTTATTCTTGATCGTCGCTTGATTCAGCAGATGATAGTCTATACATGGATGCAGACTCCCATCTTTCTTTTGGACAAATAACACCGGTGCTCCCCATGGTGAAACACTAGGGTGGATCAAACCCTTATCTAATAGGTCTTGCAACTGAATCTTCAGTTCTTGCAACTCAGCTGGAGCCATCCGATACGGTGTTTTAGATATCGAGTCTACACCCAGAGTAATATCGATTGTAAAATCAATTTCTCTAGTAGGAGGGAGTTCTGGTAATTCATCAGGAAACACATCTAGAAACTCTCTGACCATCGGGGTATTCCCTAAAGTGTCATCCTTATCTTTATCGACCACCACTGTTGCTAAATACCCAATACACCCCTTATCTAGAAGGTGACATGCTGTAATTGCTGATATTAGTTTGGGTGCTTGACTTCGGATAATTCCCTACATTTCGAACTCTGGGATGTCCAGAATTCGAAATATTACTTTCTTGGCATTACAATCTACCACTACATAGTAATTGGCCAACCAATCCATCCCAAGGATAACATCATAATCCTTTAGGTCTAACACGATCAGATCTACTAACATCCATACACTACTGATAAGTATGGGACAACTATCATAGATATATACATCATGCTTTTGAGTGTATCAGGCTTGTAACTTATGTGTCTAGCAAAACGAGTTGAGATAAACGAATGTATAGCACCAGTATCAATTAATGCATATGCAGGCTTTTGAAAAATTAGCAATTTACCTTCAATAACGCCTTCGGCTTGCTTAGCTTCCTCTTGCATGATAGCGAAAACTCGACCTTTCCCGCCCTCCAGGGCTAGTGGCTTCGATTGAGGGCAGTCTCTCTTGAAGTGGCCAAGATTTTCACACTGAAAACAACCTTGTCCTCTGTAATCCTTGGTCAAGTGAGCTTGCCTACACTTGGCACATTTTGGTCTAGATCCTCCTATACATCCTTGGCCATTCACATCATCAAATTTTATTTTTCTAGCGAACCAATTGGTGTTGTTCTTTTTGTCCCAGGGCTTCCCAGTTGGTCCTTTATTCTTCCCTAGAGTTGAGGGAAACATTTCCTCGTGCACTCGCTCCACTCGAAGTGCTTTGTCTAAAAGCTCAGAAAACACAGTAAATCGTTGGGCTGCCAACTTTCCCTTAATTCGTGGCTTTAAACCTTCCTCAAACTTTTCAACTCTTCACTGCTCATCCTTCACGAACTTTGAGGCAAATCTGGAGAGTTGGTTGAATCTTTGTTCGTACTCACTCATGGTCATGTTTCCCTGAGTTAATTGAAGAAACTCTATCTCCTTCTTCTTCTTCATCGAGGCAGAGAAATAACTCTCATAAAATAACTCTACAAACTTTGCCCAAGTCACGGGCCTCTGATTAGGTGGAATTGTTCGTTCCACTGTTGTCCACCAGTGCTCGGCCTCCCCTTCAAGCATGAATATAGCAAATTCCGACTGCGCGTTCTCGGGTAATGCCATAGCCCGGAAGATCTTTTCCAATCCCCTAATCCAGTTCTTCGCCTTCAGTGGATCTGTGGCCCCTGAGAAAGCTGACGGTCCAAGTCTTTTGAATTTCTCAAGTCTTCTCGTATGCCCATGTTCTGGTATGGTAGCGATAGGACGACTACCATTGTCATTCCCATTTCCATTATTATTTTGGGTTTGCTGTTGTTGAATTAAATTAGCTAGAGCCGAGATGGCTTCAAAGGCTCCGGCCAAAGTATTCTCGGGCGCTCTCCGAGGTGGCATGGTTTTCCTATAATTATACTATAGTGAACGCTTTATAAATGTAATGAAATAAAAAGAAATGTACTCAAGAGTTCAATAGTCAAAAAGAAACATTTCATTCATTTCATTACTAAGATATACAAGGCAACACTATACAGTATAGTAGTACACCAGCGTATACGAAACATCCTGTAGCTGTACACATACAAAAAGTGATCTCATGATGGAAAGACTGAGTAGGGCATCTATTATACTCCAAAACGCCAAAACGATACAGATGCACCACGCTCTTTCCCCATGATCCTATACTCCGTAAGTCTCAATCTCTATTGGTGAGACTGCTACACTATCCTTTTGAGGTGCTTGGTCCTCTGTCTCAGGTCTAGCCTCTCTCAATACCCAATCAATCTCGCTCTTTCTCAGGGATTCGCGCATTGCTCGTGCGGTCAATCCCTTGCGGAGTGGTCGTACCGCCTTTAGGTGTACAGTGTGGTAAGATGACCATCCAGCATGACGTTTTCTTTGCATGGTCACCGCCCACTCAAACAGAGCTATCTCCCTCTTTGTGGGAATTCGGCGCATTCTTGCCATTCCTGCACATGTACATATTCCAAATAAATGTCTGATTTCGAAACATGACATGTACAACAATCACTCAACAAGGAATATCGAATTAATCTCTAAGGGATCGCCTATCCAACGGTTCTTAGGTGTGTTATGCTCAAGTATGACTTGTGTGATGGTTATTGCTATTGGCTCTGATACCAATTGTGACACCCCGAACCTGCGCCTACCGGAGTAGTGTCCCGAGACGCATGCTCGGTAGTTCATACCAGCTTAGCAGAAGACTTTACCATACAAATGCAGAAAAATTTAAATTTTACTCACATGGAGCAACATAAACTCTGGTCATCAAAATAGCCATCAACCACAAAACAAATACCTGTATATTATTTACCATTGTGTCTGTTTTACAAAACGGAGGCGCCACTAATGCGCTGAGACAAGTCTCTATCCAAAGATAAAAGTACAAGGTGTAGGATCTACACCTACTACTCGTCCGCTCCAGTATCTCTTGACATGAAACGTTAATGAGCTATGAAGCCCAATAAAAAAAAACCACAATCCATCTATACTATCTTCCACATTATAGCAAAGCATCAATAAACACATAATATACATATGCCGGTTCATGATACAATTTAGTAATATATCCAAGTTATATTGTGACCCTCAGTCACACAGGGCCATCGTACCCAACACGAGATTCCCAATCTCGAACATCTTTCCCAATTATGGAGTTCGTTATGCAACATGTATTTCTTTTACCAAGTTATTTATTTCGATCATCAACCTTGTTTTACTCCGAGTCCTGAGACTCTGTTAACTGGCCTTTAGCCCATACATGTTCATCACAGAGTGGTCTCCATACCCTATTCAAGCTTAATCATTCCAAGCTCAACACAATTCCGGCATTACCCGGTCACATCATAACTTGAGTCATCCAGACTCCTGAATACTATTCCGGTATTTACCTGAACATGACCAACCCTTGGGTGTCCCAACCCACATAGACCCGAATCCTAAAGATTCTACACAACTAGGGTAATCATCCTCCAAGGACTTACCACATATACTTTGACTGACAGCACCAACTGTGTATACACACCGCCATCTCACTGGTTATCAGTCACGAAGGAACCCCGGTCAACTTGTCTACCGTCATCTTCTGGCTATTCACTGGAGGCACCCCGGGCCTTACTGGACACCATCTCTCCATGACGTACCACCTAGAAGGAACCCGATAGGCATAGCGCCGCCTCTTCGAACCCAACCATAGAGGCCCGGTCAATACACTATATAATGCTCAGTCACTTTAGACATCTTTTAGGACTCCGACATCCCCCAGTTCAACCAATTGTGACAACGCTTGACCATGCCGGCTCAACTAACTACGAATCTAAAGATTCCAGACTACACACAATCACTACTCAGGACCTAGTCAAAGAAGATCTATGGATAGTAATCCACTCACTCCCGATTATCAGTCACGGAGGTATACACACTACGACCCCGACTATTCCAGTATCAAAATAATCATCCCATCATATACACATGCCATGTTAAGTCAACAAATCGCTTAGCAATTGGTCACCCAATCGATTGCCGAACCTAAATTAGCGATTGGGTTCCCTATAATTAAAAAAACCGTACTATTAGCCTTAAAAACAGCAAACTAGGATTTCCTTTAGAAATTCATATCATCCAATCCAACCATCAGATCGCAATGAAATTTTAATATGATTTACAGTTGAGAAAGATAAATTTAGAGTAAAAATTTAAGCATGATCAGAGCTCAGAAAGGTTCCCTATAATTAGCAAAACCGTACTGTTAGCCTTAAAAACAGCAGACTAGGTTTTCCTTTAGAAATTCATATCATCCTATCCAACCATCAGATCGTAGTGAAATTTTGATATGATTTACAGATTAGGAAGGTGAATATAGAGTACAAATTTGAGCATGATCAGAGCTCAGAAAGGGTCTGATATAAATAGCACAATTTGCATAATTTATCTGGTGGAATGAAAAATAGATAAGAAAGGGTTTTTATTACCTCTGGTACACGTGTTTCGAAGCTTTGAGAGATGAAATAGACGTCGCCAATGCGCTCAACACGTCCAAAAACATCAAGATACGCCTCTTTATCTCTTTCTCTAGACTTTCTCTCTCTAGAAAATTCTCTTTCTCTCTCTAGAATGTTTCTCTCTCTAGAAAATTCGGCAGGACTTTGGCTCTCTCTCACTAGGATGAGAGAAATGGCTGGGGGGTGGTCTACTATTTATAGACTAGCCTAACCCACACATGCGCGCCAAGTGTCGCTTGGAAGGTGCCACGTGTTGGCCTGAGCCGATACACGTGTCGCGGCTTGGGAATCGCGACCGGTTCCCGGTAATGTCGCCGAAAGTCATTCCGAAACCATACCCTATGATTTTTGATTTTGACAAAACTTCAGGTGATCGATCTTGGGGTAGTCTGACACTTGCTGTAAAAATTTTGGGGAAATCTGATGAGTTTTGACTGTCAAAAAGTACGACTGGAAGAATTCGTAAAACCCAAAAATTTTCCAATTTCGTATACAAAACACACTGGGGTTTCGCCATATGAGATAATAAACTGCTAAAATGACAGACAGTCGTCCCCATGGCCTTCTAGCATGTAGTGGAACAATCCACATGGATTTCGATTAGAAAGTCCACTAAATATAGAGCCCCAATCGAAATTCGATACACTACGAATTCCCTGATTTTCTCGATTGTTTCCACACACAGGACCTTCGTGGTTTCACGAATTGGTGTGCAACTGAATCAGAACGATAGGTGGATGTCTGGATAGCCAACCGGCACACTATGTGCGCAGATCGAAGAAAAACACTAATTTCGTAGTAGTGCAACCCAATTCCGAGTAATACCTACTTTACACAAATTTATTAAACACACAACTAATTAACCTCAATTAAGGATCGATAATCCAAAATTTAATTATATTAAAATTCCGGGTCGCTACACTGTACACTATGAAACCGCCACTCCTGGATGGCACTGTGAGTACAGGAGCCATAGTGTGCCACTTCTTTAGCTCCTGGAAGCTGATCTCGCACCTGTCACTCCATACGAATTTAGCATTCTTGCGAGTCAAATATGTGAGAGGCGCTGCCAAACTGGAGAATCCCTCCACGAATCTCTGGTAGTAACCCGCTAATCCAAGGAAACTTCAAATTTCAAAGACACTCCTAGGTCTCTCCCAGCTCATAACTACCTCTATCTTTGTCGGATTAACCGAGATCCCTTCCACTAACACCATGTGGCCTAGGAATGCCACTTTCTCTAGCCAGAATTCACACTTACTCAACTTGGCATATAACCTATGTTCTCTCAACATCTCTAGAGCAAAGCGGAGGTCTCGTGCGTGATCTTTCCATGTCTGGGAATACACTAAAATGTCATCAATAAACATAATCATGCATCAATCCAAGTACGATCGGAACACCCGGTTCATCAGATCCATAAAGGTTGTCAGTGCATTCGTGAGACCGAAAGGCATGACAAGAAACTCATAGTGCCCGTAACGAGTCTTGAAAGCCATCTTTGGAATATCTTCTGCCTTGATCTTTAATTGATGATACCCCTATCTAAGATTAATCTTGGAGAAGAATCTCGCACCTTTCAATTGATCAAACAAGTTGTCTATCCGTGGTAAAAGATAACGGTTCTTGATCGTGACCTTATTTAACTGTCTGTAGTCAATGCACATACGCATTAAGCTGTCTTTCTTTTTCAGAAGTAGCACTGGGGCTCCCCATCGTGAGACAGTCGGTCTAATAAAACCCAGGTTTTGCAGTTCATCCAACTGCACCTTCAACTCCTTGAGTTCAATCGAGGCCATCCTATAAGGAGCCCTAGAGATCAGAGCAGTGCTGGGTGCTAGCTTGATCGCGAATTCAATCTCTCTATCGGGAGGCAATCTGGGAAATTCCTCTGGAAAGACATCCAGGAACTCACTCACAACCAAAATGGTTGAGGAGTTTTGTGCCTCTGGGTTCGCTAAGCTTAAAGCTGCGAAGCTGGCAATATCCCTTCTTTGTAGCACTTTAAAATAAAATAGCTTAGCTCCTTCTGGCTTGAAGTTCACCACCTTCTCAAAGCACGCCACATGCCCGTGGTGAGTTGATAACCGATCCATCCCTAAGATGACATCGAAGTCCAGATCTTGAAAATCCAGAATGATGAGGTCGCTAGTAATTCATTCTGCCCCACTTGAACCACACAGTCTCTAAATATCTGGTCTGTGTCAACTGACTTTCCCAGTAGAGTCATGATGGTTAACACACGCTCCAATGGACTTGAATCATTTGAAAAGCCCTTTGCAAAACTAGGTGAGATGAAAGAATGATGGATCCTGTGTCGATCAACACTTGGGCTAAACATTTGTTCACTAATAATGCGTATGTGCCATTTAAACACTAACATGAATAGATTTCAAGCAAGAACAAGCATCATACATTGGTAACTCCTAGTATAAATAACAACACCTCACATAATAGTAATCATTCACAACTTAAACTCTAGTATTTTGCGTACCTTGCACGACATCATCAGATGCACGTGCGTCCCTTTCTGACAAGGCGAAGACTCGGCCCTGTGTTGCTTGACGAGGAGGCCGCTTAGATAATGGGGGCCTCGATACTTGTGAAGAGCTTTGCTGAGATGACTGCTTGACTAGGGGCCTACTCCCATGAGATTGAGCTGATAGATGATGTCGGGGATAATCTTGAATTATGTGGCCTTCATCCCCACAATGAAAATAGCTTCCCATCACCTTTCTACAGTCGCCGGCCAAATGCTTCCTTCCGTAATAAGTACAAGGCTTATACGAGTATGCAGAGGGTGCATATCCAGTAGCCTGAGGTAACATAGGGTGAGGAGCCTGAGTAGTAGCTGGGTGTGGAGCCTGTGGAGCAAAAGGACGAGTAGACTGAGGTGCAGAGTATAATCTCTATGACTGCGCTGGCTCTGAAGACTGGTATGACATAGTCCTAGCTCTCTTTTCTGCTGAGCCACTAGACTGGCCCTTCTCCATTCCTCTTCTCTTGAAGAATTCCTCAGAATTTGACTCTACCAAGAGGGATTTATCCACGACTTTGGAATATGTCTCATGTCTAAACATTGAGACACGATCCTTGAGGTAAGCTTCAACCCCCTCTCGAATTTTTGGGCTTTCATAGCCTTAGTAGCGATCATGTGTGGAGCAAATCTAGATAGCTCCGAGAACTTGGCCTCATAGGTGGCTACAGACATATTCCTTTGTTATGGGGTAGTAAATTCAACCTCTTTCTTCTCCTTCATTCCGATGGGGAAGTACTTCTTGTAAAAGACATCCAAGAATTCTCCCCAAGTCCATTCTTGACCCTGTCGGGTAAACTCCCGAGTCCTAAGTGCGGACCTCCACCAATGTTCGGCCTCGCCCTCAAGCATAAAGGTGGCCCAGGTGACCCTCTCTGCCTCTGTAGGAGTTAGTACTGAAAATATTTTCTCGAGCTATTTGATCCATCCTTCTGCTACTAGCGGATCAATGCTTTAACAAAACACCGAAGGCCTCATCCTCTGAAAGGCTTTTATTCTGGCTTGTGCTCTATTTGGAGGAGTAGCTATAAGTGTGCCGGCAGGAAGAGGAGTAGCAGGTTGCCTCACTGCTAGTATAGCCAAAGTCTCGGCTATCGATGCGAAAGCTTGAGCGAAGTCGGGTTGTTCGTCACCTGATGGAGCATCGCCTCCATTTCCTCTCTTGTTGTATCCACAACCCCAAGCACCGCGCCTCATGATTACTCCTGAGGATGATAGTACAACATTAGTCTAACTTAGATACTCATTTAGTAACAATTTCACAATTGATATACATTACATAAGCACACCACCACACGACAAGGTATACGTAGCGATGGCACAATCATCTAATTTGTGTTCCTAGTGTAGACACTAAGATCGGTTGGGTTACAATTGGTTATGGACTAAGACTAACTTGTTAGTCTATCCTTGGAATACGAATCTTTAAGATGATCCTAATGCCTTGTTCAATCCTGGTATCAGTTCTAAATGACCCTAGGGATTCTAACACCTAGGCTTTCATACCACTTCTGTCGTGCCCCAAAATGCCCCCTAGGATTTAAGGGATACTTTATGTCACGACCCAAAATACCCCCTAGGAGTTAGGGATAATTTAGCTCGGACCGTCATATCATACCATCCTGTATGACACATAGGGCACATATACTTACCAACCTGCCAGAGTACACAAGTTATAAAACATAGTGGAAACAATTTAAATTAAAATACTCCTATAATTCAGTCCAAGTCTGGACCAACAAAACATATCCAAAAATATGGAGTGGACAAGTCCCATTCTCATTATGCACAAAATATCAGTATGATCCCTCTCACTCCCTCAACAGAAATCAAAGTAGAGTCGCCTATCCCGTGATCCATCATCCTGGTAATGGTCCATAGAGGGCTTGGATCATTGTATTCTTCCTCTATCCAAGGCTCCGTACCACAAACGTCAAATGGAACACGTGCACCTGCCGAAATCAATAATCGGCTGAGCATGGAATACTTAGTGAAATACAAACTTCTAACTAACAGTGAATAATAATATCATGAACATGCATAAGCTTCGATAATAACGTTCGTCAAAGTAGTTACCAAAATCCTTTTCTTAATAGTATTCGTGTAAAATCAAAACCAGGTAAATCTTGTCATGTGATAATCATGTGTCTTGTGAGTTCTTGTGAATTTTTGCAAAAGTTGGGATTCCATGTGAGCATGCGAGGATCTGAGTATGCATGATTTCTTGTGAACTTGCGAGCTTGTGAACTTGTGAGCTTGTGAGACATGACTACTTATGAGTCATTGTATAGTGGGTTTCCTTGTGAGCTTTGAAACGATCTTAGAACTTGTCACTTACCAACCCATAGTTTGGCCTTATCACTTGTGATCTTGTGAGAATTCTTTTAATCAAAACCTTGCTTATGAACTTTTGGAAATACCATTTCTTGTGAGAAATCATCGATTCATGCAAGACTTACAAACTTAATGCTAGAATTGTGAACACACGGTGCATATAGTACTTGTGAATATCATGGTGGTTGTGAGTAAGAGATTTTTACCCACTTTCACAATGATTGTTTGACTTGGGAGTCGCCACCTATTCATTTTGAGGGATAGGTCCCAGGATTTGGATAAGGCAAATGGTCTATCAGAGTTAGGATAAGCGGTTCGATTAAGCCTTGGGGAAGGTGTTAGGCACCCCAGGACCCCCATTTTATAATGGTTACCTACTTCCTAAATTTAAGCCAAAATTAATCTCAATATTAATTAGAATGCCTAAGTGTTTAAAAAAATGCTAATCCAAGTAAGATAGAAAGCTAGGTGGCTAGGGTCGAACCCGAGTAGGGTTGCCTACATACTCACAAAGTGAGATCAGACCGAGCATAGTTCTGGCACATGAGCCCGTGCCAAGGCTAGGGGTATGTGTGTGAGTGCATAGGGTGGTCAAGCGTCTAGCCCGAAGGCTAGGGTTGATTGACCAGGGAGGCCAAGTGCACATATGTTAAGTCTAACCGTGGTTAGAAGAGATTTAACTATGATTAGGTGAGCTAACCAAAGCTAAAGAGGTCCTACAAGTCTCTTTTTGGTCTTTTTGTATTTTATATTTTTTTTGGGATTTTGGGGATATTTGAATGTTTTTGGTATTTTGGTTATATTTGAATGTTTTTGGTATTTTGAGAATTTATCATGTTTTTTTGGATCATCATATAGGTAGGGTTTTGGCAAACTTAACTAAAGTCAAATTTAATCCAAGAGAAAGATTAAGGAAAAGTTAGGCTAAAAGATTATATTTAGGACATAAAAAGGGATGTGCATTATGAATAGTACATGGTCTATTACCAGCACCTATTTTGTTGGATTGGTGTTGATAATAAATTAAATACCATTGTCTTTGGTATGAGGCATTTTGGATAATGTCCTCTTTAAGTCCTTAAGTCATCATTTATCCATTCAAAATAGAACATGAAGGAAAGAGAAAGAAATGAAAAAAGTGATAAGTGAAGAAAATGAAAACTCATCATCTCCTCTCTATTGTAGTCCTTTTACACTATTATGAATAATGTAATGGGACTCAAAATTTGAAAATTCGAGTGATGATGAGTTTTCCAAAGGATTCTAGAAGAAGGACTAGAATCTAAATGAAGAAACAAAATGAAAAGAGAGGTATAGCTTTATCTTCCACTCTTCATGGGCCTACCCATATCCACACTAGTGGGGACATAGAAAAGAAAGAAATATTTACACGAGAAAAAAAAGAAGACATCTCATTTCTTTTGAGGTGGTGTAGCACCCCGGATTTTTCTATACTTAATGAATACCGTTTTCGTAGCTAATTGGCCTTCCTCATAGTCTAATTAATAAATAAGAGAGAAATCGGAAATTCCAAAATGTCAAAAATGTGCGTTTTCGAAAGACGAACCCAACGCAAGTTGAATCGTCGAAATCCGACGAGCGAGTCAAAAGATACGGTCAAAACAGTCCAGACATACAGAGTACCGATCGCTCGGTTCAGTCACCGATCGATCGGTCCATAACCGATTGATCGGTAGCTATCGCACGGTCAGAAATTTTATATGGGTAAATTTTCCAGAGAGTGAGTTTTTGACCGGTCGATCGGTCAATAACACCTATCGCTCGGTAGGCAACCGATCGATCGGTCATAACCACCGATCGCTCGGTCTTCGCGTTTTACAGAAATTTCATTAAGGGCTTTTTCATCTTTTGGGGGTTAAACCCTTTCTTCTTAAGGCTTGCTCGAGCCTTAGGGATCATTTACAACATTTGAGAGATTTTGAGAGATAGAGAGAGAAGAGAAGGAAGCTCTAACCTAGGGTTTGGTTTTGAGAAGGAAATCAAGGGGGGTTTAAGAACCCTAGCTCACCCCAACTCGAGTTGCTTCAAGTTCAAGGCTCAAGCTCATGTGGGGACTCATTCTCCAAGCTAGGGCAGTGATCCTACAGCATTTTTGAAAGGGGTTTCTTCCTCAACTCAAGTCCCCTTCAAGCAAAGGCTTCCTCCTTCCAATAGAGCTTTTATTTCAAGGTTTCTTTAAGATCAAGCCTTGATCTAAGGTTAGTACACCCTACTAACTTACCCTAGCAATAAATCTAGGTTTTCCTTATAAAATATGATTCTTGTTAGTATGCTTTATTCCTTGCAAAATCTGTCATCTATAATAAATATAAACAAGATAAAGAAAGGGTAGGGATGCTTGGATGGAGGTTGGATACGGTGATTGGATGCCGAATGTGTGATGTGTGGGTTGTGGATTGGAAAATGGAAGATGGGCATAGTACAAATAACAAACTTACCATTGTGTGATTGAATGGAAAATATGCATTTAAAAGAAGGAGATAAACTACTAAGGAATAATGTATGAAAGTGTTTGACAAAATACCTAAACTATGAATAAATGATCTCAATGAAGAATATAGAAATGGGTTTTATGCATGCGTTCTTATAAATGATAAATTGATCAAATGTTATGCAAATTACTTATGTTACCTATGTTCATATCATGAATTGAATTATAATGTCATATCTTGGTTATTCTCATTATCATGATTGTCACTATGGACACGTACACGAGCACGCATGATAGCATGAACCGTGATTTCAAGAGCATGTGCATATAATAAACAACAAGAAAATATTGCATGACAAGGAGGTTGGTAGCCCAGGGACATTCGGGTGCTAGCCTCTGGCTCACAAGTGCATTGCATAACAAGGAGGTTGGTAGCCCAGGGACATTCGGGTACTAACCTCTGGCTCACAAGTGCATTGCATAACAAGGAGGTTGGTAGCCCAGGGACATTCGGGTGCTAGCCTCTGGCTCACAAGTGCATTGCATAACAAGGAGGTTGGTAGCCCAGGGACATTCGGGTGCTAGCCTCTGGCTCACAAGTGCATTTCATAACAAGGAGGTTGGTAGCCCAGGGACATTCGGGTACTAACCTCTGGCTCACAAGTGCATTGCATATCAAGGAGGTTGGCAGCCCAGGGAGATTCGGGTGCTAGCCTCTGGCTCACAAGTTACGAGATGGAGGTTTACATGATGATGATCATGCATACGTGATTTCTACGAGGCATACCGGGACATGACATGGGTTTTTGAGCATGAGTTTTATCGGCGTTTTCGCATTCATGTACGCACGTCAGGATGCTTGTATTGTATCATGCCTTATACTGTTTCTTTTGTGATGTTTCTATTACTGCTTGTATGATATTACTATTTTGTGTTTTTATTATTGTTATGGTCTGCTAGTAGCTTGTACTCGCTGAGTATTCCATGCTCAGCCGTACTTTCATGTCGGCAGGTACTGAGGGAGCCCTCGACCCGGAGCCTTGGGTCGAGGAAGAGTATACAAAGGAGAGAGAGCCGGCTATTCTATTACAGTCTCAGGCGGACCGAGACCTCGATGCGTGGCCATACCTCGACTACTGTTGAGGGGAGAGTATGAGAGGGTCTTGTGTATTTTGGTATTTTGATAGGTGGGCCTGTCCACCTTAGACATAGACATGTCTTGTATTTATGTTAACTTGGAATACTATTTTGGATCATCAGAAGAAATGAAAATTTGTTTACGCTTCCGCATATATGATAGCTTCCGCGCTCTGATTATCGTTGTTAGTACTACATTTTATCTTGTGCATTACAGGATGGTTTGATAGGTACGCAGTGTGACACCTAAAATATCCCTAAACTCGTAGGGGGTATTTCAGGGCGTTACAGAAGTGGTATCAGAGCTCTAGGCATTAGAGTCCCTAGGGTCACTTAGATGATTGAACAAAGTATTAGAATCACCTTAGAGAGTTGTATTCCAAGTATAGACTAACAAGTTAGTCTTAGTCAAAATGGGTTGAACCTCAACCGAACATAGAGTCCTACGCTAGGAACACGGATTGTATGGATGATGTTGTGTTATATACCATGTGTACATTATTTGTGTTGTACTTATTAAATATGCTTGATGAATATGTATTGAGTGAATTGCGAAATTTGTACTAAATGCGTATCCAAGTTAGACTCATGTTGTATTGTCGTTCTCAGGAGAAATCATGAGACGCAATACCCGGGGTCGCGGGTACAACACGAGGGGTAATGGAGGTGATGCTCCATCGGGTGATGATCAACCCGACTTTGCCCAAGCATTCGCATCCAGAGCCGGGACTTTGGCTATGTTGGCGGCAAGGCAACCGGCCACTCAGCCTAATGTGGCACTTATACCGGCTCCTCCTAACCGAGCCCAAGCCAGGATAGAAACTTTCCGGAGGATGAGGCCTCCATCCTTTTGTGGGAGTATTGACCTGCTTGTTGCAGAAGGATGGATCTGGCAACTTAAGAAGATATTCTCGGTATTAGCACCTACTGAAGTGGAAAGGGTCACATGGGCCGCCTTTATGCTTGAAGGCGAGGCCGATCATTGGTGGAAGTCTGCACTTCGGACCCGAGAGTTGAGCCGGCAAGGTCAAGATTGGACTTGGGAGGAATTCTTGGAGGTTTTCAACAAGAAGTACTTTCCGGTCGGGATGAAAGAAAAGATGGAAGTCGAATTCATTACCTTGGAGCAAGGTAATATGTCCGTAGCGGCTTATGAAGCCAAATTTTCGGAGCTATCTCGATTTGCTCCACACATGATAACGACCGAGGCTATGAAGGCCCGGAAATTTGAGAGGGGGTTGAAGGCCTATCTCAAGGACCGAGTCTCGATGTTTAGACATGAGACATATTCCGAAGTTGTTGATAAAGCACTATTGGCCGAGTCGAACTCCGAGGAGTTCTTCAAAAGGAGAGGAATGGAAAAAGGACAGTCGAGTAGTTCAGGGGAGAAAAGAGCAAGGACGAGCTTGTATCAGTCTGCAGGGCCGGCTCAGTCACAGAGGATGTATTCAGCACCACAGGCTCCCCGCTCTTTTGCTCCACCGGCCTTTCGCCCGGCTACCTCATATGCTCCTCGCCCCGCAGTTACTCAGGCTAGGGGATATGCTCCTTCCTCCTATTTGCATGATGTTTGCACTCTTTGTGGGAGGAGGCATCCAGCGGGAGAATGCTGGAGAGTTTCAGGAAGTTGCTTCCATTGTGGTGACCAAGGTCACATGGTCAGAGATTGTCCCTGGTGTCAATTGCCAACTCAGTCTTCAGGGAGCAGGCCCCCGGTTAGGCAGACATCTCAGCCTAGCTCTTCTCAGGCTTCGAGGGCCTCACCGTCTACACGGCCTCCTCGCCTAGCCACACAGGGTCGAGTTTTCGCCCTATCAGAGAGAGACGCACGTGCATCCGACGATGTCGTGCAAGGTACGTACGAATTCTAGGGTTTAATTTGTGTAAAATTTCTATGGTTTGTTGTGTGAGTTTCTATACTAAGGGTTACCTATGTATGATGCTTGTTTGAAATCTACTAATAGTAGTCACTTAATCGCACAAGCGCTTTGTTCGTGAACGAATGTCTTGCCCGAGTGTTGATCGACACAGGATCCACTCACTCCTTTGTGTCGCCTAGTTTCGCAAAGGGATTTTTGACTGAGGCTACTCCGTTAAAGCAGGAGTTGACCATTGCAACTCCACTCGGCAAGTCAGTTGATACGGACAAGATATTCAGGGATAGTGTGGTTCAAGTGGGGGAGAATGAATTGTTAGCCGATCTCATCGTCCTAGATTTTCAAGACTTGGATTTTGATGTCATCTTAGGGATGGATTGGTTGTCAAACCATCACGGCATGTTGCGTGTTTTGAGAAGATGATGAATTTCAAGCCGGAAGGGGGTAAGCCTTTTCACTTCCGAGGATTAAGAGAGAGGGACATTGCTCGCCTTGCAGCCTTGAGTATAGTAAACCTAGAAGCACAAAACTCCTCGGCCATTCCGGTCGTGAGCGAATTCTTGGACGTGTTTCTGGAGGAACTTCCCGGGTTACCTCCGAATCGGGAGATTGAGTTCGCTATAGAGCTTGCTCCGGGCACAGCTCCGATTTCAAGGGCACCGTATAGAATGGCCCCAATAGAGCTGGAAGAATTGAAGAAACAGATTGAGGAGTTACAACAACTTGGTTTCATCCAACCAAGTGTCTCACCGTGGGGAGCTCCGGTTCTCTTTGTGAAGAAGAAAGACGGGTCGATGAGAATGTGTATAGACTACCGTCAGTTGAACAAGGTAACTATCAAGAATCGTTACCCCTTGCCAAGGATCGATGACTTGTTCGACCAACTAAAGGGAGCGAGATTTTTCTCCAAAATTGATCTTAGATCGGGGTATCATCAATTAAGGATCAAGGCGGAAGATGTTCTGAAGACGGCTTTCAGGACTCGGTATGGGCATTACGAGTTCCTTGTCATGCCTTTTGGGCTGACGAATGCACCGGTGGCATTCTTGGATTTGATGAACCGGGTGTTCCGATCTTACTTGGATCGATGCGTGATTGTATTCATTGATGACATTTTGGTGTATTCCCAGACACGGGAAAATCACACACGAGACCTCCGCCTTGCTCTGGAGATGTTGAGAGAGCATAGGCTATATGCCAAATTGAGTAAGTGCGAGTTCTGGTTAGAGAAGGTCGCATTTCTTGGACACATGGTGTCGGCCGAGGGCATTTCTGTAGATCCAGCCAAGGTTGAGGCAGTCATGAGTTGGGAGAGGCCCAAGACCGTCACGGAGATACGTAGTTTCCTCGGATTGGCAGGTTACTACCGGAGATTTATGGAGGGATTCTCCAGTTTGGCTGCACCTCTCACCTACTTGACAAGGAAAAATGCAAAGTTCAGTTGGAGTGACCGATGTGAAGTAAGTTTCCAAGAGTTAAAGAAACGCCTCACCACAGCCCCTGTCCTTACTGTGCCATCTGGACCTCTTGGGTATGAGGTGTATAGTGATGCCTCGCACGTCGGACTCGGGTGTGTCCTAATGCAACACAAGAAAGTCATTGCCTATGCATCAAGGCAGTTGAAAGAGCATGAAAAGAACTACCCCACTCACGACTTGGAGCTTGCGGCGGTCGTGTTTGCCCTCAAAATTTGGCGACATTATCTGTACGGGGTGGAGTTCTATGTGTACACGGACCACAAGAGCCTCAAGTATCTCTTTTCCCAAAAAGAGTTAAACTTACGACAACGACATTGGATTGAGTTCTTAAAAGACTACGAGTGCACTATCCAATATCACCCGGGAAGAGCAAATGTGGTGGCAGACGCTCTGAGTAGGAAACCATCGGGGTTGTTGGCTCACATGTTGGTGCGGGAATGGAGACTGTTAGACGATTTGGCAAATCTAGACATCAGTGTGAACGATTCTGTCCGCAGTCCGGTTTTGGCGAATGTTACAGTTCGGTCGTACCTTATAGACTTGATCCAGGAGTATCAAGCCACGGACACTGACTTGTTGGCTTTCCGGGATAAGGAAGTGGCCAAGGGTAGTACGGACTTCTCTCTCACTAGCCGAGGTGCTATTACATTCAAGGGAAGACTTTGTGTCCCAGCCAATGCAGACCTTCGGAGAGAGATCATGGATGAAGCTCACCGTTCAAAGTACACAGTGCATCCTGGGGGTACAAAGATGTATCGGAACCTCAAGAGTCACTTTTGGTGGCGAAACATGAAGAGGGAGGTTGCGGAGTATGTGGCACGGTGTTTGGTGTGCCAACAGGTGAAAGTAGAGCATTTGAGACCGGTGGGTCTTTTGCAGTCTCTCCCCATTCCCGAGTGGAAATGGAAACATATCTCTATGGACTTCATCGTGGGGTTGCCGAAGACGGTTAGGAAGACCGATGCTATATGGGTAGTTGTTGATAGACTCACGAAGTCCGCTCATTTCTTACCGTACCGGACTACATTCAACTCCAATCAGTTAGCGGAGCTATACATCAAGGAAATAGTCCGATTACACGGGGTGCCAGTGAGTATTGTGTCGGATAGAGACCCAAGATTCACATCCAGGTTTTGAAAAAGTTTTCAAGGTGCAATGGGCTCCCGGTTAGACTTTAGCACAGCTTTCCACCCACAGACCAACGGGCAAACCGAGAGGGTGAATCAGGTTATTGAAGATATGCTTCGAGCATGTATGCTAGACTTCAAGGGAAGTTGGGAAGATCACCTACCTTTGGTGGAATTCGCTTACAACAATAGTTATCAAGAAAGCATACAAATGGCGCCTTTCGAGGCTTTGTACGGAAGGAGTTGTAGATCCCCGTTGTATTGGGATGAAGTGGGAGAAAGAAAGATTTTGGGCCCCGAGTTAATTGAACAAACCGCGGATAGGGTCAAGCTTATCCGGGAGAGGTTAAAGACCGCACAAGATAGACAGAAAAGCTATGCCGACAACCGAAGGAGGGATCTTGAATTCCGAGTCGGTGATTTTGTGTTTGTAAGGATTTCACCGACCAAAGGTGTTATGCGATTCGGGAAGAGAGACAAGCTTAGCCCGAGATATGTGGGCCCGTTCGAGATCATTGCTCGAGTCGGTGAGGTAGCTTACCGTGTTGCTTTACCCGCTCATATGACGGCGGTCCACAATGTATTCCATGTCTCTATGCTTTGAAAGTATGTCCCGGATCCTTCTCATGTCATCGAGTTGGATCCGATAGAGATTCGAGAGGACCTCACCCTAGTTGAACAACCGGTGCAGATCTTGGATAGGAGAGATCAAGTCTTGCGTAACAAGACCATTCCCTTGGTCTTAGTGAGATGGCAACACCATTCAAGGGAGGAAGCTACATGGGAACGAGAAGCCGAAGTGCGGGAAAAGTATCCCCAGTTATTAGTTTAAGGCCTTGGCACTCCCTTGTAATTTTTATGGTCTTGTGCATGTATGTATCGTCCAAATTTTGGGACGAAATTTTTGTAAGGGGGGGAGAATGTAGCACCCCGGATTTTTCTATACTTAATGAATACCGTTTTCATAGCTAATTGGCCTTCCTCATAGTCTAATTAATAAATAATAGAGAAATCGGAAATTTCGACACATCAGAAATGTGCATTTTCGAAAGACGAACCCAACGCAAGTTGAATCGTCGAAATCCGACGAGCGAGTCAAAAGATACGGTCAAAACAGTCCAGACATACAGAGCACCGATCGCTCGGTTCAGTCAGCGATTGATCGGTCCATAACCGATCGATCGGTAGCTATCGCACGGTCAGAAATTTTGTATGGGGAAATTTTCCAGAGAGTGAGTTTTTGACCGGTCGATCGGTCAATAACACCGATCGCTCGGTAGGCAACCAATCGATCGGTCATAACCACCGATCGCTCGGTCTTCGCGTTTTGCAGAAATTTCATTAAGGGCTTTTTCGTCTTTTTGGGGTTAAACCCTTTCTTCTTAAGGCTTGCCCGAGCCTTAGGGATCATTTACAACATTTGAGATATTTTGAGAGATAGAGAGAGAAGAGAAGGAAGCTCTAACCTAGGGTTTGGTTTTGAGAAGGAAATCAATGGGGGTTTAAGAACCCTAGCTCACCCCAACTCGAGTTGCTTCAAGTTCAAGGCTCAAGCTTGTGTGGGGACTCATTCTCCAAGCTAGGGCAGCGATCCTACGGCATTTTGAAAAGGGGTTTCTTCCTCAACTCAAGTCCCCTTCAAGCAAAGGCTTCCTCCTTCCAATAGAGCTTTTATTTCAAGGTTTCTTCAAGATCAAGCCTTGATCTAAGGTTAGTACACCCTGCTAACTTACCCTAGCAATAAATCTAGGTTTTCCTTATGAAATATGATTCTTGTTAGTATGCTTTATTCCTTGCAAAATGTGTCATCTATAATAAATATAAACAAGATAAAGAAAGGGTAGGGATGCTTGGATGGAGGTTGGATACGGCGATTGGATGCCGAATGTGTGATGTATGATGTGTGGGTTGTGGATTGGAAAATAGAGGATGGGCATAGTACAAATAACAAACTTACCATTGTGTGATTGAATGGAAAATATCCATTTAAAAGAAGGAGATAAACTACTAAGGAATAATGTATGAAAGTGTTTGACAAAATACCTAAACTATGAATAAATGATCTCAATGAAGAATATAGAAATGGGTTTTATGCATGCGTTCTTATAAATGATAAATTGATCAAATGTTATGCAAACTACTTATGTTACCTATGTTCATATCATGAATTGAATTATAATGTCATATCATGGTTATTCCCATTATCATGATTGTCACTATGGACACGTACACGAGCACGCATGATAGCATGAATCGTGATTTCAAGAGCATGTGCATATAATAAACAACAAGAAAATATTGCATGAAAAGGAGGTTGGTAGCCCAGGGACATTCGGGTGCTAGCCTCTGGCTCACAAGTGCATTGCATAACAAGGAGGTTGGGAGCCCAGGGACATTCGGGTGCTAGCCTCTGGCTCACAAGTGCATTTCATAACAAGGAGGTTGGTAGCCCAGGGACATTCGGGTGCTAACCTCTGGCTCACAAGTGCATTGCATAACAAGGAGGTTGGTAGCCCAGGGACATTCGGGTGCTAGCCTCTGGCTCACAAGTGCATTTCATAACAAGGAGGTTGGTAGCCCAGGGACATTCGGGTACTAACCTCTGGCTCACAAGTACATTGCATATCAAGGAGGTTGGCAGCCCAGGGAGATTCGGGTGCTAGCCTCTGGCTCACAAGTAATGAGATGGAGGTTTACATGATGATGATCATGCATTCATGCATGCACGCATACGTGATTTCTACGAGGCATACTGGGACATGACATGGGTTTTCGAGCATGAGTTTTATCGGAGTTTTCGCATTCATGTACGCACGTCAGGATGCTTGTATTGTATCATGCCTTATACTGTTTCTTTTGTGATGTTTCTATTACTGCTTGTATGATATTACTATTTTGTGTTTTTATTATTGTTATGGTCTGCTAGTAGCTTGTACTCGCTGAGTATTCCATGCTCAGCCGTACTTTCATGTCGGTAGGTACTGAGGGAGCCCTCGACCCGGAGCCTTGGGTCGAGGAAGAGTATACAGAGGAGAGAGAGCCGGCTATTCCATTACAGTCTCAGGCGGACCGAGACCTCGATGCGTGGCCATACCTCGACTACTGTTGAGGGGAGAGTATGAGAGGGTCTTGTGTATTTTGGTATTTTGATAGGTGGGCCTGTCCATCTTAGAATTAGACATGTCTTGTATTTTTGTTAACTTGGAATACTATTTTGGATCATCAGAAGAAATGAAAATTTGTTTACGCTTCCGCATATATGATAGCTTCCGCGCTCTGATTATCGTTGTTAGTACTACATTTTATCTTGTGCATTACAGGATGGTTTGATAGGTACGCAGTGTGACACCTAAAATATCTCTAAACTCCTAGGGGGTATTTCGGGGCGTTACAGGTGGGGTCCCTCTACACCATTAGTTGGTGTTGAAAGACCCAACTAAACTTAAGAAGAGAGGTCTTTCCAAATGGTTAGAGAAAAAGGCTAGAAATAAAAAATAAAAACAAATGAATATAAAGTAAAGAAGAAGATGAAGAATAAAGGGAGGAGTGCTTACTCCCTCCAAGCCTTCTTTTCCAATGCTCCAAGAGGTGAGGGGTTTTTAGAGTCCACAAAGGAAGAGAGTTAGTGAAGAACTCTAGGCTTTTAGCCCTAGAATTCTCTACACACTCTAAACCTTGACTTCTTCTAACTTTCTACAAGGCTAAAAAGAAAAATAAGGGGTGAGATGAGGAAGAGCTAGAGTTTCCACTTAGGATCTTGGAGGTGAAAGAAATGGCTTGTGAGGGTCTTGTATTTATAGAGTTTTCAAGGGGTTGTGGTAATTTGGTAATTAATAGAGGGTTGTGTGAGAACAAGAGAGGTGATTGGTTGGTCAAAATGGATGTGGTTGGTGATTGGGTAATCAAAAAGGTACATACTTCATGAGAGGTGATTGGGTTGTCAAAAGGAGTATAAGAGAATTAATTGTTTTGTAAGAGGTGTAAGAAAGTAAGGGAGGTGATTGGTTAGTCAAAAAGGTGTGTACTTGGTGAGGGATGATTGGGTGGTTAAAAAGGTGTGTAAATAATAAAATGGGGCTATTTGGGGTTTGAAGAAAAAAATGAAAGGTCTTTTGTAGGAAAGTGGAAAGTGGGCTTGGGTTTGTGGGACTTGGATATGGGTTAAATGGATGTGGGTATGTGGACTAGATCTTATGGATCATGGGTTGTTAGTAGATGGGTCATGGGTTATGGTTATGGGACTTTAGCCATGATAATTGGGCTTGGGCTATGGTAATTAGGCTTTCACTAAAGCAATTGAGCTTTGGGTAAGACAATTGGGTAATTAGGCTTGGCTACTTGGGCTTGGGTAATGAAATTAAGTAATTGGGCTTGATTGAGTTGTTTGGGTACAAGTTTGGCCAAATGGGCATGGGCCTTGGGTAAAACTTGAAGCATTTGGAGAAGCGGGAAGCGGGATAGGGATGTAAAAATAGGGTGATTACAGCTGCCCCTCTTTGTCAGAGGGTGCAGGCAAGCGAACGACAAAGACGGAAATCACCACTATTTTTGCATCTGAAAACCTATGAAACTTAGGAAAATATAAGAAATGAGAATGAACTAATTTGAAACTAAATTAAGTTTGCCAAGATAAAAATATGGAGTGCTGGAGATGAGGGTGAATGTATGATGGATGAGAGTGAGTGAATGCAAGACACAAGTATGGAGCAAAGGTCGAACACACAACCGCTTCGCAAGGAATATGAAGGTTAAACACACATTCACTTCACCGAGATGAGATGCAATGTAGTGATGGGTGCAAAACTACCGTCACAAGAGGCCGTAACTGAAAGTCGGTCATACAACCATATCAGTATACTTCTTGAATAATGAGTGAGTAGTGCAGGATAAAAGATGATAGACGTAAGAATAACATCACTGGAGGCCACAACTAGCATCCGGTAATACAACCGTGTCAGTATACTCCTTGATTAGTGAGCTAGGAGAGCAAGAATGAAGATGATGAAGCAAGACTAACATCACTGGAGGCCGCAACTGGCATCCGGTCACATGACCGTGTCAGTATACTCCTTGATTAGTGAGCTAGTAGTGAAAGAAAAAGGTGATGAAGTAAGACTAACATCACTGGAGGCATCAACTAGTATCCGGTCACACGACCATGCCAGTGCTTCTTTAATAGTGAAGGGAAAACGATGCTGCAAAAATACAGGCGACAGATGCGGGACTAACATCACTGAGGCTGTAACTGACGTCCGGTTACACAACTGGGACAGTACTCCTTTAACAGTGAGCTAGTCGAGCAGAAATAGACTTCACAAGAGACCGCAACTGAAATGTAGCCACACGACCGTTCCAGTGCTCCTTTAATAGTGAAGGAAAAATGATGCTATAAAAATGCAGGTGAAAGATACGGGACTAACATCACTGAGGCTGTAACTGACATCCAGTTACACAACCGGGACAATACTCCTTTAAGAGTGAGCTAGTCGAGCAGAAATAGACTTCACAAGAGGCCATAACTGAAATCTAGCCACACGACCGTTCCAGTGCTCCTTTAATAGTGAAGGAAAAATGATGCTGTAAAAATACAAGTGACAGATGCAGGACTAACATCACTGAGGCCGTAACTGGCATTCGGTTACACAACCGGGATAGTACTTCTTTAATAATGAGCTAGTCGAGCAGAAATAGACTTCACAAGAGGCCACAACTGAAATCTAACCACACGACTGTTCCAGTGCTCCTTTAATAGTGAAAGGGACGCGTTGCTGCAGACACCCGTCTAATTGATGGACAAAGATAATGAGGGTAAAGACAGCCACCCGACTGCTTTATCGAGATAGGATGCAACACTGTAGACAACCGCCCAATTGTCTTCCAATGTAACAAGGTGATAGGGGTAAAGACAACCACCCGACTGCTTCGCCTGAGATAAGATGCAATGATAGTGTAGACAATCGCCTGATTACCTCACTTGAGTAGGATGTAAGATAGTGCAGACAATTGCCCAATTGTCTCACTGGGGATGAATGCAATATAGTGCAAACAACCACCCGATTGTCTCACTGGGGATGAATTTGATATGATAGTTGATAGGACTGAGTATGGATTCAAGAGTTTTAAGAAGCGGAATGAAATCGAATATGAGAGTGAGAGCCGTGGCCTTGAGCCATTGCACGAATCTTATGCCTCTTTATATATATAGCCTAACAAATCTGAAGTACCCCCAGCTTGGATGATTCCATGTAGGTATTTGCCCCCGGGATGTACTGGTCTTCAAAATCTGTATCACCTAGGGTAGTCTGCTAACTTTACTTCGCCTTGGTTTCACTACTCCTCTTGCCCTAGCTCGAATGAGTAGCCGACTTTGGACTAATTCTGTTGAGGAGTGAACTTTGAATGTCTATTAACACAGACAACTTGCTAACATACTGATGGACTGACGGACAGATGATGCGACAGACCTGTTGAAAAGACTGATGGATTGACTGATGGGTGGTTTGGTGGTAGACTGACAATTGACCAATGGACTAACTGTTTCTAACTGCTTACATGTGTCTAAGATTGCTTGCATTGGGAAACTTAGCTAGGTTCCTTTGCCTTCCAGCTGTGTTTGATCATCTTTGTGGTAAATCTTTGTCTGCTGGGGGTGAATTTCTAAAAAGCATGTTTTATCTTATTTTTCCCTCTTTTACCACTGAGCCCTTACAAGTTTTCACCAGGACTGGGTTGTATTTTTTAATCTTTGTCCATTTTTTGCCCCTGGGCCTTTTCAAGTTTTTATCAGGACTGGGTTCACGTGATTTTTGTGCGATAGTAGGATTGATGGTTCTTTACTATGCCTTTGAAATTGAGATTTGGTTTATCCCTCACCCTTTTTTTTTCCCCTTGGCCCTTCCGGGTATCACCAGGATTGGGTATACAAGTTTTTCATTTTCTCATTATCTGCTCTTTTCCCCGTTAATTCTGTAGTCTTCTCTCATCATTGCCTGTCGACAGGTAGAGGTGAGTGCTTTTGACCGTTAATGCTCAAATCCTTTCAAAGATCAAGAAAGGCTTGATATTCAGGATTAAACATGGTTTGACTAGAAACGATATAAGACTCAAAGTTTCAATTCCAGCAAGGGTAGGGCATCCTATGATGTTTGTTTAGTGTCAGAATAGAATCGGCTTTTTGCATTCTTCGTTCTTTGGTACAGCTTTGCTTTGTAACCAAGTACCCTTTTTTTTCTCTTTTTTTGGTTGGTACATGGTTGCTTTGTATTGCAGCACATTTGCTGTATTATAACCGAACCTGATTTCAGGCTGCCTACGTACCCAAAAGGGATCAGGTCAAGACGTAGTTCGGCCAAAGGCCACATTTGTTGGTTGCTCTTTGCTGGTTGTTCCTCCTTTGAATTTTCATTTTGACATTCATAGGATGCCCTTATGTGGGTTTTGAAAGAAAGGCTATTAGGCTTAAAGGTCTAACTAGCGAATGTATAGCACGGGTAAGCGAGGTGTTGTGATGGTTTATCGAAAGATGGCCTCCTATCCTTTCCTTGATCGGTCGAGAGCATGTATAGTCATTGCATCATCCAAATTTTGATTGATTGACATCGATGACTCGAGAAGTCTTCATTGTTCCTGCATTATTCTTGTCTTGATTTGCTCAAACTATGAAGAGCATCTACTGATTTGAATGATCAACCTTTATCAATTTGTTCCTTATAGGCATTAGAAACTAGTTCAGTTCCCAATTCAGCATCTTAAAACACAAAAGAACTTGACTCAAAAAAGTAGTTTTATTAAAATACCAAAAAGGTGGACAGACCTGACAAAAAAACAAAGCAAGGACCACTAGCTACTTGTTTGAACTGGACCGATAAAAGGTATTGACACGGGCCAACATGGCCAACAAAGGTAAGTAGAGATGAAACAAAAGTAGAGTTTGTTCGGAAGTCGGCTGTAGAACTATTCCAGCTGAAGCACCTTAGTTCGCAGGAGAAGCATGATCGGGGAGAGGAGCCTGAGTGATGTCCGTGTTTTCTAGTGCAAAACAAATTTTATCTGTCTCTAATAAGTCTTGAATTGCATGTTTTAAATCATAGCACCTATCTGTAGGATGTCCCGGTGACTTATGATATCCACAATATCGCTCAGGCCGGTATCCTTTTGGGAGAACAGTCGATAGAGGTTGGGGATCCTTCAAGGTGATCAGCTTTTTATCCAGTAGGAACGGGAGGAGTGCAATCAGAGAGTACGGTATCGGAGTGAATGCCTGGTTTTTCCTCTGCTCAAGGGTCATCTGATGAGAGAGTAGTTTTCCCTGGGGTTGCTGAACTTGTCGGGGTTGTCGAGGCAAGTTGAGTACCCGAACGGGTATGGCTACTACCATGTGTCCGTCATCCTCTTTCTTTCGTTTGTCCTTCCTCGGATATATCGAAGCACGGGAAGAAGATGCACCCTTTGTTCCCTGAAAAATGTCGAATGACCCGCTGTCACCCATCGTTGTTTCAATCCTGGCACCGCACTTGGCCATGGTGCTGAAGTCTGAGATAGGCTGTGCCGCTAGGAGAGTCTTGAGCTGATGTTTAAGGGTATGAAGAAAAGTTGTTACCAATTCTTCCTCCGGTAGAGGAGTGCTCATTTTTCCAGCCATTTCTCTCCACTGAACTGAGTATTCGATGAAGGTTTCATTGTCCCTCTGGGATATTCTCTCCAGATCTGCTCTCTATAGGACCAGGTCAATATTGTATGAATATTGGGCAACAAATATCTCTCACAGGTCTTCCTAAGTCCGCACCTTGCTGGGGTCCACCTTAATGAACCACTATAGTGCAGCCCATTTCAAGCTCTTCTAAAACAGTTGTACCAACAACTTGTCCCCATGTTCGAGTTGGAATAGCTCTCCGCGGTATGCTCTCAAGTGTGTTTCTAGACATCCCTTCCCACCGTACTTTTCAAAGTCGGTAATTTTAAAATCCTTGGGCAATTGGATCCCTGAATGTATGCACATGTCCTTGAAGTTGGTGGACTTGCGGGACCCTTGAGTTATCCTCACCAGTTCTTCCAGTTTCTCAATTCTCTCCCAGTATGTATCCGGGAATTAGGCAGAACTTGAAGATATGTGGGCGGAACCCGTATGAGGTTCGCCGCCAGCTCTGGCCTCCTCTTCCTCTAACTGGTCTATGATGGGTTGTGAGATATGATGAGTAGGTTGTGGTTGGATTGGCGGAGGAGGGATGTTGAAGGTGAATTCTGACCACTATTAGTTTGATGTTGAGGGGATGTTGAGGGTGAGTGATGATTGTGGTTGAGCTGATGGTGGTAGGTAGTAGTGGGATAGGGTCGGAAGTAGGTGGCAGATTAGGTTGTGATGGCCATGTAGCCTCGGCCGGTTGAGAGTTGGAGGAAGAGAGGGCATGTGTCACAGCCCGCATAAAATCCTGGATAATGCTTTTCAGTTCTTCGATGTTCTGGGCATTCTCCGCTAATCTTGCCTCAAAATCTGGAGCCTGCGTCTATGATGTTGGTGTGTTTGGGTTAGTCTCTTGGCCATCCTGAGGGCCCATGTTGTAGTTGGTTGATCGGGTATCATCTGTATTTGTCCTTTAGATACGTGCTTGACTCAGGGTCTACTCCTGAAAAAGATGGGAGGTGTGGAGTAAGAGTTGGAATAGATAGGCATGCAAATGACCTAACAGAGTCTATTTGACACAGGGACAATGCCCCTGGTTTGGAAGTTGAGATGACATGCAAGAGGGAAGATTTTTGATTTTTTGATTTTTTTTTTTTGAATAAGGTATAACATGACAGGTGTGACCCGATAGGGTAGGCGGAGAGAACTCCGTTCTACTAACCTGGGTTGTTAGTAGTCAGGGCCTACTGAGCCAAAGTTGAAGCGGGTTAATGGGCTCACCCATTACAACTTAGGATTTGAACCTCACATGTATGTTTGGAGACAGGGTATGAGATATTTTATTACAAGCACAACAAAAGGCTCAATACATGCTTCCTGGATGGGTGTTTATTTGGACAGGGTGTCATGATGTTCAACCATGATTGGGGGACAAGTATAGAGTACAAGCAGGTTAGGGTTTAGAGTATCCCTCCAGGTGGGCTGCTTGTAGACTATACCCTAGCCTAGTTTACAAGTATGCATGCTGGTGTAATGCAGGGTGTTCCTAAAGGATGGGGGGATCACTTAACACCGTATATACGACTCCCCGATATAAAATATACCTGAAAAGAGACGATTGGTGTAAGCGGGAGCGTTCAGAATCCTTTCCTAAGGGTAATCACCAAGCAAGAGTAATTCCGCGGACCTCCAAGACTTTTAAGCCTCTGTCACTAAGGATAATCATCCAGCAGCCATAACCGTAATAAGTTTGACTATGGGTTAAATGGGTTATTATACTATCATGCTATGTATGAAATGCACTGTACAAGAAACACCTAAGAGATATAAAGAATTAACAATCAATTAAATACTTAGGTATTTTAATTAATTTTGAGATTACTTGGCTTAAGTTTAAGTTTCAGCTTGAACCTCATCCCCAGTGGAGTTGCCAGAGCTGGGAGCATGAAATTTTTACCCACTTTCACAATGATTGTTTGACTTGGGAGTCGCCACCTATTCATTTTGAGGGAAATGTCCCAGGATTTGGATAAGGCAAATGGTCAATCAGAGTTAGGATAAGCGGTTCGATTAAGCCATGTGGAAGGTGTTAGGCACCCCAGGACCCCCCATTTTACAATGGTTACCTACTCCCTAAATTTAAGCCAAATTTAATCTCAATATTAATTAGAATGCCTAAGTGTTTAAACAAATGCTAATCCAAGAAAGATAGAAAGCTAGGTGGCTAGGGTCGTACTCACAAAGTGAGATCAGACCGAGCGTAGTTCTGGCACATGAGCCTGTGCTAAGGCTCGGGTATATGTGTGTGTGCATAGGGTGATCAAGGGTCTAGCCTGGAGGCTAGGGTTGATTGACCGGGGAGATCAAGTGCACAAGTGTTAAGTCTAACCGCGGTTAGAGGAGATTTAATTATGGTTAGGTAAGCTAACCAAAGCTAAAGAGGTCCTACAAGTCTCTTTTTGGTCTTTTTGTATTTTATTTTTTTTTGGGATTTTGGGGATATTTGAATGTTTTTGGTATTTTGGTTATATTTGAAATTTTTTGGTATTTTGAGATTTTATCATGTTTTTTTAGATTTTCATGTAGGTAGGGTTTTGGCAAACTTAACTAAAGTTAGGCTAAAAAATTATATTTAGGATATAAAAAGGGATGTGTATTATGAATAGTAAATGGTCTATTACCAATACCTATTTTGTTAGATTGGTGTTGATAATAAATCAAATACCATTGTCTTTGGTATGAGACATTTTGGATAATGTTCTCTTTAAGTTCTTAAGTCATCATTTATACATTTAAAATTAAACATGAAGGAAAGAGAAATAAATGAAAAAAGTGACAAGTGAAGAAAATGAAAATTCATCATCTCCTCTCTAATATAGTCCCTTTACACCATTATGAATAATGTAATGGGACTGTAAATATAAAAATTTGAGTGATGATGAGTTTCTTCAAAGATTCTAGAAGAAGGACTAGAATCTAAATGAAGAAACAAAATGAAAACAGAGGTATAGCTTTAGCTTCCACTCTCTATGGGCCTACCCATATCCACACTAGTGGGTACATAGAAAAGAAAGAAATATTTACATGAGAAAAAAAGGAAGACATATCATTTCTTTTGAGGTGGGGTCCCTCTACACCATTAGATTGGTGTAGAGAGACCTAACTAAACTTGAGAAGAGAGAGGTCTTTCCAAATGGTTCTAGAAAAAGACTAGAAATAAAAAAAAAAAAAAATGAATATAAAGTAAAGAAGAAGATGAAGAATAAATGGAGGAGTGCCTACTCCCTCCAAGACTTCTTTTCCAATGCTCCAAGAGGTGAGGGGTTTTTAGACTCCACAAAGGAAGAGAGTTAGTGAAGAACTCTAGGCTTTTAGTCCTACAATTCTCTACACACTCTAAACCTTGGCTTCTTCTAACTTTTTCGAGGCTAAAAAAAAAATAAGGGGTGAGATGAGGAAGAGCTAGAGTTTCCACTTGAGATGTCGCGACCCAAAACCCACCCTAGGAGTTAGAGTGAATCTTGGACGACTCAATCATGACTTACATGACTTGCTTGACAAACCAACCTGCAAAACCCCCACAGAGCATATACAATAGAGGACATTATAGCGGAAACATAACTATAAAACACAGCGGAAGTCTAACAAACCTCTAAGTATATACATATGGTCCAAGTTTATACAAAAAAAGTAACCAAAAGAAAGTGCGGACAGACCCGCCAAAATACATGGATAAAATCTCTCATCTCACCCACAGCTAATCCTCTCAGAATCTACAACCACCTAATGGAAACCCTCTACTGGAGGTTCCTCAAAAGGCTCCTCGATGTACTCCTCCTCCACCCATGGACTCGGAGCACAGATATCAAATGGAGCAGCTGCTCCGCCGTCACCTGCCGACATAAGAAGTACGGCTGAGCATGGAATACTCAGCGGGTACTAAGCACTAACCAACAGTCATAGCATACAGATAGCATACATAAAGGAGGAAGCAAGTTGCATATATAGAACATGAACAATTTATATCATACAAGGAAACAAAACAATTTATAATCATACTTGTATTTCGTAGAAAGCCGATGAAACCTCTTGAAAACATCGTGCACTTGACTTGACTTGAAAATACCATTTCCGTGCTTGAAACTTGTTATGTTGTCTTATCTTGTCATATCATGCGTGTCATGCGAGTATCATGCTTGCTTGTTCATAATTTAAACATGTTCACATGCCTAGTTGCCGTTCATAGTCCGTCACAACTAGTACCCTATATGCAGATGGGTATGCCTAGTTGCCGTTCATAGCCCGTCGCAACTAGCATCCATGCAGAATGTGAATGCCTAGTTGCCGTTCATAGCCCGTCGCAACTAGCATCCATGCGGAATGTGAATGCCTAGTTGCCGTTCATAGCCCGTCACAACTAGCATCCATGCAGAATGTGTGATGCTATGTTATGCGTGTCATGCCATGCTATGCTATGCGTGTCATGCGATGCTATGCATGTCATGCGAGGGGATGGGAGACCTTTCCCTATGCAATGCATGATTGTCTTGCCCTTGTCAAAAGCGAAGTGAAACATATCTTAGGATATGCCCCACCTCTACGTCCCATACTCAAAACATCGGTAAATCACGTCCTTTCATGCGTGCTCGTGAGATCGTGTGCATACTTGCATTTGGAATTAAATATGACAATTTGGAGTGATTCACAAGGCATAGCATATAACAATTCAAGTAATTAATAATCTACACATTTTAAGAAATGTAAGAAACACACTATCATGAACCCTAACAAATTTCAAGGGCAATTAAACATGGTTCCCTTAATTTATCATTTATTTTGTTCACCTTGGCATTTCATCAAACATGGGGTGTGTTCATTATTCACTTAAACCTAGATCATGCTTTTCTATGTGGGTTATGCTCACATCACACTTGTATGTTCATTATTAGTACAATGCCCTTTCCCATTCGTTCATTACATCATCCACACGGCATCCATTCGCCAACATCCATCTCCATTCACCATTCATACCACCAATCTCATAACACATATATATGGGAAAGAAAACAAGAAGAAATAAAGGAAAAGAGAAGCTATAACTAGGAGGGTAGTAAGAAGTACCGACCTTGACAAATGGGGGAAGAAATCCTCCACCAAACGCACGTGAGTTGCTGCCCTAGCTTGAGGAGAGTGCCCCACACGAGCTCCACGAATGCTTGAACCGAAATCTTGAAGAAATCGAGCTTGAGGTTGATCTAGGGTTTCAAAACCCTTAGATTTCTCTTCAAAATGGAAACCCTAGGTTTAGGAACCCTTTCTCCTCTCTTCTAATCTCCCAAATCTTCTAAGGGTTGAGAATGAGCCCTAAAGGCTCGGGCAATCCTATATAAGAAAGGGTATAACACCCGAATGCCGAAAATGCCCTTAGTGAAAATTCTGTAAAACGCGAGGACCGAGCGATCGGTGTTAATGACCGATCGATCGGTTGCCTACCGATCGATCGGTTTCATAACCGAGCGATCGGTTAAAATTTCACTCTCTGGAAAATTTCCCCATAGTAAAATCTCGACCAGTCGATAGCCTCCGAGCGATCGGTTTTGGACCGATCGATCGCTCCATGGACCGAGCGATCGGTGGTCTGCAGGTCCAAACTGTTTTGGCCATAACTTTTGACTCGTTCGTCCGATTTTGACGATTCAACTTGCGTTGGGTTCGTACTTCAAAAATGAACATTTTTGACGTTTCGGAATTTCCAATTTCTTCCTTATTTATTAATTGCATTACTTTAAAGGAAAAATGGCTACGAAGGGTCAAGCATAAATGTCAAAAGTTCGGGGCTCTACATGAGATCTTAGAGGTCAAAGAAATGGCTTGTGAGGGTCTTGTATTTATAGAGTTTTCAAGGGGTTATGGCAATTTGGTAATTAATAGAGGGTTGGGTGAGAACAAGGGAGGTGATTGACTGGTCAAATTGGATGTGGTTGGTGATTGGGTAATCAAAAAGGTATGTACTTGATGAGAGTTGATTGGGTGGTCAAAAGGAGTGTAAGAGAATTAATTGTTTTGCTTGTAAGAATGAGTTGTAAGAGGTGTAAGAGAGTAAGGGAGGTGATTGGTTAGTCAAAAAGGTGTGTACTTGGTGAGGGATGATTGGGTGGTCAAAAAGGTGTGTAAACAATAAAATGGGGCTATTTGGGGTTTGAAGAAAAAAATAAACGGTCTTTTGTAAGAAAGTGGAAAGTGGGCTTGGGTTTGTGGGTCTTGGATATGGGTTGAATGGAGGTGGGTATGTGGACTAGATCTTATGGATCATGGGTGGTTAATAGATGGGTCATGGGTTATGGTTATTGGACTTTAGTTATGGCAATTGGGCTTGGGCTATGGTAATTAGGCTTTCACTAAAGCAATTGAGCTTTGAGTAAGACAATTGGGTAATTAGGCTTGGGTAATGAAATTAAGTAATTAAGCTTGATTGAGTTGTTTGGGTAAAAGTGTGGCCAAATGGGCTTGGGCCTTGGGTAAACCTTGAAGCATTGGAAAAGCGGGAAAAGGGATAGGGGGTGTAAAAATTGGGTGCTTACAGTGGTCTTAGAAAACTCGTAAATGTAGAGCCCCGGAATTTGGGATTCACTATTCATGTGAACAGTGCCCTTATATGGTGTGTATGAAGGCCTAAGGCCTTACATAGTGTTCTTGGTATTATGGTGAGTCAAATGAGGGTTTTAGGTATGTAATTGGAGTCTCAAAATGAGAGTATAAAAATACTCCATGTGGTTAAAAACAAGGGTATAAAATACCCAAGGAGTTTAATGGGTTGTAAGTGAATAGTGTAGTGAATAGTGCTAGTGCACGAGCCATAAAGAGGTCGGGGTCTCTCATGCATGTGGGTGTGAATTTAATGATCACCTAAGTGGGTTACAAGCCTATGGGGTAATGAGTCATGAGGTGTGAGTATAGTTTTGGACCCGAGGGAAAAGAGTGTGAAAGCACTCGAAGTGTTCTAGGTGTTGAAGGGGTATGTTTCGGCATTTCCCTCAACTTTATGAAGCTCTAGTTGAGTCACCGTTGATTGAAATCAAGTGATTCTTGAATTTTTTGAAAGGTATTGGAACCCTCTACGAGTTTCATGTTGATCATTTTTCTGGATTTTGAGTCGGGGTTAAGTCAAACGTCCGATTTCCAAAATCGGGTCTAATGCAAATCTGGGTTTGCTAAAACCCATTTTCAGACCAGTCAGCTTTAGGGGTAGATTCATCCATGAAGAAAGATGAATTAGGGATTTTTTTTAAATAAGAAAGTTGTTCCTCTTCGAAAGACGAATCCAATGCAAGTTGAATCGTCAAAATCCAATAAGCGAGTCAAAATTTATGGCCGAAATACCAAAGCGGGAAAATCTGAAAAACATTATGTCAGAGCTACGATCGATCGTACAAGACCTACGAACGACCATAGCTACGAACGATCGTAAAGCTTCAAAAATACTGAAAACTCATTGGGGAAGCTACGATCGATCGTAGGAAGCCTACGAACGATAGTAGACCCCAAAAACTGGGCAAAATCGCTGTAAAGCCTATGATCGATCATAGGAAGCCCACGAACGATTGTAGGTGAGCGAATCAAACTCTTTAGTGCGTGATTTTTTAGGGTTTTCACCCCTTGGCCTATAAATAGGGGACCTTTTTTGGGGGTTTTGGGTTACCCTAAACCTAGAGAAAGATCTTAGAAGAGAAAGGAAGGAAGTGGAGGATTTTCAAGAGGGGTTTTTGGATTTGGAGAGGAAAAGCACAAATCAAGCCTTGATCTCACTCCTACGCACCATTTGAGCTTGGATCTTTGTCCACAAGCTTGGGTTTCACTTTTGCAAGCTTCCTCAAGCCTTTTCAAGCATTGGATCAAAGGTATTTCATCCCATAAGGTAGATACACTCTACTAGGTTCTAATTTCATAAACCCTTAATGACAAATATGATTTTCTTGACAAATATAGATGTATATGGCCTTATATGTGTAAATCAACTCTCCTAACTATTGATTTCATGAACCCTCTTATATACCAAGATAAAATCCTATGAATGATGATGTGAGTTAAATGTGATGATGCTATGCTTTCAACCAACAAATAAAAGATGGTACTTATTCAGATGTTTTATATGCTAGTAGCCAAAGATGAAAAGCATGTTAAAAGCCACAAGTTTTGGGAAAAACAAGTAGAAAAAACTAATTTTCAATGTGATTGGATGATGTAATGTTATTGTATATGGATTATTGTGATGGGTGAATTATGTTTAGTATTGGACATATGACCATATGTAAAGTGTTTACTTTAATGTCTACCATGTTATATCACAATTGCTACATGGACACTTATACATATGCATGATCAAGCTTTTTATATTATAGGTATTCAAAAGAAGAAGTACATGTATATAAGATGAAATACAAGAATAAGAAGAAGAAGAGTATAAGATGCAAATGAACCACATGAAAAGTATAAGATACAAATGAACCAAATGAACAGTACAAGAAGCAAAAGAAATATAAGAAAAGTGCAAGAAGTAAAAGATGTACACGGAAAGTATAAGAAACACAAGATGCATACGGAAAGTACAAGAAGCACAAGATGTATATGGAAAGTACAAGAAGCACAAGATGTTACAAGAAGTACAAGAAGATGGAAAGTATATAGAAAAGCCAACGGGGATGCGCGATAGCAGGCCGCCTAAAAGGGAAATGGATACTGGCATCGGACTCCGATGATAGCAGGCCGCCTGGAAGGAAAATGGATACTGGTCGTCTACTCCGAAGGTAGCCAAAGGTGAGGAGAATATTAGGCCACCCAGCTTACGTTGGTATGGGTACTAGTTGTCCAACTCCAGAGGTAGCAAATGATGAATACCAAGGTATTTTAAATACCCGTATATGCAATGGTACAAGATGATAAAAGATGACAAGAAGATGTTTTCGACAAAAGATGATAAAAAGATGTAAAAGACAAAAGATAAAAAGATGTTTTCCGATAGTATTTTTCTGAGATATATGCACATGATATGATTTTGTTTTTCGCTCTCTAATTTCATAAATGCATGTGAAATGATAGACTATGATATATGTTGGATTACTGTTGATGATATTACTATCTAGTGGTTTATATACGCTGAGTATTTCATGCTCAGCCGTACATATTATGTCGGCAGGTCCCTTCGACATCTGTGGTGAGCATCCTCAGGAACTATGGGTCGAGGAAGGTTATGTTGAGGAGGAGGAGACTTGGGGTAGTCTTCAGGAGCAGATGGCTCAGGAGGAGCAGAGGGCTTTTGTTAGGTGGCCCCATCGTGAGTGATGAGAGGGAGAGACTTGTATATAAATTTTGTTGAGCGAGTATGTTCGCTCTTTATTTTGGGTTATGTATAAACTAAGATATATTATGAATAGAAATTTTATAGTATGCTTCCGCTACCATATATAGATTCGTATTACGCTTCCGCTATCACAGGTTCTATATGCTGTACAGGATTCATATGTTATATAGGGTGGTTTGGTAATGAGTTCACGTCGCCAAAGTATCCTAACTCCTAGGGGTATTTTGGGTCATGATAGTAAACATGGCATCATATTCATAGAAAAGCAATAGTAGTGATAGTTTATATCCCACATACAAATCATCATCCAAACAACCCAATAACTTGTTTTAAATATGGTCTTATTGAAAAGAATAGCACATGGTAGATAGTAGAGTGTATCTACCTTGGTGAAATCGATAAAGTTGATTCCCAAAAGCTTGGAACAAGTGAGAACTTTGAGTTCTTAGTCAAAAAAACATCAAAGAAGGGAAGAAATTTGATCTTTCCTTCAAGCTTGAGCAAACCCTAGCCTCTCTCCTTCTTCTCCTCTCAAATCTCTCTAAAAATCATGCTCTAAAGGTTTCTGAAACCCTAAGGCACGGGCTGAGCCTTTTATAGGCAAAGGGGTGGTGGTTAAAGACTTAAAAACCCTTAATGAAGAAAATCTGCTTTTAACCGATCAATCAGTGGTCAGGACCGAGCGATCGGTGTTCTTGACCGAGAGATTGGTTAAAAACACCCTCTCTGGAATTTTTCACCATACAAAAACTTTGACCAGTTGATAGCTACCGAGCGATCGGTAGATTACCGGTCGATCAGTGTTATCACCGAGCGATTGGTACTCCCCTGTTTTTGCTGCAAACCCCTTTTTCCACTACTTCGACCTTCTCCAATCCAATTCCAATACCTTATACACTCAAAACACACTCCTTTGGGCTACATATACCCATCAACACATGCACACCATATATCCAAACATTTCCATTAGCATAAATCCATAAGTGTACAAGACTACAATTGAACACTATTCACACACTATTCACTACTTAGTGAACTGAAGATTCGGGGTTCTACACTTTAGGTATGACTATACATACTTGTCAAACCATCCTGTAATGAAACAAGGCTAACATAATACAATAAAGACATTAAATAGAGTGTAGAAGCTAAAACATAAGTTCGGAAAGGCAAACCAACTTTTTCTTTTCTTCTATCACTCATATCAGTATTCCAAGTTTAATATACAAAACATGATAAAAGTAGAGGTGGACATGCCCACATATGAAAATACAAAAGGAACCCTCACAGACTCTCTCTACTAACAATAGTCCAAATAGGGCCACGCGTCTAGATTCCTATCCTCCCGAGACTGCATTGGGATAGGTGGCTCCCTCTCCTCTATGTACTCTTCCTCAACCCACGGCTCCGGGTTGAGGACATCCGCCGAACCTGCCGACATAAATGTACGGTTGAGTATGGAATACTCAGCGAGTATAAGCTACTAGCTAAAAATAGTAATAACAAAACACAATAGCAACAACGAGATATAGTTCATCACATCAATTTAAAGCGAAAATAACAACATATGACATTCATAGCATCAGAGGTAAAGCAATGTAATAATCATGACATACTTGAATGAATGTGAAAACTCCGATAAAACTCTTATTTTAGAAGTCATCTCTTATTCTTGAAAATAGCTTTCCATGTTGTCCAAAACTTGCATGTCATGTTTAAAAATTGTCTTGTCTTGGTCTCGTTCATAAGAATCACACATATATCTTGTCTTGCCTTAAAACACTTGTTTGGCTTGTCTTGTCTTGACTTGACTTGCTTTGCCTTGTTTTTCTTGTGAGCTAGATGTTAGTGCCCTTGAAGCAACTTGTGAATCGGGAATGTAAATTCCCTTTAGCGAATATATATATATAGAAAATGGTACACTAACATCCTTGACCGACCTGATATCCGGCATGATCAATTTGTTTTCTTGTAAGTTAGGTATGATATATCTTGTGATATGCCCTACCCTTGACCGGCCCGATGTCCGGCTTTATCATGCTTGTTTACTTGTGAGCCAGGTATGACATATTCGGGGGATATGCCCTACCCTTGACCGGTCCGATGTCCGGCTTTATCTTTCGTTGCGTGAATCAAAGGTCTTGTTCTTGTTTGGTTTCTCATATACATATACTTTAGAAAACCTCGGTTGATGCATGCATGCGTGCTTGTGTGTAGCACTTGTGGAGATCATGATGACATGCACAATTTAAAGAAATAGCATATGGCGTTTCAATTCTGATTCAAACAAGAAGAATTAGGCAAGCATATAAGGCATTGAATCAATTTATCATTTTAGGAACAACCACATAAGAGTTACTTTCATATTCTTCGTTGAATTCAATTAATTCTCATTTAGGCATTTTATCGAACACTTGGTAAGCATCACCTTTATAGTCCTTTGATTCAAGTTTCTTAGTTCATATATTTCATTAAACACAAGGGGTGTGTTCATTATGAGTACAATGCCCTTCCAACGTTTCTCATCACACACCATACATTACAACATGGCATCCAATCGCCTCACCCTTCACCCCACACATCCACATTCATTCTATTTATCTTGTTTATTTTAGGGATTGTATCATAACTCAAGAAAAGGGGAAAACACAATATCAAGTCATCATTTTTAAAGGAAATCCTAGGTTATTACTAAGCTAATTAGTAAGGGTGTACTAACCTTTAAGATCAATGCTTGATCTTGAAGAAAACCCCTTTGATTTGGGACTCTAAGCTTGAGGGAGAATGCCTCTTGAAAATGGAGAACTGCTTGCTTGATGGGGAAAATCTACCTTGGCTTGAGCTCCCTTGATCTTGATCGCTCAATTATATACCTTGTAATTGGTATTAATCCCGTAGGATAGTGGAGCAAGGGTCGAACCATGGAGAATTGCGCTGATCTAACAATTATTTTCTCTAGATTAAAGTGAACTAAAGATTAAAGGGTTGATTGTTGGTCACTCTCACTTAAGACTAAATTGTCCTAATTTATCTAACTAGAAAGCAATTGTAAGGGATTTGTGAAAACATGGGAAAGGTTTAGGGTAGAGGAATCCACTTCTAGCCTAATATAGTATCATATGTAATTATTCAAGTTCTTAACTCATAAACAACAGGGTTGAGAGTGACTACAAGTCTCTACTCAACAGATCTAAAAGATATCAAATGATTAGATTTAAGGTATGCCTATCTGCAACTAGTACACTTGATCTACATTAATCTAAGGTTGCAGCATCACTTGTCTTTTCTAAGCATAGAGCATCCTAAAACCTAATTACTTGAACATGAAGCACTATTGCATAACATCTTTGATTAGAATCACATAAACTAACCTCAGATTGAATTTAAACTCAAATTAGTTAAACCTAAAACAAGGAACAACATCATTGAGAATAATATTTTTCATTAAAATTGGTTGTCAAAGCAACCCTCATCATTATGTAATTAATTGTTTACAAGAAAAGAACTAAAAATAAATACAGAAATACAATACTCGGCTAGGGTTTCATCGAAACCCTAGAAGTCATAATTAGTTCATTCCGAGGGAGATGAATTCCATGATTGTTGGAGTAGAAGCTTTCACCCTTGTCATCTTCCTTGGTTTTCCTCTTTCAGCAACTTTTTCCCTTTTTCCAAATCCAAAAATTCCTCTCTAGGGTTTCTTTTCTTTTTTTCTTTTATACACATGAAAACCAAGGCGGACGTCGATCTATGATCGATCGTAGTTATTCTACGATCGATCATAGGCTACAGAATTTGTTGATCTTCTTCTTTTTCTTTTATCTTTCTCATGAGTGATGACTTCCTAAGCTTTCAAGGTCCATTCAGATCCGTGCTAGCTCTCTTTCTTCAATTGATCCTGAAATAGACAAAGAAACCAAAGTGCCATAAAAACAGTTTATAATAAACTCAAAGGAATTAACAAGTATAAATTGAGGTGCTTAAATATGTAGAATTACGCACCTATTACAACCCCAAACTTATACATTGCTAGTCCTCGAGCAATGCAATAAAGAAAAAGAAAAACTAACTACACTAGCTATATCCCCTTTCGTGGGATCCACAGTTGCATTTAGCTTATGCAACAAGCCTTTTAAACCCCTAGGTTGCCCTAGTGGACGAGTGGAGTCTCATGAGGGTTTACAGTGAAGATACCCACAAACTTCAAGACGAACCAATGATATTGCATTTTAGTGCTCAGTCAAAAGAAATTGTACTCTTAGAATCGAAACTCAAAAACATGTTTTACATCACTAAGTCACAATACCTTCAACCAAATCCCAGAATTATTAACAGACTTGAATTTTGACCCTACATTCTCAATCTTACACAATCTCACCTAATTCCAAAATTAAAATGCTTAGTTAAGATTAGTCATTAGGTCCTTGGTGTTGAATGATCTATCAATCGAATGTGTGATCTCATCCTGGTTTCCTTGATAGATACCCCCATCATCACATTTGTTATCAGACTCCTTATTAATTTAAACACTTCCTTGGTTTTTTTTTTCTTTTTGAGTGTAACTATGTAGAATCTAGGTTCTTCGAACTTTCTAGTTAACCCATTTAGCGAGCTTTAGGCCAGTGACTCCCAAACCATAAGGCTCTAGGGCACCAAGTGTAGAACACTCCTAGGGGCTTAATAACTCGGGTTAAAGAGGCTATGACCCTAGACTAGTTTCACTAAGATAGATGACCATTCCAAACTCCTTACTTTTTGACGTGAAACACAATGCTTATTTAAGAATGAGGCCCGGTTACTAGGTAGGGGAGTTTTGATTTGGTCAAATACCCCTTTATTGTTTCATTAAATTACCAAGGGTAATGTTCAATTTCTAAGTCATCTAACTCCTCATGAGTTGTAAAGTTACTGATCAGGAAACCCGGTGTCAAACCCCATTAGACAAATTGTAGTGCTTGTGCAAGTTTCAAGGTTTACTAATGACTTGTTAAGATTGTTCAGCATTCATCATTCGGTCAAGGGTTAAATTGTGTTTTAACTGGGATCGCGGGTTCCTAATTCAAGTCTATTGATAAAAGTCGGATTAAATTGAAGATATTGAACTTTTGGGGTAACAACAATTTTAGTTTCAAAACCAAGAGTCATTTAGGTCTAACCTCTCACATGTTTGCATACCATTATCCGAATTCAAAGAGGATTTAATCATATTACAATATCCCAACCCCAAACTTGAACTTGACATTGTCCTCAATGTTAGAGAAAAGAATATAAAAATACACAGTGGGAGAGACAGTACCTTCGGAGCGATGTAAGCAAACATGGGTGTGGGTGTTGGTGAAGAGGAAGCAAAATAGAAAACTGAAAGGAACCACAAACTTCAACCACAAATATCTCAAAGCAAAGGTTAGTACCAACAGTAATCACATGGGCCAAGAAAATAAAAGCAATATCACGGCCATTCATATAAAAATAAACATCGGGGCATACATAAGGAAATAGTAGTATAAAGCTACCCAAAATAGGTGTCCACTCCCCACACAAAAAGCAATAATAATCTAAGTCCACATGAAGCACAAATCCAGAACCCTAAAATAAAAAAAAAGTTATAACGAATACAGGAAAGCCTAGGAGGGGGACGAAGGAGCCGAGTCCGGCTCCGGCGCAAAATAAGCATCCACCATATTGCGAAGCAGACGGCGATCCTCTAAGCGAGCTTTCTCATCTGCCTCATAAGCAACGAGGAATGCATTCATTCGACGGTGTAGGTAGCCTGAAGACTATCAAATCGGGCACAAAGAGCGGCATGCCTATGCCCAATAAAAAGTGCATCAGCCGGGGGTGGGGCCTCTATGAGGAAGCACCGACCGTATGTGGTACCGAAGGGGCCTGTTGTGGCGGCAAAGCGGAAGAGGAGGATTCGGAGCCCTTGTTCAGAGTAGTCATACTCCAGGTCCAATCTCGGTTATGGAACTTGGGAAGCTCATCCCATTCCTCTTCATCCTCGAAAATCTCAAAACAAACTAAAGAATAAGTTTGGTAATCAAATTACAAAAATGGAGTTCTCGCTTCTCGGCCTTCTTATTCTTGAACTGGATCTGCTCTACATAGACATGCCGAATGGTGTCGAAGATCAACTCAACCACATCAAGCCAAGCGCCCTTGTAAGCATGATAAACCGCTTCAAAAGGGGACCTTGGCTCTCGGTCTTATGATTGATGGGATACAAGTTGTAGGAAAAAATCGTATCCAAAAACCAACATTTGGCCGGAAGGTAGGAGCGCTTAGTGCAGGTAGAGTTATGAAACTTGCTTCCACACATGTCATGCACCATCAATTCGAGGGTGATGTCGGACTGGATGTGTGGGGTGCCGATGGGAAGGGTGGTTGGATAATCAAGAGCCTGACCAATGGATGCATGAGTGACAGAGATGGGATGCTCGTCAATAGTAGTCTCGAGGGTGAGAGGATCACTGTCCTTAATGAACATGTTCTGATAGAAGAGGCGGACGAGCCGGGTAAGTGTACCCAGTGGGGGTGATGATGTCGCGCCCCAAAATCTCACCTAACTTAATGTGAGACTTTGGCACGTGACTTAATCATTAATTCCATGACTTCTTATCATAAGCATTTAAGGCAATTCTAAAAACATGGACCTAAAAATTTTTTTTTTTTTTTTTTTTTTAAATAAATGCAACCAAGTCTAATATCTGAAATAAATACTAAGACCTCATAATCAATTTAAAATCAACCTCTATGAATCTCCAGTCATAAACTCAAACTAACTATAAATCCATAATTTGTCTATTACAATTCTAAAATTCAAAATCCAAATATACAAGTGATCTAGTGTCCTGTGTATGGCCAGCAATCCAAGTTCCATTCTCCATCAGGATAGTCACCTGCTGGCTCTTCCTTCTCTTCCTCGTATTCTTCCTCTTCCCAAGGTCGTGGGGCACAAATGTCAAATCTAGCACCTGCCGACAACAACAGTCATCGGCTGAGTAACAAGTTACCCAGCGTATATACAAAATCCTGCCTAACAATATACGAGATTTGATAACAATATATTTTAAGATTCAACATCACAAGTGAACTCACAATATTTCAAAGTGCGGAAGCATAATTAAATTTGATTCTTACACCTGATTACTCATGCTTATTTCTCTTATTTATCTTGCCTATTTTTGTTCATGAATTTATTCAACAACATGCAATTGCAATAACTTAAAATAACTCTACCCCATATATCGGGTAGAGACTAACATATACCCTACTTTTCGAGGTACCACACAATATACACATTATCCGGTGTACACGGCTTGTCTACACATTATCCGGTGTATACGGCTTGTCTACACATTATCCGGTGTATACGGCTTGTCTACACATTCGCCGGTGCATACGGCTGGTTTTGCCTTAATCATAGGCCTGTGGGTACTCGGTCAGTGCAAAACTCAATCATGCATAATGCTTGTGTCCTTGTGTACTTGCATATTACTTGTCATCTTGTTTATTCTCATGCTTGTTCATGTATAGATTTCGTGAATCCGTGTGAATGAAATAAAATACTTGTAAATCATGCATAGATTTGAACATGCAAGGGTTCTCCTAAGTGATCAATATAAAGCATAATTTGTCAAATAAAATAAGGGATAATTTTATTTACCGCGTCTAAATTTTTAATACGCATCTATAATCGAATAAGTCTCACAGGGCCTTAGTTTTCACAACACATAATGATCTTAAACAAACTTATAATAATTTCATCAATTCTGAACATCATCCACTTCCTCCATTCTCATCATTCATACACCACAAAATCAATCCCATTCCCCTTGTTGATATAGAATAAAAAAAATAATAAACAACATCTTTTTGAAATAATTATCACAAGGAAATCACCATCTAAATTGTTCTCTATCATCATATATATATTATCCATCAGATAACCAAGATCTAAAATTTTCTAACATCGTCTATAGATTTTTCAAGGGAAAATCCTGATTTAGAACATTACAAAAATCATCATATATATTTTCCATAAAAAAAAATCTGGGTATAAACATCGTAAAATCCTCATATATAATTTTCATCATAGTTTAAAACAATAAAAACATATTTACTATTGTCGTTCTTACTTTAGATCTATTTCTTCATCATATTTGTATCAATAATCCCTATATTGAGAGGAAGGAAGTCGTATTTACCTCTCACGATCGCTTCCCTACGATCAAACGTTTGCTAATGGGATGGATCTAAGCCTTTTTGTACTTTTTCCTTGCAACACCTTTGATTTCTCCTCTTGGATCTCTCCAAAACCCTTTTCTCTCACTCTCTTTAATGAGAACTCATAGGTTTTTCTTCTATTTTTCTCTCTAATAAGTTTTAGAATGATGAAATACCTAAAATCCATGAGTTAGGGTCTTTATATAGGCAATACCAGAGTTAGAAAGTGATAAGAACTGCTAAAACACTATTCACGGTTACTGTTCACGTGGTTACTGTTCATCGTATTTACAGTTTTGCCACTGTACTTTGAATAATTCTATAGAGCTCAATTCTTATCGGATTAACCTGAAATTTGAACCATAGCTACTTTAGGTCATATAGAATCTACATTAAAAGTTTCATAAATTTTGGATTGCACAAAATGACCAAAATGCCCCTCTTATGATAAAGGAGATTTCGTCTATTTTTCACTTGATTAATTTATAAAACATCCTCATGCTACTTTAATTGTTCCAATTTTAAACTTATGTAATAAATTAATCATGACAACCAAGAATATTAAAATAATTGATACGAATACCAAGAAATTAAATTTCGGGTCTCTACATCCTACCCCCCTTAAAAGGAATTTCGTCCTCGAAATTGTGTACCTTAGTTAAACAAGTAGGGATACTTCTCTCGAACTTCATCTTCTCTTTCCCAAGTGGCCTCTTCAACGGAGTGGTGTTGCCAGCGAAGGAGGACAAAACGAATGATCTTTCTACGTAGCACAGGCTCTTTTTGATCCAAAATCTGAACAGGTTGTTCTACCATTGGCAAATCTTCTCGAATTTCCAAAGGCTCAAAATCTATAATATGTGAAGGATCTGGAATGTATTTCCTCAACATAGAAACGTGGAAGACATTATGAACCGCCGCCATGTGAGGAGGCAGGTTAACCCTATATGCCACTTCTCCTACTCTTCTGATAATTTCGAATGGTCCAACATACCTTGGCCTTAACTTCCCTATCTTACCAAACCTCATAATTCCTTTGGTAGGCGATATTTTAACGAAGACAAAATCTCCAACTTGAAATTCCAAATCCCTTCTTCGGGTGTCTGCATAACTCTTCTGTCTACTCTGGGCAGTCTTCAATCTTTCTCTGATCAAGTTAACCCGGTCTGCCGTCTGTTCAATTAGCTCAGGACCCAGAAGTTTTCTCTCTCCCACTTCATCCCAATAAAGAGGAGATCTACAACTTCTACCATACAAGGCTTCGAAAGGTGCCATCTGAATACTTGCTTGATAACTGTTGTTATAAGCAAATTCAACTAAGGGTAAATGCTCATCCCAACTACCTTGAAAATCAAGCATACAAGACCGGAGCATATCCTCAATAATCTGATTCACTCTTTCTGTCTGACCATCAGTTTGAGGATGAAATGTTGTGCTGAAATCCAGGCGAGATCCCATGGCTTGCTGGAAACTCCTCCAGAACCTTGATGTGAACCTTGTATCTCTATCAGAAACGATACTGATAGGTACTCCATGTAAACGTACCACTTCCTTAATATAAAGTTCCGCTAACTTGTTAGCATTATAAGTAGTCCGATAAGGAAGAAAGTGAGCTGACTTAGTAAGACGGTCCACCACCACCCAAATGGCATCAAAATTCTTTGCTGTCTTTGGCAATCCCACAATAAAGTCCATAGATATGTTTTCCCACTTCCACTCAGGAATAGGGAGGGGTTGCAATAACTCTGCAGGTCTCTTATGTTCGGCTTTCACTTGTTGACAAACCAAACATTGAGATACATGAGTAGCCACATCTCTCTTCATATTCCTCCACCAATAATGCCTCTTGAGATTTTGGTACATCTTAGTACCACCTGGATGAACTGTATACTTGGACCGATGTGCTTCATCTAAAATCTCTCGTCTCAAATCTTCATTATTTGGGACACATAACCTGCCTTTAAACGTTATAGCTCCTTCTCCATTAACTGAGAAATCCTCCTGACCATTTTCGAAAGACTTGGCTCGATAAGCTAATAATTCTTCATCAGACTCTTGCAATTCTATGATTCTGGTTCGCATATATGATCTGACTGCAAGATTAGCTACCAATGGTCCGCCTATACAAAGACTGAAACTTGTTTCATTGTTGGACATATCTTCTAACAATTTCCAACCTTTGACCCTTAAATGTGCCAACAAACCAGAGGGCCTTCTGCTAAGTGCATCTGCTACCACATTAGCTTTCCCTGGATGATATTGGATCGAACAATCATAATCTTTCAAAAATTCTACCCAACGGCGTTGTCTCAAGTTGAGCTCTTTCTGAGAGAACAAGTACTTGAGGCTCTTATGATCTATAAAAATTTCAAACTCTACTCCATACAAATAATGCCGCCAAATCTTTAGAGCAAAAACCACTGCTGCTAGCTCTAAATCATGAGTAGGGTAGTTCTTCTCATGGTTCTTCAATTGTCGGGATGCATAGGCAATGACTTTACCATGTTGCATGAGAACACATCCTAAACCAACATGCGAAGCATCACTGTAAACTACAAATCCACCACTACCTGATGGAACAGTGAGGACTGGGGCTGTAGTAAGGCGCTTCTTCAATTCCAAGAAACTCTGCTCGCATTTATCATCCCATGTGAACTTGGCATTTTTCTTGGTCAAGTGAGTAAGTGGTGCTGCCAGGCTAGAGAATCCCTCTACAAATCTTCTATAATATCCTGCGAGGCCTAGAAAACTCCTGATTTCTGTAACACTCTTTGGCCTAACCCAATCTGCAACAGCTTCAATCTTCGCGGGGTCTACTGAAATCCCTTCTGATGATACGACATGACCTAGAAATGCTACCTTCTCAAGCCAAAATTCACATTTACTCAATTTAGCATACAACTCATGTTTTCTCAAAGTCTCGAGGGTAACCCGAAGATGCTTCTCATGATCCTCCCGGGTGGGTGAGTATACAAGGATGTCGTCTACAAATACTATCACATGACAATCCAAGACTGGTTTGAATACTCTATTCATCAAGTCCATAAATACTGCCGGTGCATTAGTTAAACCAAAGGACATAACCAGAAACTCAAAGTGTCTATATCTTGTTCTGAAAGCTGATTTAGGGATATCCTCTGATCTAATCTTCAACTGATGATACCCTGACCTCAGATCTATCTTAGAAAATAATTTTGCTCCCTTTAATTGGTCGAACAGATCATCAATCCGTGGCAACGGATATTTGTTCTTTATGGTGACCTTGTTTAACTGCCGATAGTCAATGCACATCCTCATCGACCCATCCTTCTTCTTTACAAAAAGAACTGGTGCACCCCATGGTGACATACTTGGTCTAATAAAACCCTGTTTCAGTAATTCTTCAATTTGTACCTTCAACTCTTTTAGTTCTGCTGGGGCCATCCTATACGGTGCTCTGGAAATTGGTGCAGTGCCTGGAGCTAAGTCAATGATAAAATCAATCTCCCTATCTGGTGGTAACCCTGGTAACTCATCAGGAAAAACATCCATGAACTCACAGACTACAGGGATGACAGAACCATCTTTTCCTTCTGGATTGGAAAGACTTAAGGCTGCAAATCTAGCGATGTCTTTCTTCTTCAATCCTCTAAAATGGAAGGGAGTTCCATTAACTGGCTTGAACTTCACCATTTTCTCATAACAATCTACTTGCTCATGGTAAGCTGCAAGCCAATCCATTCTAAGAATGACATCAAAATCTTGGAAGTCTAGGATGATCAGGTCTGCCAGTAGCTCATGTTGTCCCACAAGGATGACACAAGCTCGGTATACTTGGTTGGTGACTACTGATTTACCAATAGGAGTCAAGATGGATAACTCCTTATCTAACTAGCTCGGTTCTGAAACAAATCCCTTCGCAAAACTAGGTGTAACAAACGAATGTGTTGATCCCGTATCAATCAATACATGTGCCAAACATTCATTAATCAACAGGGTGCCTGAGTTATTAAATAACTAAGTGTCAAATTCATGCATTATTCACATAATATAAGTAGCATATTTTATCCACACATCATATTTATAAACATCACAATAATCATAGAAATATTATATCAAATATAAATATAACTAAAGTGTACCTTGCACCACATCATCTGATGCCTGTGCATCCTGATCTGATATTACAAAGACCTTGCCCTGGGTCACCTAACGTGGCTGCTGCTGTGGGGGCTGCTGGGGTTTAGGAGCCTGAGGAGGCTTCTGCTGTGGTGCCTGCCTAGTAGGTGGCCTATTCCCCTGAGGCTGGACTTGCTGAGTGGCCTACTGACTACGGTGAGGACAATCTCTAATCCGGTGTCCCAATTGACCACACTGGAAACATCCCCCTGTGAGTGCTCGACATTCACCAGCTAGATGTCTCTTCCCACAATGTACACACACATCAAACATAGGTGCAGAAGAAGTAGGCTGCACATACCGAGTGGCCTGAGAAGTAGTAGGGTGAGGCACAGTAGGTCCAGATGGAGGTGCAGGCCTCTGATAAGGAGTCTGCCTAGCTGTAGGTGGTTGGCCTGAAAATCTGGGCCTCTTATCCTGTGGTCCAACCCTGCTTGGCTGTCCCCTGCTGAATTTTTCTTTTTGATTCATCTCTCTCTTCTTCAAGAATTCCTCTGAATTCTTTTCAGCCAACTGAGCCCTATCGTTCACTTCAGCTAAAGTCTCGAGTCGAAACATTGAGACTCGGTCTCGAATAAAATCTCTCAATCCTCTTTCAAATTTTCTTGCTTTCATTGCCTCTGTGGCAATCATATGAGGTGCAAACCTTGAAAGTTCTGAGAACTTGGCCTCATACTCGGCCACTGTCATCTTCCCCTGTTCAAGAGTGAGGAACTCTGCTTCCTTCTTTTCCCAGACAACCACTGGAAAATACTTCTTATAAAACACATCTAGAAATTCCCCCCATGTCCATGGTTGACCTGCTCTAGTCAAATCTCTAGTCCTGGAAGCTGCTCTCCACCAATGTTCTGCTTCACCCTCCATTACAAAGGCTGCCCATGTCACTCTTTCAGTATCCACGGGAGACAGAACTGAAAATATCTTCTCCAGCTGTAAGATCCATGCCTCTGCAGCTATTGGATCTGTGGTCCCATAGAATGACAGAGGCCTCAATATGCGGAACGCCTCAATCCCCGCATGTGGCCTGGGTGGAGGGGGTACATGTGCCTCTGCTGGTCCAGGAGCAGTTGCAACAGGTTGTCTGGTTGCGAGGAGTGCCATAGTCTCGGCAATCGATCCTAGCACCTCAGTCAAATCAGGCTGGTACATACCAATTGGATGTCCTTCATCAATACCCCTTCCAGCATTACCTCTAGTGTTATATGCACGACCGCGCCTCATTGTGATAATCCTGAGAGCAAACGGTAACAATTAGTCTAACTTGGAAAAATAATTCATCCTAATACTCAGGCTTTACTCTAATCATCACAATATATCCTAGCATGTTGTATCCAAAGACTTAAGCCCTAGCTAACCTAATGCCTTGGCTTTGATACCAACTCTGTCGCGCCCCAAAATCCCACCTAACTTAATGTGAGACTTTGGCACATGACTTAATCATTAATTCCATAACTTCTTATCATAAGCATTTAAGGCAATTCTAAAAACATGGACCTAAATTTTATTTTTTTTTTTGTTTTTTAAATAAATGCAATCAAGTCTAATATCTGAAATAAATACTAAGACCTCATAATCAATTTAAAATCAACCTCTATGAATCTCCAGTCATGAACTCAAACTAACTATAAATCCATAATTTGTCTATTACAATTCTAAAATTCAAAATCCAAATATACTAGTGATCTAGTGTCCTGTGTATGGCCAGTAATCCAAGTTCCATTCTCCATCAGGATAGTCACCTGCTGGCTCTTCCTGCTCTTCCTCGTATTCTTCCTCTTCCCAAGGTCGTGGGGCACAAATGTCAAATCTAGCACCTGTCGACAACAACAGTCATTGGCTGAGTAACAAGTTACCCAGCGTATATACAAAATCCTGCCTAACAATATACGAGATTTGATAACAATATATTTTGAGATTCAACATCACAAGTGAACTCACAATATTTCAAAGTGCGGAAGCATAATTAAATTTGATTCTTACACCTGATTACTCATGCTTATTTCTCTTATTTATCTTGCCTATTTTTGTTCATGAATTTATTCAACAACATGCAATTGCAATAACTTAAAATAACTCTACCCCATATATCGGGTAGAGACTAACATATACCCTACTTTTCGAGGTACCACACAATATACACATTATCCGGTGTACACGGCTTGTCTACACATTATCCGGTGTATACGGCTTGTCTACACATTATCCGGTGTATACGGCTTGTCTACACATTCGCCGGTGCATACGGCTGGTTTTGCCTTGATCATAGGCCTGTGGGTACTCGGTCAGTGCAAAACTCAATCATGCATAATGCTTGTGTCCTTGTGTACTTGCATATTACTTGTCATCTTGTTTATTCTCATGCTTGTTCATGTATAGATTTCGTGAATCCGTGTGAATGAAATAAAATACTTGTAAATCATGCATAGATTTAAACATGCAAGGGTTCTCCTAAGTGATCAATATAAAGCATAATTTGTCAAATAAAATAAGGGATAATTTTATTTACCGCGTCTAAATTTTTAATACGCATCTATAATCAAATAAGTCTCACAGGGCCTTAGTTTTCACAACACATAATGATCTCAAACAAACTTATAATAATTTCATCAATTCTTAACATCATCCACTTCCTCCATTCTCATCATTCATACACCACAAAATCAATCCCATTCCCCTTGTTGATATAGAATAAAAAAAATCATAAATAACATCTTTTTCAAATAATTATCACAAGGAAATCACCATCTAAATTGTTCTCTATTCATCATATATATATTATCCATCAGATAACCAAGATCTAAAATTTTCTAACATCGTCTATAGATTTTTCAAGGGAAAATCCTGATTTAGAACATTACAAAAATCATCATATATATTTTCCATAAAAAAAAATCTGGGTATAAACATCGTAAAATCCTCATATATAATTTTCATCATAGTTTAAAACAATAAAAACATATTTACTATTGTCGTTCTTACTTTAGATCTATTTCTTCATAATATTTGTATCAATAATCCCTATATTGAGAGGAAGGAAGTCCTATTTACCTCTCACGATCGCTTCCCTACGATCAAACGTTTGCGAATGGGATGGATCTAAGCCTTTTTGTACTTTTTCCTTGCAACACCTTTGATTTCTCCTCTTGGATCTCTCCAAAACCCTTTTCTCTCACTCTCTTTAATGAGAACTCATAGGTTTTTCTTCTATTTTTCTCTCTAATAAGTTTTAGAATGATGAAATACCTAAAATCCATGAGTTAGGGTCTTTATATAGGCAATACCAGAGTTAGAAAGTGATAAGAACTGCTAAAACACTATTCACGGTTACTGTTCACGCGGTTACTGTATATTGTATTTACAGTTTTGCCACTGCACTTTGAATAATTCTATAGAGCTCAATTCTTATCGGATTAACATGAAATTTGAACCATAGCTACTTTAGGTCATATAGAATCTACATTACAATTTTCATAAATTTTGGATTGCACAAAATGACCAAAATGCCCCTCTTATGATAGAGGAGATTTCGTCTATTTTTCACTTGATTAATTTATAAAACACCCTCATGCTACTTTAATTGTTCCAATTTTAAACTTATGTAATAAATTAATCATGACAACCAAGAATATTAAAATAATTGATACGAGTACCAAGAAATTAAATTTCGGGTCTCTACAGATGAAGAACTGAAGTCCCCTAGAGGTGAGTTCAGTTAGACCAAAGGAGGCCTCAGGAACCGATTGGAAGAACTCATGATCAAACACGGCCATCCACCCAACCTGATAATCGAAGAGGTAGGGGTCTAAGGCGGCATGCCAGACTGGGGATTGGGGCGGTGGAGGGGGTGGAGGAGGGGATTGAAGAGATGGTGGGGAGGTTGGGGGCGTGATTGGGGCTCGACGTTCACGTTTGGGACCCATTTTAGAAATAAAAATTGGTTGAGGCAATTTAACAAATAGTGGGTATGCAACGTTTGAAAGGGCCGAACTCACTCAAAAATGACGTGAACAAAGGGTCCCACGCGGAGTACAGGCAACAACCCACACTAAAAGGGCGCACAACCCCACCCAAATCAGAGAGGAAGAGGTGGTGCGTGGGTGGTCAGGAAAGCCCAAAAAATGGAAGAAAATATAGCAGAGAATGAGAGACTTACCAAGAGGAGGGAGGTTGGAATGAAGGCTCCAACGAGGAAGCACACCCTTATATAGAAGTTTAGAGAGGGGGGAAGAGAAAAGGAGAAGGTGAGTGGGCAGAAGAAGAGGACTGGTGGTGGTGAGGTAGAAGACGAAGGGGTAAAATGGCTACTTTTAAAGAAGCTGAATCTCGAACCTACAATTGATTGTAGTATAGCTACGATCGATCGTAACATTAAAAGACGATCGATCAGACTTCTACGATCGTTCGTAGCCTTTATGCGAACGATCATAAACGGAACAGAGAATTGGCCAGGTGACAGGATTTTTACGATCATTCGTAGATATGTCTACGATCAATCGTAAAATTGACAGAGCGTTTGGGCCAAATTGGAGCTAGATGACAGGAATTTTACGATTATTCATAGGTATCCTACAATTGATCGTAAAATTGATAGAGAGTTTGGCCTGGTTATAGGGATTTTACGATCATTCGTAGGTGTTCTACAATCGATCATAAAATGGACAGAGAGTTTGGCTAGATTGGGGCCAGATGACAGGAAATTACGATCGTTCGTAGGTATTCTAAGATTGATCGTAAAATTGACAGAGAGTTTGATCTGATTGCAGGGATTTTACGAACGTTCGTAGGTAGGCTACAATCGATCGTAAACTGAGAAATAAATTTTTTTTTGAAGGGTGGGATACTTGGAACCCACCCTAAACTTAGATTAGGTTAAGGAGGGGAGAAACTAAAATCCTAAAAGGGAAACTCTTAGGCAAATGCCCTAAATGCCTAAGGACAATCTACATGATGGGTTGCCTCCCAACGAGCGCTAAGTTTTGAGTTTTTGCCAGTCTTCTTACATCCACTCATCCGTCTATATAGACCGGATCATGAAGGTTAATAACTTCAATTAAGTCTCCGGTTGCAATACGCTCAACATAGGGTTTCAACCGTTGACCATTCACCTTTAAAACACGCCTATCCTTTGGGTCCTGAATTTCCATTACTCCATAAGGAAATACTTCGGTAACTAAGAAGGGTCCATCCCATTTGGAGCGAAGTTTTCTGGGGAATAAACACAATTTCGAATTGAACAGCCAAACCTTTTGGTTAGGCTCAAAGGACTTTTGAGTAATGTGCTTGTCATGGAAAGCCTTTGCCTTAGCCTTGCAAATCTTGGCACTATTATATGCATCATTCCGTAACTCTTCTAACTCGGAGAGTTGAAGTTTACGATTAGATCCTGCTTGGATCATATCGAAGTTAAACTTCTTTATAGCCCAAAGAGCCTTATGTTCCAACTCTACTGGAAGGTGGCAAGCCTTGCCAAAGACAAGGCACTAGGGGGACATACCAATAGGGGTCTTAAAAGCTGTCCGATAAGCCTATAGGGTATCGTTCAATCTCGAACACTAGTCTTTTCTATCCGTCCTAATAGTTTTCATGAGGATGTTCTTGATTTCCCTATTCGAGACCTCAACTCAACCACTAGTTTGTGGGTGGTAGGGAGTTGTCACCTTATGAGTAATGGAGTATTTATGGGTTAGAGCTTAGAATGCTCTATTACAAAAGTGTGTCCCTCCATCACTTATAATGGCTCGCGGTGTGCTAAACCGACTAAAGATGTTCTCATTTAAGAACTTGACCACAACCTTGTGGTCACTAGTTTTTGTGGCAACCACTTCGACCCATTTTGAAACATAGTCCACTCCCACCAATATGTATTCCATCCCGAAAGATGGTGGAAAGGGACCCATGAAGTCTATACCCCAAACTTCAAAATTTTGGACTAAGAGAATGGGGGTAAGAGGCATCATGTCTCGATGGGACATAGCTCCCATTTGCTGGCACCTAGTACAAACCCAATAAAATTCGTGGGCATCCTTGAAGAGAGAGGGCCAATAGAATCCACTTTGCAAAACTTTTGCAGCGGTCTTTTTACCACCAAAGTGGCCACCACATGCAAGAGAATGGCAAAATGTGAGTATGCTATAAAGCTCATTCTCGGCTATGCAACGCCGGATCACGGATCCGTCGGATCAATCTAGGCTTGGCGTCCTTCTTAGAAAGGAGATACCGTAACACGGCATGATCGGTGTACACCAAGATCTTGGATCCTATAAGGTAGGATCGAAATTTGTCTAAAGCATAGACAATAGCCAGTAATTCCTTCTCGGTAGTAGTGTAATTCAGTTGAGCATCCGAGAGGGTCTTACTTGAGTAATAGATGACATGAGGGACCCTATGTACTCTTTGTCCTAGAACTGCACCAACTGTGTAGTCGGATGCATCACACATGAGTTCGAAGGGTAGGGACCAATCGGGAGGCTGCATGATGAGGGTGGTAGAGAGTAGAGTGCGGAGTTTTTCGAAGGCCTCGAGGCAATCTCTATCAAAGGAGAATGTGATATCTTTGGCAAGCAAGTTGCTCAAAGGGCGTGCAATCTTACTAAAGTCTTTGATAAAACGGCGATAAAAACCCACATGGCCTAAAAATGAACGAATCTGCCGAACCGTATTAGGTGGGGGAAGACTAGCAATAAGGTCAACTTTGGCCTTGTCTACCTCTATGCCCCGCTTGGACACAATGTGTCCCAGGACAATCCCCTCTTGAACCATAAAATGGCTCTTTTCCCAACTTAAGATGAGATTTGTCTCCTCACAATGTTTAAGAACTAATGAGAGATTGTGGAGACAATCTTGGAAGGATGACCCAAAAACTGAAAAGTCATCCATAAAGACCTCGAGAATTTTCTCCACCATGTCGGAGAAAATAGACATCATACACCGTTGAAAAGTTACCGGTGCATTACAGAGACCGAATGGCATGCGCCTATAGGCAAATGTGCCAAAGGGGCATGTGAAAGTGGTCTTCTCTTGGTCTTCAGGATAGACAGGCACTTGATTATACCCTGAATATCCATCCAGGAAACAATAAAAGCTCTTGCCTGCTAACCGTTTAAGGATTTGGTCAATGAATGGGAGGGGAAAAAGGTCCTTCCGAGTTTGGGAATTGAGATTCCTATGGTCAATACAAACACACCAACCCGTGGTTGTGCATGTGGAAACTAGCTCACCTTCCAAATTTGAGACAACGGTGATATCGGATTTCTTCAGTACCACTTGAGTGGGGCTGACCCACTTACTATCTGAGATGGGTATTTAATACCCGCATCTAGAAGTTTGACAACTTCCTTCATTACCACCTCCTTCATGTTAGGGTTTAACCTTCTTTGTGCTTCACGAGATGTTTTAGCATCATCTTCAAGATGAATATGGTGCATGCACACAAATGGGTTGATACCCTTCAATTTATCGCAACCTTCAATTTATCGCAAAACACCAATTTCAACACGGGGAATGCCAGTTGGCTTGGGATACACTATTCATTAGGCATAAAAATTTTTGGGGTGCTACATGAATTAATATAAGATGTGTTAAGACTTATATATTGTTATCTTGTCTTAGCTTCCGCACTCTGATTATGTATATGTGATGATGAACTGTACAACGCATGTTATATTGTTGTTATTACTATTGTTAGCTAGTATCTTGTACTTGCTGAGTATTTCATACTCCGCTGTACCTATTGATGTCAGTAGGTGTACCTTTTGATATATGTGCTCTGGGTCAGTGGATCAAGGTCATCAGGGAGAGTACGAGTTTGTTCGCGATTTTCATCCAAATGTTAGGGGCCTGGACATGTGGTCCTATGGTTGGGTCGAGTGATAGAGACATGTATTTTGGGTTTTAATGTCAGGGGATATTGCCTCACTTGAGTTAGTAACTCACGTTAAGGGTTGCTTGTACATGTTTTAGTTTATATTCAGGTATTGTAAACAATTGTACTTGGAATACAGTCAAATTATTAAAGAAATTTTCAGTTCACTATTTAGCTTGCCTTATATGCTTCTGCAGAATGGTTGTCGTGGTAAATAACGAGCCCAAACCTCGCCTAACTCCTAGGGGGTATTTTGGGGCGTTACATTGACACCTTGCATCCCCAACAACTGGGACAATAGAAATCCAAACGGCAATGCACCAATCACAGTAGTGGACTCATGGACATCCAGAATAAGGTCAACAATATGAGCAGCAAAGTCTATCCCTTGACCACGCATAAAAACATAAAGAAACCGAGCACGATCCTCCGTAAAATCTGTAGTATGAATCTTGGGATGAATGTTTGCACTCATCACCATATGAAAGAGATGAGCTTCTTTAGAAAGAGAGCTCACTTGAAGTGAAGGACCTATCCACTCAAATTCATGACCAACCAGGAATGAAGCAACCCTATTCAAAGAGTCCTTTTGATCATCCTTCCTATACCCAAAGGGGTAATAGGCACCCTCCACACGAGGAAAGTCAAGATAAGATGCAATTATGTCAGCATCGATCTTGATAGGGCAACCAAGAGCATGAGACTGGAGAGACATGGATTTACAACTAGCTTTATGAATATTAGTGTAAAATTCCCTTATCAATTAAACAGGGGCTTGACCAGAATGATTAAGAATGCCCTGCCATTTACACAATCGAATAACATCCGGTAATGTAAAATCCTCAAAGTCATCAAGAACGATGAATCGCTCAACCATGACAGATTTCTTAGAAAAGAAATCGCCATACAGTTTAGCAGCATTCGGAGAGACAAACTTAGGAAGAATAAACTCACTAGACAAGGCAGGGGCTTTGCCTTTGTCCTTGGATTTTTTCTTGGAAGAACTCGACATTAGGGACTTTTTCAATCGGGAAGGTCGGCCTTCTCCAATGGAGATGCCATGCCCAATATCAACAAAAGTTTCTGGAGGAGTCAAATCCTCATCAGTTGAGTGCTCCTCAAACACAACAATCTTATGGTGCTTTTTATTCCCAGCCATAAGAAAAGCGAGGATTATTAATGAAAAACTCAAAGCCATGATAGAAAATGAAGTGTTGGAATAGTAATTGAACAAAAGAGAGGAGAACAAGAGATGAGATTACCTTTAGGGAAGAATGAGACAAGAAAATTGATGATGCCCTAGGTCCCACTCCTCTTTTTGCAAAGATGAAATAGAAACAAATGAGGCACGACAGGGTTTTAAATAGGAGAAAATCACTTACCAGTCGACCGAATTTGCTACCGGTCGACCGGATGGTTCAAATTGAAAAAAATTTAGAATTTTAAAATGAATTTGATCTCAATTTTAAAATGAATCTGCACTCAACCCTTAAAAAAATCTCCCCTCACTCCAAAACACATAAAAAAATTTCCTCCTGAAATTCACCACTCCCCACACCATGAATGCATAGTAAATTTTCTCTATGTTATCAATCATAAAATTCATCCTAGAGTCAACATTTTAGAGGTTTAACTAATTAGGAATTTTTAAGCAATTTTGATCGAATTATGTGATCATTTATGGACTTAAATCTCTGAACCTCATTTAGAGAAAAAAAATGACACTTAGATGCAAATGTGTGTGAAGTGTAAAATCGGACTAGATTCAAAATTTGTATCCCTAGGTAAGGTTTTGGCATAATTTTAGCTTAGGGAGACCAAATTTCACAAAATCTTGAATAAAGACCTCTAGGATACAGTTATAGAAAGCCATGTGCACTTTTTACCCCTAGTTTAACTAAACATAACCATTTATTTTCCTATCAAACTTAGCTCACGATAAAAATTTTCTGATTTAACAATGATGGCTTTCTCACATGTGAGTAGGTAGCCGTCTCTCAAGCCAGTGGGGGCTTTCACTCTAGCAACCCATATAGATAACTATTGTCTGTCTAAGTAGCCATTACTCATTGTTTGTATCCAATAGAAGCTATCACACTAGCTCACAGGTAGCCCTTTTCATTGCCACAATTTTTTATTGGAGGCACATGCAATGAAAACTGAACCTAGAAGTCAATCAAGATTTGATTAACCTAGGGGGCCAACTAGAATAACACCAGCACCGTTACATAGGAGCACATACCATGGTCTAGTCAGAGTGCAAGTGCTAAACACAAAGTAACTAAGTTCACTTAACTCTAAATGAGATTAGTGATCCGGTCCATTTTTAAGCACTTATAAGACCAAGAATGGTAATTTTCCTTACAAACTCATTCCTATCCAATATTTGTCCTTGAGTATGAATTTTAGTGATGATCACAAGGAAATTAAGCATGCATTACATGGTAGGAGAGAAAACAAAACCAAACCTTCCAATCTCTTTGTATTTTTTTAAAAAAATTTTGAAAAGAAAAATAACCTAAAAAAAACTTCAAATCTTTTTGGAATTTTCTTTTATAAAATAAGCAAAGAACGAAAAAAAAAAAGAAAAACTAACAAACAAATAAAGAACTAGTAGAATACACCAGAGGAATGGCTCTAGGTAGAGAATAGAATTTATGAATCACCTAGGCTATAATGAAGGCACTCAATCACTCAACTCTGCACAGACCTATTCATTTCTGAAGGTACTCAAACCTAAGAGAATCTAAAGGTTTTGTGAGAATGTCCACAAATTGATTCTCAGTTTGGACATACTCAATACACACAACATTTTGTTCAACTAGATCACGAATGAAGTGATGCCTAATATCAATGTGTTTTGTGCGAGAGTGTTGAACGGGATTTTTGGAAATATTGATGGCACTTGTATTATCACAATACACAATCATAGTGGCCTGTTCAATCCCGTAGTCATGCAACATCTGCTTCATCCATAGAAGTTGAGTGCAACAGCTGCCAGCTGCTATGTACTTAGCCTCAGAAGTTGACAAGGAAATGGAATTCTGCTTTTTGCTAAGCCAAGCAACTAAGCAGTTTCCAATATAGAAACACCCTCTGGAGGTGCTCTTCCTATCATCGGCATTTTTGGCCCAATCAGCATTGAAATACCCAACTACATTGGCATTGGTATCAGAGGAATACCAGAGGTCAAAAGAGAGAGTTCCACTTACATAGCGAATGAAACGCTTGACTGCAAGCAAGTGTGACTCTTTAGGGCTCACTTGATAGCGGGCACACGCTCTAACACTAAAAGCAATGTTTGGACGACTAGCAATAAGATAGAGCAAACTACCAATCATACTTCTATAAGAAGTTTGATCATCATCCTTCCTTGAAGTGTCCTTACTAAGCTTCGTAGTAGTACTCATAGGAGTCCTAGCATGCTTAGTAGAGCTCATGCCAAATTTTTTCACAAGATCTTTGGCATACTTTATTTAAGATACAGAGATCCTAGAGGCCATTTGCTTGATCTAAAGACCTAGGAAGAAACTCAGCTCACCTACCATGTTCATCTCAAATTCATTCTTCATTTGATCAACAAATGAGAGAGTATGAGAGTCTGATGTGGAACTGAACACAATATCATCAACATAGATCTGGACGATGACAATATCACCTTTCATAGTCTTTATGAATAGGGTTCTGTCTACTCCCCCTCTCGAAAATCCCTTTTCCAAGAGGTAAGTAATCAGCCTCTCATACCAAGCTCTAGGAGCTTGTTTTAAACCATAGAGGGCCCTTTTTAAACGATAGACTTGATCAAGGTGATGTGGATTCACATAGACTTCCTCCTGCAAAATGCCATTTAGAAGGGCACTCTTGACATCCATTTGAAAAAGCTTGAATTTCAGATGGCATACCACAACTAGCATAATTCTGATTGATTCTAGCCGGGCAACAGGAGCGAAGGTTTCATCGAAGTCGATGCCTTCAATTTGGGTGTATCCCTGTGCAACTAACCTAGCCTTATTACTTATGATAGTACCATTTTCATCAGATTTGTTCTTGAAAATCCACTTGGTACCTATCACATTCGTATTTTTAGGCCTAGGCACTAAATATCAAACATCATTCCTAGGAAACTGAAGTAACTCATCTTACATTGCATTTATCCAATTATCATCTACTAGAGCTTCAGTTACATTCTTAGGTTCAAATGAAGAAGTATAGCAAATATAGCTAACTTCATTCTCAATTTGATTCCTCGTTCTCACTCCATTTTTAAGATCACCAATAATATCAGTGGATGAGTAAGGACTCATGACCCTAGGATGTGTAGACTAGGATGTGTAGGTTTCAACACTGGAGTCATCCACCACAAAATTGATGGACTCCATGATTGTAGAAGTTCTCAAATTATACACTCGTTATGCCCTACTATTGGTAGAATACCCAAGAAATATCCCTTCATCATATCGGGATTCAAATTTGCCCAATTGCTCTCTATCCTTAAGAATATTGCATTTATTTCCGAATTCTCAAAAATACTTGACACTTGGTTTTTTGTTATTCCACAACTCATATGGGATTTTCCAAGTTCCGGGTCTTAGGAAAACTCGATTAACAGTATTGCAAGCAATGTTAACTGCTTCAACCCAGAAATGAGAAGCTAGATTGTTGCTATACAGCATAACTCTAGCCATCTCTTGGAGAACCCTATTCTTCCTCTCCACAACACCATTTTGCTGGGGTGTAATAAGTGCTAAGAATTCATGTTTCATACCTGACTCATCACAAAAGTCATTGTACTTAGAGTTTTCAAACTCCTTTCCATGATCACTTCTAATTCGAGTGATTGGGCATCATTTCTCATTTTGAATTTTCAAACAAATACTTCTGAAAATATCAAAAGCATCAGACTTCTCCCTTATAAATGCCACCCATGACATTCTAAATAAATCATCAACCATAACTAGGATATATCACTTTCCACATAGACTTTCAGTTCTTGTAGGACCCATAAGATCCATATGAATTATTTCTTGTGTGGGCTTCTAATTTGTTTACCAATTTGACATGGTCCACACACAGCAGTAGAAGGCTTTCCTAGTTTGGGCACCTCTCTCACAAGCTCATGGTTTGAGAGTTTGCTAAGGACTTTGAAATTCATGTGACCTAGCCTTCGATGCCACAGATCAACCTCCTCAATTTTTGCCCTATTATAGACATATGAGGGATTAGAACTAGGTATTAGGTCGTAGCACTTATCAGTAGTTCTCAACCCTTCCAGAACACACTTACCTTTACCATTAATAACTAAGCATTTATCTTAGGCAAAGTGCACGGCGTGGTTATCATCGTACAATTGACTTATGCTACGCAAATTATCTTTCAGTCCTTCAACAAACAATGCATTTTTCAGTTTTGGTATACCTGGTGCATCGATGATACCTTTCCCTCTAACTAAAGACTTGCTTCCATCACCAAAAGTAACAGTCTCATATGAACAATCGTCGAATTAAGTGAATGGAGACTTGTTCCCTGTTATATGCGGAGAACACATACTATCGAAGTACCACATTTCTGTGTTTTCGGCTTTCAAGGCAGTATGAATGACAAAGCATTTCAGGTCATCCTTTCTCACATACACAGTTTTTAAGTTTTACTTAACCCTTTGGTTAATTTTCTGTGTATGAGAGACCTTTTTCTTCTTAGATCTCCTAAATCTCTTTCTCCTTTGTTGAGTTCTAGCATTCTGATTTGCCCAGTTCTCTCCTTTTTTAAACTCATTAGGAGTGAACGTACCATTCCTAATCTTAGAAATTTGAGCAATTCTTATGAAATCTTCGCTCAATATTCTAGACTTCTCAGCCAGAACTTCAATCTGCCTTTGAAGATTCCCTTGATTTTGATTTTGATTTTGGTTCCATGAACCATTTTGGGGATTTCTTTAGAAGGCATTGCAATGGGGTCGAATGTGACCTTTCACTCCACACAGAAAACATGTGGGAATGAATCTCAAAAGAGGAAGATGACTTCTTCTAAAAGGAATCTGATTCCTCAAAACATTCTCCCTTGAAGCTATATTTCTAGGCCTTCCAAAACTTGTATAAGCCTTTGTGCTTGAAGAAGAAGGTTCATTCACTTTAGGATCAGAATGAATTGGTTCAAACACAGCACTAACCATTGTAGCAACAACTAGAGGACCAGCTAATGTGTCAGCATGTCCTATCACAGATCTATTTGAATTTCAACCATGTTTTCTAACTCATCCAGGCAGTGAGTGTTTCCAAACATTCTTTCTCCCTTTTCAAGAATATAGACCTTCTGAATCAAGTCAGTCTTGTCTTTAAGGATATTATGATGTTCTTTTTCAAGAAATGTCACCTTATCAACAAGAGAATCTTTTAAAGATTCCAACTCCACTTGTAGAGTCCTTGACTCTTCAACTTCTTTCTTGGAAGTGTCTCTTTCAGATTCTAATTCTCTGACCACAGTGGTCAATGAGACATTTTCTTCCAATAAACACTAAACTTTCACAACAAAATTTTCCTTTTCTTTTTCCAGCTGACTAAAGAAGCACACTTCTCTTCTATTACTAGCTTGCAAGCATCTTTTTCATTTTGAATGATCTCGAGTTTTTTGCTCAAAGAGATTTTTGCTTTAGTCAGCTTTAGACTTTCTGAATACAACTTATCATAAGTTGTTTTCATATCATCATCACTTTCAGAGTCAGTTTGACTCTTCTCAATGTCTTCACTAGACTCAGTGTGTACACTTTCATCACTTCTGTTCTTCTCATCACCCATTGAGGAAGTCGCAAGAATCCTAGAAAGGGAGACAGTGAAAGCCGTATGATTTTAAGTATCTTCACTTGAAGAGGAACTATCCAATTCTTGATCCTCAGAATCACTGTCATCCCAATAGGCATTCATCACCTTGCCCTTACCCTTCTTCTTGTTTGGGCAGTTTGGTGAGATATGACCGAAGCTATAGCATTCATAGCATTGAACACCGTGGGATTTCTTGTCGCCACTTTTGGAATTTTTCTTGTTTTGCTTAGGGCTTAGACTTTGGCTTCTCAAAAGATTTTCCTCCCTGTTTGGGATTGAATCGTTATTTCATTCTAAAATTTTTTCAAAATCTTTTAACGAAGAGAGCCAATTGTTCCTAATCCATCTCTTCATCATTGTTATCATCATCCAAAGATTCCTTGATAGATTTCAAGGCAAGAGATTTGTTCTTCTTGAATGGACGAAGATTATTTTCATAAGTTTGGAGTGAAACAACCAATTCCTCAATCTTCTGAGAGTCAACATTTTTACTCTCTCCAATAGCAATGACTTTGGGTTGAAATCTCTCAGGTAGAGATCTAAGGACTTTTCTTACTATTTTGGACTTAGTTATTCTTTCACCCAAATTCAAACTAGTGTTGACAATTGTTGTGCCCCAAAATACCCCCTAGGAGTTAGGGATACTTTAGTTCATGACCGTCGTGTCAAACCTTCTGGTATGACACATGAGGTATACTACATCCTGTCAGAGTGCACAAGTTATACACATAACTAAAACATAGCGGAAGCAATTCAAAATAAAAACTCCTATCATTAGGTTCAAGTCTGAACCAATAGATCACCACAAAATATTAAGCATGACGTGGATAAGTCCCACTCTTAATACTATCAAAATATAAGTGTATTCTCTCTCTCTCATTCTCTCAACAGAAATCTAAATCAGGCTGCCTATCCAGCGATCCATCATCATGATAATGGTCCATAGAGGGCTCCGGTTCGTAATACTCTTCCTCTATCCAAGGATCCAAACCACTGATATCGAAAGGGACTTGTGCACTTGCCGACAATCAAAATGTATGGTTGAGTATTGAAACACTTAACAGGTACCAACGACTAGCCAACAATGTGATCACAAGATCATGCATATAGTTATAGAAATCATAGAGCATAGAGCATAAAACAAATGTGCATATTTTCCAAAATCATTGCCTTGTGATCTTTCGTGTAAAAATATCATCTTATGAGGTCTTGCGAGAATCAATAGCTTATGAGTGTGTCTTATGAGTTCTTATGTGTAGAGCCCAAAATTTCATTTCACTAAGTAGTGAATAGTGTTCTAGTGTGAACTTGTGCACTAGCAAGCTTTAATTGAATCTACGAGGTTGGAATTATGGAGCACATGTTTTAACGGGTATATATATCACTAAGAAGTATGTCTTAGGCATAAAAGAGTGTTAGAATTTGGATTGGAGAAGATTCAAGTAGTGTAAACAAGGTTTTACAGCAAAACAGGGGATCACCGATCGCTCGGTCTCAACCTCCGATCGATCGGTCCTCTACCGATCGCTCGGTATCTATCGAACGGTTAACTTTTTTGTATGGGAAAATTGTCCAGAGAGGGTGTTTTCAACCGATCGCTCGGCTGAAACCACCGATCGACAGGTAAGCCACCGATCGCTCGGTATGTACCACCGATCGATCGGTTATACGCAGATTTTCTTCATTAAGGGTGTTTAAGACTTTAGCCACCACCCTTTGCCTATATAAAGGCTGGGTTCGTGCCTTAGGGTTTCACAAACCCTTTGTGCATTATTCTAGAGGATTTTGAAGAGGAGAAGAAGGAGAGGAACTACTTGTTGATCAAGCTTGTGGAAGATCAAGGTTCTTTCACTTCCTTTGGCAATTCTCAACCAAGAACTCAAGGTTCTTGCTTGTTCAAGCTTTTGGGGATCAAAGTCTTTGATTTCACCAAGGTAGATACACTCTACTACCAATCTTGCAATCCTACTAAGTTACTAAATGTTTTTTTTCAACATCTATACTAAGTATGTATATATATCTTGGTTGACTTTGGTGTGAAAGTATGTAGTTTATATACTTGGGAGAAAGATACTATTATGATGCACTCTAAGTGTTTGATGAAATACCTCTAAGGGATTTTTATGCTTAAATATGATGATTTCTCTCATATGTTCATATGCTCGCATGTCTCGTATGAATCGATGCTTTCCATGAATTTCTCAAAGTACGAAAAGGTGTTTTTCACTAAATGACTAATAAGGAACGATTTTAAGTAACTCCATGATTTGTCTAAGATCGTTTCACAAGCTCTACGGATCATACTATGCTCACAAGGAACTCTATGATAAGCTCGAAGATCGTCTCACAAGTTCTACAGATCATAAATGTAACACTCTAAGATCTCTAAAGATATGCTCTATGTGCTCTATGGTATCTCCATGTCTCTACGGATCATAATGACTCTAAGTAACTCCATGAACTCACAAGAACTCACAAGGCTATGATTATCGCATGACTCACACGGATATGGGTTTTGGTTTCGGATTTTGGATTTCATCACATATGCTTACATGGTTTCTACGCTTTACTATGCTTTAAAGATTTCAATCTCCATACTTCGTATGCTCTATGCTATATTGCTTTATTGTTATTAGTTTGTATACGCTGAGTATTCCATGCTCAGTCGATATTTGTTATCATCGGTAGGTGCTCGGGCTATGTTTGATCTATGTGGCACGGAACCATGGTTGGAGGAAGAGTACTTCGACCCAGAGCCTTCCATGGATCATTATCAGGACGATGGTCCTATAGATAGGTGTCGAGACTTCGACTTCTGTTGATCGTCAGTCTTGGAACATATGTTATTTTGTTATGTGAGTGTGGGGTTTTTCCACTCCAATTTTGAGTTTCTCACATATGTATACTTTTGTTGGTTCATACTTGAACCGAGTTATAGGAGTTATTGTTTTGCTTCCGCCATGTTTAGTGTTTTATTCCGCTGTGCATTGTTTATCGCTTCTGCTATGTATGTATGTGTTTCTGACAAGTCTCCACGTGTGCTTTATGTATTATACTGGAGGTATGATACGGCGGTCACGAGTCAAAGTATCCCTAACTCCTAGGGGGTATTTTGGGTCGCGACAGACTTGGTATCAAAGCTTAGGCATTAGGTCACACAAGCTATAGGGATTGGTTTCCCTTGTGCTAAGCGGAAGTAGGTTCTATGAGTTGAACTTAGAACTCAGATGGACTCAGTTGTCTTAGGCTTGTTACCACGACATAACCGGTATCAAGTGAATCTTTAGGTCAGTATAGGATCCTAGATCGATGCAATCCTATTCTGGTTAGGCTATGTCCTTAGTCTTAATACAACGGAAAGGGTAGATGCCCAATACAAGTGTCTTAGCAACGCTAGAGCACTCTAAGTTGTGATGGTGTTCCTATGTGTATGCTTTGATAAATACTAAATGTGGTACTAGCATTTCATGTGTATTGAATTGCTATATGATGTGTGAGGTTTGGTATCCAAGTTAGACTCATGTTTTGCCAATTGATCTCAGGATTTGATATCATGAGATGCGGCAGTTGGGGTCAAGGTTACCATACTCAGAGATCCGAGGGTGAGGTTCCGAGAGAAGAGGAACCGCTGTACATCACGAATGTTACGGATTCCATAGCCGAGACCTTGGCATTGTTGGCAGCGAGACCTACTCCTACCCCACCGGCTACTCCAGTGCCTACACCGGTGCATCACACCGCTGGGCTTGAAGCTTTTCGGAGACTACTGCCTCCTACCTTCTATGGCACTCTGGACCCCATGGTGGCGGAGTTTTGGATCATGCAGTTAGAGAACACCTTTCGGGCTCTCTGATGTTCTGAGGAGAAAAGAGTAGAATGGGCTTCCTTCGTGATGGAAGGTGAACCCGAACACTGGTAGAGAGCTGCCCAAAGACAAAGAGACGTTGTAAAGGCAGGGGTGCCCTAGACTTGGGCAAAGCTCCTAGAGACCTTCAGAGAGTAGTACTTTCCGAGGTTTATTTGGGAACAAAAAGCGAGGGAGTTTATGCTTTTGGAGCAAGGGTCGATGAGCGTAGCTGAGTATGAGGCTAAGTTCACCGAATTGTCGAGGTTTGCTCCGCACTTGGTTGCTACTGAGGACCTACGGGTCAGGAAGTTTGAGATGGGCTTGAAGGCCTTTATTCGAGATCGGGTGTCCGTTCTCCAGGTGGAGTCTTGGAGAGAGATAGTAGGGAAGGCGAAGATCGCCGAGAAGAATGCGGAAGACTTTATGAGGAGAAGAGACAGTGGCTTCGGAAAAAGCATGTCTAGGGGTCAGTCTAGTGGTTCATCGTCTGGGAAAAGGACTAGGACTGCACCGTACCAGTTCTCCCAGCCGATGCAGGCTCAGAGACCTTCTTTTGTGCCTTAGGCCCCGCACCCTACGACATCACAAGCTATGAGGGTTATGCCTCCGGCTTCCTCTGCATCACAGACTTTTGAGGAATGCACCGTCTGTGGTCGTCAGCACAAGACAGGGGATTGCTGAAGAATGTCAGGTGGATGCTTCCACTGTGGTAAGATGGGCCACATGATTCGAGATTGCCTCCGTAAGCAGTCACAATCAGGACCACAGGGAGTTTAGCCTCCAGGCAGGCAGACTTCAGTACAGGGTCTTCATCTCAGGCCTCTAGATCCTTGCCGCCACCTAGCAGCCTCGTCAGGCTAACCAGGGCAGGGTCTTTGCCATGACTGATAGAGACACACAGGCATCCGATGATGTTGTGCAAGGTACACGCAAGTTGATCTTGTTAAAGTTATAGTGTTACTATGATATATGTTGTACTGTATATGTATCCTATGTAGTGTTTTGTGATGCTTGTGTCTATGTTATCTTATATGCCATAACTTGGGTAGTTAAATTTCTCAGGTTCGTTGCTAGTGAATGAGTGTTTAGCAAGAGTATTGATCGACATAGGATCCACTCATTCGTTCGTCTCACCTAGCTTTGCCAAAGGCTTTACGTCCGAGCCGAGTAAGCTACCTTGGGAGCTATCCATTTCAACTCCATTGGGCAAGTCTATTGAGATAGATAAAGCATATCCAGGGAGCATTGTGCAAGTTGTGCAGCACGAATTACCAGTAGATTTGATTATTCTGGGATTTCAGGATTGGGATTTTGACGTCATCCTAGGTATGGATTGGCTCTCAGCTCACCATGGACACGTGGCTGTTTCGAGAAGGTGGTGAATTTTAAACCCGCTGGGGTGAAGCAATTTCATTTCAGAGGACTTCAGAGGAGAGATATTGCTCGCTTTGCAGCTCTCAGTCTCGAGAATGTAGTAGCACGAGACCCCACATCCATTTCAGTTGTGTGTGAATATATGGATGTTTTTCTAGAGATCTTACTGGGATTGCCTCCTGATCGGGCAATCGAGTTTGCAATTGAGTTGGCTCCAGGCACGGCACCGATTTCTAGGGCTCCGTACAGGATGGCCCCTATTGAGCTAAAGGAGTTAAAGGACCAGTTGGAAGAATTACAAGGCCTTGGTTTCATTCAGCCAAGTGTTTCACCTTGGGGAGCTCCGGTGCTCTTTGTGAAGAAGAAGGATGGGTCTATGCGTATGTGCATTGACTACCGGCAATTGAACAAGGTCACGATCAAGAATCGTTATGCATTACCTCGGATAGATGACTTGTTTGATCAGCTGAAAGGTGTGAAGTTCTTTTCCAAGATTGACCTTCGATCTGGTTATCATCAGTTGAAGATCAAGAAGGAAGGCATTCCGAAGACAGCATTCAGGACTCGATACGGCCATTACGAGTTTTTAGTCATGTCTTTTGGGCTGACTAACGCGCCGGCAACATTCATGGATCTGATGAACCGGGTATTCAGATCGTCTCTTGATCAGTGTGTGATCGTGTTCGTAGATGATATCCTTGTGTATTCACAGTCACAGGATGATCACACGAGAGATCTCCGCCTAGTATTACAGACTCTTCGAGAGCATAGACTTTATGCTAAGTTGAGTAAGTGTGAGTTTTGGTTGAACAAGGTGTCCTTTCTTGGACATGCAGTGTCTGCTGAAGGTATCTCAATCGATCCTGCAAAGGTTGAGGCAATGATGAATTGGGAAAGGTCGAAGAGTGTTACCGAGATTCGTACTTTTCTCGGCCTGGCAGGTTACTACAGGAGGTTCGTGGAGGGATTTTCAAGCTTAGCCACTCCTCTTACCTATCTCACGCGGAAGAACACTAAGTTCACTTGGGGTGACAAGTGCAAGGCAAGTTTCTTGGATTTGAAGAAGAGGCTTACCACAGCTCCTGTCCTCACAGTTCCATCCGGGAGCAGTGGCTTCGAAGTCTATAGTGATACTTCACTAGTTGGGCTTGGATGTGTTTTGATGCAGCATAAGCAGGTGGTTGCCTATGCTTCACGCCAGTTGAAGGAGCATGAGCAAAACTATCCCACTCATGACTTGGAGCTTGCAGTCGTCATGTTTGCACCGAAAATTTGGCGTCACTACCTCTACGGGGAAGAATTTGTGGTGTTCACGGACCACAAGAGCTTGAAGTATCTTTTTCTCCAGAAAGAGTTGAATATGAGGCAGCGACGATGGATGGAGTTTATGAAGGACTACGATTGTTCTATTCAGTATCATCCAAGTAAGGCTAATGTGGTAGCCGATGCTCTTAGTAGGAAACCTTACGGGGTTATGGCTCAATTGAGGGTACAAGAGTGGAAGTTATTACATGATATGTGTAACTTAGACACTACTCTTAGGCATGTCACCTACGGGTCGGTGATGTCCAACATTTTGGTTAAGCCGCAAATCTTGAGCCGAATCAAGGAATTGCAAAGTTCAGATGTTGAGTTGCTTGCTTACCGAGACAAGTCGGTCAGTAGTGGCAGTCAGGAGTTTGCTTTGAATGGTGATGGTGCTATCACATTTAAGGGCAGGTTGTATGTTCCCGTCGACACTGTATTGAGGAGTGAGATTTTGGATGAGGCTCACCGATCCAAGTACACAGTACACCCGGGAGGTACCAAGATGTACCAGAATTTGAAGAATCATTTTTGGTGGCGAAATATGAAGAGAGAAGTCGTCGAGTATGTTGCTAGATGTTTGGTGTACTAGCAGGTGAAAGCCGAGCATCAGAGGCTGGCAGGTCTTTTACAGTCCCTTCCTATTCCGGGATGGAAATTGGAGAATATCTCGATGGATTTCATTGTGGGTTTGTCGAGAACGGTGAAGGGCTCCGATGCTATTTGGGTGATTGTAGACAGATTGACTAAGTTTGCACACTTTATTCCTTATCGGACTACTTTTAATGCGAATCAGTTAGTAGCCTTGTATGTCAAGGAGGTGGTTTGTCTGCACGGTGTGCCAGTGTCCATTGTGTCTGATCGAGATCCTCGGTTTACTTCCAGGTTCTGGAAAACTTTTCAGGATGCTATAGGTTCTCGTTTGGAATTCAGTAGCGCCTTTCATCCTCAAACTAATGGGCAGACTGAACGGGTGAATCAGGTTGTGGAAGATATGCTCCGAGCTTGTATACTAGACTTTCAGGGTAGTTGGGAGGAACAATTGCCATTGGTTGAGTTTGCCTACAACAACAGTTACCAGGCAAGCATCCAGATGGCACCTTTTAAAGCTCTGTATGGTCGGAGTTGCAGATCACCGCTATACTAGGATGAAGTTGGTGAGAGGAAATTTCTTGGTCCTGAGTTGATCGAGTGGACCGTAGAAAGGGTCAAATTTATCCGAGAGCGATTGAAAACTGCTCAGGTTAGGCAGAAGAGCTATGCGGATACTTACCGCAGAGATTTAGAATTCCGAGTTAGAGATCGGGTCTTTGTGAAGATTTCGCCGAGTCGGGGAATCAAGCAATTCGGAAATAAAGGAAAGCTCAGTCCTAGGTACATAGGACCATTTGAGATCATCACGAGGGTTGGTGAGGTTGCTTACAGGATAGCACTACTGCCTCACATGGCAGCGATCCATAATGTATTTCACATCTCGATGCTTAGGAAATACATATCGGATCCGTCGAACGTCATTGCTCTTGATCCTGTGGAGATTAGAGAGGATCTCACGTTGGTTGAGCAACTAGTTCAGATTCTGGATCATCGAGATCAAGTGTTGCAAAACAAGACTATCCCTTTTGTCCTTGTGAGATGGCAGCATCATTCTACAGAAGAGGCTACATGGGAACGAGAAGCCGATGTGAAGGAAAAGTACCCTCACTTGTTCGAGTGATTTTCTTGGTGGTTTTGTATGTATTTTTTCCTTCTTATGCTTTTGGTATCGTTCTAATTTCGAGGATGAAATTCTTGAAAGGGGGGAGGGATGTAGAGCCCCAAAATTTCATTTCACTAAGTAGTGAATAGTGTTCTAGTGTGAACTTGTACACTAGCAAGCTTTAATTGAATCTACGAGGTTGGAATTATGGAGCACATGTCCTAACGGGTCTATACATCACTAAGAAGTATGTCTTAGGCATAAAAGAGTGTTAGAATTTGGATTGGAGAAGATTCAAGTAGTGTAAACAAGGTTTAACAGCAAAACAGGGGATCACCAATCGCTCGGTCTCAACCTCCGATCGACCGGTCCTCTACCAATCGCTCGGTATCTATCGAGCGGTTAACTTTTTTGTATGGGAAAATTTTCCAGAGAGGGTGTTTTCAACCGATCGCTCGGCTGAAACCACCGATCGACCGGTAAGCCACCGATCGCTCGATATGTACCACCGATCAATCGGTTATACGTAAATTTTCTTCATTAAGGGTGTTTAAGACTTTAGCCACCACCCTTTACCTATATAAAGGCTGGGTTTGTGCCTTAGGGTTTCACAAACCCTTTGTACATTATTTTGGAGGATTTTGAAGAGGAGAAGAAGGAGAGGAACTACTTGTTGATCAAGCTTGTGGAAGATCAAGGTTCTTCCACTTCCTTAGGCGATTCTCAACCAAGAACTCAAGGTTCTTGCTTGTTCAAGCTTTTGGAGATCAAAGTCTTTGATTTCACCAAGGTAGATACACTCTACTCCAATCTTGCAATCCTACTAAGTTACTAAATGTTGTTTTTCTACATCTATACTAAGTATGTATATATATCTTGGTTGACTTTGGTGTGAAAGCATGTAGTTTATATACTTGGGTGAAAGATACTATTATGATGCACTCTAAGTGTTTGATGAAATACCTCTAAGGGATTTTTATGCTTAAATATGATGATTTCTCTCATATGTTCATATGCTCACATGTCTCGCATGAATCGATGCTTTCCATGAATTTCTCAAAGTATGAAAAGGTGTTTTTCACTAAATGACTAATAAGGAACAATTCTAAGTAACTCCATGATTTGTCTACTATCATTTCACAAGCTCTACGGATCATACTATGCTCACAAGGAACTCTATGATAAGCTCTAAGATCGTCTCACAAGCTCTACGGATCATAAATGTAACACTCTAAGATCTCTAAGGATATGCTCTATGGTATCTCCATGTCTCTACGGATCATAATGACTCTAAGTAACTCCATGAACTCACAAAAACTCACAAGGCTATGATTATCGCATGACTCACACGGATATGGGTTTTGGTTTCGGATTTCAGATTTCATCACATATGCTTACATGGTTTCTACGCTTTACTATGCTTTAAAGATTTCAATCTCCATACTTCGTATGCTCTATGCTATATTGCTTTATTGTTATTAGTTTGTATACGCTAAGTATTCCACGCTCGGCCGATATTTGTTATCATCGGTAGGTGCTCGCGCTCCGTTTGATCTATGTGGCATGGAACCATGGTTGGAGGAAGATTACTTCGACCCAGAGCCTTCCATGGATCATTATCAGGACGATGGTCCTATAGATAGGTGTCGAGACTTCGACTTCTGTTGATCGTCAGTCTTGGAACATATGTTATTTTGTTATGTGAGTGTGGGGTTTGTCCACTCCACTTTTGAGTTTCTCACATGTGTATACTTTTGTTGGTTCATACTTGAACTGAGTTATAGGAGTTATTGTTTTGCTTCTGCCATGCTTAGTGTTTTATTCCGCTGTGCATTGTTTATCGCTTCCGCTATGTATGTATGTGTTTCTGATAGGCCTCCACGTGTGCCTTATGTATTATACTGGAGGTATGATACGGCGGTCACGAGTCAAAGTATCCCTAACTCCTAGGTGGTATTTTGGGTCTCGACATTATGAGCATGGAGCACTTATGAGTTCTTATGAGATCCATAGAGCATGTGAGGTCCTTAGAGCATGTGAGATCCTTAGAACATATGAGATTTTAGACATTGAGATCCTTATGAGCATGAGTAACCGATCTTAGAAACCAACCCAAAGTATGGCATAATCACTTATGAGTTCTTATGTGTTTCCATAAAACATGTCTTATGAGTTTTGAAACATCCAACTTATGGGAAATACGATTCATGCAAGCTTGTGTACATGTGAGACTTGTGAGCATCATCATAGACTCAAAACATAACTCTTGTGAGCATCATGATAAGCATAGAACACTTAAAATATTTAGGTATATTCATAGAAGGTCATACAACATAGAAAGCTTGAGGGAATTTGATTGAAGCTTTGAGAAACCTGAACCTTAATTGGAAAACAAACCAAAAACCCCTCTTTTAATTTCAGAATTTAAGAATCACCTTGCCCAAGCTCCAAAACACCAAAAATAGTAAAATACCAACCTTAGAAGTAAGGACTTAGCTTCACTTTGGTCTGAGGAGAATGGTTTGAGAAATCAAAGTGTTCTTCTTCTTCTTCTCTTCTTCAATCTCTCAAAAATCCAAGCTTAGGGTTTGAGTAGATCAATCCCACGAATTCAGATCTTATTTATAGTTCTAGGGTTGCCAAAACCCCTAAAAGTCCTTGAAAATATCTCAAAATATCTCCCGAGGTCGGTTGGAAAAGTTCTGGGTCATTTTGTGCATGAAATCGTCGACAAGTCGTCTCCATTCGTCGACGAGTGGGTTGCAGTGGGGTTAAAAATCATCGATGAGTGGGTTTTTTTTGCATTCTGGTGGGTTGACTCGTCGACGAGTCCAAGGCACTCAGCGCCGAGTGGAACCCGCAACTTTTTGAGTTTTGTTTCTCACTTTAGTATCTTGGAAATAACTTTTGACTCGCTTATCTAATTTTGACGATTCAACTTGTGTTGGATTCTTCTTTCAAAGTGCTACAACTTTTATGTTTTATAAATTTTATAATTCTTCTTTCTTCATGGATAAAATTGCCCTTGAAGCTGACTAATCCGGAAATGGATTTCAGCAGTCCAGATTTTCAGCAGACTTGCTTTCGGAAATCTGATATTTGACCCAACATCGACTCAAAATATTAAAAAGTGATAAACATGAACCTTGAAGATGATTTCGATATCTTTATAATGGCTCAAGAATCACTCAATTATGATTAGAGGTGCGAAATTTAGAGCTCTTTAAAGTTGAGGGTATGTTTAGGCATCTTTTTCTTTGACACTTGGAGTATGTTATACTCTCATTTTTCATTTATCCCTAACCCCCAAAACACTTTCCATACATATTTTGATTCATTCAATACCTTATTTCAATATAAAACATGAACCCACAATTTCATTAAGGCTTTAGGCCTTGAAGGCACTATTCATAGCACTATTCACACACTATTCACAATTCTATTCACATGAACAGTGAACCTAAATTTTGGGGCTCTACATCCTCCCCCTATTATAGAAATTTTATCCTTGAAATTAGGACGATACAAAAACATACCAAGGAACAAAGTACATGGAATCTAACAAAAGAACTACACAAACAAGTGAGGGTACTTTTCCTTCACTTCGGCCTCACGCTCCCATGTAGCTTCTTCCTTGGAATGATGTTGCCACTTCACAAGGACTAGTGGAATAGTCTTGTTGCACAAGACTTGATCTCTACGATCCAAGATCTAATTCGGTTGCTCCACTAATGTGAGATCCTCTCGAATCTCCACAGAATCAAGATCAATGACATGCGAAGGGTCCAGCACATATTTCCTGAGCATGGAAATATGAAAGACGTTATGGACCACCGCCATGTGAGGAGGTAAAGCCACTCTGTAAGCGACTTCTCTGACACGTGTGATCACCTCGAAAGGTCCCACATACCTCAGGCTAAGCTTCCCCTTCTTGCCGAACCTCATGATTCCCCGGCTTGGAGAAATCTTCACAAAAACTTGATCCCCAACTTGGAATTCCAAGTCTCTGCGGCGAGTGTCCGCATAGCTCTTCTGCCTGTCTTGGGCAGTCTTCAGCCTCTCCCGAATGATCTTGACCCTATCTGTAATCTGCTCAATCAACTCAGGACCCAATACCTTTCTCTCACCAACCTCATCTCAGTAAAGAGGAGCTCTGCAACTTCACCCATACAAGGCCTCGAAAGGTGCCATCTGAATGCTCGCCTGGTAACTGTTGTTGTAGGCAAACTCAACCAATGGAAAATGATCCTCCCAACTACCTTGGAAGTCTAACATGCAAGTTCTAAGCATATCCTCAATCACCTGGTTCACCCTCTCGGTCTACCCATCAGTTTGAGGATGAAAAGTGATAAGTGCTTAATTTTGCTTAATTATCCCCATTTAAATAAGCATTATCATACTTCTTTGGTTTATATCTTTATTTTTATACGTAAAGTGGTTTATTCTCTTCTCACCATTGCGTTGTCCTCTTTCTCTTAATTTTCATGATACATTTGCATGTATTCATACATGTCTTGGAAGATCGTATGCAAAATATTTTTAAGAGAGACTTATTACGTGTATTTATTTTTTGTAGGAATCCTAACCCTAGACTACTCTCGGGATTCAAGAAGTCCAAAGTTTCAAATAGCCCATGTTCAACTCAAAGATCTAAAGGAGCTAGAGCCCAAAGAGCAAAGCCCAAGCCAAAAGTCCAAGAAGCCAAGTCTCAAGTCAAAGAATCAAAGCCCAAGAGCAAAACCCAAGACCAAGTATAGAAAGATTCTACAACATGGTTGGAGAATCTTAGGAAGATATGGATTAATATGATTTTGGCATAAAAAGGGTGGAACTCTCTTGAATTAGAAAGAAGAAGTGTGCTATATTGATGTTTCTATTTCAGAAAAAATGAGAAAGCCTATTTTGGTCACAAGAATTCTTTATTTTGGGTGGATTTTAGAATTCAAGTAATGAGCTTAATGGGGCCAACTAAATCTACAAGAAAAGCAGGAAATTTCATGGATGGCTAGAGGAGTGCTATTATTTAGCAACCAATCCCAAACAAAGAATGAAGATTTCCCGGATTCCCGCCTAATCCGGATAGTACTTACTAATTTAGACATAACTTTTGACTCAAAATTTGGATTAAGGCAAGGTTTAATGTTTTGGAAAGAAGACTTAAAGGAGAACAAAATTATATTTCACAAAGATCTCCTAATTTGGACGTTTAAGGGATCAAAAAATTTCATCAAGAGGAGGGAAGTGCAATTTTGGTTGGAATTTTGGAATTAGAAGTTTCTCTTTTGTTTTTTTTTTCCTTCTCTTCTTCCCTTTAGTCTATATAAACCTAAAGTGAGAGACTTTTGGGGCTCTCTGATCTTTTCTCATTCTCTTTTCTCTCTTCTTATTTTAGCTTTTTTTTGAGTTATTTTATTCTAGTATTTGGAACACCATTAAGGAGGATGACAACTCCAATCATGGTGGGCTAAACACCTTTCTAAGGTTAGGGATTTGAAACCTTTTTTCCGATTTATGTGGATGATGTGGATGGTTTGATCATTAATTTTAATTGAATAGTTCTTATTTTGGTTAATTGTTCTTCTCTATATGCTCTTTGATTTCATATGATCTATTGATATATGGAATGCTTGGATCCCCTGTGAGTTAGATACAGAGTACTCTTCAAATTTTTCTAATTATTCAATTGAATTTAATGGTCAGTGATTTTATCGTATAATTTTCCATCTAGATTAAATCTTTATTTAATTCTAGATGTGTTTTCATCCAAATCTAAGCATAAGGAGGGATAGGTGAATTTTCCTGAAGCCTTAGACCTCTTTTTCATTGCTTTACAGTTATCAGTGATTTTTGCTCCATTCTCATTGAGTGGAAAACCGATTTTAAATCTCTCTTCTCTTTAGATTTCGTTTCCTTAATTCTTGTTGCACAATAGTCAATCCCTGTGGATTTGACCCTATGCTCACCAGATACATCAACTGTGTCACTTGTGCACTTGCAAGTATATTATTTTTACTCTTGATTTTATGTCCATTAATTTGGATTAAATTAAGTTGTAACAAAAAGCAGTGCTGAAATCTAACCGAGAACCCATAGCACTCTGAAAACCCTTCCAGAACCTGGAAGTAAACCTCGGGTCTCGATCAGATATGATAGAAACTGGCACCCCGTGCAATCAAACTATTTCCTTGGTGTACAAGGCTACTTGCTGGCTCATACTATACATAGTCCGATAGGGTAAGAAATGCGTAGACTTTGTCAACCGATCAACTACAACCCATATTGCATCGGAGCCCCTTGCCGTCCTTGGCAAGCCAACTATGAAGTCCATCGAGATATTCTCCCATTTCCATTCCGGGATAGGAAGGGACTATAAAAGACTTGCCGGCATCTAATGCTCTACCTTCACTTGCTGGTACATCAAGCAAAGAGCCACGTACTCTGCCACTTCCCTCTTCATGTTTCGCCACAAGTAATGCCTTTTGAGATTCTGGTACATCTTAGTAACTCCAGGATGTACCATGTACTTGGATCGATGAGCCTCATCCAAGATCTCACTCCTCAATACCGCGTCGGTGGGAACACACAACCTGCCTTTGAATGTGATGGGACCATCACCATTCAAAGCAAACTCCTGACCGCCACTGCTAACTGATTTGTCTTGGTAAGCAAGCAACTCTGCATCCAAACTCTGCAACTCCTTAATCCGAACCAAGATATAAGGCTTGACCGTAAGATTAGCCATGACTGGCCCAAAAGTAGGAATGCTGAAGCTAGTATCGAGGTTCGCCATATCCTCCAACATCTTCCACTCGTGAACCATCATGTGAGCCAAGTATTCGGAAGACTTCCTGCTAAGGGCATTAGCTACTACATTTGTCTTACCTGGATGATACTGGATAGATAAATCATAGTCCTTTATGAATTCCACCCATCATCGCTACCTCATATTTAGCTCCTTCTGGAAAAACAGATACCTCAAACTCTTATGATCAGTAAACACATCGAACAGCTCCCCATAAAGGTAGTGACGCTAAAGACACACACCGGCCAAAGACACACACAAGTGTCGGGTTTGTTGAATCAATTTTTATGTCACTCTCTAGAGGAATCTTAAAACATCTAAGATCACACAATGCAAGATCAAAGGATCTGAAAGCAATCTTGCATTCTCTAGAGCTATTGAGAAGGGAGGGATCAAGAGTAGTCATTCAAGAACAATGAAAACCCTAGAAGGTGTTTTCTGATCACCTCTCACACCTCTCTCAAAAAATCTCCCGAATTAGGTCTTATATAATAAGTATTTATAGTCTCCAAGGTGTTTGGATAAGGTTAGAAGACTAACAATACGAATTTTATGCCATTTGGTCGACCGGTCATGACCATCGGTCGACTGGTCAAATTAACCCTCTCTGGAAGAAATACCCTAACAAAAATAGCTTCAATCGGTTGACCAGTAGGGACCATCGGTCAACCGGTAGGCCTTCGGTCAACCGGTTATGCCCTACGGTCGACGGGTGATGTATACCTAGCCATTTTTCATAAGCATGTCACTTGGGTCATTTTCCATGGGAATAAAACTAACCTCCTAGGTTCATTATCAGATTTTCTAAACCAATTCCAACCTAGGTAATGGGTCACTAAGTCTTTTACCTACCTAAAACCGGATGCGAAGCTTAATGTAGATATCTTCTGATTTCTTTGGCTTCTTCAAGCTTCACTAAGCATGACAAGTAGATTCTTACAATGACACTCCTAGACCTACACTTTGATCACTCAATTTGCCAAAAAAATTTTGGATTTACAAAAACTACTCATCCCTATAACCTTAGGGGATTTGGATGTCAGTTTAGTGATCCATCTACCTTTCATAACGATTAATGTCTTTCTAGACACGATTATCCAATAATCTCGTATGCAAAGGTTTTACGTTAAAATATACACATGGGTCATAAACTCCACGTCCAAAAGAGTACTAGTAATGTATTGTGTTTAAATATAAACAATTAAACAAAATCCATTATTCAAGGTATAATCCAATTATCCTAAATTATCATAAAAAGTGATAATCACAATTATCTCAGCATCCGGGCTAAAAGAAATATTATTGATCATCACATGAATAATAATAATATAATTATAATCATATTACAATCTCACAATGGGTTCACAAAAATCATACGACCTTATTTAATTACAACAGTGGAATTAAATAAAGCCCTACAACTATCTGCTATCTTGCAATGGTTCTCCAGGCATCTCCTTCGGTTGATTTAGTCCACCATAAATCAGCAACCCTATTCTAAAAATAGAAAAAGGGGAGGAGAGGGGAGGGGAAAGAGAAGGAGGTATGATTTTTGGAATCCATCCAGTACATAAAATAATAATTATTTATCATGATAAATATAATATATATTATTTATGCTAGCCCGGGGCTCTCAGAATAAATTAAAAAATTTAATTTAATAGGCTAAAAAGGATTTCTAAATCTTTAAGAGCTTTAACCAAATTTATATTTCTATACACCTATCCCTATTTAAATTTCGATAGGTTTTGGAATCATCCAAAATTGAAATTCGTATCACACTAATTTCTAAGGGCTTGATTACTCCCTCAATAACTAGAGGGGGATCCCTTAACCCTATTAATGATTATCCAATAATCAAGAATCAAAAAGATTCAATCATAAGGGTAGCCAAAATTCATAGGACAGGTAATCTTGATATAATTCAAATTTGATTAAACTCTAATAAAATCAAAGAGAAGCATAGCCAAGGCTCTGATACCACTGAAAGTATGCCTCTTTCTGAAAGTATGCCGCTTTTTAATTTTAGAAAAATAGTTCTTAGGGGGCATACATCGAATCCCAAAATCTGACTAAGATTTTAATTGATTTTATTCAATGAAGGTTGAAATCACAATCACCTTTGCGACTTTGAAATTGTTAAGTCAAATCCACGACAGAACGATAGACCATTAAAAGTTCACAAGTGTCAAGTCTCCTTTGCAATCCACACAAACTGTCGCGACCCAAAACCCACCCTAGGAGTTAGAGTGAACTTCGGATGACTAATCATGACTTGCTTGGCAACCAACCTGCAAAACCCACAGAGCATATACAATAGAGGACATTATAGCGGAAACATAACCATAAAGCACAGCGGAAGTCTACCAAACCTCTATGTATATGCATACGCAAATCCAAGTTTATACAAAAAGTAACCAAAAGAAAATGCGAACAGACCCGCCAAAATACATGAATGTATATCTCTCATCTCACCCACAGCTATTCACTCAGAATCTACAACCACCTAATGGTAACCCTCTACTGGAGGTTCCTCCAAAGGTTCCTCGACGTACTCCTCCTCCACCCAAGGGCTCGGAGCACAGACATCAAAAGGAGCAGCTGCTCCGCCATCACCTGCCGACATAAGAAGTACGGCTGAGCATGGAATACTCAGCGGGTACCAAGCACTAACCAACAGTCATAGCATACAGATAGCATGCATAAAGCAGGAAACAATTCACGCATATAAAGCAGGAATGATTCATATCATGACAATAAAGTAAAGCAATATAAGTCATCATGTTTGCAATCATAAAAGCCGGTAAAACCCTTGAAATCTTGTGCACTTGACTTGACTGAAATTACCCTTTTTATGCTTGAAACCTTGTCTACTGTGTCATGCTTGTATCATGCGTGTCATGTCATGCCATGCGTGTATCATGCTTGCTTGTTCTGAAAAGTAATCTACTTGTGAGGGAAGGGAGACCCTTCTTCCTAGAATGCTCATGCTTGTCATGCTATGTCATGTCATGCTTACTCGGAAAAGTAAACCACTTGTGAGGTTCACTTGTGAGATGTCCTTGTGAGATGCACTTGCGAGGGAAGGGAGACCCTTCTTATGAAAATGCATGATTGACTTGTCCTTGCCAAAAGCGAGGTAAAACATATCGTAGGATATGCCCCACCTCTAAATCCCATTCTTGAAAACCTCGGTAAATCAAGTCATGTATGCGTGCTCGTGAGGTCGTGTGCATACTTGCATTTGGAATTAAATATGGCATTTGAGTAATTCATAACACATAATATCAATGATTTGAGCAATTTAATATTCATAACATTTAGGGAAAGCGAACAATCACACTATCAAGACCCTAGCAATTTCCATAAACCTTAAACATGCATTTTCTTAATTTATTATTCATTTTATTCACCTTGACATTTCATCAAACATGGTGCATTCATTATTTATTAACCCTACAACATGCTTTTCTAGGTGGGTTTTACTCACATCACATATGTATGTTCATTATGGGTACAATGCCCTCCCCGTTCATCCATCACATCAATACACACGGCATCCAATCGCCCACATTCATCTCCATTCACCATTCACAACCCATCTCATAATACATGGATGTATAAAGGAACACAAAGAAAATAAAGGAAAAGAAGAACTATAACTAGGAGGGTAGCAAGAAATACCGACCTTGAAGAAATGAGGAAGAAACCCCTTCCAAAAACGACCGTGTAGCTGCTGTCCTAGCTTGGATCACGAGCTCCTCGAATGCTTGAGCCTTGATCTTGAAGAAAACGGGCTTGGGGTTGATCTAGGGTCTTAACCCCTTTGATTTCTCCCCAAATGAAAACCTAGGTTTGGGAACCCTTTCTCCTCTCTTCTAATCTCCCAAATCTTCTAAGTGTTGAGAATGAGCCCTAAAGGCTCGGGCGATCCTATATAAGAAAGGGTATAACACCCGAATGCCGAAAATGCCCTTAGTGAAAATTCTGCAAAACGCGAAGACCGAGCGATCGGTGTTTATGACCGATCGATCGGTTGCCTACCGAGCGATCGGTGTGTTGACCGAGCTCTCGACTAAAAATCAACTCTCTGGAAAATTTCCCCATACAAAAATCTTGACCAGTCGATAGCTACCGATCGATCGGTTTTGGACCGATCGATCGCTCTATGGACCGAGCGATCGGTTGCCTGCAGGTCCAGACTGTTTTGGCCATATCTTTTAACTCGTTCGTCCGATTTTGATGATTCAACTTGTGTTGGGTTCGTACTTAGAAAACGAACATTTCTGACATTTCGAAATTTCCAATTTATTCCTTATTCATTAATTATTCTTCTTTAAAGGCAAAATGACAACGAAAGTGTCATGCATTAAATGTGAAAAGGTCCGGGGCTCTACACAAACCTTCTTCTTTTTCTTTAAAGCTCTCTCTAATGGCCTTTCCAAAAATTCCAGCTCTTGGATCTTAAATAAAAGATCCTTTCTTGATGATCAAGTAAGCTTGTTCTTCTTCTTCTTGATATTCAAAATAGAAAAACAAGAAACAAGAATAAGGGAGGGAGTGATGACCGTACACCTTGAGGGAGAAAGAGAGAGGCGTGAGATTGAGGAGAGGGGAGAGGAAAATCTAGAAATTAGATTGTGTCCAAGCCTTGGACGTCCACCTCTTTATATAGCCTTTGCTTGGGTTGCTTGCAACCTAAGACTCCTTATCCTTATCTAATAAGGATTCCTCAATTGTTTCCTTTCTTGATTTCTCCTAATTAATTAGGATTAATCATTAATAGAAACTAACCTTATCTATTAGTAACTAACAAACCATTTCCTTATCCAATAAGGAATCTTAATTATATAGAGAATCTTTAATTAGTAACTAACTAACCTTATCCAATAAGGAGATTAGTAATTAGAAACTAATTAAAGCAAAGGTCCCTCCTTGAAGTGGGCGTCCCACCCTAGGTGGGCCCCACTCCACATGCCTCTTAGGGTTCCAAACCCCTTAGGTCACTTTTTTATCTTTATCAAAAATTCCCAATGGGTCCTACCTATTTGATTTATCACATCTAATGTGGTTCCACCTTTTAGAGCTTCACTATACCATATAGTGATAACTTAGATAAATTAATTAATTTAATTAATAATTAAATTAAACACTTTAAGAAGGTCCTAGTGTGTGGGATCTAAAGGGATCTCCTATTTCCGGTTGTGGGACTAAGTGCTTAACCTTTTGGTTAAAGCATTGTTACTAGGAAACACCTTTCCTATCACTCCATTAGGATGATAAAATTTCATCTATATCCCTGGACTTCCACCAATCACAATAATGCCCATTAACACAATGTGATTAACCTCCAGAAAATAGAGAATTACTTGCAGGTATTTCTATCACAAGATTTGTTTACAGATGTGTCCCTCCACTTCCAATATTGTTATAAGCTTACGGGACAATATCTAATACTGTCTTTAATCCCTGGCTTATATTGAGAACCCATTATCTTTGATAATTTTTGTCAAACTTGGACTTTCAAAACTATTTTAGAAATTCTTTAAAGAAATAATAATAATAATTACATTTCTTTTATACAGAAAATAAACTTCTCGATAAAACCATTTCATCGATAAATACCAGCGCTGGGTTTTTCAAGTCTGGTTTTGACAAGTACCAACTCAATATTTATTACTCCATAAGATTAGTGGAATCCTTATTAAGCATACACACACTTCTTCTAATATAGCATACATAACCCAACGAGCCCGTCTTTAGTACGGTGTGTTGGACATTGACGATTGGCTACATCAAAGCTATATAGGCAAATAATAGAAAAGATGTCGACCTCTCAGGTTAAGGACAATCTGTCAAATGGACTACCCTAAATATAAAGACAGTATATTTCTAAGGGTATCCACTGAGCGATCCAGTTACAATCTATGTACTTCTTACTTATATCCACATCTTAGTCAAGAGACCCTTCTCTCAATGAATGAGATTCATCACTCCATCATATGGAACTAACAATGTGTAAATTAGTAGGAATACATTGTCCAGAAGTATCCTGAATAACATAGAACAATTCTAGGTCTACAAGGAACCGGAAAACCATATCTCCTTAGCAATTAGTTCATAACTAATTGGATGGTTTTCCTACAATGTTACCTAAGGGACAAAGTAGTCTCATCCAATGAGATACTTTTAGTATGTTACCCAATGCAGAAAACAATGTGTGAATGTAAAATATGCTTTTATTGATTAAGTAGACTAATACAACTCCGTAATGGCTTTCGTGGGCATATATGTCTAACACTAGCCTCACCCAAGAAACACTAGAAGCTCCCAAAACCACCCAAGGTTCTCCCCCAGTCGTGCATCACCACCATAGGCCACCACTGTGAACTACCACCACTGTAGCAGCCATCCCAGGCAATCCGACAGGGTAGGGTCATCCCCTACCCTTTTGCTCTTCCTTACACTCATCATTGTGAGCCCCTGGTCCTTCTAGGGGACTTATACTTCTGTTTTGTGGCATAAACCTAGAATAGGGGCTTCCCCTACCTCTTTCATAGGTATGGGGGACCCCTCATGGGTAGAGACACCAGCCCCGTAGCCTCAGGCCATCCTCAGACTTTCTAGGAGACCCTCTATTCATAAGGGATCCCTTGGAGGTCGTGTAGCGCTGCTCCGAAGGGCACAAGTGTATTTCTGAAAAAGTTCCAGAATACCAGTAAACACAGTACCGTCATTCTGGTTCTTCCCTTTGAAGTGGCCATGCACCCTCCATGGTTGAGCCCTGGTCTATTCCAGGGCCTTAACTTGGACCCTAGGACATCCCTGAGCATACCCTGGTCCTTTCAGGCTCACCCAACTTACTTAACTATGGTTAAAACATTAAAAAGAGAAACTGTCCAGAATGGCGGTAGAATAATTACCGCCATTCTGGGATCTCTATTATAGTGATAAAAATGGCCATTGTGGACCCATTTCAAATCAATTCCTGGGCCCACAACATGCCCAGAGCATGTGGGATAGCCCCTAATCAGCCTTGAGGGTCCATGAGCCCCTGGGTTAAGCCCTAACCCATCCCCTGACCTGGCAAAGCCATTCTCAGGAAAACTGAGAATGGCGGTAAACTGATCATTTCCATTCCAGTTCTGAAAAGAACTGGAAATGACGGTAATCTCTTTACCGTCATTCTCTGTTTCACTGTATTTGGGTGTTGCACAAGGCCTAGACCTGGTAGGAGGTCATTCTAGGCCCTGCCAAGCCATCTGGGCCGACCACTGACCTGGCTGAACCTTTAACTGGGGTTAACTCAACCCCGATCAACTTTTAACCACGGTTAAGCCCCCTTAAACCCTTGGAATAATCCCATAAAATTTTAAAAACATGAGTTTGGACCTCACCAACCGTAGTTAGCAACCCTAACCATGGTTCACCTTTGTCCTTAATCGCGGTTATCCGATTTAACCCATGGTTAAGCACCATTTAGCCTATCAGACTAACCCTTGACCTATCAGGCCCAACCCTTAGTCTACCAGACTTGCCTTTAGCCTACCGGGCTAGACCTTGGCCTACCGGGCCCAATCCTTAAGCCTATCAGGATTATCCCTTAGCCTACCGAGCTAATCCTTAGCCTCTAGACCCAAATCAGCAAAACCCAGCACTTGACCAACCCGGTTAACCAAACCCTAGCCTCTGGGCTAGATCCTTAGCCACCCTTGGTGCACACACACACTCCCCTTAACCTTGGTATGGGCTCATGTGCAGAACTATGCTCGGTCTGATCTCACCCCATGTGAATACATAAGCAACCCAACCCGGGTTCGACCCTAGTTAACTTTTCCCTTCTTGGATCAATATAACCTAAAGACTAAGGCATTTGAATAAAACTTGAATTTAATTTAGCTTACACCTAGGGAGTAGATTATCATTGCAAAATGGAGGTCTTAGGGTGTAGAGCCCCAGACCTTTTCACATTTAATGCATGACACTTTCGTTGCCATTTTGCCTTTAAAGAGGTATAATTAATAAATAAGGAAGAAATTGGAAATTCCAAAATGTCAGAATCGGACGAACGAGTCAAAAGATATGGCCAAAACAGTCTGGACCTGCAGGCAATCGTAGCTCGGAAGGCACTAAGGACGTAGCTCGGTTATGAACTAAGGACGTAGCTCTGACAACGTGCTCTGATAAGGCACAGACAACGTACTCTGATAACGTATACGTTGTGCATCCGTTGTGCAACAGACAACGGGTACGTTGTACAGCAAACAACGTGTACGTTGTACAGCTCACGACGGGCGCGTTGTACATAAGACAACGAACAACGAGCTCAGTACTATGCACAACACAACGGACAACGAGTTCAGCACTATTCACAATGGACAACGTGTTCAATACTATTCACAACGGACAACGTGTTCAGTACTATTCACAACGGACAACGTGTTCAGCACTATTCACAGCACAACGTGTTTGGCACTATTCACAGCACAACGTGTTCGGCACTATTCACAGCACAACATGTTTGGCACTATTCATAGCACAACGTGTTTGGCACTATTCACAGCACAACATGTTCGGCACTATTCACAGCAGAACATGTTTGGCACTATTCACAGCTCAACGTGTTCGACACACGTGTTTTTACAGAAATATCAGTAAGGGTATTATGGTCTTTTGGTCGGTTCACTCTTACCTTAAGAGTTCAACCCGAGTCTTTAGGGCTCATTCTCAACACTTAGAGGATTTGGGGGATTAGAAGAGAGGAGAAAGGGTTTCCTAAGCTAGGGTTTTGCTTTTGGAGAAGAATCAACGGGGTTTTGAGACCCTAGATCACTTCAAGTCCGGTTTTTCTCCAAGATCACGGCTCAAGCACTCGTGGAGAGCATTCCCCAAGCTAGGGCAGCACCTCATGGTCGTTTTTGGAAGGAGTTTCTTCCTCATTTCTTCAAGGTCGGTACTGTAGCACCCCGGACTTTTTCATCCTTAATGAATAGCACCTTCGTAGCTAATTGGCCGTGTTTGTAGTCTAATTAATAAATAAGGGAGAAATCAAAAATTCTGAAATGTCAGAAATGTTCGTTTTCGAAAGACGGATCCAACGCAAGTTGAATCGTCGAAATCCGAAAAGCGAGTCAAAAGATATGGTCAAAACAGTCCAGACATACAGAGAACCGATCGCTCGGTCCAGTCAGCGATCGATCGGTCCATAACCGATCGATCGGTAGCTATCGAACGGTCAGAAATTTTGTCTGGGGAAATTTTCCAGAGAGTGAGTTTTTGACCGGTCGATCGGTCATAAACACCGATCGCTCGGTAGGCAACCGATCGATCGGTCATAACCACCGATCGCTCGGTCTTCGCGTTTTTGCAGAAATTTCAGTAAGGGCGTTTTCGTCTTTTGGGTGTTAAACCCTTGCCCATAAGGGTTTGCTCGACCCTTTGAGCCCTCATTCACAACCCTTAGACATTTTGAGAGCTAGAGAGTGAGAAGAAGAGGGTTTTGACCTAGGGTTTCCATTGAGGAAGAAATCAAAGGGGTGGACCATCCTAGGTCGTCCTCAAACTTGGATTTGCTTCAAGTTCAAGGCTTGGATTCTCCAAATCCAACCTCAAGCTCGTGTGGAGTACCTCTTCCAAGCTAGGGCAGCGTTTCTACATCATCCTCAAGGATTTTCTTTCCCTTTTCAAGGTTAGTACACTCTTCCTAGTTACTTTGGTAATAACCTAGGATTTTTCTAAGAAAATATGTGTTGGATCTTCCCCATTGCTCCCTTGTGTTGGTATATGCTAAATCCCTAAAACATAAACAAGATAATACAAACAAATGGGGGAATGTATGAATGGATGAGGAGTGGAGGCGATTGGATGCCATGTTGTGATGTGTTGAATGATGGGAAAAATGGTGGAAGGGCATATTACGCATAATGAACACACCCCAAGTGTTTGATAAAATGTTCGAATGAGAAAATATGAAATAACTAAAGGTAAAAAGGTTGAATACCCCATATTTGATAGAATGCATGAATAAACTAAGATTTGAAAGCATGAGTCACATAAATGTTCCCCATTTGGCAAGTTGTATGCATGTGTTTATTTCGCTTCTTAAATTCTCATGTGAGTTGGGAAATTTTAAAATGCTATATGTCATCATAATTTCACGATTGCTATGCACGAGCACATATGTAGATGGAGGATATTGTCAAGGAGGTTGGTAGCCCAGGATTATGCGGGTGCTAACCTCTGGCTCATAAGAAGTGTATTGTACTGTCAAGGGGGTTGGTAGCCCAGGGATCATGCGGGTGCTAACCCCTGGCTCATAAGAAAGGACTCGGAAATGTTGCACTGTCAAGGAGGTTGGTAGCCCCGGTTAAGGGTGCTAACCTCTGGCTCATAAGAAAGGAAATGGTATTGTCAAGGAGGTTGGTAGCCCCGGTTAAGGGTGCTAACCTCTGGCTCATAAGAAAGGAAATGGTATTGTTAAGGAGGTTAGTAGCCCAGGATTATGCGGGTGCTAACCTCTGGCTCATAAGTAAGGTATCGTACTGTAGCACCCCGGACTTTTTCATCCTTAATGAATAGCACCTTCGTAGCTAATTGGCCGTTTTTGTAGTCTAATTAATAAATAAGGGAGAAATCGGAAATTCCGAAATGTCAGAAATGTGCGTTTTCGAAAGACGAACCCAACGCAAGTTGAATCGTCGAAATCCGACGAGCGAGTCAAAAGATATGGTCAAAACAGTCCAGACATATAGAGAACCGATCGCTCGGTCCAGTCAGCGATCGATCGGTCCATAACCGATCGATCGGTAGCTATCGCGCGGTCAGAAATTTTGTATGGGGAAATTTTCCAGAGAGTGAGTTTTTGACCGGTCGATCGGTCATAAACACCGATCGCTCGGAAGGCAACCGATCGATCGGTCATAACCACCGATCGCTCGGTCTTCGCGTTTTTGCAGAAATTTCAGTAAGGGCTTTATCGTCTTTTGGGGGTTAAACCCTTTCTCCTTAAGGCTTGCCCGAGCCTTTAGGGCTTCATTCACAACACTTAAGGGATTTTGAGAGATAGAGAGAGAGGAGAAGGGGATTTGCAACTAGGGTTTTCCATTGGAGAAGAAATCAAAGGGGTGAAGACCCTAGATCGTCCCCAAGCACGTTTTCTTCAAGATTTCAACTCAAGCTCGTGTGGGGTTCCCTTCTCAAGTTAGGGCAGCACTCTCTACGGTATTCTCAAGAGGGTTTCCTACCCAAGCAAGTATAGTTTGAGTAAGGGCTTTCTTCTTCCAAGTTGGAGTTTAAATCAAGGTCTACACCAAGATCAAGCTTCGATTCAAGGTTAGTACACCCTACTAACTTCCCTTAGCAATAGTCTAGATTTTCTATTGTGAAATGTGACTCTTGATAGTATGTTTTCTTACTTATAAAATGTATCATCTCCACTAAATATAAACAAGATAAGAAAAAGATATGGATGTGTGGATGGGATGTCGATTGAGGCGATTGGATGCCGTATGGATGTTGTGTGATGTGTGAAATGGAAAATGGAAGATGGGCACTTTACAAATAATGAATGTACCTTGATTTCTTGATGAAAAATACGCACTAAATAAGAGAAATGGAAGGACTAAGAAATGTGGCCCACCGTGTGTTTGATAAAATGACTAAACAAGGGATAAATGGACTTAATGAAGAAAATGGAAATAGAAATTGTGTAAATTTTCTTAGGAATGATAAATTGCTCAAATGTGCTATATGTTGCCTAAATTTTCATACCACTAGGTTAAGGATTGAAATGCCATATTCATGTGATCCGCCCATTCAAGTATGTCATCATGATTACCACTATTGACAAGCACACAAGCACGCATGCATGCATGAATTGGGTTTTCCAAGAGTAATTGTGCATAATAAAGCAAACAAGAAAACAAGAACATGACAAGGGGGTTGGTAGCCCAAGGAAGGGTGCTAGCCTCTGGCTCACAAGTGAAATGAATCAAGTACATGACAAGGAGGTTGGTAGCCCAAGGAAGGGTGCTAGCCTCTGGCTCACAAGTGAAATGAATCAAGTACATGACAAGGAGGTTGGTAGCCCAAGGAAGGGTGCTAGCCTCTGGCTCACAAGTGAAATGAAACAAGAACATGACAAGGAGGTTGGTAGCCCAAGGAAGGGTGCTAGCCTCTGGCTCACAAGAGAAATGGAACAAGAACATGACAAGGAGGTTGGTAGCCCAAGGAAGGGTGCTAGCCTCTGGCTCACAAGTATACAAGTCAAGAACAAGTCAAGACATGAAATACAAGGCAAGACACGATACACATACATGATTTGACCGAGACACGAAAAAGGTTTCCGAGACATGAGTTTTACCGAGGTTTTTGCATTCATACCCGCATGTCAAGATATGGCTATGTATCTTATGCTTTCACTATTGCTTTAAATTAATATCTTGTATTGCTCACTGTTGTTATGCTTTCGCTATTGTTATGGTTAGCTAGTAGTTTGTACTCGCTGAGTATTCCATGCTCAGCCGTACTTTTATGTCGGCAGGTACTGTGGATGTCCTCGATCCCGAGCCTTGGGTCGAGGAGGAGTATGTAGAGGAGAGGGAGCCACCTATCCCATGGCAGTCTCAAGAGGATGGGGACTTGGATGTGTGGCCATACCTCGACTACTGTTGAGAGGACAGTGTTAGAAAGTTCCTTTTTTTGTATTTTGATAGGTGGGCATGTCCACCTTTACTTTGATTGTATTTAGTATATGTTAACTTGGAATACTATATGGAGTAATAGAAGAAAAGAAAAAGTTGGCTTATGCTTCCGCACTTATGTTTAGTTTCCACGCTCTGATTATCATTGTATTATATCATGTTTAGCCTCTTGCATTACAGGATGGTTTGACAGGTACACGCAGTCACCTCTAAAGTATCCCTTAACTCCTAGGGGGTATTTTGGGGCGTGACACGTACTGTCAAGGAGGCTGGTAGCCCAGGGATGTGCGGGTGCTAGCCTCTGGCTCATAAGAAGTGTATTGTACTGTCAAGGGGGTTGGTAGCCCAGGGATGTGCGGGTGCTAACCCCTGGCTCATAAGAAAGGTATTGTACTGTCAAGGAGGTTGGTAGCCCAGGGATATGCGGGTGCTAACCTCTGGCTCATAAGAAATATTAAAAGGACAACTCAAAGAGGAATTGTATGATGCATAGATATGTTTTAGTTTCATAATAATTATGACTTGATAAAATGTTTATATATGAGGTTACTAGAAATGATTATGAACTATACTCCTCCCATTTCTTGTATATGATGTTGTTCGTTATTACCATTGTTAGTTAGGGGCTTGTACTCGCTGAGTATTCCATGCTCAGCCGTACTTTCATGTCGGTAGGTACCGAGTCCCTCTCGACATTTGTGATCCGGGTCCTTGGATAGAGGAGGACTATGGCGAGGAGGAACCTTATGAGGATCTAGTAGTCGAGCCTCAGGCGGAGGCGAGAGACTTAGACCATTGGCCCCACGGGGATGACTATTGAGCGAGACAGAGTTGTATTTTGTCTTTTGTATTTTGTTAGGTGGGCCTGTCCACCTTAGACTTAGATGTGTTTTGTATTTATGTTAACTTGGAATACTACTGTTTGGATCATTATAAAGAAAAGAAAATTTTAGTTTTCGCTTCCGCAAATTATGTTTAGCTTCCGCGCTCTGATTATCATTATTTAGTACCTTATTTATCTTGTTCATTACAGGATGGTTTGGCAGGTTTGTATAGTCCACCTAAAGTATCCCTAAACTCCTATGGGGTATTTTGGGGCGTGACAGGTACTTCTTACTACCCTCCTAGTTATAGTTCCTCCTTTTCCCTTTATTTCTTTTGATTTTCTTTCATTTACACATGTGCTATGAGATGGATGGTTGTGAATGGTGAATGGAGATGGAATGGGCGATTGGATGCCAATGGTTGTGTTGTGATGATTATAATGGGGAGGGCATTATTCCAATAATGAACATACATGTATGATTTGAGTAAAACCCATCTAGAAAAACATGTTGTAGGGTAAATCAATAATGAACACACCATGTTTGATGAAATGCCAAGGTGAATAAAGTGAGTTGTAAATTAGGAAATGCATGCCTAATAAATTATGAATATTGCTAGGGCCTATGATAGTGTGTTTCTTGCTTTCCCTAAATGATATGAATATTACATTGCTTAATCATTGATGTTATATGTGTTGTGAAATTACCCAAATGTCATATTTAAAATAGAATGCATGTATGTACACGGTTCCCACGAGCACGGCATGCATGACATGATTTATCGAAGTTTTCAAGAACATGGTTAGAGGTGGGACATATCCTACGATATGTTTTACCTCGCTTTTCACAAGAAAACAAGAACCAACATTCCACGAGGGATCTCCCCTCACTCACAAGTGCATATCATGAAGAAGGGCCTCCCTTCCCTCGCAAGTACATACATATCATGAAGAAGGGTCTCCCTTCCCTCGCAAGTGCATGGCATAAAGAAGGGTCTCCCTTCCCTCTCAAGGCATCTCTCAAGCGCATCTCACACGGATATCTCACAAGTGTATCTCACAAGTTACATGATCACAAGCAAGCACGCATGACATGCATGACATGACACGTACGACACGCTCGACAAGATCAAGTAAGACAAACACGACAAGCTTTCAAGTAAGAAAAGATATTTCAAGTCAAGTCAAGTGCACGATGTTTTCAAGAGGTTTTATCGGCTTTCTATGAAATACAAGCATGATTATAAATTGCTTTACTTCCTTGTATGATATGAATTGTTTCCGTCTAACATATATGAATTGCTCTTGATTTATGTATTGCCATTTTTATGCTATAATTGTTGGTTAGTATTTAGTACCCGCTGAGTATTCCATGCTCAGCCGTACTTCTTATGTCGGCAGGTTCTAAGGGAGCTGCTGCTCCATTTGATGTTTGTGCTCCTGGTCCATGGGTGGAAGAGGAGTACGTCGAGGAGCCTTTGGAGGAACCTCCAGTAGAGGGTTACCATTAGGTGGTTGTAGATTCTGAGTGGATTAGCTGTGGGTGAGATGAGAGATATACCTTCATGGATTTTGGCGGGTCTATCCGCACTTTCTTTTGGATTCCTTTTGTGTAAACTTGGATTCGTATATACATAGAGGTTTGTTTAGACTTCCGCTGTGTTTTATAGTTATGTTTCCGCTATAATGTCCTCTATTGTATATGCTCTGTGGGTTTTGCAGGTTGGTTGTCAAGCAAGTCATGATTAGTCGTCCAAAGTTCACTCTAACTCCTAGGGTGGGTTTTGGGTCGCGACACAGGGTGACTAACACCTTCCCTGGAACTTAACTGAACCTCTTACCTAAAACTCTAATGCAAACCAAGACCTTATCAATTACCCGGGACTTATCCCTTCTGAATGAATAGGTGGCAACTCTTAATCAACCCATTCCCTTTCCATGGGGTGGACGAAATCCGTGCTCACAGAAGACATGAATATAAAAATTTTTGAAGCATTATTTTTAATTTAAACTTGATTTTGATCTAATCAAAATCTTCCCAATGGTCATCTTATGATCATATTAAATCATGGTGTGAGAAACCATACTTACAAAGTTCCTCAAGTGTAAAGCCTCCTGTCGATTCACACAAACCTTCTTTGAATTTCCAAAGCTTTTCTCCAATGGAAGCTAATAGCCCTTTTGATCAATGCTCTTTAATCTTTTCTTCTTTTCTTTGATTCAAGAACCTTTCTTGATCAATAAAGATTCAATCTTGATGTAGAAAGAATCAACCTTGATTATGGAAGAACTATTCTTGATCTACAAGGATTTGTTCTTGATTTACTTTAAGATCAAAAGCAAAACAAATTAAAGAAGGAATGGAAGAGGTGAGCGAGCAATGCCTTTCCAATTGAAGCTCTATAATCTTTTATTTTTTCTTGAATGCAAGATCCTTTCTTGAACAATAAAGAATAATTCTTTATCTTCAATGATTGGTTCTGATATTATCCAAGATCAAAACAAAAACCAAGAGAAGGAATGGGAGAGCTGGCCATACAACCCAAGAGGGAGAGAGAAAAACGTTAGAGAGAGAGGGAACCCTCATTGTGTAGATGTTCCACTAAGGGGGGGTCCTTTTATTGACTCCTCTTTTAGCTATCTTATAGCTCAAGTCAAACTCCTCTTTCTAAATTCTAATCCAATTAGAACTCTCTTTAATTCTTTAATGATAATCCTAATCCAATTAGGATTTAATCAAAATAGAATCCAACATTATCCATTCCCTATTTAATAGAAAAAAATTAGTAACAATCTAATCTATTCCCTATTTAATCGGAAAAACAATTAGTAACAAACTAATTCATTCTGTAGGAAATAGAAAAACAATTAGTAACAAACTATTTCATTCCCTATTTAATAGGAAATCATTAATTAGTAACCAACTAATCTATTCCCTACTTTGTAGGAGATAATTAATTAGTAACTAATTAAATAAATAATAAATTAATGAAGTGTGTGTCCCATCCTAGGTGGGCCCCACATCTCACGCCCCTTTTGAGGTCTAACCTCTTATATTGTCACCTTTTGATCTTTATCAAAAATACCATATTGGTCCAAACCATTTGGTAAATCACATCTTATATGATTTCACCTATAAGAGCTTCACTATAACATATAGTGAATTACATGGAGAAATTAATTAATTTAATTCTAAATTAAATTAAAAGCCTTGAGAAGGTCCTAGTGTGTGAGATCTAAAGGGATCTCCTATTTCCGATTGTGGGACCAAGTGCTTCATCACCTTTAATGTGAAGCCTTATTGCTAGGAAACACTTTCCTATAATTCCTTTTAGGATCATAGAATGTTATTTAAGTCCCTGGACTTCCACTGATCACAATAATGCCCATTAATACATTGTGATCAACCTCCAGAAATTAGATAATTGCTTGTAAGTACTATCTCACAATTTATTTACAAATAAATCATTCCATAATCCGATATCATATATAAGCTTCCGGGATTGGAACAAGTCCACTGTCTAGTCTCTGGCTTATGAATAAAACTCTTTCTCATAAATACTTTTTCATTGAACTGAACTTTTAAAACACTTTCAAAGAAACATTATAAAAGAACTGACATATACATATACTTTTCTATATTGAAAATATCAACTTCCATAAAGACCATTTTACCGAAAAGCACCAGTACTGGATTTTGAGTTTAGTTCAACAAGTATCATCTTGATATTATTATCTCCAATTAAGAAATAGTGGATTCCTTATTGAGTATTTACACACTTCTTCAAACATTGTGTACATGACCCAACGTACCCGGAGTTAGTCCTGTGTATTGGACATTGCCGATTGGCACATCAAAGCCATATAGACAGATGTTTGAGAATATGTTAACCTTTCAGGTCTAAGGAAATTTGTCGAATGGATAACTCTAATACAATCTAACGGTGTATCCCATAGGGTATCCACTTATGACCCCGTTCAGTATTATGTACTTACTACATATACTCACATGTTTATCAAGAGTCAACTCTCCCTGTGAATGAGATTCATCACACTATCTTCTAGAACTACACATGTGCAAGCCATGATGAAATACGGCGCCCAACCAATACTCTAGAGGCTTCGAACAATATTAGGTTTATAAGGAAGTGAAAAATCATATCTCCTTGCAACCTTTGCATGATTTTCCTACAATGTTACCTATGGAATTTTATGTCATCATCAAATGAGACAGTAATTAATATAAATACCATTTATAGTTGGTTGTGTGAATGTGATGCTTCTCTAATAAATATAGAAAAGTCTTATATTGGCTTTCGAGGGGATATATGTCCAACAATCTCCCACTTGCACTCTAAGGCAATTTGATGTAATTCCCATCTTCTCAGTGATGTTTCTCAAACACCAGCTAAGGCATAACTTAATATATATATGAGTCTATCATGTCTGCTTTACCACAACTATTATAGTAATGCAATACTACCTACAACTCTTACAGATTTATTATCAATAACCACAGTTTTAAAAGACTAAACAAAATGATATTGTCCAACAGTTATTTTCAGAAGTTAACATGCTTGTGCTTTACCATTGTACAATGCTCCGAACCAATCTGATGAATATTTTATCACATCAATATGTGATGAATATTTGGTCTAGTACAAGTATACTATTTCATGATATCATATATCTATGAGAAAAAAATTCCATTCCCTAAAGGTAGAAAACTCTTTTCTTGGAATCTTACTTGTACAAAAACATAATTATTATTGGGAGGATAACAATATCATTTTTTTTCTTTTGTCTCTAAACCATTTAGGACTAAGAAAACATAATGTTAAAGTTTTTGTCCTTCATTGCAAAATTGCTAGATCACATCTAAGAGAGAAGAATAATATTCATAATTCATTCACAATGAATAAAATATTATATTTGCATAAAGCCAGGAAAGTAATCATGCTCCCACTAACCAGTTTGTACACAAATGATACTTTCATTCTTAGATGAAAATCAAACAATTTGATTACTTCATCAGAATAAAAGTTAGTCCAACTACAGATTCTGGGACATGTGGGTTCTAGTGTACTATTTAGGTATGGTGGGAATAGAGAGTTGATCTCTATCAATTCTCATAGTTATCGATCGGTCATTGGGCTTCTACTTCTAGAACAATTCTAAATTCAGTTTCTCTTCTAGAAAACTTGTATTCCTATTTACAAATATCTTTTGTTGTCCAGAAATAGAGACTAAGTGTCTCTAATGCGAATCCCAAGCTCATCATATGAAACGCCCCAAAACCCCACCTTGGACTTAATGGGACATTGGGCCCATTACACTGTTTGAACCTGCTTAACCCCATAGAGGGCAATTGTCGCGACCCAAAACCCACCCTAGGAGTTAAAGTGAATCTTGGACGACTCATCATGACTTGCTTGACCAAAATAACCTGCAACAGACCTGGAGCATACACAATAGAGGACAAGAATAGCGGAAACATAACTACGAAGCACAGCGGAAATCTAAACAAAACCTCTATGTGTATATATACATGATCCAAGTTTTATACAAAAAGGGAACAAAAGAAGGTGGGAACAGACCCGCCAAAGTACATAAGTATAACTCTCTCAAGCTCACACCCATAGCTCACTCACTCAGAATCTACCACCTAATAGTAGCCCTCTACCGGAGGTTCCTCGACGTACTCTTCTTCTACCCAAGGACCAGGAACACAGATATCAAAAGGAGCAACCGCTCTACTATCACCTGCCGACATAAGAAGTACGGCTGAGCATGGAATACTCAGCGGGTACCAAATACTAACCAACAGTCATAGCATAGCAATAATAATATATATAAAGCAGGAAGTAATTTATAAAATAACAGGAAAGCAAAGCAGTTTATATTCATGCTTGCATCACATAAAAGCCGATAAATCTCTTAAAAATCTTTGTGCACTTGACTTGACTTAAATTACCCTTTTCGTGGAAAACTTGTCAAGTCTATCTTGCTTGATCTTGTCATGCGTGTCATGTCATACGTGTCATGCTTGCGTGCTTGGACTTTAACATGTTCATGTACTTGTGAGATGCACTTGAGAGGGAAGGGAGACCCTTCTTTCATGATATGCACTTGATAGGGAAGGGAGACCCTTCTTTATGATATGCACTTGAGAGGGAAGGGAGACCCTTCTTTATGAATGCTTGTCTTGTTCTTGTCAAAAGCAAGGCAAAACATGTCATAAGACATGTCCCACCTCTAAGCCTTATTTTTTAAAATGCCGGTAAACCATGTCATGCATGCCGTGCTCGTGAGATCGTGTACATGCTTGCATTTGGAATTAAATATGACATTTGGGGATTTCAACAACGCATAGCATATCAATAATTGAACGAGTAATAATTATGCAATTTAAGGAAAACGAGGAATCACACTATCATATTCCCTAGCAATTTCATAAGTGTTTAGGCCTGCATTTCTTAATTTATAATTCATTTTATTCACCTTGGCATTTCATCAAACACCTTCCAATTTCATTCATCACATCATTCACACGGCATTCATCGCCCAACATCCATTCTCACACCACTTCCATCACATCTCCTATTAGGTTCATACATTAGGAAAATAATAAAGAAGAAAGGAAGAAGAGGTATGAACTAGGAGGGTAGCAAAAGGTACCGACCTTGACAAATGGGGGAAACCTTCCCAAAACGTGCTTGGAGTTACTGCCCTAGCTTGAGGAACATGCTCCTCACGAGTGCTTGAACCGTGAACTTAAAGAAATCCAAGCTTGAGGTGATCTAGGGTCTTCAAACCCTTGATTCCTTCTCAAATGCAAACCTTAGGTTTGGAAACCCCTTTCTCCTCTCTCTATCTCTCAAAACACTTTAAGTGTGTTGAATGAGCCCTAAAGACTCGGGCAAGCCTTGTAGGCAAAGGGTATAACACCCAAATGCCGAAAAAGCCCTTAATGAAATTTTGCAAAACATGATATACCGATCGATCGGTGGTAAATACCAAGCGATTGGTGTTCTTGACCGAGCTCTCGGTAAAAAACATGCTCTCTGAAAAATGTCCCCATACAAAAAAGTTAACCAGTCGATAGCTACCGATCGATCGGTTTTGGACCGATCAATCGCTAATTTGGACCGACCGAGCGGTTGTGAACCGATCGATCCCTAGCGATCGGTGCTCTGTAGATTTTTGACCCATTTTACTGTTTTGGCCATATCTTTTGACTCGTTCGTCGGATTTTGACGATTCAACTTGCGTTGGGTTCGTACTTTGAAAAGGAACATTTCTAACATTTCAGAATTTTTAATTTCTCCCTTATTTATTAATTATACTACGTTAAAGGCTCATTGGTTACGAAAGTACTATTCAATTAGTATGAAAAATTCCGGGGTTCTACTTCCTCCCCCCTTACAAAAATTTCATCCTCGAAATTTAGACGATACTTACATTACAAACCAAAACAAAATTACAAGTCATATACAAAACCTATACAAAAACTCATTCAAACAATTCCGAGTACTTCGCTTTAACTTCGGCCTCACGTTCTCATTTAGCCTCTTCTCGAGTATGATATTGCCATTGCACAAGAACCAATGGAATAGACTTGTTGTGAAGGACTTGATCTCTCCGATCCAAGATATGAATCGGATTTTCAACCAACATGAGATCTTCTCAGATTTCCAACGGTTCTAACTCTAGGACATGCGAAGGGTCCGCAATGTACTTCCGAAGCATAGATACGTGAAAAACGTTGTGAACCGCGGCCATGTGAGGTGGAAGAGTTAACCTGTAAGCAACTTCACCAACTCGCGTGATGATCTCGAACGGGCCAACATATCGAGGACTAAGCTTACCTCTCCTGCCAAATCTCATAACTCCTTTGCTAGGAGATACCTTCACAAAGACTTGATCCCCAACCTGGAATTCCAAGTCCCTGCGGCGCGTGTCCACATAGCTCTTTTGACGATCTTGAGCGGCTTTCAACCAATCTCGGATGATCTTGACTATACCCGCAGTTTGCCCAATCAACTCCAGACCTAACACCTTTCTCTCTCCTACCTCATCCCAGTAGAGAGGAGACCTGCAGCTTTGCCCATACAAGGCCTCAAACGGAGCCATTTAGATGCTTGCCTGATAGCTATTATTATAGTCAAATTCAACCAAAGGTAAGTGCTCTTCCCAACTGCCCTTGAAATCTAGCATACATGCCCGAAGCATGTCTTCTATGACTTGGTTCACCCTCTCGGTTTATCCATTGGTTGTGGATAAAAGGCGGTGCTGAAATCATGTCAGGAACCCATAGCTTCTGGAAAAATTTTCTAGAATCTTGATGTGAATCTTGGATCCCAATCTGACACAATACTGACTGGCACCCCATGTAGCCTAACCACTTCCTTGATATATAGTGCGGCCAACTGACTAGGGTTGAAGGTAGTCCGGTAAAGCAAGAAGTGTGCGGACTTTGTTAAACGATCCACCATAACCCATATCGCATCTGAGTTCCTTGCCCTTTTTGGCAAACCCGCAATGAAGTCCATGGATATGTGCTCCCATTTCCACTCGGGAATAGGGAGAGACTGCAATAGACCGACGGGTCTCAAGTGCTCTGCTTTCACCTGTTGGCACACCAAACACCGTGCCACATACTCTGCAACGTCCCTCTTCATATTCCACAACCAAAAGTGATTCTTGAGGATCCAGTACATCTTTGTACCCCCTGGATGCACCGTGTACTTTGCCCAGTGGGCTTCATCCAAAATCTCTCGTTGAAGATCCGCATTGGCCGGAACACAAAGCCTTCCCTTGAATGTGATAGCACCTCGGCTAGTGAGAGAGAAGTCCTCACTACCCTTGGCAAATTCCTTATCCCAAAAAGCCAACAATTCAGCATCCGTGGCTTGATATTCTTGGATCAAGTCTATAATGTATGGCCGAACCGTGACATTTGCCAAAACAGGGCTACAGACGGAATCATTCACACTGATGTCCAGATTTGCCAATTCTTCTAGTAGTCCCCATTCCTACACCAACATGTATACCAACAGACCTGGAGGACTTCTACTCAAAGCATCTGCTACAACGTTTACTTTGCCCAGGTGGTATTGGATGGTGCACTTGTAGTCTTTCAGAAATTTCATCCAACGCCGTTGCCGTAGACTTAGCTCCTTTGGGGAAAAGAGATACTTAAGGCTCTTGTAATCTGTGAACACACAGAACTCTACCCCATAAAGGTAATGGCACCAAATCTTGAGTGCAAACACAACTGCGGCAAGTTCCAAGTCGTGTGTGGGGTAATTCTTTTCATGCTCCTTCAATTGCTTTGATGCATAGGCAATGACTTTCTTGTGCTGCATAAGGACACACCCAAGTCTAACGTGCGAGGCATCACTGTACACCTCATAACCATCACGTCCGGATGGCATAGTAAGGACGGGGGCTGTGGTAAGCCTCTTCTTCAGTTCTGTGAAACTGATCTCGCACTTATCGCTCCATACGAACTTCGCATTCTTCTTTGTCAGGTAAGTGAGCGGTGCTGCAAGGCTAGAGAAACCCTCTATAAATCTCCTGTAGTAGCCTGCCAACCCAAGAAAACTGCATATCTCTGTAACACTCTTGGGCCTTGCCCAACTCATGACTGCCTCTATCTTCTTCGGATCTACCGAAATGTCTTCCGCGAATACAACATGGCCTAGGAATGCCACCTCTTCCAACCAAAACTCACACTTGCTAAGCTTGGTGTACAGCTTGTGTTCTCTCAATATTTCCAAAGCAAGGTGAAAGTCTCGCATGTGATCTCCCCGTGTCTGGGAATATATTAAGATTTCATCGACAAACACGATCACGCATCGATCAAAATATGGCCTGAACACCCGGTTCATCAAATCCATAAAGGTTACCGGGGCATTTGTGAGACCAAAAGGCATCACCAAGAACTCGTAGTGTCCATACCGAGTCCAGAAAGTAGTTTTGGGAACATCTTCAGCCATCTTCAACTGGTAATAACCCGACCGAAGATCAATTTTTGAGAAAAATCTCGCTCCCTTTAGCTGATCTAACAAGTCATCAATCCTAGGCAATGGATACCTATTCTTTATAGCGACCTTATTCAATTGTCGGTAATCATTGCACATCTGCATCGAGCCATCCTTCTTTTTAACAAATAATACCAGGGCACCCCACGGTGAAACACTTGGTCGAATGAAACCAAGGTCTTGCAATTCCTCTAACTGAGTCTTCAACTTCTTGAGTTCAATAGGAGCCATTCTATACGGAGCCCGAAAAATAGGAGCTGTGTCTGGTGCAAGCTCGATCATAAACTCAATCTCCCTGTCTGGAGGCAACCCTGGCAACTCCTCTAGAAATAGATCCAGGAATTCACTCACGACCGGGATAGTCGAAGAGTCTTTTGCCTCGGGGTTCGCTAGGCTCAATGTCGCAAAGCGAGCAATATCTCTACTTTTCAACGCCCGAAAATGGAATAGCTTCCCTTCCACCTGCCTGAAGAGTACCATCTTTTTAAAGCAAGCCACATGCCCAAGATGCGCTGCTAAACAATCCATTCCCAAGATAACATCAAAATCCTAGAATCCAAGGATGATAAGATCGGCTGCTAATTCATGGCTTCCCACTTGGACTGTACTATTTCTGAAAATGCTATCGGCTACCACTGTTTTGCCGAGTGGAGTCGCTATGAATAACTCCGATTCCAATTAACTAGGCTCCATAGAAAAGCCATGGAAAAACTCGGTGGGACAAATGAGTGAGTAGACCCAGTGTCGATCAACACTCTAGCGAAACATTCATTGACTAGTAAGGTTCCTAAAATTTTAACTAGCTAAGTCAATCCATGCATCACATCATATAAATAGGTAGATAGATATATAGCACGCCACATACGTACACAATGAATAAAGCACAACATGACAATCGCGGGTAATTGAATAAATTTAAATGCGTACCTTGCACCACATCATCAGATACAAGTGCATCACCCTCTATCAAGGCAAAAACTCGCCCCTTGTTCACCTCGCAAGGCGGAGGTATAGATTGGGTAGGCTGAGATGACGCTTGGTATGATCCTGCTGGGCGTACTGGGGGCCTAATATCCTAAGACTGGCCTGGTAAATGCCAGCCAGGGCAATCCCTAATTACGTGGCCCTGGCGACCACAATGAAAACATCCACCCGATGCTCTTTGGTAATCTCCTGCCGGATCCCTTCGGCCGCATGAAGTGCAGACCTCATGTGTGTACGTCGAAGGGGCCAGAGGTGGAGCGTACCTCACCACCCGAGGTGCAATAGGCCGTGGGGCTGGAAGAGCCTGAGGTCGTGGTGCCTGAGGCACGTACGACCGTGGAACTGGAGGCGCATAAGATGGCCTCATAGGTGGTACTGGCCACGCATACTGAGGTGGTGCTGGCCACGAGTACTGATAAGGGCCAGTCCTAGCCCGTCTCTCTGGTGGTGTTGAACTACTAGGTTGGCCTCTCGCCAAGTCCCTCTTCTTGGACACCACCTCCGAATTTGCCTCGATCAATAAGGCCTTGTCTACTACTTCCGGATAAGTAGCGTGCCTGAAAGCCGATACTTTCTCCATGATAACATCTTTAAGCCCTTGCTCAAACCTTCTTTCCTGCATCGCCTCGGTAGCAACCATGTGAGGCGCAAATCTAGAGAGCTACGAGAACTTGGCCTCATAAGCAGCCACAGTCATCGAACACTGTTCTAGGTTGATGAACTCCTTTTCTTTCTTTTCCCGAGCTCCAACTGGGAAATACTTCTTATAAAAAGTATCCTTGAACTCGTCCCAAGTCCAAGGTTGACCTTGCATGGTCAAATCTCACGTCCTCAAGGCGGACAACCACCAATGGTGTGCCTTGCCCTCTAGCATGAAGACAGCCCATGCTACTTTCACTTCCTCTGTTGAAGAGAAAACCCCAAATATCTTCTCCACTTGGAGGATCCAAGCCTCCGCAGCAAGAGGGTCCACACTCCCATGAAATGATGGAGGCCTTAATCTTCTGAATGCCTCAACTCTAGCTGTACGATGTACTGGAGCTGCGGGCGGTGGAGTAGGTGCTACCGAGGATGGTATAGACTACCGAGCCGCCAGTGTGGCGAGTGTCTCAGCAATAGAGCCTAAGACCTGAGAGAGGTCTAGCTGCTCATCCTCATCTCTAGAAGAAGATGAAGCTCTAGTGTGTGGTCCACGACCTCGTGTGCCCCGCCTTATGACTAACGTCCTGAGAACAATAACACCACATGAGTCTAACTTGAAACCATAATTTATAACAGTTCCATTTCACAATAATTCAATTGGTATTAGTTGTATAATACTAATATACATCGCATCACAATCATCAGTGTATTTATAATATATACCTTGGTGTTCTAGCGTTCCTAAGACACGTACTTGGTTGAAGAAACCATTTTGACTAGGACTAAAGTTTAGTCTTACACTTGGAACAAGACTCGCTTCTGACTTACTCCCTTCCTAACTTGTTTCCCGACATATGCTCTTGCCAAGCTGTGGTACTAGATTCTAAGTGACCTTAAAGACCTAAAGCCTGAGCTTTGATACCACTTATGTCGTGACCCAAAACCCACCCTAGGAGTTAGAGTGAATCTTGGATGACTCATCATGACTTGCTTGACCAAAATAACCTGCAACAGACCTGAAGCATACACAATAGAGGACAATAATAACGGAAACATAACTACGAAGCATAGCGGAAGTCTAAACAAAACCTCTATGTGTATATATACATGATCCAATTTTTATACAAAAAGGGAACAAAAGAAGGTGCGAACAGACCCGCCAAAATACATAAGTATAACTCTCTCAAGCTCACACCCACAGCTCACTCACTCAGAATCTACCACCTAATAGTAGCCCTCTACCGGAGGTTCCTCGATGTACTCTTCTTCTACCCAAGGACCAGGAACACAGATATCAAAAGGAGCAGCCGCTCCACTATCACCTGCCGACATAAGAAGTACAGCTGAGCATGGAATACTCAACGGGTACAAATTACTAACCAACAGTCATAGCATAGCAATAACAATATATATAAAGTAGGAAGCAATTCATGTAATAACAGGAAAGCAAAGCAGTTTATATTCATGCTTGCATCACGTAAAAGACAATAAATCTCTTAAAAATCTTTGTGCACTTGACATGACTTAAATTACCCTTTTCGTGGAAAACCTGTCATGTCTGTCTTGCTTGATCTTGTCATGCATGTCATGTCATACGTGTCATACTTGCTTGCTTGGACTTTAACATGTTCATGTACTTGTGAGACGCACTTGTGAGATGCACTTGAGAGGGAAGGGAGACCCTTCTTTATGATATGCACTTGAGAGGGAAGGGAGACCCTTCTTTCATGATATACACTTGATAGGGAAGGGAGACCATTCTTTATGATATGCACTTGAGAGGGAAGGGAGACCCTTCTTTATGAATGCTTGTCTTGTTCTTGTCAAAAGCGAGGCAAAACATGTCATAAGCCTTATTTTTTAAAATGCCGGTAAACCATGTCATGCATGCCATGCTCGTGAGATCATGTACATGCTTGCATTTGGAATTAAATATGACATTTGGGGATTTCAACAACACATAGCATATCAATAATTGAACGAGTAATAATTATGCAATTTAAGGAAAACGAGGAATCACACTATCATATTCCCTAGCAATTTCATAAGTGTTTAGGCATGCATTTCTTAATTTATAATTCATTTTATTCACCTTGGCATTTCATCAAACACGTAGTGTGTACATTATTCGTTAGAGCCTACATCATACTTTTCTAGGTGGGTTTATATTCACAACACACAAGTATGTTTATTATTTGTACAATACCCTTCCCATTTCATTCATCACATCATTCACACGGCATTCATCGCCCAACATCAATTCTCACACCACTTCCATCACATCTCCTATTAGGTTCATACATTAGGGAAATAATAAAGAAGAAAGGAAGACTTGGGCAAGCCTTATAAGTAAAGGGTATAACACCCAAATGCCAAAAAAGCCCTTAATGAAATTTTGCAAACCGCGATATACCGATCTATCAGTGGTAATTACCGAGCGATTGGTGTTCTTGACCGAGCACTCGGTCAAAAACATCCTCTCTGGAAAATTTCCCCATACAAAAAAGTTAACCAGTCGATAGCTACCGATCGACCGGTTGTGGACCGATCGATCGCTATAATGGACCAAGCGATCGGTGCTCTACAGATTTTTGACCCATTGCACCATTTCGGCCATAACTTTTGACTCGTTCGTCGGATTTTGACGATTCAACTTGCGTTGGATTCGTACTTCAAAAAGGAATATTTCTGACATTTCAGAATTTTCAATTTCTCCCTTATTTATTAATTGTACTACATTAAAGGCCCGTTGATTACAAAAGTACTATTCATTTAGTACGAAAAAGTCCGAGGTTCTACAGCAATACTAAAAATACGAGTCTACAAAAATTTCTTTATAAAGCTACAGTAGTAATAAAACCTTCCATGTATAAAATGAAGTAACCATCCTGAATAACCTGCGACCTATAATAACTTTACCCACAATTAGATCATAATGATCCCCACAAGTGATTTAAACCTAAGAAACATCATAAACCCAAAAGTATCAAATACTTATTACAATCCTTTTAATACAATAGAAATCTAACAATATGCAAAAGAAACTGTCTAAGTCCACTCTTCCTCTTGGAGATCAACTACTCGCTCTTTCTCGTACAACTTCCTTAACCTATGACTCGACGGCTCGCTCCGACTCCAAACCTGCTGACAATAACATGTCACGACCCAAAATACCCCCTAGGAGTTAGGGATACTTTAGCTCGTGACTGCCGTATCATACATCTCGTACGACACATAAGGCATACATATCAACCTATCAGAGTACACATGTTATAACACATAGCGGAAATAGTTTATAATAAAACACTCTTATTGTTAGGTTTAAGTCTAAACCAACATAATATATCCAAAAGATGGAGTGGACAAGTCCCACTCTCAATATCCATACAACCACTCCCTCGCATCACTCAACAGTAGTCTAGATAGGGCCTCCCATCTAGAGCTCCATCATCCTAGTGATGATCCATGGCAAGCTCCGGCTCGTAGTACTCCTCCTCTATCCAAGGCTCAGGAACACATGGATCAATAGGACCTGCCAACATAAATGTACGGCTGAGTATTGAATACTCCGCGTATACAAACTACTAGATACTATGTCATAATATCACATGCTTTTACATAGGCAATTCATAGAATACACATGAGCTGAAAATACAGAAAGAAACCTCTTTTCAAATACACATGTGCGATATTTGCAAAACACATACTCTTTTCACTTAACTTTACACATAGGGTTTTAAACTTACATATTACACTTGGAGAGCGCACTTGCACTTGCCTAATGCCTACCCTATAAGGAGTAGAGGCCATTAGGGTACACTTGCACTTGACTAATGCCTACCCTACAAGGAGTAGAGGCCACTAACTTCACATGTATTTACTAATGCCTACCCTGCAAGGAATAGAGTCCATTAGCACTAATACCTACCCTATAAGGAGTAGAGGCCATTAGCTTCACATACATATTCCATGGTTAATGCTCACCCTACAAGGAGTGAGAGCCCACTAACACTCATGGTACACACACATACACATACACTTTACTAATGCCTACCCTACGAGGAGTAGAGGCCACTAGCTTCACATACACTTAGTTGGTTTACACTTGACACGTACACATGGTAAATCTCGATCATGCAATACACATGCACATAAACACTTGTGGTGAACATGGTAGACAATGGAAACACGTAATCACATGGCACATAATTTCTATTTCACGTAACCCATCACAGGGCACATAATTTCGAGTTGTGATTGGTTGCTATTACGTGATGTGATTGTTATGTGTATAACATACTGCCTATACTTATGTATTCTTGCGTGAAATCTATTAACGTGAATTAATTAATCACACAGGCGCTTTATTAGTGAATGAATGCCTCGCCCGAGTGTTGATCGACACAGGATCCACTCATTCCTTTGTATCGCCTAGCTTTGCGATAGGATTTCCATCCAAGTCCAGTCAATTGAAGCATGAATTGACCATATCCAGTCCGCTTGGCAAGTCGGTAGACACAGACCGTATATACAGGGATTGTGTAGTCCAAGTGGGACAGAATGAGTTGTTGGCTAACCTCATCATTTTGGACTTCCAAGGCTTAGATTTCGATATCATACTTGGCATGGATTGGCTGTCAGCTCACCACAGACATGTGGCATATTTCGAGAAGATGGTGAATTTTAAGCCGATGGGAGTTATGCCATTTCACTTCCGAGGGTTGAGGAAAAGAGATATTGCTCGCCTCGCAGCTCTAAGCTTAGTAAACCCAGAGATAACAAACTCCTCAACCATCCCAGTTGTTAGTGAGTTTCTGGATGTGTTTCTCGAGGAATTGCCTGGATTACCTCCGGATCGGGAGATTGAGTTCACGATAGAGCTTGCTCTGGGTACAGCTCCAGTTTCTAGAGCGCCATATAGGATGGCCCCAATTGAACTTAAAGAGTTGAAGGAACAAATAGAAGAGTTGCAACTACTTGGTTTCATCCAACCAAGCATTTCACCATGGGGAGCCCCGGTACTCTTCGTAAAGAAAAATGATGGATCAATGAGGATGTGCATCGATTACAGACAGTTGAACAAAGTCACAATCAAGAATCGTTATCCCTTGCCACGGATAGACGACTTGTTTGACCAACTGAAGGGAGCAAAGTTTTTCTCAAAAATTGATCTCAAATCGGGGTATCACCAATTGAAGATCAAGGCCGATGATATTTCAAAGATAGCTTTCAGGACTCGTTACGGCCTCTACGAGTTCCTTGTAATGCCTTTTGGTTTGATGAATGCACCGGTGGCATTCATGGACTTGATGAACCGGATGTTTAGGCCATGCCTCGACCAATGTGTAGTGGTGTTTGTCGATGACATTTTGGTATATTCCCCGACACAGGAGGAGCATGATCGAGACCATCGCATTGTTCTTGAGACGCTTTGAGAGCATAAACTATATGCCAAGCTAAGTAAATGCAAATTTTGGTTGGAGAAGGTAGCATTTCTCGGCCACGTAGTGTCCACGGAAGGCATCTCAGTTGATCCGGCAAAGATCGAAGCAGTGATGAACTGGGAGAGACCAAAGAGTGTCACAGAGATACATAGTTTCCTCGGATTGGCAGGTTACTATCGAAGGTTTGTGGAGGGATTCTCCAGTCTAGCTGCACCCCTCACATACCTCACTCGGAAGGATGCCAAGTTTACTTGGAGTGACAAGTGTGAAAGTAGCTTCCTAGAGTTGAAGAAGAGGCTCACTACGGCTCCGGTCTTTACAGTGCAATCCGGGAGTGGTAGCTTTGTGGTTTATAGTGATGCATCGCACATTGGGTTGGGGTGTGTCTTGATGCAAAACCAGAAGATTGTTACCTATGCTTCAAGGCAATTTAAGGATCATGAAAAGAACTACCCTACACATGACCTAGAGCTTACCCCCATAGTGTTTGCATTAAAGATATGGTGACACTATCTCTACGGGGAATAATTTGATGTGTTCACAGATCACAAAAGCCTTAAGTATCTGTTTTCCCCGAAGGATTTGAATTTGAGGCAACGGCGATGGATGGAGTTTTTGAAGGATTATGAATGCTCTATTCAATACCATCCAGGCAAGGCGAATGTGGTGGCCGATACGCTTAGTAGGAAGCCTCATGGACTATTGGCTCACATGATGGTGCAAGAGTGGAATTGTTGGAGGATGCATCTAACCTTGACATCAGTCTTAGCTTCCCTACTTTTGGACCGATGATGGCCAACATCACCGTTAAGCCTTACATCTTGGCCCGGATCCGAGAATTGCAAGAATCGGATACCGAGTTACTTGCTTACCGAGATAAGATGATTGGTAGGGGTAGTAAGGATTTTTCCACAAAAAGAGATGGAACTATCACATTCAAAGGAAGAACATGTGTTCCTGCAGATGAAGAGCTTAGAAGGGAGATATTGGATGAAGCTCACAAGTCCAAGTATACCGTTCACCCTGGAGGTACCAAGATGTATCGAAACCTCAAGGGGCACTTTTGGTGGCGGAACATGAAGAGGGAAGTAGCGGAGTATGTATCCAGGTGCTTAGTGTGCCAGCAAGTCAAGGCCGAGCACAGGAGACCGGCTGGACTATTACAGTCCCTCCCCATTCCCGAGTGGAAATGGGAACATATCTCTATGGACTTCATTGTGGGGTTGCCGAAGACAGCTAGAAATATCGATGTTATATGGGTGGTAGTTGACAGACTCACTAAATCCACCAATTTCTTACCGTACCGGACTACCTTCAATTCCAATCAATTGGCTGCGTTGTATATCAAAGAAATAGTTCGGTTGCACGGAGTACCGGTGAGTATTGTATTGGACAGGGACCCCCGATTCACTTCTAGGTTCTGGAAGAGCTTCCAAGGTGCTATGGGTTCTCGATTGGACTTCAGCATCGCTTTTCACCCACAGACAGATGAGCAAACAGAACGGGTGAATCAAATCATAGAGAATATGCTCCGGGCATTTATGCTAGACTTCAAGGGAAGTTGGGAAGACCATTTGCCTTTGGTAAAGTTTGCTTATAATAACAGCTATAGGCAAGCATACAAATGGTGCCTTTTGAGGCTTTGTATGGGAGAAGTTGTAGATCCCCTTTGTATTGGGATGAAGTCGGGGAAAGGAAGGTATCGACAGAAGAGTTATGCCGAAACCCGAAGAAGGGATCTTGAATTTCGAGTTAGCGACTTGGTTTTTGTCAAAATTTCACCGACCAAGGGTGTTATGAGATTTGGAAAATGAGGCAAGCTCAGTCCGAGGTACGTGGGCCCATTTGAGATCATCACTAGAGTAGGTGAGGTAGCTTACCGGGTTGCTTTACCAACTCACATGGCGGCGGTCCACAATGTATTTCATGTTTCTATGCGCCAGAAATATATCCCGGACCCATCCCACGTCATTGAGCTTGATCCAATAGAAATCAGGGAAGACCTCACTCTAGTTGAACAACCGGTGCAGATCTTGGATAGGCGAGATCAGGTCTTGCGCAACAAAATCATTCCGTTAGTCCTCGTAAGATGGCAACACCATTCGAGGGAAGAAGCTACTTGGGAGCGTGAGGCCGAAGTAAAGGAAAAATATCTCCAATTGTTTGTTTAGAGCTTGGCATTCTCTCTTGTATTTTTTTGTGGTTTTGTGTGTATGTAACGTCCAAATTTCGAGGACGAAATTTATGTAAGGGGGGGAGAATGTAGCACCCCAGACTTTTTCGTACTTAACGAATAGCACCTTCATAACTAATTGGCCTTTCACGTAGTCTAATTAATAAATAAGGGAGAAATTAAAGAATCTATCACACCAAAAATGTTCCTTTTCGAAAGACGAATCCAACGCAAGTTGAATCGTCGAAATTTGACGAACGAGTCAAAAGATATGGCCAAAACAGTTTGGACCTGCAGAACACCGATCGCTCGGTCCATTTCAGCGATCGAGATCCAAACCGATCGATCAGTATCTATCGACTGGTTAACTTTTTTGTATGGGGAATTTTTCCAGAGAGCATGTTTTTGACCGATCGCTTGGTCAAGAACACCGATCACTCGGTAGGCAACCGATCACTCGGTCTTCGCGTTTTTGCAGAATTTTCATTAAGGGCTTTTTGGTCTTTTGGCCAGCACCCTTTGGCTTTATAAGCCTTGCTCGAGTTTTGGGTCCCCATTTCACTACACTTAGAGGTATTTGAGGGAGAGTGAGAAGAACCTAGGGTTTCAAGAGACCCTTTTCATTTGGGAGGGAGAATCAAGGGTTTAAACACCCAAGATCATCCCTAAAGGCTTGGATTCATCAAACCCAACCTCAAGCACGTGTGGAGCTCGTTCTCTAAACTAGGGCAGCGTCTCCCTCAGCATTTTAAGGGTTTTTCTCTTCTTCTTTCAAGGTTAGTAAACTCTTCCTAGTTACCTTGGTAATAACGTAGACTTCTTGTGAATATAGTGTGTTGTATTTTCCCCATTCATCCTTTGTATGGAAATATGCTAAATCCCTAAACCATAAACAAGATAAAATGAATGAATGGTGAAATGTATGGATGGAGGAAAGGATTGAGGCGATGGGATGCTATGTTGTGATGTGTTGAATGATGGAAATGGTGGAAGGGTATCATACACATAATAAATGCACATGTGATGCTTGATGAAATGCTTGAGAAAGAAATTATGAGTTTAAAGGACTAAAGAAAATGTAGAATACCACTTGCTTGGTAAAATGCATGAGTGAGAATACTTAGAATTGAATGAATGTTCGAAAAGCATGTTTCATGTAGTTCTCCCAAAAATGACAAATTGTGACCCATATTTATATATGCTTGTTTACTTTCTCATATGATTGTGATAAGAAATGCAATGTTACATGCTACTCCTCAATTCGTATGACATTATGATTTCACAATTGCTATGCACGAGCACATATGTAGATGGAGGAAATGTCAAGGAGGTTGGTAGCCCCGGTTAAGGGTGCTAGCCTCTTGCTCATAAGAAATGGTATTGTCAAGGTGGTTGGTAGCTCAGGATTGTATGAGTGCTAACCCCTGGCTCATAAGAAAGGACTCGAAAGTATTGTACTATCAAGGAGGTTGGTAGCCCCGGTTAAGGGTGCTAGCCTCTGGCTCATAAGAAAAGGATATGGAACTATCAAGGAGGTTGGTAGCCCCGGTTAAGGGTGCTAGCCTCTGGCTTATAAGAAAAGTATTGGAATTGTCAAGGGGGTTGGTAGCCCAGGATTGTGCGGGTGCTAACCCCTGGCTCATAAGAAAAGACTCAGAAGTATTGTATTGTCAAGGAGGTTGGTAGCCCAGGGTTGTGCGGGTACTAACCTCTGGTTCATAAGAATTATGGAAAGAACTCATATGTTTCATAGATATGGTTGATTCTCATTAGAGTTAAGATTTAATAAATGGTCATGTATGATGTTGTTTTAAATGAGTATGAACTATATCTTCCAGTACTCGCATGTGATGCTTTGCTCGTTATTATTATTGTTAGCTAGGAGCTTGTACTCGTTGAGTATTCCATGCTCAACCGTACTTTTATGTCGACAGGTACACGAGTCCCTTTTGACATTTGTGCCTCGGGTCCTTGGGTTGAGGAGGACTATGGTGAGGAAGAACCTTATGAAGATTCGGTAGTTGAGCCTCAGACTGAGGCGAGAGATTTAGACCATTGGCCCCACAGGGATGACTATTGAGCGAGATAGAGTTGCATTTTGTCTTTTGTATTTTGATAGGTGGGCATGTCCACCTTTACATGTCATGTTTTGTATAAACTTAGAATACTTGTTAAGTTTATAGAAGAAAAGAAAAAGTTGGTGGTATATCCGCCATATTTTAGCTTCCGCACTCTGTATTATATTTCCATTAGAGCATGCTATACCTTGTTCATTGCAGGATGGTTTGCCAGGTTATGTATCGTCACACCTAAAGTATCCCTTAACTCCTAGGGGGTATTTTGGGGCGCGACAAAGACCTTGACCTTCACATACACAATTCACAGCATAGTGAACTAGGATTCTGGGGTTCTACATAACAGGTCGATTAAGCATTGACAACGCTCAGTGGATATCTAGTCTAACCAACCATAACAATGACTCATGCTCATAACCAATATCAAATTCATGCGACAGTTATACTTACTTCACGATCTCGGCATCTTCCTATCCATCCCATCCACTATCTTCTCTGACAACATTAGTGCCACATACATGGCAACGAACCCGATCCTTCATGTCAAGAGCAAACACATTGAAATTGACTACCATTTCATACGTGAATGGGTCGTAATGGGTGATGTTCAAGTTTAATTTGTCTCCACAAATCAGCAAACTGCAAACATTTTTACCAAAGGATTGGCAAAGGAACGGTTTCGGTTCTTACGGACTAAACTCTTAGATCACCCGCCTTGAGTTTGATGGGGAGTGATAGACTCAGAGTTCCCTATATCTACGGTCTTTTGGTTATCACTTGTATGTAGGAGATGATGACTATTGCTATCTCTCTCAAACTGTTATCTCTAAGGATAAGGATAAAGCCTATCCTATGTAATCTATAATCTAAGTTTCTATATGTTCTCAATACAAACCCAGGACAGGTATTCTGGTTCTCAGCATTCCTATACTTATCCCATCATAGAATGGAAAATTCTATAATTTCACTACAATTGCTCTGATGACCTCCTCCTAACTGGTTACAACACTCTTGTCTCGTGTATGTCCCTCATTTGAAGGAGGTCATGGGATCAAGTCTCATAGAAGGAATTTGGGTTAGGATTACAATAGGGTTGTGTGATTTCAAGACGAAATCCAGATTGTAACTAGAATTATACGAAGGGAAGTCAATATAGAGACCAAAATGTGATTGCTAGAGGAAATCCTGAGGGTAACCAGAATTATCTACTCAATGTAAACACCAAAGTGTGATTTCAAGAGGAAATCTCGGGTGTAACAAGAATTATCAAGTCAATGTACACCAAAATTCAGGTGTCCAAAGCCATACTCTTGATTTGGATTTTATGCCAAGTGAAAAATAGGAGATAAAGAGGAATTCCAAAACATAATGGGAAAAATATTATTGTAATGTAGACGAGATACACCGGCGTATCTCATACACAATCTTGGATTAGATTATTGATATTCTTATTACAACAATAATCCTAAAAAGGATTTATATAGATGATGAAATGATTCCTCGTATGGAAAAATAATGAATCATAATTATAAATATTTCCTAATCCATGATTGCAAATGAAGTGTATCTCATAACATTACAATAATACAACAGAGTATAAGCAAGTTTGGCATTCATTTGGTACTATGCGTACTATGCTTGACATGGTATACACATCAAGCCCAGCATGTGTTGGCTTGACCGATATAAGCATATTTATACGCATCGGACTGTAAACATGCAAGAGTGTGTCCACAAGAGCGGTTGCCCAGACGTGTGCAAAAGAGGTTGAGGAGATTCACCAAGCTGGGGTTTGACCACAGCGGCTGGCTGCATTTCGTAATGTGGCATCTATGGTGGCAGATGGATGTGTAATAATGCATGTGACGAGAATCCTAGCTTTTTTGGGCAGCCACTTGCTTTGTCGTATCGTTGAGACGCCACTGTTATATCTCATGCATTGACGACGTCAGGAATTGAGTCCATGAAATGAGTGTGTCGTTGATATACCCATTCACTAGCTAGAACATATACTAATCAAACTAAGTGAGGTTATGGTTAAACTAATTAGAGTTATGGCCTAATTCACAATATTTACCAAACTAAAAATAAAATAAAATTAGTCAGCTTAAGACCTATAAATATAGGAATTTAAAGAGAAGCTTTATAAATTCTTAATAATTTGAAATCACCACTTACCAAATGCTTAAATCTGTTATAATATAAATAGAAAATAGCAAGCACTTGTTCTCACTTTCCTCTCATACTCACTTCACTTTGAGTCTGAACTTTTGCAACCATATTTAGCTTTAAGTTTGCTACTGCATAGGCACTAGGGCTATCAAAGGTCAGGATTACGTCTTATCAGACCTGGCCCTACCCTTAGAGGTAGGGTTGTCAAAGGGCAGGGCCAGGGCAGGGCTGCGGTCAGCCCTAGCCCTAGCCCTACCCTTCCCTATAAGAGTAGGGCCCTAGCCCAGCCCTAGCCCTTCAAGGGCTGGGATTGATTGGGCCCTAGCCCTGCCCTCAAGGGCCAGGGCAAGGCCAAAGGGCCAGAAGAAAGAGTGGGAATTTTTTTGTGATTTGAGATGACGAGATTTTTTTTCTACAACGACTATCAACCTGATATGGAAATGATACCCTCCTCTTTTCTCCGGGCTTGGGACTGGCATTGCAACAAAAGAACAATGGCAAAGTTAAAAAAAATCTTTGTCTGTGACAGGCAAGTATAATAGAATAAAACAAAGTAAAACTATATAGAACAAAATGTATACTATGTTTAATTATCTATATCCTTCATTAATATATCTAATTTTGATAATTCTACTAACTCTAACTCCCTTTGTTTAGTTGTACGAATCCAATCTTGGCAACAAACTAAGGCTTCTACAGTGTCAAATTTTAAACAACTTCTAAACTGGTCAAGTACCCTTCCTCCAGTGCTAAAAGCAAACTCATAAGCTACTGTTTTCACAGGAATCGCTAAAATATCACGAGCCATCATTGATAAAATTCGATATTTTTTAAATTAACTTTCCACCAAAGTAATATATCTAAATCGTCAAATTTATCTCTTGGCTCTTCCAAATAAAAATCTAATTCTGATTTATATTTGTAAAGAGAACTAAAGAAAGTGGTGTTATATAGGGGGAGGATCACAACAAAATTACGAGAATACCCTTAGGTTTAAACCATTATTAAAGGATATATTTGGTTTTTCGCAATTATAAAAGGCAAGGCAAAGCCGGGTTATTAAGGGCAGGGCAGAAGTTGGGCTTCCGGATTTTGAGCCCTGCCCGGCCCAAGGGCTGGGAAGGGCAGGGCAGGGCAGGGTAGGGCCAGGTACCCTTCTACGTGGGCTTTTTTGACAGCCCTACTTAGAGGGCCTAAACTAGCTAGGTCCATGCACTACGTACCCTCAAGGACCAAGGTAGGGGCAGGGCAGGGCCAAAAGAGAAACAAATAAAATTGTTAAGCCGTATAATTGGGTGGATTCTTTTCTATATTAGTTGTGAACTGACTTGTAATCCTCATCTTTTATTCAGGCTTGGGACAAACAATATAATAATGCAAAGAGCAATTTGATAGAATTAAAAAAAATATTTGCTGGTGGTAATTAGACAAAGTACAAAAAAATTCTTAAGTAAAAAATATAAAATCTAACTATTATTATTTTATAATTAGTTTCTAATAAATGAAACACAGTATAACTTTAACATGTCTAGTAAATCATTATCCATTGAATGAATCCAATCTTGACAACAAATTAAAGTTTCACTCTCCATCTCCATCAACCTTCAAGATTATGTGACAATACTGTAAACACACATAATCTCAAAAAATCTTAATTAAGATGATATTTGGATTAATGGCCCAATCTCCTATGAACATGATGAACCCAGACCTTGTAAAGATAGAGCGCTTCAACGGGTGAAGACACCCAATTTGGGACTCTACTAGAATAGATACTTTGTATCATGAACAATGAAAATATACGAAATTGATCAAAATGCTCTTGGTTTTTTCAAATGATCAAACATATTTTTCTAACCAAAATATCCAAACTCTCTCTGAAATTATCATAAGAAATTTCTACCATTTTGCTCAAAATACCCTTAAAAATCCAATTTTAGAATTTCCATTATCCATGTACTAACCAACCATTATAGCTCAAATTAGACAATCCATATTAAGCATGGTAATGGTGATGTTAGGCATGGTAAAACTAGTTCAAAATATTAGATTTTATGGACATTCCTAAGGGTACAGAATTGACAAGAAAACATAAAAGCAATCAAACTTGGCATGATCAGTTATGAGCTACCAACAGATGATTGTGCAAACTCAAGAGCAACCACTTGAGCCATTAATTTCTTTACTAACAACTGGTACTTCTGCAGCTTCCACCTACTGTATAAAAATTAGTAAGTAATATTATAGGATATTAAAAAAATATATTGTAATAACAAATCTAGTGAACCAAACTATTTACATGTCATCTAATATGAGCTACCAGCAGATGATTGTGCCGACTCAAGAGTAGCCACATGAGCCATTAATTTCTTTACTAACAGATTATAATTTTCCTCCTTTTATAGGGATTGTTGCTCCTTCTCGTCTCTTTGCTAATGTCTTTCTTGCATTTCCTATAGTTGAGATTTGAGTTCAACTTCATGCAGACATGACGAGTATTTGGTGTGTTTGGGGCAACCACAATATGTCATGAGGATAACAAATTGTCTTGCTGCCCTTACACGGCATGGATGTTCTGGACCTAACACCACTGTAAGGATGTCAGATCTCCCATCAGTAGGCATGCTCCTTCCACCCTCAGCATATTGTTGCTCAAATTGTTCCTGCGTAAGAAGCATTCACCTAATCAGAGAATATGGCAACAAAGAAACAGACATAAGAAGAAAACTCATAATCAAATAAACACTTCCAATTTCTACAAACTTTTGTCTAGTCTCATCTGAAATGTATTGACCTTACGATTTTTACTAAGCCTTAACCGACAAAGTATGTCTCTCCACTTTCTCAATTGGCTGCCTTTGAGAAGCGGATTCAGCCATCTACCAAATATTGAATATTAAGGATTAGTATTTAGGCTAATGATTAGTATAATAGTTACATAATCTTAAATTCTAGAACTCTAAACACTCGTAATTTTTCTTTCAACTCCATCATAACCCTCCTGCTTAGACAATGGGGGTATATATTCTTCTTCCTTATTTCTTTTGTTTCAGACCTGCAAATTGTAATACAACTAAGCGTAAGTTCCAGTAAAGTACAAAGATTAAATATAATAGTGTTAGACAAGATGCCCAGAAAAGTCATTTAGATTGTAAGATTCTTATTAATTTGATTAATATAGACTTCTTTTTTATCTATTGTGTATTCATTATGGGTAATTAACCATGATAATGAGATGATCTATACGATATGAGATATCGATAAAAGTCCTTAGGATATATTGTAGGAAAGTTATGTGATTGGATTATCACAGGCAGATATAACTTTACAGTTCCTTATACCTTATATAGTCACAGCTATGGGTGAAGCTGGGCACTTCACTTATATGGCTGCCACTATGCTAAGATGTTCTCAATAGTTGAGATGTAGTTCTATTTTGAACTATTGTAGTGGAGACTACACATCAGCATATGGGTGCTTAAATGTACACTGACTGATTGTATTAAATGAGAGACCTCTTGCATAAACATACTATCAGATAGTTGGTCTCTCATTCACATTGAACAGTTTCAATGATCCTTAGATCTGATACGTTCATTGATAACTGAACAGTAATCTGACTGTTTTGACTCTACCAAAGTATTCTTTACCGTAGGGAATATGATACAGTGACAGTTGGATAGTCAGAAAGCTATTCCAGTCATAATGAATTTTAAACAAGAAATCCATACTCATTAATTTGAGAGATTATCCAAGTTCCGGGTAAGACAGTCAATTAAGCTTAAATCCTGTGTAGGTGATTTTGAAATCAAAATATGTTTCGAAATATACTTTTATTAAAATATATTATACTTATCAAAGGATTTTCTCAAAATGTTTTATATGAGAAATTGTTTCTCATGGCTTAATCAAAAGTCTTGGAAATCCGGATGATGTGCAATGGACTATGAGTTAGATAGTATAAATAATCTCGAAGGCCCATTAGGGATAATGTAATTGTAATGATCAATTGAATTAAAAAGTTCATGTGGCGGGATCCGTATTGGTTAATGTTCATACACTGGGATTCAATTGCAACATGGATATCTCAAGTCACTTGCAATTCTGATATAATTCCTATTAGGGTCAATAGGATAACATTGGGTAAGCCAGGGTTTGGTGTCCCAGAGCAATCTGTGGAGATGCTCACATAAGAAATACAAGCTCATAAATTGATTAAATGTTAATCATTAATTAAATATATTAAATGTTAATCTATGGTTTAAATTAATTGTTAATTTAAATTAAGGGATTATATTAGTAATTATTTAATTAGCCTAATTAAAAGGGAAATGGGTTTGAACCATATCCATAAACCCATAAGGATGGACCTTTAATATGGGCCCAAACCCATGGATTAAAACCCATGAATGGGGCACCCACTTTTGTTCTCCTAATTGGATTAGGATTTGGTTACTTGAATAATTATTGAATAATAACTCATTTTATTATGTAATTAAATTCCAATGGTTGGAATGCAAGTAGGATTAAGAAGAGTTGTAATTGGATTACAACTAGGAGTTTTAACTCCCCTATAGCTCACGCCCATCCTTTGGAAGGAATCCTAATTGGATTAGGATTCCCTTGGTTGGTTGTTGGTTAATCCCTTTTAATTAAGGATTCCCTTTTGGAAAAGGACTCTTTAATTAGTAGAATTACTATAACTAAAGTAGTTATAGTTAAACTAGGATTTATTTAAATTAATAATCAGAGTTATTATTAATAAATAACTCCTAAGGGATAAGTTGTAGTTGGAGTAGGATTTGGATTTGATCAAATCTATAAATACCCCAACACCCAAAACGCGAGGGAGAAGATTCTTATTAATTCTCCAGAATGTTTTCTCTCCCTCTCCTCCTCTCCAAACCATGAGCCCCTAGGGATTTTCATGAGCTACTAGGGTGCTTCAAGTTAGGGTTTGCAACTTAAGGGTTTTGAATCCTAAGGTTTTGGGTGATAGAAAGTCTACACCATTACTCCATCTTCTTCTTCTTGCTTCTTCAATTCCAAGTAGAGATTCTAAAGCTTCGTGGGGATAGCAAAGAACAAGGATCGAGCTTCAAGTATTTCTTCGATAAATCTTTACAAAAAGTTCTAACGGTTTGAGTGGATTTAGCTTCACTGGTGAACATCATTCACCGAGGTAATATGACTAAAACGAGTAGATAATTTTAGTTGCTTTCAATGGTATAAAGATCATCGGGATCTAGTTTCCACATAAATTTTTATCCGGATCCCCCTTCAAATAGATATGTAATAATAATTTTTACCAACCTTGAATTGATTTGAAAGAGTATGATTTAGAAACGCATCCCATTTTCAGGCCTAATATGTACATATTTTGTGAGAAAATTTATTAGATCTACATCCCACTAGCGATAAATGGAGAAATTTGTTTCAACTGGTGGTACTTCTTGAATGTCGTCCATGAGAAATTAAAATTTTTCAAAAAATATCTTCTTGTAGCTTTTCCCAAGATCAAATTATTGCTACAGTAAGACATACAAACAAAGTCAATGTAAAAATATATTTTCTATGTTTCTTTATGTGAAATTTCAAAGAATTGCATATATATAGACAAAACAACGGTATGAATATTATATATGTAATGATTTTTACAATCAAAATTTTTGGAAACTTGTCTTTAACTTCAGCTGGAACTTTTTTTCTAATTCTTATAAAAGAAATTGGAATGTCAGGTGTATATACACCAATTTTAGAACTCAAATCTTTTTTAGTTTTACCAGCTGATATTCCACTAGTATTCAATTCGACGATTTTCTTTTCACCAATGGTGTTATTTTGCCTATGAATTTTCTTTCCAAGCATGGGGCCTCTAGATTTTCTTTTCAAAGTAGGACCACTAGTACTTGGCTCTGTGTCAAAATGTTGTATTCGTGATATAACTGTTCTGAACAAATGCACAATTAAATTATAAACCCTTATTCAAATGCTGAAAGCATAGAAAAGTATTGTCTACTTTATGTCAAAAGTATAAATATGTGATTGGATACTTGCACAACTGAAAATAATTTGGCATTGAAAACCCTTCGTTCAATATGTTCTAAGCATTCATAGAAAAGTATTGTCTACTTTATGTCAAAAGTATAAATATGTGATTGGATACTTGCACAACAGAAAATAATTTGGCATTGGAAACCCTTCGTTCAATATGTTCTAAGCATTTGTTTAATAATTTGAGTGAAAATAAATGAAAGAAGATAAAAAAAAAAAAACATACCTCACGAAAAGAGGGAACAGTCGCTGGAGATTTTATAGAAAGGATGCTAGAGTTTGAACGGAATAGATACCAGAGGTTGAACTGAACAAAACCTTTTCGGGAGAGAATAATACAGTGGTTGCTAGAAGAAGAAACATAAAGGGTTAGAGATTATGTTCAAGATAGGAGCATGAGAGAGAGAGAGATGAAGTGAATTTTTCAATGAAAATAGGAGTTTCAATCACGGTTATTATTCTTAGCATGATCCATTTTCCTATATCATCAGTGTTTTTCTTGTAACCGTGATCATAACTCTAAAATTATTAACTAAAGTTTATATTTTTATATTTAAAAAGACAGCTATTACAATCACTGTCAATAATAAATTGTGATTGTTTCTTTTATAAAATCACTTTTAATTGTTTAACCGTGATTGTAGAACCCCGGATCTCACCTTCATAGCCTATGAATAGTGCTGTGAATAGTGCGGTGAATAGTGACCATGTAATGTAATTTTCTGAATTTTAAGATAAAAGTCCCGGTAATTTTTGTTTATAGGTTAACTAAGCTTAGGTAATTTTATGAGATTTTATTTATATGTTTAGAATGGTTTCTCGGGCAATGGAAAAAGTTACGACGAACCGGATTTATTGGGTTTTGCCTAAAAATGGAAATTCAGATTTTAATTTAGAATGGGGGGTACTTTCTTATTTTAATTTAAAACTTAAAGTTAATGAATATTAACTTAAATTTTTTAAAGTAAAATAAGTATAAGAGTAAGTAGAACAAGGGGAAAAAGAACAAAGCACAGGCCAAAATAGAAAAACAAGGGAAAAATCAAGCAAAACCGGTCGACCGACCCTCCTTACCAGTCGACCGAGGCACACAAATTTGTATGGGGATTTTTAACAGAGAGAGGATTTTTGACCGTCAATCGATCCTCTTTACCTGTCGACCGATCATGCTGTTTTTGCCTTGGCCGACCTACTATTCACTTGGGGACCTTTTGGGTGTTTCCCATGGACCCAATTGAGTCTATAAAGACCCAATTTCGTGAGAGTTAGGGTTTACACAAACCTTGAGCAAGAAAAGAGGAAAAAGAGAGAGAGAGAAGAGAGGAAAGAGGAAAAAGGAAAAAGGTGCTTCGGTTTTGGTTTTTGGTGTTCTTGAGATTGATTTCTCAAACAAAGAAGGAGTCTTTCTTGCTTCTCAAACTTTCTCAAGTGTTATAGATCAAAGGGTTGATCTTAAAAGGTAGATACACTCTACTACCTACCTTGTGCTATTATTTTTAAGAAAAAAACTATGTTTTAAGGTATGTTCTTGGATTGGTTGGATGATGATTTGTACATGGTATGTAAACTATCACTACTAGTGATGTTTTATGAATATGATTTCATGTTTACAAGTTTTCTAAGTTCACCATGATGTTCACAAGTATTATATGCACCTTATGTTCACAAGTATAGCATGATGTTCACAAGTCTCGCATGATTCGATGATTCTTACAAGAAAAGGTCTTTTCTAAAAGTTCATAAGCAAGGTTTTTTTGTAAAAGAATTCTCACAGGTTCACAAGAATAAATAAGGCCAAACTATGGGTTGGTAAGTGACAAGGCCAAACTTTGGGTTGGTGTTCTAAGATCATTTCAAAGCTCACAAGGAATCCCACTATACATAGACTCACAAGAAGTCATGTCTCACAAGCTCACAAGTTCGCAAGTTCACAAGAAAATCATGCTTACTCAGATCTCACATGCTCACAAGGAATCCCAACTTTCACAAGAATTCACAAGAACTCACAAGGCTATGATTATCACAAGACTTTACTAGATTTACATGGTTTGATTTCACACAAAAACTGTTAAGGAAAGGGTTTTGGGAAACTATTTCATGTATGCTACACTCTAAAATTTTGCATGTTCATGATATTATTCATTGTTAGCTAGTAGTTTGTATGTGATTGAGTATTCCATGCTCAGCCGAATTATTGACTTCGCTAGGTGAACGTGTTCCCTTTGACATCTGTGGTTCGGAGCCTTGGATAGAGGAAGAGTACTACGAGCCGGAGCCTACCATGGATCATTATCAGGACGAGCCCGATTTTCACTTTTGCTGACCGAACTAGGAAGAGAGAATTGTGTATGTTGAGAGTGGGACTTGTCCACTCCATCCCTTTTTGATATGTTTTGTTGGTTTAGACTTGAACCTAACGATAGGAGTACTTTATTATAAATTGTTTCTGCTTTGTTTTCGCTATATGTATAACCTATGTACTTTGACAGGATGGTCTGTATGCCTTATATGTTATACGGGATGGTATGATACGGCAGTCATGGGCTAAAGTATCCTTAACTCCTAGGGGGTATTTTGGGTCGCAACAGAGTTGGTATCAGAGCCTAGGGATTAGTTCCTTTGGGCTCAGTTGTCCTATAAGCAAAAGTAGGTTTTAGGGCTAGGGTGATCTTTGAGTTGAACTTAGAACTCAGATGAACTTCGAAATACGAGACCGTGGAATCCATTTTCGTGCAAGTTAGTAGATTTTTTAAATTAGGTGCTTGTTAGTGGCTGGTTTGCAAGTTCTCTCCTAGGGTTTCATGGTATCTCCCATGGCCTCCGGCCCCATGGTTGGGGGTTCATCTTCTAGACCTCCTGATTCAACTCCATCGTATGCTAAGGTTGCTAGATCTAAGTCTTATGCTAAGGTATCTAATGCTACAAGATCTTTGATTCCTGAATGCGTGAATATTTCTAAATCCATTGCGGCTTACCAGGGTGAACCTACGTTGTTCCTTACCCCAGAGGAATTTGCATGATTAGCAACTCCATTAAAACTCTCTTTAGTTGATAAATGTTCTTATGGGAGGCCTTCTTTCCCAACCATTAGAGAGTTTTTCAAAAAAAAATTCCACTTAATCCGGTTCTCGGCAGAAGAAGACTATCTCACCATTAATCTTAAAGAATACTGCTACATCAATGGGCTCCTTCTTAGCTTTATTAAATGGACTCCAACCTTTAATTCAGGTATGGAACCTTCAATAGTTCCCATGTGGATCTCTCTTCCAAACTTACCTATTCACCTTTATCAAGAACAAATTCTGAGATCTATTGGATCAGCAGTGGGTGTTTTTCTTTGCTTGGATGGTCCAACTAAGATGTTAACGAGGCCAAATAAAGCAAGGATATGTGTAGATCTGGACGTTTCGAAGTCTAAGCCATCTCGGATATGGCTGGGTATTGGTCCCATTGATAAATGGCAAAAAATTGTTTATGAGAAGGAGATAAACTATTGTTCGTTTTGTTGCAAACAAGGTCACCTAGATTCAGCCTGCTGTGTTGCTTTAAAACAGAACCACGATGAAGTTATTCATGAGTTGGATAACGATCAAAGTAAGAAAGGTCAAAGAAGATGGGTGAGGAAGAAGAATCAGAAAGCTAACGAGGGAAGTAATCATAAGTCAGATGTGGATCTAACCAAAGAATCCAGCAAACGTGAAGAAGAAGTAGAGAAAAATTCAGAAAATTCACAAGGTGAAGATGATGAACATTAGCTTATTAATACAGTGATTAATTTACCTCAGAATACTGAAAAAGTTTCTAACAGTGGGCATATTACGGACTCAAATGCTGGGAAAAATTTAGAAGGTGGTTTAAGGACTATGGAAGATAATAGCATTGGGCACATTTCGGTTTATGATAATAGCAATTGTGAAGAAGATATAGAGATGTATTCAGAAAAGTCTCGAGGACAAGATGATGAACAGAAACCTATTAATTCAGAAGCTATTGTAATGCAGAATTTTGAAAAAGTTTCTAACAGTGGCCATATTTCGGTTTCAAGTGCTGCAAAAATTTTAGAAGGTGTTATTATGTCTATGGATGATTATAGCAATGGGCACACCCCGGTTTCAAATTCTGATATTCTTTTAGAAGGTGTTCATATGACTGTGGATGATTATGATATTGGAAATATTGTCCCTAGCTGTCCTAAGTGGAATTTTATGAAGAAGAGAGCTCAATCTTCTATTCCTCCTCCAAATAAGATTCCGAAAGATATAAACTGGCTTTCATCTTCTACTTCGGAATTTCATCATGAGGTACAAAAAGTTGCTTTTGATAATATAGAAAACTTTATAGTTGAAGGTAAAGCTTTTCTCGCTCAAATCCAGAATATCAAAAAGCTTTTAGAAATGGAAGAAGAAAAAGAATTGATTTTACATCAAAAACAAAAGAAAGGGGTTGTAGCACCCTGGAACTTTTCGTGCCTAATCAGCAGTGTTCTCATAGCCAATTGGTCTTTCACATAGTCTAATTAATAAATAAAGAAGAATTTAAAAATTCTGAATGCCAAACATGTTCCTTTTCGAAAGAAGAATCCAACACAAGTTGAATCGTCAAAATCCGACGAACGAGTCAAAAGTTATGGCCGAAACAGTAAAATGTGCCAAAATTGCAGAACACCGATCTCTAGCGATCACTCGGTCCAAAACCGATCGCTCAGTCCAATATAGAGATTGATCGGTCCACAACCAATCGATCAGTATCTATCGACTAGTTCACTTTTTTCTATGGGAAAAAATTCCAGAGACAGTGTTTTCAATTGATCGCTCGGTTGGGTACCGATCGCTCAGTCATAAGCACCGATCGCTTGGTCATTCATGTTTTTGCAGATTTCATTAAGGGTAAATGGGTCTTTTGACCCCCCATTTTCTATATAAAGCCCCAAATCATGGGGGAGGGTTTCATAAACCCTCAAGCACATATGTTTGGGGATTTTGGGAGATAGAAGAAGGGAAGAACTAGGGTTTGGTGCAAGAATTGTTGGAGGACCCATTGAAGCTTGGATTTCTTCAAGCCCAAGCCTCAAGCACGTGAGGAGTTACTCCTCCAAACTTGAGCAATGTTTCCTATGACATTCTCAAGGGTTTCTTCCTCCTTTTCAAGGCTAGTACACTCTACTAACTACTTTAGTAATAACCTAGGATTTCTTAAGTGAATGTGTATTGAATCTCCCCCATTTTTCCTTTTTGGTTGAAATATGTCATTTTCCCTAAGATAAACAAGATAAATGGATTGAATGTGGATGTGTGGAATGTGAATGGGTTGAGGCGATTGGATGCCATTGGTTGTGATGTGTGTTATGATGGAAAATGATGGAGGGGCACTTTACTCATAATGAACACACCCCATGTGTTTGATGAAATGCTTAAATGAGGAAATACAAATAAATTGAGATAAAAAGATTGGAAGCTACATGTTCGTCAAAATGCATGAATGGATTAGGAATATAAAGTTAGGGAAATATGTATAAGGGGTTAAAGATATAGTGCATGTAAGGTGTTGATGTAATGCTTGTGTAAAAGGTGAGACTAAAATCATGAAATATGAACTATGGGACATTCCCCAAATTTTTGTAAAAATAATGATATGCTTTATGAATTATCCAATGTCTATCATGTGCCTAAAATTTTACAGATGCCATGTGTTATTCTCAATCCTTCCATGTCATCAATATGCCCACGGAACTCACCCACAAGCACGCATGCTTGCATGAACCGGGTTTTCAAGTATATGCATATAAGAAAACAACAAGAACAAGAATGTGATTCACGAAACGAATGAATGTCAAGGGTAAGGCATATCCCTAGGATATGCCATACCTGGCTCACAAGTTAAACAAGCATGAATATCAAGGGTAGGGCATATCACAAGATATGTCATACCTAGCTCACAAGTTAAACAAGCATGAATGTCAAGGGTAGGGCATATCCCTAGAATATGTCATACCTGGCTCACAAGAAAACATGACAAGCAAGAATCAAGAAACATGGAAGGGTGTTGGTGTACTAAGACCAGGTACGGCCACTAACATCTATTGCCAGCAAGCATGAAAGGGAAGAACAGGTACGGGCATTAACATCTGTTTCCAACAAGTATGAGAGGATACTAGTATACTAAGACCAGGTACGGGTACTAGTATCTGTCTCCAAGCAAGAATAAAGGAATATGGAAGGGTGATAATGTACTAAGACTAGGTACGGGCACTATCATCTATTCCCATGAAAGCAAGAAAACTCACATGCAAGTCGACAAGAAAACACGAATGATTCTCATGAGACAAGAACCAAACAAGAACCTAGTATGTTCATCCATTTCATAGTTCGGGTACTAGCCAATAAAGAACTCACAAGGTAATGGAAAACAAGCATGGGTTAAAACACGAATAGAATGTATGATTTAAAGTATGATGTTTAATAATTGTACAAGTGTTAGTCGTATTAGCTTCCGTACTCTGATTATGTATATGTAAAAATGAATTGCACCATACATGATATATTATTGTTTCACATTTTATCGTTATCACTATCATTAGCTAGTAAGTTGTACTCGCTGAGTATTCCATGTCGAGCTGTACTTTTATGTCAGTAGGTACGTTATAAGATATATGGACTTCAAGTTCTTCGGATAGAGGCGGCTCATGTATAGCAGGAGACCGCTCTGGCTGTCACCCAGATATTAGGAATCTTGGAATATGGTCAATGGTTGGGATGAGTGAGAGAGAGACATGTATTTTAGGTTCTTATGCTTGGGGATGTTTGTCTCACTTGAGTTGGGACTCAAGTTAAGGAGTTCACATACATGTAAATTCTGTTCAATTATTGTAGTCAATTGCACTTGGAATATAGTTAAGTCATTAAAGAAATCTTTAGTTCACTATTTTGCATGCCTTGTATACTCTTGCAGGTTGATTTCAGGTCATGTCACGTCCCCAAAGTGTCCTAACTCCTAGGGGGTATTTTGGGGCGTTACAGGGATTCTCCCTTTTGATCGAATAACAAGATCTAGAGCTCAAGCTCCTTTTTTGTTGGAAGATACTAGTATAGTTTCCAATGATTAGTATTTTATCCTGGAATATTAGAGGGGTTGGTAACATAGCTTCTAAAGCCAGACTAAAGTATTTGGTAAATTCTTATAACATATCTAGGATTGCCATTATGGAACCTATGCAAACCTCTGATAAAATTGTAGCCTTGAGTAAGATGCTTAATATGCCAAATGTTGTAGTAATGGTAGATTGATTCTGTGGATTGATTTATCTCTGCTGTTATCTAACTTCAATGGTCCTCTGCTTTTTGCTGGTGATTTCAATGCTATTGCCAACTCTAGAGAAAAATTGGGGGGAAGAGATCCCAATGTTAGATCTCTGGAAGAATTTAATGAATTCATCAATGACATGGGTCTTATTGATGCGGGTTTTTTCTGGAAATAAGTTTACATGGTGCAACAATCAGATGGGTGTTAATAGAATTTATACCAGGCTGGATCGTATTTTGTATAATATTGAATGGAGTAATAATCTTCCAACACCTCAGGTTACTCATTTATCCAGACTCAACTCGAATCATGCTCCTCTTATTCTCAAGTTTGAAAATGATAGATCTCAAAAGCCTCCTTCCTTTAAATTCCAAAAGATGTGGATTAGTCACTCCAACTTCAAAAGGTTAGTTTCTGATTCTTGGTTTGTTGATATTATTGCTGACCCTATTATTGCTTTTTTCTTAAAGCTTAAGAGACTCAAAATATCTCTCAAGAATTGGGACAGGGTGTACAACCCTGGAACTTTCGTACATGTCTTGGCATAAGTGCCAAGGCATGTAGCCTATGTAATCTCAAATTCATGAAATGAAAATTTGGAACTATGAGAAAATTGTGTCAAGAATGCTATGATTAATTTAATGAATTATTTAAGCACATATACAAGCTTTAAGGAGACCCTAGTCATGTTTAGGAAATGTCAAAAGAGAACTAGGATCAGTCCAAGTAGTGGAAAATGGGTGAAAAATGGTCTCTGTGTCAAAACCTGTAGACCACCGATCGCTCGGTCCATGGAGCCATCGATCGGTCCAAAACCGATCGATCGGAGGCTATCGACTGGTTGAAAATTTTTTATGGCGAAATTTTCCAAAGAGTTGATTTTTGGTCGAGAGCTCGGTCAACACACCGATCGCTCGGTCTTCGTGTTTTTTTGCAGAATTTTCATTAAGGGTGTTTTCGTCTTTTGGGCGTTTCACTCCTTCCTCTTAAGGTTTTCCCGAGCCTTTAAGGCTCATTTATCACACTTAGAAGATATTAGAGAGGAAGAGAGAAGAGAAGGAGATTTCTAAACCTAGGGTTTGATTTTTGAGAAGAAATCAAAGGGTTTGTGAACCCTAGGTCACCTTAAGCTTGGATTGCTTCAAGATTCCGGTTCAAGCTCGCAAGGAGTAGTTTCTCCAAGCTAGGGCAGCGACTCACGAACGTTTTGGAAGGGGATTCTTTCTCTCATTTGTCAAGGTCGGTACTTCTTGCTACTCTCCTAGTTATAGTTCCTCTTTTCCTCCATGTTTCTTTGTTTTCCTTCATCTATACTTGTGCTATGAGTTGGGATGTGTGGATGTTGTGAATGGAGATGGAATGGGCGATTGGATGCAAATGGTTGTGTTGTGATAATTGAAATGGGGAGGGCATTGTATCCATAATGAACAAACATGTATGATGGAATTATAACCCACCTAGAAAAGCATGTTGTAGGGTTAACAAATAATGAACATACCATGTTTGATGGAATGCCAAGGTGAATAAAATGAATAATAAATTAAGAAAATGCATGCTTAAAGTTTAGGGAAATTGTTTGGGTTATGATAGTGTGTTTTTGCATTTTCCCTAAATTGTTTAATTTGTTACTTGTTTAAATGGTGATGTGCAATGTATTGTGAAATCCTCAAACATGTCATATTTAAATTCAATTGTAAGTATTCACACGACTTCTATGAGCACGGCATGCATGACATGATTTATCGTATTTTCAAGAACATGATTAGAGGTGGGACATATCCTACGATATGTTTTACCTCGCTTTTCACAAGGAAACAAGAACAAACATACCACGAGGGGACTCCCCTCACTCTCAAGTGCATTTCATAAAGAAGGGTCTCCCTTCCCTCTCAAGTGCATTGCATAAAGAAGGGTTTTCCTTCCCTCTCAAGTGCATCTCACAAGGATATCTCACAAGTGTATCTCACAAGTTACATGATCACAAGTAAGCACACATGGCATGGCATGACACGTACAACACGCTCGACAAGATCAAGCAAGACAAACATGACAAGCTTTCAAAGCACACCATGATTTCAAGAGGTTTTATCGGCTTTTTACGAAATGCAAGCATGAATATAAATGCTTTACTTCCTTGTATGACATGAATTGTTCCCGTTTTACATATATGAATTGCTCCTGATTTATGTATTGCCATTTTTATGCTATGACTATTGGTTAGTATTTGGTACCCGCTGAGTATTCCATGCTCAGCCGTACTTCTTATGTTGGTAGGTGATAGCGGAGTAGCTGCTCCTTTTGATGTCTGTGCTCCGAGCCCCTGGGTGGAGGAGGAGTACGTTGAGGAACCTTTAGAGGAACCTCCGGTCAAGGGTTACTATTAGATGGTAGTAGATTCTGAGTGATGCAACTGTGGGTGAGCTTGAGAGTTAGATTTATGTATTTTGGCGGGCATGTCCGCACTTTCTTTGGTGTATCTTTTGTATAACTTGGATCACTTGTATATACATAGAGGTTTGGTTAAATCTTCCACTGTGCTATGTTTAAGTATGTTTCCACTGTTTATATCCTCTTTATATATGCTCTGTGGGTTTTTGCAGGATGGTTTGTCTAGCAAGTCATGTAAGTCATGATTAGTCGTCCAAAGTTCACTCTAACTCCTAGGGTGCGTTTTGGGTCGCAACAGGAGTGGTATCAGAGCTTAGGCTTTAGGTCTTTAGGGTCACTTAGAATCTATACCACGGCTTGACAAGAGCATATGTTAGGAAACAAGTTAGGAAGGAAGTAAGTCGGAAGCGAGTCATGATTCCAAGTGCGAGACTAAACTTTAGTCTTGGTCCAAATGGTTGTTACAACCAAGTACAAGTCTTAGGAACGCTAGAACACCAAGGTATAATATTATAAATACACTGATGGTTGTGATGCAATGAATATTAGTATTATACAACTAATACAAATTGAATTATTGTGAAATAGAACTATGATAAATTGTGTTTTCAAGTGAGACTCATATGGTGCTATTGTTCTCTGGACCTTAGTCATGAGAGGAGGCACATAAGGGTCGTGGACCACATACTACAACTTCATCTTCTTCTAGAGACGAGGTTGAGCAGCCGGACCTCTCTCTGGTCTTAGGCTCTATTGCTAAGACACTCGTCATCCTGGCGGCTCGGCAGGCTATACCATCGTCGGCGGCACCTACTCCACCGCCCGCGGCTCCAGTACATCGTATAGCTGGGGTTGAGGCATTCAGGAGATTGAGGCCTCCATCATTCCATGGGAGTGTGGACCCTCTTGCTGCGGAGGCATGGATCCTCCAGATGGAGAAGATCTTTGCAGTTCTCTCTCCGACAGAGGAAGAGAAAGTAGCATGGGCAGTTTTCATGCTAGAGGGCGAAGCCCACCATTGGTGGTTGTCCGCATTGAGGACACGGGATTTGACTATGCAGGGTCAACCTTGGACTTGGGAGGAGTTCAAGGATACTTTTTATAAGAAGTACTTTCCTGTTGGAGCACTGGAAAAGAAAAAAAAAGAGTTCATTGACCTAGAGCAAGGTACGATGACCATGGCCGCTTATGAGACTAAGTTCTTGGAACTCTCTAGATTTGCGCCTCACATGGTTGCTACTGAGGCAAGGAAGGCAAGGAGATTTGAGCAAGGGCTCAAGGATATCATTATGGAGAAAGTATCGGCTTTCAGGCACGCTACTTATCCGGAAGTAGTAGATAGGGCCTTATTGATCGAGGCAAATTCGGAGGCAGTGTCCAAGAAGAGGGAGTTGGCAAGAGGCCAACCTAGTAGTTCGGCACCTCCAAAGAGGCAGGCTCGTACCAGCCCTTATCGGTACACGTGGCTAGCACCACCAATGAGGCCATCTTATGCACCTCCAGTTCCACGGCCGTACATGCCTCAGGCACCGCGACCTCAGGCTCTTCCAGCCCCACGGCTAGTTATACCTCAGACGGTGAGGTATGCTCCACCTCCGGCCCCTTCGACCTATACACACGAGGTCTGCACTTCGTGCGACCGAATGCACCCAGCAGTAGATTGCCGAAGGGCATCGGGTGGATGTTTTCATTGTGGTCGCCAGGGCCATGTGATCAGGGATTGCCCCAGTCGGCATTTACCAGGCCAGTCTCAGGGGATTAGGCCCCCAGCACGCCCAACATGATCATACCAGGCGTCATCCCAAACTACTCAGTCTACACCTTCGCCTCGCCAGGCGAACCAGGGGATAGTTTTTACCTTGACAGAGGATGATGCACTTGCATCTAACGATGTAGTGCAAGGTACACAGTTGTAGTTATTTAATTTTCCTTAAATTTTGTTATGGATTATTCGATTGTGTACGTATATGGCATGATTATATGTATATATATACCAATATGTATACGTTGTTGATGCATGGATTGACTTAACTAGTTAAAATTTTAGGAACCTTACTAGTCAATGAGTGTTTGGCTCGAGTATTGATCGACACTGGGTCTACTCATTCGTTTGTCTCGCCGAGCTTCTCAGAAGGCTTTTCGGTGGAGCCTAGTCAGCTAGAATCGAAGTTAGCCATTTCGACTCCTCTTGGCAAAACAGTTTTGATGGATAAAGTGTATAGAAACAGTGTGGTTCAAGTGGGAAGCCACGAGTTGGCGGTTGATCTAATAGTTCTTGGATTCCAAGACTTTGACATTATATTAGGAATGGATTGGTTAGCAGCACATCACGGGCATATAGCTTGCTTTGAGAAAATGGTACTCTTTAAGCCGGTAGAAGGAAAACCATTCCACTTTCAAGGGTAGAAAGGTAGAGGTATTGCTCGCTTTGCGGCGTTGAGCTTAGCTAACCCCGAGGCAAAGGACTCTTCGACTATTCCGGTCGTGAGTGAATTCCTGGATGTATTTCTAGAGGAGTTGCCAGGGTTACCTTCAGACAGGGAGATTGAGTTTGTGATCGAGCTTGCACCAGGCACAGCTCCCATTTTTCGGGCTCCGTATAGAATGACCCCTATTGAACTCAAGGAGTTGAAGACTCAGTTGAAGGAATTGCAAGGCCTTGGTTTTATTCGACCAAGTGCCTCACCGTGGGGTGCCCCGATGTTATTTATTAAGAAGAAGGATGGCTCGATGCAGATGTGCGTCGATTACCGATAGTTGAACAAAGTCACTATAAAGAATAGGTACCCATTGCCTAGGATTGATGACTTGTTCGATTAGTTGAAAGGAGCAAGATTTTTCTCAAAGATAGATCTTCGACCGGGCTATCACCAGTTGAAGATTAAGGCGGAAGATATTCCCAAAACTACTTTTTGGACTCGATACGAACACTACGAGTTCTTGGTGATGCCTTTTGGTCTCACGAACGTGCCGGTAGCCTTTATGGATTTGATGAACCTGGTATTCCAGCCATGTCTTGATCGATGTGTGATCGTGTTTATCGATGACATCTTGATATATTCCCAGACACGGGAAGATCACATGCGAGACCTTCGTCTTGCTTTGGAAATGCTAAGAGAGCACAAGCTATACGCCAAACTTAGCAAGTGTGAATTTTGGTTGGAAGAGGTGGCATTCCTAGGCCACGTTGTATCCGTGGAAGGCATATCGGTGGATCCGAAGAAGATAGAGGCAGTCATCAGTTGGGCGAGGCCCAAGAGTGTCACAGAGATACGCAGTTTCCTTGGGTTGGCAAGCTACTACAAGAGATTTGTAGAGGGTTTCTCCAGCCTTGCGGCACCGTTCACTTATTTGACAAGGAAGAATGCGAAATTTGTATGGAGTGATAAGTGTGAGATCAGTTTCACGGAACTGAAGAAGAGGCTTACTACAGCCCCTATCCTTACTGTGCCATCCGGACCTTATGGGTATGAGGTGTATAGTGATGCCTCGCACGTTGGACTTGGGTGTGTGCTCATGCAATACAAGAAAGTCATTGCCTATGCATCAAGACAATTGAAGGAGCATGAAAAGAATTACCCCATGCACGACTTGGAACTTGCCGCAGTCGTGTTTGCACTCAAGATTTGGTGACATTACTTGTACAGGGTAGAATTCTATGTGTTCATGGATCACAAGAGTCTCAAGTATCTCTTTTCCCAAAAGGAGCTGAATCTAAGGCAACGGCGTTAGATGAAATTTTTGAAAGACTATGATTGTACCATTCAATACCACCTGGGCAAAGCAAATGTAGTGGTTGATGCTTTGAGTAGAAGACCTCCGGGGTTATTAGCACACATGTTGGTGCAATAATGGAGATTATTGGAGGATTTGGTAAATCTGGACATTAGTGTGAATGATACAGTTCGCGGTCCTGTTTTGGAAAATGTCACGGTTCGGCCATACATTATAGATTTAATCCAAGAATACCAAGCCACGGATGCTGAATTGTTGGCTTTTCGAGACAAGGAAGTTACCAAGGGTAGTGAGGACTTCTCTCTCACTAGCCGGGGTGCCATTACGTTCAAAGGAAGGCTATGTATTCCAGCCAATGTAGATCTTCGAAGGGAGATTATGGATGAAGCACACCGATCAAAGTATACTGTGCATCCTGGGGGTACGAAGATGTACTGGAACCTCAAGAGTCACTTTTGGTGGCAGACTATAAAGAGGGATGTTACGGAATATGTGGCACGGTGCTTGGTGTGCCAGCAGGTAAAGGCAGAACACTTGAGACCAGCAGGTCTATTGCAGTCTCTCCCGATTCCCGAGTAGAAATGGGAGAACATCTCCATGGACTTTATAGTTGGCTTGCCAAAGACGGCAAGGGGCTCAGATGCGATATGGGTTGTGGTGGATCGTTTAACAAATCCCGCGCATTTCTTGCCTTATTGAACCACCTTCAACTCTAGTCAGTTGGCCACACGATATATTAAGGAAGTTGTTAGGCTACACGGGATGCCAGTCAGTAATGTGTCAGATCAGGATCCAAGATTCATGTCAAGATTCTGGAAAAGCTTTCAGGAAGCTATGGGTTCCCGACTTGATTTCAGCACCACTTTTCATCCGCAGACAGATGGACAAACCGAGAGGGTGAACCAAGTTATAGAAGACATGCTTCGGGCTTGTTTGATGGATTTCAAGGGCAATTGGGAAGAACACTTGCCTTTGGTTGAATTCGCCTATAACAATAGCTATCAAGCGAGCATCCAAATGGCTCCATTTGAGGCCTTGTATGGGTGAAGTTGCAGGTCTCCTCTCTACTGGGATGAGGTAGGAGACAGAAAAGTGTTAGGTCCAGAGTTGATCGATCAAACTGCGAGTATAGTCAAGATCATCCGGGATCGGTTGAAAATCGCTCAAGATCATCAAAAGAGCTATGCGGACACACGCTGTAGGGATTTGGAATTCCAGGTTAGGGATCAAGTCTTTATGAAGGTATCTCCTAGCAAGGGGATTATGAGATTTGGCAGGCGAGGCAAGCTTAGTCCTCGATATGTTGGCCCGTTCAAGATCATCACGCAAGTTGGTGAAGTTGCTTACAGGGTAGCTCTTCCACCTCACATAGCCGTGGTTCACGACATTTTCCATGTGTCTATGCTTTGGAAGTACATTACGGATCCTTCGCATATCATAGACTGGGAGCCGTTGGAAATTCGAGAGGATCTCACTTTGGTTGAGAAGCCGGTTCACATTTTGGATCGGAGAGATCAAGTCCTTCGTAACAAGTCTATCCCATTGGTTCTTGTGCAATGGAAACATCATGCTCGAGAAGAAGCTACGTGGGAGCGTGAAACCGAAGTCAAAGCGAAGTACCCGGAATTGTTTGAATGAGTTTTTGTATACGTTTTGTATATGACTTGTAATTTTGTTTTGGTTTGTAATGCAAGTATCATCTAAATTTCGAAGATGAAATTTTTGTAAGGGGGGAGGATGTAGAACCCCGGAACTTTCGTACATGTCTTGGTATGAGTGCCAAGGCATGTAGCCTATGTAATCTCAAATTCATGAAATGGAAATTTGGAATTGTGAGAAAATTGTATCAAGAATGCTATGATTAATTTAATGAATTATTTAAGCACGTATACAATGTAGAGCCCCGGACCTTTTCACATTTAATGCATGACACTTTCGTTGCTATTTTTCCATTAAAGAGGTATAATTAATAAATAAGGAAGAAATTGGAAATTCTGAAATGTTAGAAATGTTCCTTTTCGAAGTACGAACCCAACGCAAGTTGAATCGTCAAAATCGGACGAACGAGTCAAAAGATATGGCCAAAATAGTCTGGACCTGCAGGCAATCGTAGCTCGGAAGGCACTAAGGACGTAGCTCGGAAGGCACTAAGGACGTAGCTCGGAAGGCACTAAGGACATAGCTCTAGCTCTGATAACGTATACTTTGTGCATCTGTTGTGCAACAGACAACGAGTACGTTGTACAGCACGACGGGCACGTTGTACATAAGACAACGGACAACGAGCTCAGCACTATGCACAACACAACGTGACAACGGGTTCGGCACCCTTCACCATGGACAACGTGTTTGGCACTATTCACAGCACAACGTGTTTGGCACTGTTCACAGCACAACGTGTTCAGCACTATTCACAGCACAACGTGTTTGGCACTGTTCACAGCACAACGTGTTCGGCACTGTTCACAGCACAACATGTTTGGCACTGTTCACAGCACAACGTGTTCGGCACTCGTGTTTTTGCAGAAATTTCAGTAAGGGTATTATGGTCTTTTGGTCGGTTCACTCTTACCTTAAGAGTTTAACCCGAGCCTTTAGGGCTTCATTTCGACACTTAGAGAGATTGGGAGATAAGAAGAGAGGAGAGGGCGATTCCTAAACCTAGGGTTTCCATTTTGGAGAGAAATCAAGGGGTTTGTGAACCCACACTCAACTCAAGCCCATTTTTCTTCAAGATCAAGGCACAAGCTCGTGAGGAACATCTCCTCAAGCTAGGGCAGCACCTCACGGTCGTTTTTGGAAGGGGTTTCTTCCTCATTTCTTCAAGTCGGTACTTCTTACTACCCTCCTAGTTATAGTTCCTCTTTTCCCTTTATTTTCTCTTTATTTTCCTTTATTTACACTTGTGCTATGAGAGGGATGGTTGTGAATGGTGAATGGTGAAGGGTGAATGGAGATGGAATGGGCGATTGGATGCCAATGGTTGTATTGTGATGATTAAAATGGGGAGGGCATTGTTCCAATAATGAACATACATGCATGATCTGAGTAAAACCCATCTAGAAAAGCATGTTGTAGGGCAAATGAATAATGAACACACCATGTTTGATGAAATGCCAAGGTGAATAAAGTGAGTTGTAAATTAGGAAATGCATGCCTAATAAATTATGGATATTGCTAGGGCCTATGATAGTGTGTTTTCTTGCTTTCCCTAAATGATATGAATATTACATTGCTCAATCATTGATGTTATATGTGTTGTGAAATTACCCAAATGTCATATTTAAATTGAAATGCAAGTATGTACACGGTTCTCACGAGCACGGCATGCATGACATGATTTATCGAGGTCTTCAAGAACATGGTTAGAGGTGGGACATATCCTACGATATGTTTTACCTCGCTCTTCGCAAGGAAACAAGAACCAACATTCCATGAGGGGTCTCCCCTCACTCACAAGTGCATATCATGAAGAAGGGCCTCCCTTCCCTCGCAAGTACATACATATCATGAAGAAGGGTCTCCCTTCCCTCGCAAGTGCATTGCATAAAGAAGGGTCTCCCTTCCCTCTCAAGGCATCTCTCAAGCGCATCTCACAAGGATATCTCACAAGTGTATCTCACAAGTTGCATGATCACAAGCAAGCACGCATGACATGCATGACATGACACGTACGACACGCTCGACAAGATCAAGTAAAACAAACACGACAAGCTTTCAAGTACGAAAAGATATTTCAAGCCAAGTCAAGTGCACGATGTTTTCAAGAGGTTTTATCGGCTTTCTACGAAATACAAGCATGATTATAAATTGCTTTACTTCCTTGTATGATATGAATTGTTTCCGTCTAACATATATGAATTGCTCCTGATTTATGTATTGCCATTTTATGCTATAACTGTTGGTTAGTATTTAGTACCCGCTGAGTATTCCATGCTCAGCCATACTTCTTATGTCGGCAGGTTCTGGGGGAGCTGCTGCTCCATTTGATGTTTGTGCTCCTGGTCCATGGGTGGAAGATGAGTACGTCGAGGAGCCTTTGGAGGAACCTCCAGTAGAGGGTTACCATTAGGTGGTTGTGGATTCTGAGTGAATAGCTGTGGGTGAGATGAGAGATATACCTTCATGTATTTTGGCGGGTCTGTCCGCACTTTCTTCTGGATTCCTTTTGTGAAAACTTGGATTCATATATACATAGAGGTTTGTTTAGACTTCCGCTGTGCTATGTTAGAGTATGTTTCCGCTGTTTATATTCTCTATTGTATATGCTCTGTGGGTTTTTGCAGGTTGGTTTGTCAAGCAAGTCATGTAAGCCATGATTAGTCATCCAAAGTTCACACTAACTCCTAGGGTGGGTTTTGGGTTGCGACAGAAGTGGTATCAGAGCTTAGGCTTTAGGTCTCTAGGGTCACTTAGAATCTTATACCACGGCCTGACAAGAGCATATGTTAGGAAACAAGTTAGGAAGGAATTGAGTCGGGAACGAGTCTGGTTCCAAGTTTAAGACTAAACCTTAGTCTTAGTCTAAAATGGTTGCTTTAACCAAGTACGGTCCTAGGTACGCCAGAACACTAAAGTATAAGTATAATGTGATAAATACTCTGATGACTTGATGTGATGTGTATTAGTATTATACAACTAATACAAATTGAATTATTGTGAAATGACATTGAAATAAACTGTGGTTTCAAGTTAGACTCATGTGGTGTTATTATTCTCAAGACTTTAGTCATGAGACGGAACACACGGGGTCGTAGACCACATACCAGAGCTTCCTCTTCTTCACGGGATGAGGATGAGCAGCCGGACCTCTCTCAAGTCTTAGGCTCTATTGCTGAGACACTCGCCATACTGGCTGCTCGGCAGGCTATACCATCATCGGCGGCACCTACTCCACCGCCCGCAGCTCCAGTACATCGTACCGTTGGAGTTGAGGCATTCAGGAGATTGAGGCCTCCACCCTTCCATGGGAGTGTGGACCCTCTTGCTGCGAAGGCATGGATCCTCCAGATGGAGAAGATCTTTGCGGTCCTCTCGCCTACAGAGGAGGATAGAGTAGCATGGGCAGTTTTCATGCTAGAAGTTGAAGCCCACCATTGGTGGTTGTCCACATTTAGGACGCGAGATTTGACCATGCAGGGTCAACCTTGGACTTAGGAGGAGTTCAAAGATACTTTTTACAAGAAGTATTTTCCGATTGGAGCAGAGGAAAAGAAAGAGAGAGAATTCATCAACCTTGAGCAAGGTTCGATGTCTGTGGCCGCTTATGAGGCCAAGTTCTCGGAGCTATCACGCTTCGCGACACATATGATTGCCACCGAGGCAATGAAGGCGAGGAGGTTTGAGCAAGGACTCAAAGATGTCATCATGGAGAAAGTATCGGTCTTTAGGCACGCCACTTACGCTGAAGTGGTGGATAAAGCCTTGTTGGTTGAGACCAACTCTGAGGCGGTGTCCAAGAAGAGGTAATTGACGAGAGGCCAATCCAGTAGTTCAGCACCTCTAGAGAGGCGGGCTCGTACCGGCCCTTATCAGTATGCATGGCCAGCACCACCGATGAGGCCATCTTATGCGCCTCCAGCTCCACGGCAGTATGTGCCTCAGGCACCGCGACCTCAGGCTCTTCCGGCCCCACGGCCTGTTACACCTCAGACGATGAGGTATGCTCCACCTCCGGCCCCTCCGACTTATACACATGAGGTCTGCACTTCATGCGACCGAAGGCACCCGGCAGGAGATTGCTGAAGAGTATCGGGTGGATGTTTTCATTGTGGTCGCCAGGGCCATATGATCAGGGATTGCCCCAGTCGGCATTTACCAGGCCAGTCTCAGGGGATTAGGCCACCAGCACGCCCAGCAGGATCATATCAGACGTCATCTCAGACTACCCGGTCTACACCTCAGTCTCGCCAGGCGAACCAGGGGCGAGTTTTTGCCTTAACAGAGGGTGATGCACTTGCATCTGACGATGTAGTGCAAGGTACGCAGTTGTAGCTTATTTAATTATCCGTAAATTAAACTGTTAAGTATTAATTGATTGTGTACGTACTTGGCATGTTATATATGTATATATACCTACATGTATACACTGTTGATGCATGGATTAACTCCGCTAGTTAAAATTTCAGGAACCCTACTAGTCAATGAGTATTTGGCTCAAGTGTTGATTGATACCGGGTCTACTCATTCATTTGTCTCGCCGAGTTTTTCAGAAGGCTTTTCTGTAGAGCCAAGTCAGCTAGAACCGGAGTTAGCTATTTCGACTCCTCTCAGCAAAATAGTATTGGCAGATAAAGTGTATAGAAATAGTGTGGTCCAAGTTGGAAGCCACGAGTTGGCGGTTGATCTCATCGTCCTTGGATTCCAAGACTTTGATGTTATATTGGGAATGGATTGGTTAGCAGCACATCATGGGCATGTAGCTTGCTTTGAGAAAATGGTACTCTTCAAGCCAGTAGAAGGAAAACCATTCCACTTTCACGGGTTGAAAAGTAGATATATTGCTCGTTTTGCGGCGTTGAGCTTAGCTAACCCCGAGGCAAAGGACTCATCGACTATTCCGGTTGTGAGTGAGTTCCTGGATGTATTTCTAGAGGAGTTGCCAGGATTGCCTCCAGACAGGGAGATTGAGTTTGTGATCGAGCTTGCACCAAGCACAGCTCCTGTTTTCAGGGCTCCGTATAGAATGGCCCCCATTGAACTCAAAGAGTTAAAGACCCAGTTGGAAGAATTACAAGGTCTTGGTTTCATTCGACCAAGTGTCTCACCATGGGGTGCCCCGGTGTTGTTTGTTAAGAAGAAAGATGGCTCGATGCGGATGTGCGTCGATTACAGGTAATTGAACAAAGTCACTATAAAGAATAGGTATCCCTTGCCTAGGATTGATGACTTGTTCGATCAGTTGAAGGGAGCGAGATTTTTCTCGAAGATAGACCTTCGATCGGGTTATCACCATTTGAAGATTAAGGTGGAAGATGTTCCCAAAACTGCTTTCAGGACTCGGTATGGACACTACGAGTTCTTGGTGATGCCTTTTGGACTCACGAACGCACCGGCAGCCTTTATGGATTTCATGAACCGGGTGTTCCGGTCATATCTTGATAGGTGCGTGATTGTATTTGTTGATGACATTTTGGTCTATTCCCAGACACGGGAAGATCACACACGCGACCTATGCCTTGCTTTGGAAATGCTAAGAGAGCACAAGCTATACGCCAAACTTAGCAAGTGTGAGTTTTGGTTGGCAGAGGTGGCATTCCTAAGCCACGTTGTTTCTGCAGAAGGTATCTCGGTAGATCCAAAGAAGATCGAAGCAATTATGAGTTGGGCGAGGCCCAAGAGTGTTATCGAGATACGCAGCTTTCTTGGGTTGGCAGGCTACTACAGGAGATTCGTAGAGGGTTTCTCTAGCCTTGCAGCACCGCTCACTTACCTGACAAGGAAGAACGCCAAGTTTGTATGGAGTGATAAGTGCGAGATCAGTTTCACGGAACTGAAGAAGAGGCTTACTACAGCCCCCGTCCTTACTGTGCCATTCGGACCTTATGGGTATGAAGTATATAGTGATGCCTCACACGTTGGACTTGGGTGTGTGCTCATGCAACACAAGAAAGTCATTGCCTATGCATCAAGGCAATTGAAAGAGCATGAAAAGAATTATCCCACGCATGACTTGGAGCTTGCGGCGGTCGTGTTTGCACTTAAGATTTGGCGTCATTACCTTTATGGGGTAGAGTTCTATGTGTTCACCGATCACAAGAGTCTCAAGTATCTCTTCTCCCAAAAGGAGCTGAATCTAAGGCAACGGCGTTGGATGGAATTTTTGAAAGACTATGATTGTACCATTCAGTACCACCCAGGTAAAGCGAATGTAGTGGCCGATGCTTTGAGTAGAAGACCTCCGGGGTTATTAGCACGCATGTTAGTGCAGGAATGGAAGCTACTTGAAGACTTGGCAAATCTGGACATTAGTGTGAATGACTCTGTTCGTAGTCCTATCTTGGCAAATGTCACGGTTCGGCCATACATTATAGATTTGATCCAAGAATACCAAGCCACGGATGCTGAATTGTTGGCTCATCGGGACAAGGAAGTTGCTAAGGGTAGTGAGGACTTATCTCTAACTAGTCGGGGTACTATCACATTCAAGGGAAGGCTGTGCGTCCCAGCCAATACAGATCTTCGGAGAGAGATTTTGAATGAAGCACACCGTTCGAAGTACACAGTGCATCCAAGGGGTACAAAGATGTACCGGAACCTCAAGAGTCACTTTTGGTGGCGGAATATGAAGAGGGAGGTTGCGGAATATGTAGCACGGTGCTTGGTGTGTCAACAGGTAAAAGCAGAACACATGCGGCCCGCAGGTCTATTACAGTCCCTTCCGATTCCCGAGTGGAAATGGGAGAACATATCCATGGATTTCATAGTTGGCTTTCCAAAGACGGCAAGGGGCTCAGATGCAATATGGGTAGTAATGGATCGTTTGACGAAGTCAGCTCACTTCTTACCTTATCGAACTACTTTCAACTCTAGTCAGTTAGCCGCTTTGTATATCAAGGAAGTGGTGAGGTTGCACGGAGTGCCTGTTAGTAATGTGTCAGATCGGGATCCAAGATTCACATCACGATTCTAGAAAAGCTTCCAGGAGGCTATGGGTTTCCGACTTGATTTTAGCACCGCTTTTCATCCACAGACGGATGGACAAACCGAGAGAGTGAACCAAGTCATTGAAGACATGCTTCGGGCTTGTATGTTGGATTTCAGAGGCAGTTGGGAAGAGCACTTGCCTTTGGTTGAATTCGCCTATAATAACAGCTATCAGGCAAGTATCCAAATGGCACCATTTGAGGCCTTGTATGGGCGAAGTTGTAGGTCCCCTCTCTATTGGGATGAGGTAGGAGAGAGGAAAGTACTTGGTCCGGAGTTGATTGAGCAAACTGCAAACACAGTTAAGATCATTCGGGATCGATTGAAAGCCGCTCAAGATCGCCAGAAAAGTTATGCGGACACGCGCCGTAGGGACTTGGAATTTCAAGTAGGGGATCGAGTCTTTGTGAAAGTATCTCCTAGCAAAGGGATCATGAGATTTGGCAAGCGAGGCAAGCTAAGTCCTCGGTATGTTGGGCCTTTTGAGATTATCACGCGAGTTGGTGAGGTTGCTTACAGGGTAGCTCTTCCACCTCACATGGCTGCAGTTCACAACGTTTTCCATGTGTCTATGCTTCGGAAGTACATTGCGGATCCTTCGCATGTCATAGACTTGGAACCGTTGGAGATTCGAGAGGACCTCACCTTGATTGAAAAGCCGGTTCAGATTTTGGATCGAAGAGATCAGGTGCTTCGCAACAAGACAATCCCTTTGGTTCTTGTGCAATGGCAACACCATGCTCGGGAAGAAGCTGCATGGGAGCGTGAAGCCGAAGTCAAAGCAAAGTACCCAGAATTAATTGAATGAGTTTTTGTATAAGTTTGTATATGACTTGTAATTTTCTTTTTGGTTTGTAATGCAAGTAGCGTCTAAATTTCGAGGATGAAATTTTTGTAAGGGGGGAGGATGTAGAGCCCCGGACCTTTTCACATTTAATGCATGACACTTTCGTTGCCATTTTTCCTTTCAATAGGTATAATTAATAAATAAGGAAGAAATTGGAAATTCTGAAATGTCAGAAATGTTCCTTTTCGAAGTACGAACCCAACGCAAGTTGAATCGTCAAAATCGGACGAACGAGTCAAAAGATATGGCCAAAACAGTCTGGACCTGCAGGCAATCGTAGCTCGGAAGGCACTAAGGACGTAGCTCGGAAGGCACTAAGGACGTAGCTCTAGCTCTGATAACGTATACTTTGTGCATCCGTTGTGCAACAGACAACGAGTACGTTGTACAGCAAACAACGTGTACGTTGTACAGCACGACGGGCACGTTGTACATAAGACAACGGACAACGAGCTCAGCACTATGCACAACACAACGTGACAACGGGTTCGGCACCCTTCACAACGGACAACGTGTTTGGCACTATTCACAGCACAACGTGTTTGGCACTGTTCACAGCACAACGTGTTCAGCACTATTCACAGCACAACGTGTTTGGCACTGTTCACAGCACAACGTGTTTCGCACTGTTCACAGCACAACGTGTTCAGCACTATTCACAGCACAACGTGTTTGGCACTATTCACAGCACAACGTGTTCGGCACTGTTCACAGCACAACGTGTTTGGCACTGTTCACAGCACAACGTGTTCGGCACTCGTGTTTTTGCAGAAATTTCAGTAAGGGTATTATGGTCTTTTGGTCGGTTCACTCTTACCTTAAGAGTTTAACCCGAGCCTTTAGGGCTTCATTTCGACACTTAGAGAGATTGGGAGATAAGAAGAGAGGAGAGGGCGATTCCTAAACCTAGGGTTTCCATTTTGGAGAGAAATCAAGGGGTTTGTGAACCCACACTCAACTCAAGCCCATTTTTCTTCAAGATCAAGGCACAAGCTCGTGAGGAACATCTCCTCAAGCTAGGGCAGCACCTCACAGTCGTTTTTGGAAGGGGTTTCTTCCTCATTTCTTCAAGTCGGTACTTCTTACTACCCTCCTAGTTATAGTTCCTCTTTTCCCTTTATTTCTCTTTATTTTCCTTTATTTACACTTGTGCTATGAGAGGGATGGTTGTGAATGGTGAATGGTGAATGGAGATGGAATGGGCGATTGGATGCCAATGGTTGTGTTGTGATGATTAAAATGGGGAGGGCATTGTTCCAATAATGAACATACATGCATGATCTGAGTAAAACCCATATAGAAAAGCATGTTGTAGGGCAAATGAATAATGAACACACCATGTTTGATGAAATGCCAAGGGGAATAAAGTGAGTTGTAAATTAGGAAATGCATGCCTAATAAATTATGGATATTGCTAGGGCCTATGATAGTGTGTTTTCTTGCTTTCCCTAAATGATATGAATATTACATTGCTCAATCATTGATGTTATATGTGTTGTGAAATTACCCAAATGTCATATTTAAATTTAAATGCAAGTATGTACACGGTTCTCACGAGCACGGCATGCATGACATGATTTATCGAGGTCTTCAAGAACATGGTTAGAGGTGGGACATATCCTATGATATGTTTTACCTCGCTCTTCGCAAGGAAACAAGAACCAACATTCCATGAGGGGTCTCCCCTCACTCACAAGTGCATATCATGAAGAAGAGCCTCCCTTCCCTCACAAGTACATACATATCATGAAGAAGGGTCTCCCTTCCCTCGCAAGTGCATTGCATAAAGAAGGGTCTCCCTTCCCTCTCAAGGCATCTCTCAAGCGCATCTCACAAGGATATCTCACAAGTGTATCTCACAAGTTGCATGATCACAAGCAAGCACGCATGACATGCATGACATGACACGTACGACTCGCTCGACAAGATCAAGTAAAACAAACACGACAAGCTTTCAAGTACGAAAAGATATTTCAAGCCAAGTCAAGTGCACGATGTTTTCAAGAGGTTTTATCGGCTTTCTACGAAATACAAGCATGATTATAAATTGCTTTACTTCCTTGTATGATATGATATGTTTCCGTCTAACATATATGAATTGCTCCTGATTTATGTATTGCCATTTTTATGCTATAACTGTTGGTTAGTATTTAGTACCCGCTGAGTATTCCATGCTCAGCCGTACTTCTTATGTCGGCAGGTTCTGGGGGAGCTACTGCTCCATTTGATGTTTGTGCTCCTGGTCCATGGGTGGAAGAGGAATACGTCGAGGAGCCTTTGGAGGAACCTCCAGTAGAGGGTTACCATTAGGTGGTTGTGGATTCTGAGTGAATAGCTGTGGGTGAGATGAGAGATATACCTTCATGTATTTTGGCGGGTCTGTCCGGACTTTCTTCTGGATTCCTTTTGTGAAAACTTGGATTCGTATATACATAGAGGCTTGTTTAGACTTCCGCTGTGCTATGTTAGAGTATGTTTCCGCTGTTTATATTCTCTATTGTATATGCTCTGTGGGTTTTTGCAGGTTGGTTTGTCAAGCAAGTCATCTAAGCCATGATTAGTCGTCCAAAGTTCACTCTAACTCCTAGGGTGGGTTTTGGGTTACGACATACAAGCTTTAGGGAGACCCTAGTCATGTTTAGGAAAGTTCAAAAGAGAACTATGATCAGTCCAATTAGTGGAAAATGGGTGAAAAATGGTCTCTGTGTCAAAACCTGCAGACCACCGATCGCTCGGTCCATGGAGCGATCGATTGGTCCAAAGCCGATCGATCGGAGGCTATCGACTGGTTGAAAATTTTGTATGGGGAAATTTTTCAGAGAGTTGATTTTTGGTCGAGAGCTCGGTCAACACACCAATCGCTCGGTAGGCAACCGATCAATCGGTCATAAACACCAATCGCTCGGTCTTCGTGTTTTTTTGCAGAATTTTCATTAAGGGTCTTTTCGTCTTTTAGGCATTTCACTCCTTCCTCTTAAGGTTTGCCCGAGCCTTTAGGGCTCATTTATCACACTTAAAAGATATTAGAGAGGAAGAGAGAAGAGAAGGAGATTTCTAAACCTAGGGTTTGATTTTTGAGAAGAAATCAAAGGGTTTGTGAACCCTAGGTCACCTCAAGCTTGGATTGCTTCAAGATTCCAATTCAAGCACGCAAAGAGTAGTTTCTCCAAGCTAGGGCAGCGACTCACGGATGTTTGGAAGGGGATTCTTTCCCTCATTTGTCAAGGTCGAAACTTCTTGCTACCCTCCTAGTTATAGTTCCTCTTTTCCTCCATGTTTCTTTGTTTTCCTTCATCTATACTTGTGCTATGAGTTGGGATGTGTGGATGTTGTGAATGGAGATGGAATGGGCGATTGGATGCCAATGGTTGTGTTGTGATAATTGAAATGAGGAGGGCATTGTATCCATAATGAACAAACATGTATGATGGAATTATAACCCACCTAGAAAAGCATGTTGTAGGGTTAACAAATAATGAACATACCATGTTTGATGGAATGCCAAGGTGAATAAAATGAATAATAAATTAAGAAAATGCATGCTTAAAGTTTATGGAAACTGTTTGGGTTATGATAGTTTGTTTTCATGTTTTCCCTAAATTGTTTAATTTGTTACTTGTTTAAATGGTGATGTGCAATGTATTGTGAAATCCCCAACATGTCATCTTTAAATTCAATTGCAAGTATGCACACGACTTCCATGAGCACGGCATGCATGACATGATTTATCGTATTTTCAAGAACATGATTAGAGGTGGGACATATCCTACGATATGTTTTACCTCACTTTTCACAAGGAAACAAGAACAAACATGCCATGAGGGGACTCCTCTCACTCTCTAGTGCATCTCATAAAGAAGGGTCTCCCTTCCCTCTCAAGTGCATTGCATAAAGAAGGGTTTCCCTTCCCTCTCAAGTGCATCTCACAAGGATATCTCACAAGTGTATCTCACAAGTTACATGATCACAAGTAAGCACGCATGACACGCATGGCATGGCATGACACGTACAACACGCTCGACAAGATCAAGCAACACAAACATGACAAGCTTTCAAAGCACACCATGATTTCAAGAGGTTTTATCGGCTTTTTACGAATTGCAAGCATGAATATAAATTGCTTTACTTCCTTGTATGACATGAATTGTTCCCGTTTTACATATATGAATTGCTCCTGATTTATGTATTGCCATTTTTATGCTATGACTATTGGTTAGTATTTGGTACCCGCTGAGTTTTCCATGCTCAGCCGTACTTCTTATGTCGGCAGGTGATAGCGGAGTGGCTGCTCCTTTTGATGTCTGTGCTCCGAGCCCCTGGGTGGAGGAGTATGTTGAGGAACCTCCAGTCGAGGGTTACTATTAGATGGTTGTAGATTCTGAATGATGCAACTGTGGGTGAGCTTGAGATTTAGATTTATGTATTTTGGCGGGGGCATGTCCGCACTTTCTTTGGTGTATCTTTTGTATAACTTGGATCACTTGTATATACATAGAGGTTTGGTTAAGCCTTCCGTTGTGCTATGTTTAAGTATGTTTCCGCTGTTTATATCCTCTTTATATATGCTATGTGGGTTTTTGCAGGATGGTTTGTCTAGCAAGTCATGATTAGTCATCCAAAGTTCACTCTAACTCCTAGGGTAGGTTTTGGGTCGCGACACAGGGAGATCTATGGAAATATTTTTGTTAGGATTAAAGAGCTTGAGGAGAAAATTTGTGTTACAGATATTATTCTCCACGAGAATTGGAATGTCACTATTAACAATCAGTTATCCATTTTGAAAGATGATCTGCAGAAGGCTATTATTCAGGAGGAAATTTTCTAGAAGCAAAATTCTAGAATAAAATGGCTTAAAGAAGGTGATATGAATACGAAGTTCTTTCATGCTATTGCCAATCAGAGAAGGAAAAGGAATGGTATTCATAAAATAAAAAATTCCCTGGGTGAGTGGATTGATAATTATCTTGATATTGGTAATGAAGCTACTAAATACTTCCAGGATCTTCTTACCTCTTCAAGGAATATTATTGATTATGATATTCTCAATCATATACCCCTTTGGGTTTCTGACGAAGATAATAATATGCTTACCTCTATGCCCTCAGTAGAAGAGATTAAACAGGTAGTTTTTAGTATTGCTGAAGATAGTGCTTCTGGATCAGATGGTTTTGACGGCCACTTTTATCAAGCGTGTTGGGACATTATTCAAGCAAATTTGGTGATGGCAGTTAATTATTTTTTTCTAAATCCGATTATTTCAAAGGCGGTTAATGCTACTACGATCGCATTGATTGCTAAGGGTTCTGATCCATCATCTTTTTCTGATTATAGGCCTATCAGTTTATGAAATTTCTTCTATAAGATTTTTTTCGAATTGCTAGCAGGTCGGTTGGCTTCTATTCGTCCAAAAAAATTATTTCTGAGGAGCAATCGGGATTTATTAAAGGCCAGAACATTACGGAGAATTTCACCATTGCTCAAGAAATGGTAAATGGTATTGATAGGAAAGTTTTTGGAGGTATTATTAAGCTCGATATGGCTAAGACATATGATCGGATGGAATGGAACTTTATCTTTGCTGTGCTGAAGCAATTTGATTTTAGTGTAAACTTTATCAATCTTATTCATAGTTGCCTAAGGAATCAAAGTTTTTCGGTTATTATCAATGGGGAATTATATGGTTTCTTTTCCAGTTCTAGAGGTCTCCGTCAGGGGGATCCTCTATCGCCTTCTCTCTTTATATTGGCGAAAGAGGTTCTTAGCAGAGGGCTTAAGAATATTATATCTCATCAAGCTACTTCTTATTCTATAGGAAGAAATGGGTTTGAAGTTTCTCATCTGTTATTTGCCGATGACTCCCTCATCTTTTGTAATGGTAGTGCTCGGAGTATTAAAATTATTTTTGATTTCCTTGCAAAATATAGGGAGTCTTCTGGGCAAAAAATCAATAAGACAAAAGCTCTCTGTATTGTTCTAACAATCTCAAGCCAACCAGAAAAAGAGACATATCTACCATAACTGGTTTCCAATTCAAGCACTTTCCTTTTACCTACTTGAGGGTTCCTTTGTTTAAAGGTCAGCAGAAACTATCCTATTATCTCCCTCTTATTGAAAAGATTTAAAACCGTATTTGTGGATGGTCTGGTAAGCTGCATTCTGCTGGTGGGTGTCTTATTCTTATCAAGCATGTTCTTTCCTCAATTTTGGTTCATATTCTCTCAAGTATTAATATCCCAACTGGTATAGCTTCTAAAATTGATAAAATGTTGGGTAATTTTTTCTGGAACTTGACGGATTTGTATAGAAAGCGTCATTGGGTTAAGTGGAAACATTGTGCTTTACCTGTATTGGAAGGATGTCTGGGAATTAGAAGAATTGCTGATATTTCTAAGGCTTTTCGCCTCAAGCAAGCTTGGAAAATTTATACTTCTAATTGTCTTTGGACTAGATTTTTCAAAGCCAAATAGCGAATTGATCACGTTTGGAATGCTTTGTCCATCAAGGGCTCTTCTAAGCTTTGGATAGCCATTTGTGAAGTATTTCATTTGATGCTCTCCAACTCTTTAGCTCTTATAGGTAATGGCAACAAAGTCAATTCCTGGTTTGACAATTGGTATAAGGAGGAGTATCTTATATCCATTGCTATTGGAAATCCTCAAATTATCCCAACTATTTCTCAGCTTCTTAATGAGGAAGGAGATTGGAATCTTAATCAGGTGAGTCAATTTCTTCCATTTAATTTGTAGAAGCTATTAAAGAGACAATTTCTCTATCTCAGATAAAGCTAATAAATTCATATGGAATCCTTCCACTTCTGGTGAGTTCTTGGTTAAAACAGCTTGGGATAAGATAAGGGATGAAGGCAATGAAATTGATTGGTCCAAGAATATCTGGAATCGGATTATTCCAATTAAAATCAGTGTGTTTTGCTGGAAAATCATGCATTGTGCTATTCCTACTTATTTCAATATTCAGAAGATTGGAATTCCTATGGTTAGTAAATGTTGCTGTTGCACTTTATCTAGTGTTGAAAATACTAACCATCTATTGATTTCGAGTGAGATGACTGCTTCCGTTTGGAGATATTTCTCTTCCTGGTGTTTTATTCCTTTCAGTAAACATGATTTCATTCAATGTGCTTTAAAAAGGTGGTTTAGAGCAGCCTCTCATCGTAATAATGATCTGTTCTCTCTCTTGCTAGCTTTGATTGTTTGGTAAATTTGGATAAAGAGATGTGGGCGTAAGTATGATTCCAAATCTCGCAATAATAGAGCTATTATAGCTGGTATCACTTAAAAGGTTTGTGATCTTCATTCTATTTTCAAAAATAACTTTTTTTATTTATCTCCTTTGTTCCCCTCTAGTGCTCCAGCTATAAATAAATTTTGGATGGTTCATGTTAAGTGGCTGCATCCTCCTCGAACTAAGTTCAAGTTGAATGTTGATGGAGCTTCAAAAGGTAATCCTGGTAATACAGGTGGAGGGGGTATTATTAGAGATCATAACGGTAATATGGTTGCTTGATTCTTTTCCCAGTATGTATATGCTCCAATTATATTGTTGAAACTCGTGCTCTCCTAGATGGTTTAATTCTTTGCAAGAGGCTTCATTTATATAATGTGATTATAGAATCTAATTCGAAGAGCATGGTTGAGGAATGGGTTGGAAAATCTTCAGGTAATTGGAAAACTTGGTATTGGACTAAGAAAATTTCTTCTCTCCCGTCAGATAGTTTCTCTATGACTCACATATTTCGGGAAGCGAATTCAGTGGCGGATGAACTAGCTAATGTTGGATGTAACAGGTTAAACTTGGGTTCTTTTGACAAGGATAATATGCCAAATAGAATCAAAGCTCTAATTCAAATGGATAAAACAGGTCTAGGGAGTCTCCGAAAGGTTAGAATATGATTGCTTGTTGTCTCTCATTGTAAAGGGGTAAGGTTTTATATCCCCCCCCTGGTGTTTTTTTTTATGTTTTTGTGTGTATGTAAGGGGTTAGGTTTAATGTCCCCCCCCCCCTTCTTTTCTTTTTGGTTTGGTTTGTTGTAGGGGTAAGGTTTTATGTCCCCCCCATTCTATATTTTATTAATGAACTAGTAGGGGTCTGCCAAACCCCCCACTCCTTCCGAGTGGCATATTTTATTTTTTTTTAAATACGAGACCGTGAGAACGTAGCTTCGCTAGGACAAAATATTATGTTTATGCTTTTATGTGTATACTCTGATGTATACGATGCTTATATAAAGCACTAAGTGCTTATTGAACTGCAGTATTCAAGAGGTTGATGTTTCGTTATTGCCCTCAGGATTGTTATCATGAGGCGGAACACTCGTGGTAGAGGTTATCAGACCAGAAGGTCTAAAGGAGAGATTCCGCCCAACGATGAGCAACTCGACTTTGCTCAAGCCTTTAGTTCAATCGCAAAGACCTTAGCTATGCTGGTAGTTAGGCCTGCTGCTGCTGCTACTATCCCTGTACCTCCTTTGGTGCATCACACCTCAAGACTAGAGGCTTTCCAGAGACTGTAGCCTCCTACATTTTATGGGACTCTGGATCCCTTGGTTGCAGAGACATGGATCATACAGCTGGAGAAGATCTTCAGGGCACTCCATTGTACAAATGAGCAGCAAATCAAGTAGGCTTCCTTCATGATGGAAGGTGAAGCCGAACATTGGTGGAGAGCTGCCCAGAGGTAGAGGGATGCCACAAAGGCAGGGGTACCCTGGACATGGGGAGAGTTCTTAGATGTATTCTATGAGAAGTGCTTCCCCAGATTTATCAGGGAGTAAAAGGTGAGAGAGTTTGTGCTCCTCGAGCAGAGAGAGGCGAGCGTAGCCGAGTATGAGATGAAGTTCGTCGGAATTTCGAGATATACTCCACATCTGATCGCTACTGAGAGTATGCGAGTCAGGAAGTTTGAGGATTGGTTGCAGTCTTTTATCTGAGACCGGGTTTCTATTTTCCAGGTAGAGATCTGGAAGGATATTATGGGAAAGACGAAGATCGCCGAGAGGAATTCTACGGAGTTTCTCAAGAGGAGGGATAGTAGCTTCAGAAGAGGCATGTCCAAAGGATAGTCCAGTGGCTTAGCACCACCTAACAAGAGGGCTAGGACTGCTCTATTCCAGACTTCTCAACATATGCAGGCTTAGAGGCCTCCTTTTGCCCCATAGGCACCACACTCTATCATTTCACAGGCCCCTAGGTATGCCCCGCCAACTTCCACGGCGTCATTCTCCTTTGATGAGTGTACCATGTGTGGCAAGAGGCATAGGGCAGGAGAGTGTCGTAAACTCTCTGGTGGTTGCTTCCATTGTGGCGAACAGGGCCACATGATCAGGGATTGTCCAAAGAGGCAGTTGCAGGCCGTGCCTCTGGGAATCCAACCTCCACCTACGTAGACTACATAGCAAGGGTCTTCACAGTCTTCTAGGCCTCCACGGCCCACCCAGCCACCTCGCCAGGTGAATCAAGGTCAGGTTTTTGCCATGACCGAGCAGGATGCACATGCATCAAATTATGTTGTGCAAGGTACGCTCAAGTTAAATGGTTTAAGTTTATGAGATGTTGACTGTATGTGATGTATGTACATGCTTGTATAAACATGTTACTTATATGTTATAAGTCTTTATGCTTTGCTTGATGTAGTAAGTGTAATGTTCAGGCACCCTCTTGATTAGCGAGTGTTGATCGACACTGGATCAACGCATTTTATCTCGCCTAGCTTTGCTAAGGGCTTTGCCTCAGAGCCGAGTTGATTACCCCAGGAGGTTTCCATTTCGACTCCACTCAACAAGTCGGTTGATGCAGACAAAGTGTATCAGGGTTGTGTCATGCAAGTTGAGCAGCATGAGTTACCAATCAATCTGATCATCCTTGAGTTCTAAGACTTGGACTTTGATGTTATCCTCGGGATGGATTGGCTCTCGGCTCACCATGGGTATGTAGCATGTTTTTAAAAAAGGGTAGACTTCAGGCTAGATGGTATGACGTCGTTTCACTTTCGAGGGATACGGAGTAGAGACATCACTCGCTTTGCAGCCCTTAGTCTCTCGAGTTTGGAAGTGTGAGACTCCTCAGCCATTCCAATAGGGAGTGAGTTCCTGGATGTGTTTCTAGAGGTTTTACCATGATTGCCTCCGGATCGAGAGATAGAGTTCGCTATCAAGCTTACTCCTGGTACTGCTCCGATTTCTAGGGCTTCATACAAGATGGCCCCTATCGACCTTAAGGAGTTAAAAGAGTAGTTAGAGGAATTACAGGGCCTTGGCTTCATTCGGCCAAGTGTTTCACCATGGGGAGCTCCTGTGCTCTTCGTGAAGAAGAAGGATGAGTCGATGCAGATGTGCCTTGACTACAGGCAACTAAACAAGGTCATGATCAAGAATCGTTATCCATTACCTCCGATAGATAATCTATTTGATCAGCTCAAGGGAGCGAGGTTCTTCTCAAAGATTGATCTTCAATCTGGGTACCATCAGTTGAAGATCAAGGCCGAAGACGTTCCCAAGACCGCCTTCAGGACTCGGTATGGACACTACGAGTTCCTGGTCATGCCTTTTGGTCTGACGAATACATCGGTTGCTTTCATGGACTTGATGAATCGGGTATTCAGATCATCTTTCGATCGATGTGTAATCGTGTTCGTCGATGATATCCTTGTGTATTCCAAGACACAAGATGATTGTGAGAGAGATCTTTGCCTTACATTGCAGACTCTTCGAGAGCATAGCCTGTATGCTAAGTTGAGCAAGTGTGAGTTCTGGTTGGAGAAGGTGGCATTCCTTGGCCACGTGGTATCTGTTGCGGGTATCTCAGTTGATTCTGCGAAGATAGATGCAGTGATGAATTGGGAGAGGCTAAAGAGTGTTACCGAGATTCATAGTTTTCTCAGCCTGGTAGGGTACTACAGGAGGTTTGTGGAAGGGTTCTCCAGCTTAGCGGCTCTGCTTACCTATCTTACGAGGAAGACCGCTAAGTTTACTTAGAGCGAGAAGTGTGAGGCAAGCTTCATGGAGTTGAAGAAGAGGCTTACTACAGCTCCTATTCTTACAATCCCATCTGGGAGTGGTGGTTTGTAGTCTACAATGATGCGTTACTTATCGGCCTAGAATGCGTTCTGATGCAGCATGGGAAGGTCATTGCCTATGCTTCCTGGCAGTTGAAAGACCATGAGAAGAACTATCGTACTCACGATCTAGAGCTTGCTGCAGTTGTCTTTGCACTGAAGATTTGGCGTCACTACCTTTATGGGGAACAGTTCGATGTGTTCACAAATCACAAGAGCTTGAAGTATCTATTATTGGACATATATGCCCTCGAAAGCCAATAAGAGACTTTTCTATGTTGATTAGACAAGCATCATATTCACACAACCAATTATAATGGGTATCTATATTAATTACTGTCTCATATAATGAAGACATAAAGTTCCATAGGTAACATTGTAGGAAAATCATGCAAAGGTTACGAGATATGATTTTCCAGTTCCTTGTAAACCTAATATTGTTCGAAGCCTCTAGAGTACTGGTTGGGCGTCATACTTCATCATGACTTGCACATGTGTAGTTCTATGAGATAGTGTGATGAATCTCATTCACAGAGAGTGGTGACTCTTGACTAACATGTGAGTATATGTAGCAAGTACATAATACTGAACGGAGTCACTAGTGGATACCCTATGGAATACACTGTCAGATTGTATTAGGGTTATCCATTTGACAAATTGTCCTTAGACCTGAGAGGTTAACATCTTCTCAGACATCTGTCTATATGGCTTTGATGTGCCAATCGGCAATGTCCAATACACAGGACTAACTCCGGGTACGTTGGATCATGTACACAATGTTTGGAGAAGTGTGTAAACACTCAATAAGGAATCCACAACTCCTTAATTGGAGATAATGATATCAAGGTGATACTTGTTGAACTGAACTGTTAAACCAGTACTGGTGCTTTTCGGTAAAAATAGTTTTTTATCGAAGTTGATATTTTTAATATGGAAAAGTATATATAAATATATATGTCAGTTATATTCTAATGTTTCTTCAAAAGTGTTTTGGAGGTTCAGTTCAATGAAAAGTAATCATGAGAAAGAGTTCTATTCATAAGCTAGGGACTAAGACAGTGGAATTGTTCCAATCCCGGAAGCTTACAAGTGATATCGAAATGTGGAAGGATTTATTTGTAAATATATTGTGAGATGGTACTTACAAGCAATTCTCTAATTTCTGGAGGTTAATCACATTGTGTTAATGGACATTAATTGCGATTGGTGGAAGTCCAGGGATATAGATAAAATTCTATAATCCTAATGGAGTATAGGAAAGGTGTTTCCTAGTAACAATGCTTTAACCAAAAGGTTGAGTACTTGGTCCCACAACTGGAAATAGGAGATCCCTTTAGATCCCACACACAAGGACCTTTTTAAAGTATTTAATTTAATTATTAATTAAATTAATTAATTTCTTTAAGTAATCACTATATGGTATAGTGAAGCTCTAAAAGGTGGAATCACATTGGATGTGAAAAACCAAATGGGTAGGACCCATTGAGGATTTTGTTAAAAGAATCAAAAATTGACCTAAGGGTTTGTGAAACCCATTGGGGGCGTGTGGAGTGGGGCCCAACTAGGGTGGGACGCCCACTTCATGGAGGTATTAATAATAATAATTGTTATTATTATTTAATTAGTATCTAATAGCTAATATCCTTATTGGATAAGGTTAGTTAGTTAGTTAGAGATAGTTACTAATTAAAGATTCCTTATTGGACAAGGAGTCTATTAATTTCTTGCTAATCAAGGAATCCTAATTGGATTAGGATAGGGATAAGATTAGTTGGACACTAATGGATGAGATTAGTTTCTATTTTGATTATTCCTAATTAATTATGGAGAAACCAAATAGGAAACTAATTGAGGAATCCTTATTGGATAAGGATTAGGAAACTTTGGTTTCAAGCAACCAATGAAGCCTATAAAAGGGGTGGACGTCCAAGGCTTTGGATATAAGAAACTTTTCAAGAATTTTCCAGATTTGGAAAATTCTCCCCTCTCCTCAAACCTCATGCCCTCCCCTCTCTCTCCTTGAGGTGTACGGTCACACCCATCTCTCTCTTCTTTTGTCTTCTTAATTGGATCTTGAGGAAAAATAAGAATTCATCTTGTTCATCAAGAAAGGTTCTTGATCAATAAAGATTCGATCTTTATTGAAAGATCCTAGAGCTGGAAATTTGGAAGGGCCATTAGCTTCCATTAGAGAAAGCTTTAAAGGAAAAAGAAGGTTCGTGTGAATCGACAGGAGACTTGACACTTGTGAAGTTTTGCGAGTACTATTCTAACGTGGATTTGACTTAATAATTTCAAAGTCGCAAAGGTGAATGTTATTCTTACCTTCATTGAATAAAATCAATTAGAATCTTAGTCAGATCTTGGGATTCGATGTATGCCCCCCAAAAACTGTTTTTCTAAAATTAAAAAGAGGCACACTCTCATCTATTTTTTCAGAAGGAGCTAAATCTGAGGCAGCATTAATGGGTGAAGTTCATAAAGGACTACGAGTGCTCTATCTAGTATCACCCAGGTAAAGCTAACATGGTGGCAAACGCTTTGAGTAGGAAGCCTCCTGGACACTTAGCTCATATGATGGTTCACGAGTGGAAGATGTTAGAAGTAATGGCGAACCTCGATACTAGCTTCAGCATTCCTACCTTTGGACCAGTCATGGCTAACCTTACGATTAGGCCTTATATCCAAGTTCGGATTAAGGAGTTACAGAGTTCGAATGTAGAGGTTGCTTGCTTACCGAGACAAGTCGGTTAATAGTGGCAGTCAGGAGTTTGCTTTGAATGGTGATGGTGCCATCACATGCAAAGGCAGGTTGTGTGTTCCTCCGACGCAGTGTTGAGGAGTGAGATTTTGGATGAGGCACATCGATCAAGTACACAGTACATCCTGGGGGTACTAAGATGTACCAGAATCTCAAGAGGCACTACTGGTGGCGAAACATGAAGAGGAAAGTCATAGAATAAGTTTCTAGATGCTTGGTGTGCCAGCAGGTGAAGGCAGAGCATCAGAGGCTAGTAGGTCTTTTATAGTCCCTCCTTATTCCAGAATGGAAATGAGAAAATATCTCAATGGACTTCATAGTTGGCTTGCCAAGGACGGCAAGGGGCTCCAATGCTATCTGGGTTGTAGTTAATCGATTGACAAAGTCTGCACACTTTTTATCCTATCAGACTACGTACAGCATGAACCAGCTTGTAGCATTGTACACCAAGGAGGTGCTTCGGCTACAAGGGGTACCAGTTACCATTGTTTCTGATTGGGACCCGAGGCTTACGTCTAGGTTCTGTAAGGGCTTTCAGAGTGATATAGGTTCTCGGATAGATTTCAGAACCGACTTTCATCCTCAGACTGATGGGCAGACCGAGAGGGTGAACCAGGTGATTGAGGATATGCTCAGATCTTGCATGTTAGACTTCCAGGATAGTTGGGAGGATCATTTTCTTTGGTTGAGTTCACCTACAACAATAGTTACCAGGCAAGCATCCAAATGGCACCTTTTGAGGCCTTATATAGGAGAAGTTGCAAAGCTCCTCTTTACTGGGATGAAGTTGGTAAGAGAAAGGTATTGGGTCCTGAGTTGATTGAGCAGACCGCAGATAGGGTCAAGATCATTCGGGAGAGGTTGAAGACAGCCTAGGATCGATAGAAGAGTTATGCCGACTCTCACCGCAGAGACTTGGAATTCCAGGTTGGGATCGAGTCTTTGTGAAGATTTCTCCGAGTCAGGGAATCATGAGTTTCGGCAAGAGGGGGAAGCTTTGCCTGAGGTATGTGGGACCTTTTGAGGTGATCACACGCGTCAGAGAGGTCGCTTATAGAGTGGCTTTACCTCCTCACATGGCGGTAGTCCACAATGTCTTTCATGCTTCCATGCTTCAGAAATATGTGCCGAACCCTTCATATGTCATTGACCTTGATCCGGTGGAGATTCAAGAGGATCTCATTCTAGTGGAGCAACCGGCTCAGATCTTGGATCGTAGAGATCAAGTCTTACGTACCAAGACGATTCCACTAGTCCTCATGAAGTGGCAACAACATTCTACGGAGGAAGCTACTTGGGAACGCGAGGCTGAAGTGAGGGAAAAATATTCCCCACCTGTTTGAGTAGTATTTTGATGGTGTATGTAAAGTTAGTTGTTTTTTGTTTTTCCATGTATATAGGATCATCTTAATTTTGAGGATGAAATTTCTGTAAGGGGGGAGGATGTAGAACCCCAGATCTCACCTTCATATCCTGTGAATAGTGTTGTGAATAGTGCGGTGAATAGTGACCATGTAATGTAATTTTTCAAATTTTGAGATAAAAAGTCTCGGTAATGGTTGTTTATAGGTTAACTAAGCTTAGGTAATTCTATGAGATTTTATTCATATGTTTAGAATGATTTCCCGAGTAATGGAAAAAGTTACGACAAACCAGATTTATCGGGTTTTGCCAAAAAATGGAAATTCAAATTTTGAGTTATAAGGAATTGGATTTTTTAAGTATTTTTATTGGATTCAAATGGGGGGTACTTTCTTATTTTGATTTAAAACCTAAAGTTAATGTTAAATGTTTTAAAATAAAATAAGTATAAGAGTAAGTAGAAGAAGGGGAAAATGAACAAAGCACATGTAGCACCCCCGAACTTTTTGACATGTATTAAACTCTTAAGATCATTTTCTTAAGTTAAAGGTTAGATTTTCGAAGTCGGATCTATTGAAAATCCGGGTTGCTGAAATCCATTTGCAAACCAGTTGGCTTTAGGGGTAATTTGGTCTATGAATAAAGAAGAATTGGAATATTCTAAAACACCAGGATCGTTCCTCTTCAAATGACGAGTCCAACACAAGTTGAATCGTCAAAATCCGATAAACGAGTCAAAAGTTCTGGCCGAAATACCAAAAAGGGGAAAATCTGAAAAATTATTGTCAGAGTTACGAACGATCATACAGACCCTACGAACTATCGTAGGTGAGCTACGATCGATCGTAGAAAATCTACGATCGATCGTAGGATTTCAGAAATGGGCAAAATTCTCGGCAACGTTTACGATCGATCATAGGAAACTACGAGCAATCGTAGTATATTTACGATCAATCGTAGATATATTACGATTGATCGTAGGTCACAAAATATGAAATTTTATATGGGATTTTTAGGGTTTCTACCCTTTGCCTATAAATAGGGCTTCCATTTGGGGGTTTTTGGCTTACCCTAAACCTAGAGAGACTAAGAGAAAAGGAGAGAAAGAAGAAGGAGATTGGGCATTTGCAAGAGGAGTAGATTGGAGATCAAGGTTTGGATTCTCCATTAAGCTTGGATCTCCTTCAAGCAAGGATCATCTTTCACCAAGTAGGGATTTCCAATCAAGGAGGGTTCTTCTTCCAGATTTGAAGTTAATCCTCAAGTTGTACGCATTTGCTTATCTCTTTTCTTGAATTTTCATGTGATTATGGGAATGCTATATGTCATCATGATTTCACCAATTGCAATGCACGAGCACCTATGCATGAAATGAGTTTTCATAAGCACTAAGAAGTTGAAACAAACGAGAATAAATGTAAAGGAAAAATAAGAAAGTCTCATAAGAATATTGTCAAGGAGGTTGGTAGCCCCGGTTAAGGGTGCTAACCTCTGGCTCATAAGAAAAGGCTCATAAGGATATTATCAAGGAGGTTGGTAGCCCCAGTTAAGGGTGCTAACCTCTGGCTCATAAGAGAGACTCATAAGGATATTGTAAAGGAGGTTGGTAGCCCCAGTTAAGGGTGCTAACCTCTGGCTCATAAGAGAGACTCATAAGGATATTGTAAAGGAGATTGGTAGCCCCGGTTTGAGTGCCAACCTCTGGCTCATAAGTAAAGGCTCATAAGGATATTGTCAAGGAAGTTGGTAGCCCCGGTTCGGGTTCTAACCATTGGCTCATAAGGATATTGTCAAGGAGGTTGTCACACTCTGGCTCATAAGGAAAGCTCATAAGGATACTCTGATACCACTTGAAGGGGGATCCGAATAAAAATTTATACGAAAACTAGATCCCCTAGATCTTAACAGCATAGAAAGCATCAAAATTATATAAGAGTTTCAGTCATATCACCTCGGTGAATGCTTTTCATCGGTGAAGCTTAATCCACTCGAACAGTCAGAACTCTTTGTAGATATTTCTCCGAAAAAATACTAGAAGCTCGATCCTTGTTCTTCACTATCCCCACGAAGCTTTAGAATCTCCTTTGGAATTATTGAAGCAAGAGGAAGAATATGGATCAATGATGTAGACCTTCTATCACCAAAAATACTAAGGTTCAAAACCCTAGAAAAGCAAAACCCAATTTGCACCACTTATATAGCTCACAAAAATCCCTAGGGGTCTCCCTAGGGTCTCACGGTTTGGAGAGAGAGAGGAGAGAAGAGAAAAAATTCTGGAGAAAAGTGCTTTAAGGTCTAGGGTGTTGGGGCATTTATAGACTAGGATCCTATCCTAATCCTACTCCAACTTGATCTTATCTAATAGGATTTATTAATTAACAATAACTCTTATTATTAATCAAATAAACTCCTACTTAATCTATAACTACTTTAGTTATAGTAATCCTACTAATTAAAGAATCTCTATTATAAGAGGATTCCTTAATTAAAAGGGATAAGTCAACATCCTAACTCAAATAAGGAAACCTAGTCAAACTAGGAGTCCACAAGGGGGGGCGTGAGCAATAAAGGGGCATGAGTTTTGGGGAGCTATAAACTCCTTTTTGCAATCTAACTTTATGTCATCTTAATCCTTATTGCGATCCAACCATTGGATTTAAATTCCATAATTAAAGGAATTATATTTCAACAATTATTCAATTAAACAAATCCTAATCCAATTAGGATTCCTCAAGTGGGCGCCCCACCCTAGGGTTTAAACCCATGGACTTTGGCCCATATTAAAGGTCCATATTAAATGGATTTATGGATATGGGTCAAACCCATTTCCCCTTTAATTATGTTAATTAAATAATTATCAAAATAATCTCTAGATTTAAATTAACAATTAATTTAAACCATAGATTAACTTTTAATCTATTTAATTAAATGATTAACTTTTAATCACTTAAATAATTGATTAACTTTTAATCAATTAATGAGCTTGTATTTATTATGTGAGCACCTCCACAGATTGCTCTGGGACATTCTTACCCTGGCTTATCCAATGTTATCCCATTGACCCTAAACGGGAATTACATCGGAATTGCAAGTGACATGAGATATCCATGTTGCAATTTAATCCCAGTGTATGAACATTAACCATTACGGATCCCACCACATGAACTTTTAAATTCGATTTATCCTTCCAAATACATTATCCCTAATGGGCCTTCAAGATTGACATACCATCTAACCCATAGCCCATTGTAAATCATCCGGGTTTCCAAGACTTATAATTAAGCCATGAGAAACAATTTCTCATGAAAAAAATTTTGAGAAAATCCTTTTATAAGTATAATACCTTTTAATAAAAGTATATTTCAAAACTTATTTCGTTTTCAAAATCACCTACGCAAGATTTGAACTTAATCAATTGTCTTACTCAAAACTTGGATAATCTCTCAAATTAATGAGCATGGATTTCTTGTTTGAAATTCATCATGACTCGAACAACTTTCCGACTATCCAATTGTCACTGTATTGCATTCCCTAAGTTAGAAAATACGTTGGTGGAAATAAAACAGTCAGATCACTGCTCAGTCATAGATGAACTCATCAGATCTAAGGACCATCGAAACCGTTCAATGTGAATGAGAGAACTATCTAATAGTATGTTTATGCAAGACGTCTCTCATTGAATGCAATCAGTCAGTGTACATTTAAGCACCCATATGCTGATGTGTAGTCTCCACTACAATAGCTCAAGATATAACTACATCTCAACTATTGAGAACATCTTAGCATTCTGGCAGCCATATAAGTGAAGTGCCCAGCTTCACCCACAACTATGACTATATAAGGTATAAAAAAATGGAAAGTTATATCTGCCTGTGATAATCTAATCACATAACTTTCCTACAATATATCCTTTGGACCTTTATCGATATCTCATATCGTATAGATCATCTCATGATCATGGTCAATTACCCATAATGAAAACACAATAGATTAAGAAGTCTTATTTAATCAAATTAATAAGAATCTAACAATCTAAATGACTTTTCTAGGCATCATGTCTAACATGTATGCCTTATGTGACATACGGGATGGTATGATACGGTGGTCACGGGCTAAAATATCCCTAACTCCTAGGGGGTATTTTGGGTTGCGATAGTGATCATAACTAAAAAAATAATTAACTAAAGTCAGACGAAATGTTAGTCTTACAATCACAGTAAAAATAATAACCGTGAACTATATATTTATCTGTGATTTAATAAAATAGTTTTATCACGATTAAATAATAACCGTGAACATATCCCGAGATAAATATTAATCACTGTTTCTATTAAACCCATGATGATAACACTCGTCAAAAATATTCTGCCATCTTTGCTATGATTTATAAGGGATTCTATTACAGTTTTAGTGTAAATTGTCATTGTTCTTGGAAATGCAACTATGATGAATGACGATATTTGTAGTAGTGTAAGTTGGGATTTTAAGATTGTTTTGGCCATTCATAAAATTAGAAAGTGGGTGAAAGCCAAAAACTTAAGGTTGGAGTGGTACCAATGTTTCCTTGATTTTCTTATTTCTTTCTCTCATCTATTATATAACCAAAATATTCTATATTTAAAAAGAGGTTAGCAGTTCCTACAGGAACCTTTTCATTAGTTATTTATCTACCACACACAAACTTTCAAGTATCTCATTGGTTAATTTATGGGCCAACTTTTAATCGATGATGGATCTTGGATTGCAAATTAGATTTTTAGTTTGAATGAAAGATTAAGGTGGCGTTTGGATTGGATTTTTTTGGCCAAAAATCAATTTTGATAAAATTGATTGTGTAGAAATTCATGATCAAATAATAGTGTTCGGAGAATACGAAGTTGAGAGACTCACCCGCGTATTCTCTTAATACTATTATTTGAAAAAATGATTATTTGACCATTAATTTCTACACAATCAATTTTACCAGAATTGATTTTTGGCCCAAAAAAATCCAATCCAAATGCCCCATAACACTTTCAAGACCAATAGGAAATATCATCTTTAGTCTTCCTTATACTTAACTCAGTAATTTTAAAGTTTAGATTGATGATAGGGTACGACCAGATATACCATAAAGGGGTATTTGGAGCATCATTGTCTATGGTCCTAGGCAACATTATATATTTTCCTCTTAGAAAAGTAATATAAGATAATGAGGGTCACCTAAAACATGCTTTCCCTAAACTCATTACAAGATGGTTTGCCAGGTTAAGTATAGTCACACCTAAAGTATCCCTAAACTCCTAGGGGGTATTTTGGGGCGCGACACGAACGGTTTTGGCTTTGGGACAAGTTCAGGAAAGAAATTTACTGGCACCGTTCGAATGTTGGTCACTTCGTTCGAACGATTGGCTATTCAAATTTTATTTTATTTTTTTGAAATAGTAATTGGTACAATTCGAATGGTTCTTATGAAAAACCACATTTTCATGTTGAACATCCCATAAATTGATGTAACTAGCTACCTAGGTATGTTTAACATTCTCTAAGAAAATTTCACCTATGGTAAACTAGGTATCTAAGTCACTTACCATCCTACTAGCCTGAGCAAAGTTTTATGGTGGAATGTTCTTCAGTTGAATCTCTTGAGCTTCATCTTCATGGACATGAACACCATGACAGAAAAGACTAAAACACATATCTGGATACTCTATTTGACATCAGAATTAAGCCAATATAAAATATGACTTTATGTACAATCTCCCCTTTGACAATTCTGTGACAAAATACAAACTGGAGTACATGTCCCTGATGGTGGCGACTCATTCAAATTCCAGCCCTTGTTGAACGAAGTCTTTGGGCACCGTTCCTCCACATCAGGTCCCGTCCTGCGGAAAAAAAGGCAGCGAGATTTTCCGTGCTCACAATATATATTGAAAAGTAATTTAAGGTAATGATCCCTAGGTTGACCCAAGCTGAATAATACCCCTAATTAATTTTGTACTGTTTATCTTCACTTAATTAGCAAATGTTTAGTAATACTAATTGGGCCATATCTACAGGACGGTCCGCTTGGAAAACCGACTGCAGAATTCATGATTACCTATTTTGAATCATTTTAGGAGATCACTTCCCATTTTATAAACTTACATATCTTTTCATGGATTCAAATTTTTAAGACCAACTAATAGACTCAGAGAACTACTGGTCTCTCTTATTCATCTTCAAAATTCCAGTGAACCTCAAAAATAATATTTGAGTTGATAACTCACAAACCCAAGGGGGGTGGCTAGGTCTTCCTAATGTCTATCTACCTTATTTTAATTTATGCAAATTCTCAACTAAGTGAGGATAACAATTACATGCGGAATAAAGAAAGACAAGCAAACTATAACACAATAAATTTTTACATGGAAACTACTCTTCCAGAAAAAAATCATGAGACTTAGTCCAACAAAGAGATATCACTTAGAGTAAGTCAAACAAATATTTATAAGACTCGAATTGTACTCAATCAAACTCGACACTCGACACTATGATCCTCACTACTCAGTCTTGTACGCCTTGAAAAGCAATCATGAACCCACAAGTCTCGTAATCTATCGCAATACCTTGTGCTCCTCCTAGATCTCCACAATAACCACGATCCTCATTGGATCAATCTCCTTCGCAAAGGCACCAAATCACACTGGCCAATTGTTTTTTAAGGGAACGTGTTGATGATTATTAAACAAACAAACCCTTGATGGATTCCAACAATTGGAATAAATAAACAAGAATGAATGAATCAATGTCCTGCAATCTCTAGGGTGGAAGAGGAGAGGAGAATGAGTTTGGGAAACCCTAATTATCTCAATAATGCTCTCTCACAACTTTCACAACATTTCTAGTTCATTCTGGGGAACAAACCCCATTAATAGATGTCAAAAATAAAGTTTTAAAGTGTTTAGAACTATTTTAAACACTATTCATCCGGTTACTATTCATACAGTTACTATTCACTCTATTTACAGTTTTGCCACAAACACTTTGAATAATTCTAAAGAGGTCAATTCTTATCGGATTAAGCTCAAATTTGAACCGTGACTACTTTGGGTCATCTAGAATCTAGCTTTAAAAATTTTCATAAATTTTGGATGAATGTAAATGACCAAAATACCCCTCTATTGATAGAAAGATGGTTTTGCCTATTTTTGCCTCAAAATCTTCAAGCAACAAAAAGCTACTAATCACCTAATGTAAAGAAAATTTTATAGGTCAATCCACCTAAGGTAACATGGTATATAGGTCACTTACCATCCTATGCAGTGAAACAAAGGCGATGATCAGAATGTCTGCAGTTGCTCTTCTTCGGTCTTCATCTTCACTAATGCATGTAGGCAAGGACACAAGACACATGACACTATTTTGACAACGGAATAATCCAACACCAAAATATGAACTTACACATCTCCACTAGACAAAATTGGGATTTAATCCCTAATAGCAAAAGTATATCCCACGTTTAGATGCCTTACTTTTGTTATACTTTTACTACCTAAGAGTCGCAATTTAGCCTGAACATGCTAGCACCCTTGCGAGGGTCACCTAAAAACATAAAAATTGATGTTTTCAACCATGGTTGGGTTTGCTTTAGGCTTTTCAAAATTGGCCCTCATACTACCTGTCACGCCCCAAAATACCCCCTAGGAGTTTAGGGATACTTTAGGTGGACTATACAAACCTGCCAAACCATCCTGTAATGAACAAGGCAAAATATAATACTAATACAATGATAATCAGAGCACGGAAGCTAAACATAAAATGCGGAAGCTCAACCAACTCTTTTTTTTTTCTTCTAAAGTTCCAAAACAGTATTCCAAGTTTAACTTATGCACAACACGTCTAAGCCTAAGGTGGACAGGCCCACCTAACAAAATACAAATGACAAAATACAACTCTGTCTCGCTCAATAGTCACCCCCGTGGGGCCAATGGTCTAAGTCTCTCGCCTCCGCCTGAGGCTGCAGTGGGATAGATGGCTCTCTCTCCTCTATATACTCTTCCTCGACCCAGGGCTCGGGGTTGAGGGTATCATCGGTACCTGCCGACATGAAAGTACGGCTGAGTATGGAATACTCAGCGTGTACACACTACTAACTAGCAATGTTATGAAACATTAATACAACAATACTTTCTTGTATGATATAATTTAAACCGTGCAAGATGGGAATAGAAAGGAAGTACATCAAATCATAATAAGACAAGCAATATCAATTCAATCCATGTTCATGTCTTGTTTGCTTAACTTGTTTAGTTCACACACACCTCACACATTCATTTAACACCCACTTGTTCACTTGACTTGTTTTTCTCGTTTCTTGACTTGCTTGTTTAACTTGTTCTTGTCTTGCTTGATTAACTAATGCCCGAACTATGTACCGGACGGCACACATTAGCGTATTATCACTTGTTTAACTAATGCCCGAACTATATACTGGACGGCACACATTAGCATCTTGTTTGTCTTGTTTGCCTGCTTGGAGATCACTAATGCCCGAACTATGTACTGGACGGCACACATTAGCATCTTAATTGTCTTATTTTGCTAATGCCCAAACTATGTACTGGATGGCACACATTAGCTAGATCACTAATGCCCGAACTATGTACTAGACGGCACACATTAGCATCTATGTTCTTGTTTTCACTAATGCCCGAACTATGTACTGGACGGCACACATTAGCTTCTTATTTGTCTTATTTTGCTAATGCCCAAACTATGTACTGGATGGCACACATTAGCTAGATCACTAATGCCCGAACTATGTACTGGACGGCACACATTAGCATCTATGTTCTTGTTTTCACTAATGCCCGAACTATGTACTGGACGGCACACATTAGCTTACCTTTCAAGCGTGCTTGTTACCTTGTGTTTCTCATTATCCATGTTCATTTACTTGTATTTCATTAACTTGTCATATGTATGCATTTTCCTAGCGTGCTACTTGTGATGATTTCATTAATATACATGTGTCCTTGAAATGTAAACCTTCATGGTATTGTAAATAATAAACAACAAGGGATTTATGGCGTTTTATTTCATTCATTCAATAACTCATGCATATTCTACCATCTAATGACACATCCTAACAAGTCCATTTACTTGACATTCATTCGATTAACATGCTTAATTTAAAATTCCAATTCTAACAAGTCCTTGTAGTCCATTCCATTCACATGCTATTTATATTCATACTACTACCTTGTTTCCTATTCATTTCTTTACTAATTAAACTTGAACAAGCTAGAACTTATAAATAGACCACATTATTAAATTCCTTAGAGTTTCCCATACTCTTTTTCATCTACCCTTGCCCTACTTTCTTCGTAAATGTTCATAAATATTAGTCATGCAATTTGGAGAGTGTACTTACACTCTCACATACGAACCCCATTTTTCATGTCATTTCATTCTTTCATTTTTCTTTAAGACATTTCATCAAACACTAAGTGTGTACGTTATGTAAACAATGCCCTTCCCCATTTGTTCATCACACCACACACCATCCATTGGCATCCATCGCCCAACCAACCTCCATACATAATGTTCTATCTCATATCATGACAAGTTTTGAGGAAAAGAATCAAAGAAACTTTAATAGAATTCTAACAAAGAGTTAGTAGTTTGTTCTACCTTGAAAGATTGGGGAAAAATGCCTTAGGAGGCCGTGGGAGCAAGATCCAAGCTTGTGGAAGCTTTCCCAAACTCCAAGGTTGAAGATCCACGCATCTACAGCTTGCACGAACTTGGTGGAAGCGATCTATGAGGTTTGTGACTTGGATTTGGGTGAATCCAAACCTTTGGAAAGGATTTTGGGCTCACAATCGCTCAAACTCTCTTTGAATGGAAAATCCCCTTTTTGGAAACCCTAGGTTTCTCTTCCTCTCTCTAAAATATTGCTAAGGGTGTTTATGAACACCCTTGGCTCGAGCCAACCCTTAAAAATGAGGATAGAGTGGCCAAAAGACCAAAAAACCCCTAAAAAAATTTCTGAAAAACGCGTAGGACCGATAGATGACCGATCTACCGGTAGTGGACCGATCGATCAGTGCTTTTGACCGATCTCTCGGTAGTGGACCGAGCTCTCGGTATTGACTGGTGCTACAGAATGCACTTCAATATTTTGGCCATAACTTTTGACTCGGAGCTCCAATTTTGACAATTCAACTTGAGTTCGATTCGTCTTTCGAAGAGAAAAAACTTTCATGTTTTGAAGAAATTCTAATTCTTCTTTATTTATAGACCAAAATGCCCCTAAAGCTGACTGGTTTGCAATGGGTTGCGACAGCCCAGATTTGCAGCCGACCCGAATTTGGAAATCCTACTTTTGACTCAATCCCGATTCAAAATCAGGGAAAGTGATCAACATAAACCTTGAAGAGGGTTCTAATACCTTTCCGACAATTCAAGAATCACTTGATTCTGATCCGCGGTGACTGAACTAAGGCTTCTTAAAGTTAAGGGTAATGCTAAAGGCATAACCCTTGTTGACACTTAGAATATTCGAGTGCTTCACACTCTTCTTCCTTAGGTCCAACATCCCACTCACACCTCATGAATCGTTTCCCATAGGTTTTCATCCCACCTAGGTGATCATTGAATTCACCCCCATAAGCATGAGAGGCCCTAGCCTCTTTATGCCTCGTGCACTAGCACTCTTCACTTACAACCTATTAACCACTTAAGGTATTTTATACCCTTTTCTTTTACCCACTTAGAGTATCTTTATACTCTCTCTTGAGACTCAATACACTCACCTAAAATTTTCACTTAGCTCGCCACACTACCAAGAGCAAAATGGAAGACCTTAAGCTTTTTCACACACACACAAGGCACTATTCACTGACACTATTCCTAGCACAGTGAACTTGGGTTCCGGGGCTCTACACTACCAACTTATTTTATTAAAAATAATGTAATCTTATAGTTATTTTTAAAAAAAAATATCCATTTCAAACTTAAATTCTATTATTATGTAAAAATATAATTATCAGGTTATTTAGTTGTTATCTTTTATTTGAAATGGGTAGGTGATTGGCTTTTTTTAATGACTAGATTTCTCCCTTTCCAAATTATTTGTAAATCAATATGGTCCATCTTAGGCTATTATTACCTATCCAAATTTGAAAGGTATGGAATTGAAATCAAGACACCATCCAAATAAGGGGAGATAAGGGGAACAACTTCGCCATTCTCGCCTTTTGATTCCTTTTGGGAAATCTTTGCCTCATTAAAAGTATCTCTTGGAAAACTACAATAATTAATTTACTCGTTAGTAGCTTCTGTCTGAAGTTGGCAGGTTGTGTGGTTGAGAAGTTGTGTTAGCATGACTGTAAAGTAATTAGAAAGCTTCTTTGTTAAGTTATTAAAATCTATAAATATATTGTTATAAGAAAATTGTAAGAGAAACAAGTGGTAATTTTAGGATTTTAAGTTTGCTTGGGAACTTCAGAGCTCGTTCTAGGTTTTCTCTCTGAGAAAACCTCATCTCTACCTGCATTATCTTGTATCAAAGGAAGTTCGGAACGTGCGTTCTCGCTTTGATCTCGAAAGAAATCATGCCAAACAAATTCAAAATGGCACACATGGTCTTGAGAAGAATTGTTGGCATTTTTGTTGCCAAAAGCAACACCAAGAACTATATTTTTGTAGAGGCAGACGAGAAACCAATGAAGGTGAAGGAGCCAAAGGAAGGTAAGAAAACCAAGGACAATAATTTCCCTTGAATACTCAATAAGAAATGTGTATGATGATGAAGTATTTCCCCATATTACTTCGAGGGGTCCTAAAGTCATTAGGAAGCTCTTATTTGGAAGACTATAACCATTGTAAGGGATACTTCTTAATTATTAAATAATAATAACTATCTTACTTATCGTACTTTTTGGGGTAATCATCAAATCCATTTAAAATTTTCCTGATTGCGAATCAATTTTGATAATTCCTTTTTACGAGTGGAACACCCTTACCATCCCTTTATGATGATCTCTTTGCTTAGGTTAAGACTGTTCAGATCCTTTTATTGATTTATGCTCCAAGAATTGTCTAGGGCATCAAGTCAAATTCCTCCTATGAGACTTTATATCTTTTAATTTTCGCATATCGTGGAAGCTATTGGATCATTTTCATACACGGACATAGTCACTAACCTAAAGAATCCCGTGAAATTATTGTGTTGTGTTTTTGCTGTCGATTTTCTTTGTATTTTTTGTTCTAAACTTTGCCATCGACCTTACTATCGTGGTCTGCACAAGGTAAACTAGACCACAAGGGAAACTTAATGGACAAAGGACCCTAGATCAAATGGTGTGATCCTGTGGTGCCGTGGACAGTCTATTAAGAAATACATTCATTTTCTATTCTTAGCTTTGGTGGATTTTAACAAGAAGATACCCCTTCCAGTATATTTTTTGATCATTGGCTTTTGAATCCTTGCATATGAGGAGCTCCTAATCTTTATGCTACACCCAAGGATAGGCAAGCTATGAGTACCAAATTCTAATGAGGTACATTTTAGGTTGTGGCCTTGCAGTGAGACAAACATATTGAACACTTTTTGTATGGTAGCCACAATAGGCCTTTTTGGTCGTGAAGAAATTTCAACAAATTGTTTTTTGAAAATTTTAATACGTTGATCCGGAAATATAGCCATACTGAAGACCATCACATCTAGGGGCGGCTCACCCATCGTACCAAGTGGCAGTTCACATTATACTTTCTTTGGGTGGCCCACAATGGTGCAACAATATCATTTTTCTTAGTTGTTAGTGTGAATAAATCTTATGACTGTGTTATAATGGAAAATTCTACGATATTACTTGAAATTCCCTTCTCTAGAATTGCACTAGTGACCTCCTCTAATGGGTTACAAAGCTCGTCTCTCAGTATGTCCCTTACTTAAGGGAGGTCTTGTGATCAAGTTTCATAGAAAAAATTTGGGTGGATTAGCATTAACCATATAGTTAACGGCTATGCATGTCGCTTTTGTGTGTTTCAAGTGGAAATCAAGAGTGTAACTAGAATCATACAAGGCGAAGTCGATGTAAAATGTGATTGCTAGAGGAAGTCCTAAGTGTAACCAGAATTATCAAGTCTATGTAAACACCAAAATTCAGGTGTCCATTGCCATGCTTTTGATTTGTTTTTTATGCCATGTGAAAGATAGGAGACGAGGAAGTGCAACATAATTGGAAAATATTATTTTAATGTGTACAGGATACGCCGCATATCTCGTACACAATCTTGGATTATATTATTGATATTCTTAGATTATTACAACAATCCTAAGCAGGATTCATATAGATGATGAAAGGATTCCTCATATGGAAAGATAATTAACCATAATTTTAAATATATCCTAATTTAAAATTTTAATAAATAAGTAAAGATATAAAATTTAAAAAAATCTAATCCTAGATTGTAGATGAGGTGTATCTCATGAAACGACAATAATAATTCCCTAATACAACAGAGTATAAGCAAATTTGGAATTCATGTGGTACTATGCTTGACATGGGTTACACAAACTGTGCACGGGCAAGAGTGTGTCCACATGAGCGGTTGCCCGCACGTCTGCAAATGAGGTTGAGGAGCTTCACCAAGCTGGGGTTTTGACTGTATTTGCAAATGCTTCAAGCCTTGAGTGCGTCACCAAGCTGGGGTTTTGACTGTATGTGCAGATGCTTTAAGCCCTTGAATGTGTCAGTGGGTGACAGTGGCTACGTCGCTCACTAACTAGAACAGATACTAACCAAACTAACCGGGGTTGTGGTTAATGCATAATATTTGCATAAAAAATAGAAAAATTAGTCAACTTTATTAGACCTATAAATATAGGAATTTAAAGAGAAGTTTTATATATTCTTACTAATCAGAAATCACCACTTACCGAATGCATAAATCCGGTAAAATATAAACAGAAAATAGCATGCTCTTGTCCTCTAATATCCCTCTCATATACTCGCCTCGAGTCTGAACATTTGCAACCATATTTAGATTTAAGTGTGCTACTGCATAGGCATTAGGGCTATCAAGTGTCAGGGTTAGGTCTTATCAAACCTGACCCTAACCCGTAGAGGGCCTAAACTAGTTAGGTCCATGCCCTACCCTCAAGGGCCAAGGTAGGGCCAGGGCAAGGCTAGGGGCTAAAAGAGGAGCAAAGAAATTGTTTTCGTCATATCATTTAGTGAATTTTTTTTCTATTCAAACTGCCAAATATTTCACTTGTAATCTTGATCTTTTATTCAGGCTTGGGAGCGATAATACAATACAAAGAGCAGTTTGGTAGAATTAAAATAAAATATTTGTTGGTGGTAATTAGACAAAGGATAAAAAAATTCTTGAGTAAAATATATAAAATATTATAATTATTATTTTATAATTAATTTCTAATAAATGAAACTCAATATACCTTATATTTTATTATCAAAATCATCTTTCAATACATCTAACTTTAAAATATCTAGTAAATCACAATCATTCGAACGAATTCAATCTTGACAAAAGATTAAAGCTTCGATAGTGTCTAATTTTAGTAAAGTACCCTTCATCTAGTGCAAAATGTGAGATATGTGAGAGAGGCGTTGTTCGAGAGTCTGAGATATGAGGGGAGAGCCAAGAGCTTTAATATGTGACTTGAGAGAAAGAGAAAGACATGGCTATGTAGGGTTAATGGATTAGGGTAGTAGTGAGCTTAAAGATATTTTAGAAAGGTGATTGGAAATAATTACCACCATACCCCTAATTTTGTACCGTTGAACTTATGTCTTCGAGAACGAATGAAAAGTATCTCCCATTATACTTATGTATATTAATTATATAATATATTAGACGGGGAGGGCCGAGAAGGGCAAGGCATAAGTCTTAACAGGCCCAACACTCAAGTTGGAGGGCCTTTTAAAATCAGGCTCGGCCCTGCCCTCAAGGCCCTAGGAGGGGAAAAGCCCTCCATTTCGTGGGCTTTGGAGGGCAAGGCTGGGGCGAGCCCTCTCATTGGGGGCTAGATTGACAACCCTGATACACATTGGAGTCAATTTGTTATTGACTAGTTGCTCGGAAGTTTCTTGGGGTGGGGTCGATTCACTTAAAACCCATTTGTAGACTTTGTGTGAGGCAAATGTCATCTTACCCATGTTTGGTTATTGAGAAAAATATGAAAATGGAGAAAAGAAAAGAAAACTAAAAAATAAATTCAACTACGAATTGTATTAGAAAAATCAAAATTTTATTTTCTCTTCGTTTCATTTATTTGTTTTCACACGACAACCAAACAAAGGAAAGTGACTAAAAATTTACATTTGTCACTTCCATCTCCATCAACCTTTAAGATTATGCGACGATATTTTTATTTGATTGATTGCAACAATACTTTAAACACACATAATTTCCAAAAAATTTAAGGTGATGTTTGGATTAGTAGCAAAATCTCCTATGAACATGATGAACCCAGACATTGTAAAGATAGAGCGGTTCAATGGGTGTCGACACACAATTACAATCTCTACTGGAATGGATACTAATTGTAAGACTTTTCTTCCATTTTGTTTAAAATATAAAATCTAATTTTTAAAATTTCCATAAACCATGTGCTAACCCACCAATATAGCTCAAATTAGACAGTACATATTTCCCAAATCTTTACAAATCTCTTCCTTAATTTTTGACAAAAAATGTTGTCATATAGTAAAATAACACTTAGAACAATTGTTCTTTCTATTATCTTTACTATTATAAAGAGAATGGAGTTGTTCAAAACGGTCACTGAATTTTTTTTGTTATTGATAAAATTACCCTTCCTTTTGTATCCTTTATATCTCTACCAGTAACACTATTGACAAAATTACCCTCAAAGAATAGAGCCCTTTAAACGTTGATTGAATTTTGTCACTTAAAATTCACCTTACACTCATCTTCTCTGCTATTATAATAGAATGAAAAAATTACCTTTCCACTTATATCTTATGTATCTCTACAAAAAAAAAATTCCCTGGGAGAATAAGGCCTTAAAAACATTGATTGGATTGTATCCTCATCAATAGAATTACCCTTACACTTATCATCTCTACTATTATAATAGAGGAAAATGCTAGTGAGACCGCAAAGGGCTAAGACCACAACGAGACCGTGCATGTGATGCATGGATCTCAAAATTTCAAAAATGGATTTAATGAAATTTTGAGATCCGTGCATCACAAGCACGGTCTCAGTGTGGTCTTGGTCCTTTACGGTCTCAGTAGCAAAGTCCTATAATAGAATGATAAAATTACATATCCATTTACATCTTCTCAATCTCTAATTTTATAGTTACCATTAACAAAATTACCCTTATTTTTTTTTAAACAAAAACAAAGGTTAGATTCATTAACCTTAACAATTAGTAAATTTTAACCATAGTTAAAAAAGGGAGACATGGTGAGTTGGAGAGGAAATCTTATACTTGTATCTTCTCTACAATTATAATAAGAATAACAAAAGAACTCTTACAGTTATATCTTCTCTATCTCTCCTGTAATAATGATAATAGGGCACTTCTAAATATTGATTGAACAAAATTGCCATTACACTTATATCTTCACTATCATAATGGAAATGGCTATTATAATGAGGATTCTCATTTTAAAATGTAGATAGATGAATATTTTAATAAAATTTTCATTTAACTTAAAAATGTTTATGTTATAGATTTATGCACAATTTTGTCATTTTACAAAATTCTCTCTCTACTCTACACCTCGCTCTTTCCATATTGAAAATTATCCCTCTACTTATATCTTCTCAATCTCACATATTATAATCACTATTGATAAAATTACCCTTAAATTTAGGGTCTGGAATTCCTTTGACTGGAGCCAGAGTACAATACTCTAGTCCAACCTTTAAACACCTTTTAACTCTAGTCAACTCTAGTTAATATGTTTTAAGTCGTGATTAGATTAATTAAAATTAAGGGTTAGTAAACTTTAACCACAATTAAAGAGAGTTAAAAGGACACAGTGAGTTGGGGTGAAAATCTTATGCTTATATCCTCTATACTCTTATAATAAGATTGAAAAATTACACTTACACTTATATCTGCTATATCTCTACAATTATAATGAGAATATGACACTTATAAACAATGACTGAACAAAATTGCCATTATATTTTCACTATCAAAATGCCTATTATGATGAGAATTCTCATGTTAAAATCGTATATCGAATATTTTAAAATGAAAAAATTGCACTTTAACTTAAAAATATCTATATTACAAATTTATGGAGAGTTTTGTCTTTTTACAAATTCCTCTTTCCACTCTATACCTCTCTCTCCTTCTATTCTTTCCCATGTCTCTTTCCCTTTTACACACGTGCATTATATGAGTCTCACTAGGATCTGTCTTCCCACTCTCCCCCCCTACCCTCTCTCTTATGTGCAAAGCGCTCATGAAGCTTACTCGTATAATATAATATTCTTTCTAGATCTACTTGTAATTGGTAAATATAAATACAACTTACTAATTTTTTTAAGAACCCTTTAACATGCTTAGTTTGTTGCCCATGTATTGACCCTAGAGGAGGGCTGATTAGGTTTCTAGCAAATTTAAAAACTAATTTTCCCTTTTTATGCGGAATTAAAATAACAAAGAGAATGCAACTAATCAGTTCTAAAATATATGCAATAAAGATAATAAGGTAGAGAGTTAAAGAGAACAAACATCAAGATGTTTTTCTCGAGGTTTGACAACCTGCCTACGTCCCTGCCTTTGAGCTTCCAGCTTCAAGGATTCACCACGATTTTACTCATACAGACTTCTTCCCGGGAGAAGGCCAAAATGCTTACAATCTCTCTTATAGGTTGAGACCAAACCCTTACAATCTCTCTTCCAGGTCGAGACCAAACTTTTCCTTGCAAGAGCACAACCCTCTCTTGACTTCTTCGAAGTTACAGCTTCAGTTGCAAGAATCCACCAATTCTTGACTTTCCTTTACAAAAGTAGATTTCGATTTACAATCCGAAATAAAGCTCCTGAAATGAGTTGTATAAGAGTTAAACAATACTCTAATGAAATCTCTCAAAGAAATGAGTTGAATAGCTCAAATGAGATTTTTGTGGACTTCTAAAGCGTGATCGATGTTGAAATCAATGTGAGTGATAGAGTAGATGATGAGAGTTATTGCATTGATCAAGAGTTTTCTTTTGTTCATTTATGAACTCCTTTTATAGCTCTTCATCTAATATGGTCGTTGGTGAAACATTAAATGTGAAAAAGGCCATTGAAAACTAGTCGTTACTGTTAGACATGATGCCTAGAAAAGTCATTTAGATTGTTAGACTCTTATTAATTTGATTAATAATGACCTCTTCTTAATCTATTATGTATTCATTATGGGTAATTGACCATGATCATAAGATGATCTATACGATATGAGATATCGATAAAGGTTCATAGGATATATTGTAGGAAAGTTATGTGATTGGATTATCACAGGCAGATATAACTTTCCAGTTCCTTATACCTTATATAGTCACAGCTGTGAGTGAAGCTGGGCACTTCACTTATATGGCTGCCAGAATACTAAGATGTTCTCAATAGTTGAGATGTAGTTCTATCTTAAACTATTGTAATGGAGACTACACATCGGCATATGGGTGCTTAAGTGTACACTGACTGATTGCATTCAATAAGAGACCTCTCGAATAAACATACTATCAGATAGTTGGTCTCTCATTCACATTGAAAAATTTCAATGATCCTTAGATCTGATGAGTTCATCTATGACTGAGCAGTGATCTGACTGTTTTGATTCCACCAACGTATTTTCTAACTTAGGGAATACAATACAGTGATAGTTGGATAGTCAAAAAGCTGTTCGAGTCATGATGAATTTCAAACAAGAAATTCATGCTCATTAATTTGAGAGATTATCCAAGTTCCGAGTAAGACAATTAATTAAGTTCAAATCCTGCGCATGTGATTTTGAAAACAAAATAAGTTTTGAAATATACTTTTATTAAAAGGTATTATAGTTATAAAAGGATTTTCTCAAAATGTTTTTCATGAGAAATTGTTTCTCATGGCTTAATCATAAGTCTTAGAAACCCGGATGATTTGCAATGAGCTATGGGTGCAAATGGGCTATGGGTTAGATAGTATGTCAATCTCGAAGGCCCATTAGGGATAATGTATTTGGAAGGATAAATCAAATTTAAAAGTTCATTTGGTGGGATCCGTAATGGTTAATGTTCATACATTGGGATTCAATTGCAACATGGATATCTCACATCACTTGCAATTCCGATGTAATTCCTGTTTAGGGTCAATGGAATAACATTGGGTAAGCCAGGGTAAGAATACCCCAGAGCAATCTGTGGAGGTGCTCACATAAGAAATACAAGCTCAATAATTGATTAAAAGTTAATCAATTATTTAAGTGATTAAAATTTAATCATTTAATTAAATAGATTAAAAGTTAATCTATGGTTTAAATTAATTGTTAATTTAAATCTAGTGATTATTTTAATAATTATTTAATTAACATAAATAAAGGGGAAATGGGTTTGACCCATATCCATAAATTCATTTAATATGGACCTTTAATATGGGCCCAAAGCCCATGGGTTTAAACCCTAGGGTGGGGCGCCCACTTTGGTAATCCTAATTGGATTAGGATTTGTTTAATTGAATAATTGTTAAATAATATCTCTTTTAATTATGGAATTGATATCCAATGGTTAGATTACAATTAGAATTACGATGGATTTGTAATTGGATTACAAAAAGGAGTTTTAACTCCACAAATCTCATACCCCTAGAAGCTCATGCCCACCCTTGTGTAGGGTTTCCTAGTTTGACTAGGATTCCTTCTTTAAGTTAGATGTTGACTTATCACTTTTAATTAAGGAATCATCTTATTAGAAGGACTCCTTAATTAGAAGGTCTTCTATAACTAAAGTAGTTATAGATAAACTAGGAAATTATTTATTAAATAATAAGAGTTATTATTGTTAAATAATTCCTTAAGAGATAAGATCAAGTTGGAGTAGGATTAGGATTAGGATAGGATCCTAGTCTATATATACCCCAACACCCTAGACCATTAAGCACTTTTTTTTCTAGAATTTTTTCTCTCCTCTCCTCTCTCTCTCCAAACCGTGAGCCCTAGGGGATACCCCTAGGGATTTTCATGAGCTTCTAAGGTGGTCCAAGTTGGGTTTTTACAAGTTATAGTTTTGAACCTTAGTATTTTTGGTTATAGAAGGTCTACACCGTTACTCCATCTTCTTCCTCTTGCTTCTATAATTCCAAAGGAGAGTCTAAAGCTTCGTGGGGATAGCGAAGAATAAGGAACGAGCTTCTAGTATTTTTTCGGAGAAATCTGTACAAAGAGTTCTAACGGTTCGAGTGGATTAAGCTTCACCGGTGAACATCATTCACCGATGTGATATGACTAAAACTCTTAGATAATTTTGATGCTTTCTATGGTGTTAAGATCTAAGGGGATCTAGTTTCTGCATAAATTTTTATCCGGATCCCCCTTCAGTTACAGCATTTTCAGAGTTTCGCATGATTTCGTCGACAAAATTGGGTTCCTTAATTCATTTCGTCGCCGAGATCAAAAACAGTGAAGATAGTGAGTTGAATGTCTCCATTTCATCGCTGAATTCAAAAATCCCCTCTGAATTCGTCGACGAAATCAGAGTAAAAACTCTGATTTCACTCTGGATAAAGACCTTAATGATGGGAATGAATTTCTAGGTCTTTTGGCTTTCCTTTAGCATGATTTTTATGATTTCCTAGGGCCTTAGAATGATGTCCAATTAAATTCTTAGGCTCCTATGGTCAATCTAAGTATATGAGCATTCAACTAACCATACTTTGAGGACTTCTTACATAACTCCTAGACACTCTTATAAAATAAAATTACATTTTTATGATCTTCAATCTTTATTCTTCACTTGATTGCAATGGATTGAGTTGAATATTCTTTTTGATGACTTGGACTTGGTTGAATGACTTGCTTAAATCAATCCATTTGATTTTACTTGAATGATTTTCATTCTTTATGTCTTGAAAGATGTGCTAATGTTCTCATGCTCTGTATTTATCAAACAATTAGAAGAATCATTAGTATCACAATTGTTATTCCATTAGTATGTTATTGTCAAAATTATTAAGGGTACCCAAGGTTGTAACCTTAAGGCTAACATAGTTGTCTTAACTCTCTCTCTATATATATGGTTATATGGTGCTCACTAGAAGTTATTATGAGCCTTCTAGAATCTTAACACATGTCATGTCCTTTAAGATCTGACAATTGGATGTCAAAGTGGTGCTTAATAGAACATCATATATATATATATATATATATATATATAAGAGGTGGTAAGATGGCCCAACTGACTAGACTTTAAAAATTAGTGGTTTTTATAACTTAGGTAGAATCTAGTGAACCCCCAACGGTTAATACTGACCAACTAGGGTCTAATAGAACACTCTAGAAACATCCAATTAGGCTCATTTTGTTACCATGTGTCTAAAATGACCCACCTTAAGTTTAGGCGGTCAAATTCAAAAACCATACCACGTGTGCATCAATCGAGAGTGAAGCTGACTATAAGAAAATCAGATGGAATAGATATATCCGACCAGTCTAATTTTTTGCCTTGTGTCTCCTAAGAGACACATTAAAATCCAATGGACGGATTGGAAACACACACATCACATGTCATTCAATCAATAGTAGAGCACACTATAACTTATGTTTCCATCCATTAAAGAAGAGGAAGAGACCTAGATTAGGAGATTCTTCTTACCCTCCCTTTGTTTTCTTTCAGACACTAGTTCAATAATTAGAGAAAATATTAGGAAAGGCAACATTGTTCGGTAGACTATCATGCAACCTCTAATATATCTATAGGTAGGTTATCAGTCCACTTGATTATAAATAATAGTCGACTCCACTATTGGTCGAGTGACAAGTGGAATTCTTTTTTTAAATCCAACCGTTCAATCCCATGATAGGTCATTCAAAAGAAATGTGTTAAAATAAGCCTAATGGGATCTTTCTAAATTGTCTAATTAGACCCTACTTTGTCAAAATTAAGCTCCTAGGATTCACTAAACCTTATCTAGGCAATGAAAATTGCTGATTTTTTTTATGTTTAATAGGATTATGGGTAGAGAATTTACTACATTTCCTTCCGAGCCAGGGCTAACCAGGGTCAAATGGCCAATCAGGAGAATGAGCAAGGTATGCAAGTTAACCGGGGTTAAAATCTAACCTAAGGTCAAGTGGAAAGGTTAAAGGGGCTAACTAGGGTTAAATGGCCAACTCTGGCTCAGGTTCGTTCGAGTGAAGTTGGGCTTCATTCGAACAAAATTGGGCTCTAAATTGTACGAAGTTTGTTTGGTTCTAACGAACAAGGATTCGTTGGAACAAAAACAGTTTTGTAATTTCCACAGATGCTTGTTTCTAGGGTTTTGGGTAGATTATGGATCATTTCAGATCATAAGGGTGTTGGGGAGCTAACTAGAGTAAAAACTAACCTATGATAAGTTTGGAGGTCAAAAAACAAGTTGCTATTAAGTTCATTCTAACCAAACCAGTTTGGTTCGAACTGGGGTTCATTCCTTCTACCGAACTGGGGTTCATTCAAATGAATATGCCTAAAATTAGTTTTTGAGGTTATTTTGGGAATTTTTACTAGATCTAACCGTCCGAGGGAATTTATGGGTCTGTACATACATTAGAAAGTAAATGTAAAAATGGAAGACAACGCGAGAAAAGAAAAGAAAGACCTCTCCCTTTTGAAAAAGGGGTCTCTATACTATGAGATTGGTATAGAAAAGCCCAATTTTGAGAGGGTAGGAGGCTTAAAAATGTCCTAGAAATGGACTAGGACCACAAAAAGGAAAATAAAGCCAAAATACATTTCTTTTAAAAAGATAAGCATGTTAGTTCATAAGTATGAACTATTCAAAATGGAAAAGGATGAATCCATAGGAGATATGTTTACTAGGTTTACTAACATTATTAACGGTTTAAAATCTCTTGGTAAAGTTTATTCAAATGCAGAAAATGTATGGAAAGTTCTTCGCTCACTCCCAAAGAGTTGGGGTCCCAAAGTCACGGCAATTCAAGAAGCTAAGGATTTGACCAAGCTTCCAATGGACGAGCTTCTTGGATCACTCCTTACCATGAGGTCATAATGAAGGACCAAGATGACGAGCCTAAAGCAAAGAAGGGACTTGCTTTGAAATCTATTCAAGAGAGTAAGGATGAAGAGAGTGAAGAGGATGATGACATTGCTCTAATGGTAAGAAAGTTCAATAAGTTCTTGAATCACAAGAAGAACTTCAAGAAGAAGCCTTATAAGAGAGAATTCTCCAAAGAAGTGGCTAAGGGAGAATCAAGCAAGAAAGGTCAAATTATTTGCTATGAATGTAAGAAATTGGGACACATCAAGACCGAGTATCCTCAACTCAAGAAAGGCCTCAAGTTCAAGAAAAATGCAATGAAGGCTACATAGGATGACTCTGAGGAAAGTGGGTTAGATGGAAGCTCAAGCGATGAAAAAGTCACCAACCGTTGCCTAATGGCTCTAGATGATAATGAGGTAAATTCTTCCCTAAATGAATCTATTTCCTATGAAAAAATTAGGGAAGCTTTTGATGAGCGCTATACATTGAATTTTGAAAATTAGGTTCAAAGAAAAAATTAGTTAGGAAAGATAATATTTTACTTTCAAGCTTAAATGAAACTTTGCAAAAAGAAAAAGATAGTTTTCAAAAAGAAATTGAGATTTTAAAAAGAAAGAATTGATAGTTGTTCAAGAACCTCAAAATTAAGGAATGTGATGAGCTTAAGCTAAGGTTGAGGACTTAACGAAATCCTTAAGAATTCTTGGTCAACAAAGATGTGTGTTCGGAAAAGCCGGAATTGACTATCAACCCTTTTACCAAAGAAAAGAGTTATGAGAAATTCTTTAACAAACCACCCAAAACCTTAAAGACTCCTTCAAATGTATTTTATAAATTCTATGGTGATGGAAGTAAAGACAAAAATGTAGTTAAGAAAATTTGGGTTCCAAAGGGAACTTCCTTTCCCAAGACTAACCGGGATGGACCCAAGATGGTTTGTGACGCGACCCAAAATACCCTTAGGAGTTAGGATACTTTGGCATCGTAAACTCATTACCAAAACATCCTGTGCAACATATAATACATATGAGAGCGGAAGCATAATACAAAATCTTCTATACATACTATATCCCAATCTTGACATAAACCAAATAAAGAGCATACATGCTTGCTCATTTTTATACAAGATACTCCCTCTCATCACTTAAACACTGGGCCACCATCTATCAATTACCCTCTGATGCTCTTGAATCTCCTCCTAAATAGGTACCTCCTCAATATACTCCTCCTAGACCCATGGCTCCTGAGCATATGCATCCACAAGACTTACCGACATAAATATGTACAGCTAAGTATTGAATACTCTCCATATACAAACTGCTAGATAGTAATGTCATAAACAGTAATACAACAAATGTCGCAGTTTAATCATTTCACATGCATTCTTAAAATTAGAGCGCGGAAAACAAAATAATATCATGTGCATATATCTTAGAAAAGTCTCGTAAAACATCTTCTTATCATCTTTTATCTTTGCATATACGGGTATACAAAATACCTTGGTTCTCATCTTTTATTTTCTTCTCATGTACAGGTATTTAAAATACCTTGATATTCATCTTTTGTTACCTCGGGGTCAGACAACTAGTACCTGTACCCACATAAGCTGGGTTGCCTAATATTATCCTCACCTTTGGCTACCTTTGGAGTAGACGACCAGTATCCATTTCCCTTCTAAGCGGCCTGCTATCATCGGATTCTGATACCAGTATCCATTTCCCTTTCAGGTGGCCTGCTATCGTGCCTCCCGTCGGCTTTCACCATATATTTCTTGTACTTCTTGTAACCTCCTTTGCCTCTTTTACTTTCCATGTACTTCTTTTGTTTCTTGTACTTTCCTTTTCTTATTCTTGTATTACATCTTATATACTTATACTTCTTCTTTTAGATACCTATAATTTAGAAAAACTAGATCACGCATATGCATATATGTCAGTGTAGCAATTTTGAATAACATGGTAGACTAAAAGCAATTGTATTACATCTTATATACTTCTTCTTTGTTTTTCCCAAAACTTATGTCTTTTAACATGCTTCTCATCTTTGGATACTGGTACTGGAACCAAAAAATTAGAAAAATCAACCATATTTGTTCATCTTTTTCTCATATTTACAGAGAAGCTAATCAGGTTGCTGATTTTTTTAGCTAATTATGGTTGTGATATTCAGAGCTCGGGTTTAGTCCAAACTAATCAGGACTGCCCTCCTCGCCTTAGGGCCCTTATATTTCTGGATAAAGTGAGCTTGGATAATATTAGATTATCTTGAGTTGTATTGTGTTTTGTTTGTTTGTATAGGGTTAGGGGTTTTTAATATCCAGACATAGTTTGTTTCTTTTTAGGGGTAAGGTTTTATGTCCCCCCCCCCCCCCCCCCCCCCCGCCCGCTTTCTTTGAGTCTTGGTAGGGGTAAGGTTTTATGTCCCCCCTCTTGATCTTTGTAGGGGTAAGGTTTATGTCCCCCCATAATTTTTTCTTATCTAAAAAACAGGTAGGGGTCTGCCAAAACCCCCACTCCCCCTAAGTGGTTTTTTCTTTTTAAATAAAAAATCTTTGGATACTAACATATAGAACATCTAACTATTTACCATCGTTTATTCATTAGTTAAAGGCATAGCATCATCACAAATTAACTCACATCACAATTCATAGGATTTTATTTTCATTTAGAAAAGGGTTTATGAAATTAAAAGCTAGGAGGGTGCATTTACACATGTACAAGGCTATATATATATATATATATATACTTATCAAGAAACTCATGCTTCTCATTAATGGTTTATGGAATTAAAATCTAGTAGAATGTATCTACCTTAGGGGATAAAATCTCTTTGATCCAAGTCTTGAGAAAGCTTGTAGAAGAGAAACCCAAGCTTGAGGAAGAAGATCCAAGCCCCAATGGCGCATGGGAGTGAGATCCAAGCTTGATGAAAGGCTTCACTTGATCTTCAATCCAAAACCCCTCTTTAGAAACCCTCAATCTTCTCCCTACTCCTTCCAAGATCTTCTTTAAGTTTAGGTTAAAATCCAAACCCCCCCCCCCCAAATGATCTCCTATTTATAGGCCATGGGGGTTGAAACCCTAAAAATCCCACTATTTTAAAGTTGATTCACGCGCCTACGATCGTTCGTAGGCTTCCTACAATCGATCATAGGTTTTCCAGTGAGTTTATCCAGTTTTCAAGACTCTACAAACGTTCATATATTTTCTACAAATGTTCGTAGCTCTTCTACGATCATTCGTAGGGTGTTTACGAACGTTCGTACCTTCAACAGAAACTTTATAGATTTTTCTGTTTTGGTATTTTGTCCATTACTTTTGACTCTCTTATCAGATTTTGATGATTTAACTTACGTTGGACTCATCACTCAAATGGGAATAATTTTGTATCTAATCGTAAAATCCTAATTCTAAGTTTTTAATTATCTAAATGGGCTCTAAAGATGACTGGTCTGCAAATGGATTTCAGCAACCCAGATTTTCAGCAGACCCAATTTTGGAAATCCAAAGTATTACCTATCTTTGACTAAATATATTGAAAAATAGTAAACATTAACCTCAAAGAGGGTTTCCATACCTCTCTAATGGTTCAAGAATCATTCGATTCTGATCAACGGTGAAAAAACCAGAGCTCCTTAAAGTTGAGAAAAATGTCAAGACATACCTCTTTAACACTTAGAACATTTCGAGTGCTTTCACAGTCTTTTCCCATAGGTCCAACAACCTACTCACACCTCATGAATCATTCCCCATAGTTTTTTCACCTAGGTGATCATTGAATTCACATCAATATGCATGGGCCTCTTTATCCCTCGCGTGCTAATACTATTTACCACACTATTCACTTACAACCCATTAAACGCTTAGGGTATTTTATACCCTTGCTTTTATCCACTTCAAGTATCTTTATACTCTCTGTTTGAGACTTAAAACATGTACCTAAAACCCTCACTTGACTCACCATAATACCAAGAACACAATGGAAGGCCTTAGGCCTTTACACACACCATATAAGGCACTATTTACTAACACTGTTCATAGCACAGTGAACTCAATTTCGGGGTTCTACAGTTTGGGTACCAAAGAAAGATAAGTGAATATGTCTTATAGGTATGTTTCAAGACTAGCTCCTCCAAGATGACATGGTTCTTGGATAGTGGTTGCTAAAGACATATGTCGGGGAACAAAAGTCTATTCATCTCAATATTTCCTAAAGATGGAGGACATGTGACCTTCGGAGACAATGCAAAAAGAAAGATCATTGGCGTAGGTAATGTTGGTAAGTATGGTACTACTTTTATTGAAAAAATTTTCTTAGTAGAAAGCTTAAAACATAATCTCATTAGCATTAGCCAATTATGTGATAACGGATTAAATGTTTCTTTTAAAGCTAATATGTGCATAATTAAATATAAAGACAATATTAACTTCACAAAATATGATTTATTTCTCCACTTTAAATGAAACTAGTTGGCTATAGCATAGAAGACTAGGACATGCTAGTATGGACATATTGTCAAAACTATCTAGAAATGAACTATTTAAAGGTTTACCTAAAGCTAAGTTTATTAAAGATAAAGTTTGTGATGGATGCAATTGGGAAAACAAATAAAGACATCTTTTAAAAAGAAGAAAGAAATCACAACCTCTAGACCATTAGAACTACTGCATATGGATTTATTTGGTCCTAATGATGTTGCTAGCCTAGGAGGAAAGAAATATGCTTCTGTGATTGTTGATGACAATTCTAGATTTTCATGGGTATTATTTCCTTCTCATAAAAGTGAAGTGCATGTCTTATTTACTAAATTTTGTAAGAGAGTACAAAATGAAAAGGGTTATGCAATAAATAACATAAGAAGTGATAGAGGGGGAGAATTTAAGAATAAAGAACTTGAATTATTTTATGAAATAAATGGATTTAATCACAATTTCTCCGCACCAAGAACACCTCAACAAAACGGAGTTGTTGAACGTAAAAATAGATCACTTCAAGCAATGGGAAGAACTATGCTTAATGAACATAACTTACCGAATTATTTTTGGGCCGAAGCTTTAAATACATCTTGTTATGCAATTAATAGAGTTGTAATATGGAACAAACTCAATAAAGATACCCTATGAACTTTGGAATAGAAGAGCCCCAAATATTGGATACTTTAAAGTGTTTGGATGTAAGTGTTTCATACTTAACAACAAACATCATTTAAGTAAATTTGATCCTAAATCAAATGAATGAATCTTCTTTGGATATTCCATGAATAGTAAAAGCTTATAGAGTTTTTAATAAAACATCTCTAATGGTTGAAGAATCTATTCATGTTGTATTTGATGAAGTTAATCATTTTGATAAGGCTAAAGGCATTGAAGATGATAAAAATGATAATGTTAAGAAAATAACTAAAGATATCTCAAACATAGAAATTAAGGATAATCAAGATAAAGAAGTTCTTAATCAAGATGATCCTATTGAAATTGAAGAAGAAAATGAAAATTCATATCAACTTTCTAAAGCTTGGAAACTTGTAAAAGATCATCCTAAAGAACTCATCCTTGGTGATTTGGAAAAAGGTGTTAGAACAAGAAGAAAACTTTGTAACAACCTTACTTTCCTATCTCAAATTGAACCTAAAAATGCAATAGAAGCTATTGAAGATAAATCATGGACTATTGCTATGCAAGAGGAACTAAATCAATTTGATAGAAACCAAGTTTGAGATTTAGTACCTAGACCTAAAGATAAAACAACCATTGGTACTAAATGGATCTTTAGAAACAAGAAATATGAAAATGGAAATATAGTTAAAAATAAAGCAAGATTGGTAGCTCAAGGATACAACCAAGAAAAGGGAATTGACTATGAAGAAACTTTTGTCCCTGTTGCTAGACTAGAAGCTATTAGAATGTTGCTTGTTTTTGTTAGTTATAAAAACATTAAATTATATCAAATGGATGTCAAAAGTGTTTTTTTTAATGGATATATTACAGAGAAAGTGTATGTTGAACAACCTCCATGTTTTGAGGATCATATAAATCCAAATCATGTATTTAAATTAACTAAAGCTTTGTATAGTTAAAACAAGCCCCTAGAGCTTGGTATGATAGATTAAGTGGATTCTTGCTTGAAAATGAATTTATAAGAGAAAAAATTGACACAACTCTATTTGTGAAATCCAAAAATGATGACATGCTTATTGTTCAAATTTATGTAGATGATATTATTTTTAGGTCTATTAATGAATCCTTGTGTCAAGACTTTTCTAAGATTATGCAAGATGAGTTTGAGATGAGTATGATGGGAGAATTGAACTTCTTCCTCAGACTTCAAATCAAACAACCCAAAGAAGGAACCTTCATCAGCCAATCCAAATATACAAGGGAGCTACTCAAAAATTTTGGGATGGAGAATACCAAAGAACGTGATATTCCAATGAGCCCAACTACAAAGCTCGACAAAGATGAGAAGGGAAAAAATGTAGATGAAAAGAAATATCGAGGTATGAAAGGTAACCTACTTTATTTAACTACTAGTAGGCCGGATATAATGTTTAGTGTATATGTGTGTGTGCTAGATTTCAGTCATGTCCTAAAGAATCTCACATGGTAGATGTTAAAAGAATTTTTAAATACTTGTTAAGCACCATTGACTTAGGATTATGGTATCCAAAGAACACTTCACTAGAATTAATTAGTTATTCCGATGTGGACTTTGCTTAGTGTAAAGTTGATCGGAAAGCACAAGTGGTATTTGGTACTTCCTAGGACACTCCCTGGTTTCATGGTTTAGCAAGAAACAAAACTCTGTGGCATTGTCTACAGCCAAGGCTGAATATATAGCCGTCAGGAGTTGTTGTGCTTAAACCTTATATATGAAACAACAATTGGAAGACTTTAAATTTTTCTATACAAAAATTTCAATTAAATGTGATAATACTAGTGTCATTTGTATGACAAAGAATCTCATTCAACACTCAAGAACTAAACATATTAAAATAAAATATCACTTCATTAGAGATCATGTGCAAAATAGGGATGTTGTGTTGGAATTTGTTGACACAAATAATCAAATGAAAGTATGCCTCTTTTTAATTTTAGAAAAACAGTTCTTGGGGGACATTCATCGAATCCCAAGATCTGACTAAGATTCTAATTGATTTTATTCAATGAGAGTTAAAATCACAATACCTTTGCGACTTTGAAATTGTTAAGTCAAATCCACGATAATAGCGATACCGGCAAAACTTCACAAGTGTCAAGTCTCCTTCGCAATCCACACAGACCTTTTTCTTTAAAGCTTTCTCTAATGGAAGGTAATGGCCCTTCCAAAATCCAGCTCTAGGAATCTTGAATAAAAGATCTAATCTTGATCTTCAAGAACCTTAAAATTCCTCTTCTTTATTTTCAAACTAGAAAACAAAAGGAAGAAGAAAAGGGGAGAAGGTGTGACCGTACACCTTAGGGAGAAGGGAGGCTTAGGCGTGAGAGATTATGAGGGAGGAGAGGGATTTCCAAATCTTGAAAATTCTGGAAATTTTTCTTGTGTCCACTAAAGTGACCGTACACCTCTATATATAGGATTTACTTGGGTTGCTTGCAACCCAAGTCTCCTCTTTCTAATCCAATTAGAATTCCTCCATTAGTTTCCTATTTGGTTTCTCATTTAATTAATTAGGATTAATCAAAATAGAAACTAATACTATCCATTAGTTTTTAACTAATCTCATCATTATCCTAATCCAATTAGGATTCTTTGATTAGCAAGAAACTAATAGAATCCCTAACAAATAGAGAATCTTTAATTAGTAACTAACTAACTAACCTTATCCAATAAGTAGTTTAGTTAATTAGAAACTAATTAAATATAATAACAATTATTATATCCACTTGAAGTGGGCGTCCCACCCTAGGTGGGCCCCACTCCACACGCCCCCATGGGTTCCAAACCCATTTTGGTCTCTTATTTGATCTTCTATCAAATTCCCCAATGGGTCCTACCTATTTGGTTTTTCACATTTAATGTGATTCCACCTTTTAGAGCTTCACTATACCATATAGTGATTTCTTAGAGGAATTAATTAATTTAATAAATCATGAAATTAAATACTTTAAGAAAGTCCTTGTGTGTGGGATCTAAAGGGATCTCCTATTTCCGATTGTGGGACCAAATACTCAACCTTTTGGTTAAAGTATTGTTACTAGGAAACACCTTTCCTACACTCCATTAGGATTATAAAATTTTATCTATATCCCTGGACTTCCACCAATCACAATTAATGTCCATTAACATAATATGATTAACCTCCAGAAAAGAGAGAATTACTTGCAGGTATTTCTATCTCAAAATTTGTTTACAGATCAGTCCCTCCACTTCCAATATTGTTATAAGCTTACGGGAAAATATCTAATACTGTCTTTAATCCCTGGCTTATATTGAGAACCCATTCTCTTTGATACTTTTAGTCAAACTTGGACTTGCAAAAACATTTTAAAAAATTCTTTAAAAGAAATAATAATTATTATTACATTTCTTTTATACAGAAAATAAATTCCTCGATAAAACCATTTCATCGATAAATACCAGCGCTGGGTTTTTCAAGTCCGGTTTTGACAAGTATCAACTCAATATTATTTACTCTGTAAGAGTAGTGGAATTCTTGTTGAGCATACACACACTTCTTCCAGTACAGTGTACATAACCCAACGAGTCCGTATTTAGTCCGGTGTGTTGGACATTGACGATTGGCTACATCAAAGCTACATAGGCAAATACTAGAGAAGATGTCGACCTCTCAGGTTAAGGACAATATGTCAAATGGACTATCCTAAATATAAAGACAATATATTTCTAAGGGTATCCACTGAGTGATCCAGTTGCAATATAAGTACTTCTTACTTATATCCACATCTTAGTCAAGAGACCCTTCTCTCAGTGATTGAGATTCATCACTCCATCATATGGAACTAACAATGTGTAAGTTATTAGGAATACATTGTCCAGATGCATCCTGATTAACTTAGAACAATTTTAGGTCTACAAGGAACCGGAAAAACCATATCTCCTTAGCAATCAGTTATCAACTAATTGGATGGTTTTCCTACAATGTTACCTAAGGGACAAAGTAGTCTCATTCAATGAGATACTTTCGATATATATATTACCCAATGTAGAAGACAATGTGTAACGCCCCGAAATACCCCCTAGGAGTTTAGGGATATTTTAGGTGTCACACTACGTACCTATCAAACCATCCTGTAATGCACAAGATAAAATACAGTACTAACAACGATAATCAGAGCGCGGAAGCTATCATATATGCGGAAGCGTAAACAAATTTTCATTTCTTCTAATGATCCAAGATAGTATTCCAAGTTAACATAAATACAAGACATGTCTAAGTCTAAGGTGGACAGGCCCACCTATCAAAACATCAAAATACACAAGACCCTCTCATACTCTCCCCTCAACAGTAGTCGAGGTATGGCCATGCATCGAGGTCTCGGTCCGCCTGAGACTGTAATGGAATAGCCGGCTCTCTCTCCTCTATATACTTTTCCTCGACCCAAGGCTCCGGGTCGAGGGCTCCCTCAGTACCTGCCGACATGAATGTACGGCTGAGCATGGAATACTCAGCGAGTACAAGCTACTAGCAGACCATAACAATAATAAAACACACAATAGTAATATCATACAAGCAGTAATAGAAACATCACAAAGGAAACAGTATAAGGCATGATACAATACAAACATCCTGACGTGCGTACATGAATGCGAAAACGCTGACAAAACTCATGCTTAAAAACCCATGTCATGTCCCGGTATGCCTCGTAGAAATCATGTATGCGTGCATGCATGAATGCATGATCATCATCTTGTAAACCTCCATCTCGTAACTTGTGAGCCAGAGGCTAGCACCCGAATCTCCCTGGGCTGCCAACCTCCTTGATATGCAATGCACTTGTGAGCCAGAGGTTAGTACCCGAATGTCCCTGGGCTACCAACCTCCTTGATATGCAATGCACTTGTGAGCCAGAGGTTAGTACCCGAATGTCCCTGGGCTACCAACCTCCTTGATATGCAATGTTTGGTTTTCTTGTGAGCCAGAGGCTAGTACCCGAATGTCCCTGGGCTACCAACCTCCTTGACAATAGGTGTTTTAGGGGTTATCTTGTGAGCCAGAGGTTAGTACCCGAATCCTCCCTGGGCTACCAACCTCCTTGTCATGCAATATTTTCTTGTTGTTTATTATATGTACATGCTCTTGAAATCTCGGTTCATACTATCATGCGTGCTCGTGTACGTGTCCCTAGTGACAATCATGATAATGGGAATAACCAAGATATGACATTACAATTCAATTCATGATATGAACATAGGTAACATAAGTAGTTTGCATAACATTTGATCAATTTATCGTTTATAAGAACGCATGCATAAAACCCATTTCCATATTCTTCCTTTAGATCATTTATTATATTTTAGGCATTTTGTCAAACACAGACATGCAATGTTTCTTAATGATTCATCGTGTTCTTTTTAGCGCATATCTTCCATCCAACATCAAGGTAACTTCATTATTGGTAAAGTGCCCATCCACCATTTCCATCACACACATCACACAACATACATCTCGGCATCCAATCGCCACATCAACACCCACACACATCCATACCCTTTTCTTATCTTATTTAGGTTCATTGGAGATGATACATTTCATATGGGAGGTAAACATAATAGCATAAATCACATTTCATAAGGAAAACCTAGATTTATTGCTAGGGTAAGTTAGTAGGGTGTACTAACCTTAGATCAAGGCTTGATCTTGAAGAAACCTTGAAATAGAAGCTCTATTTGGAAGGAGGAAACCTTTGCTTGAAGGGGACTTGAGTTGGGGAAGAAACCCCTTTCAAAAACGTCGTAGGATCGCTGCCCTAGCTTGGAGAATGAGTCCCCACACGAGCTTGAGCCTTGAACTTGAAGCAACTCGAGTTGGGGTGAGCTAGGGTTCTTAAACCCCCCTTGATTTCCTTCTCAAAACCAAACCCTAGGTTAGAGCTTCCTTCTCTTCTCTCTCTATCTCTCAAAATCTCTCAAATGTTGTAAATGATCCCTAAGGCTCGGGCAAGCCTTAAGAAGAAAGGGTTTAACCCCCAAAAGATGAAAAAGCCCTTAATGAAATTTCTGCAAAACGCGAAGACCGTGCGATCGGTGGTTATAACCGATCGATCGGTTGCCTACCGAGCGATCGGTGTTATTGACCGATCAACCGGTCAAAAACTCACTCTCTGGAAAATTTCCCCATACAAATTTTTCGACCAGTCGATAGCCTCCGATCGATCGGTTTTGGACCGATCGATCGCTCCGTGGACCGAGCGATCGGTGCTCTGCTGGTCCCGACTGTTTTGGCCATATCTTTTGACTCGTTCGTCCGATTTCGACGATTCAACTTGCGTTGGGTTCGTCTTTCAAAAACGCACATTTCTAACGTTTCAGAATTTCTGATTTCTCTCTTATTTATTAATTAGACTATAAGGAAGGCCAATTAGCTACGAAAACGATATTCATTAAGTATAGAAAAATCCGGGGTGCTCAGAATGGCTTTGTGAGCATACATGTCTAACAATCTCCCACTTGCACTCAAAGCCAATCTCCTATGTATCTAATACCCATCGACTCTAGATGTTTCTCAAACACCTTCTGAGGTAGTGCTTTAGTAAATGGGTCCGCCATGTTGTCCGCTGACGCAATCTTGGATAACACAATGTCTCCTCTCTTGACAATGTCTCGAATCAAATGGAATCTCCTTTCAATGTGCTTAGTCTTCTGATGTTCTCTAGGCTCTATGGCTTGAGCTACAACACCACTATTATCACAATAAAGTATGATAGGAGATTTAATCGAGGAGACAACACCAAGTTCATGAATGAACTTCTTTATCCACACTGCTTCCTTTGTAGCATCACATGCAGCAACATATTCAGCTTCAATTGTTGAGTCAGTAGTTGTTGATTGCTTGCAACTCCTCCAACTAAATGCTCCTTTTCCAAGTGTAAAGACAAATCCTGAGGTGGACTTTCTATCATCAACATCTGCCTGAAAATCTGAATCTGTGTATCCTACAACAGTCAGATCTTCTCCACTATAAACCAAACAGTGGTGCATTGTCCTCCTCAAATACTTGAAAATGTGCTTAACTGCTATCCAATGCTCAGGACCCAGATTTGATTGATATCTACTCACGATACTCATTGCGTGACAAATACCAGGTCTTGTGCACAACATAGCATACATGAGACTTCCCACTGCAGATGCATATGGGATATGCCTCATCTGCTCTCTTTCATCATCAGTCTTTGGAGACTTTGATTTGGAGAGACTAATTCCATGTCTACAGGGTAAAAACCTTTTCTTGGAATTTTCCATGCTATATTTGCGCAAGATCTTGTCAATGTAATTGACTTGGGACAATCCCAGCATCCTTTTCTTTCGATCCCTAAACAATTTAAGGCCAAGAATATAGGAAGCTTCACCGAGGTCTTTCATTGCAAAGTTATATGGCAACCAGATTTTAACCGTTGATAACATTCCTACATCATTCCCAATGAGTAGAATATCATCTACATAAAGAACTAGGAAAGTTATTGCACTCCCACTGACCTTCTTGTACACACATGTCTCATCCATGTTTTGTTGAAAACCAAATGATTTGATTGATTCATCAAAACGGATATTCCAACTCCGAGAAGCTTGCTTAAGGCCATAAATAGATTTTATCAATTTACAGACTTTATTATTTTGGCCATAGAGTTCAAAACCTTCGGGCTGGTCCATATAAATATCCTCTTGAATGTTTCCATTCAAGAATGCGGTTTTGACATCCATCTGTCATATCTCATAATCATAAAAGGCTGCAATTGATAATAGAATTCTGATGGACTTTAGCATTGCTACTGGCGAAAAGGTTTCCTCATAGTCGATACCAGCTCTTTGACTATACCCTTTCGCCACAAGCCTTGCTTTAAAGGTCTCTACCTTTCCATCGGATCCACGTTTCCTCTTATAGATCCATTTGCACCCAATAGGTCTAATTCCCTCAGGCTTTTCAACCAGGGTCCAGACACCATTCGAGTACATAGAGTCCATTTCAGATTCCATGGCCTTTTTCCAATTATCAGAATCAATATCACATATTGCTTCTTTATAAGTGTAAGGATCATCGTCTAAGGAATCCGATTCCATAGAATATACCTCATGCTGATAAGACAATCTATCTGGAGGTCAACTGATCCTTGTACTTCTCCTAGGCTGTTGTGTATTTAAAGGTTCAGTTAAGATGGGATTAACCATTGTCACTTTATCCTGACTTTGCTCCTCAAGATCAATTCTAAATCCATCAAAACCCGATAAAATTTATACTTTAAAATCATGTCTTGTCTGTCTTGAAAACAGTTGTTTGGGTGTGTTCATGTGTTTTAAAACTTACTTGTCATACTTTAAGAACAATGTGTGGTTTTGGGTCCTGTTCGTAAGAATCACGCATGTATCATGTCTTGCTTGGAATCACGTGTCTTGTGTTCTTGCTTGACTTGCCATGACTTGACTTGACTTGCCTTGTTTTCTTGTGAGCCAGATGTTAGTGCCCCGGAATAAGAATACATATATATAGATATCGAAAGGGGTACACTAACATCCTTGACCGGCTCTATGTCCGGCTTGATCAACTTGTTTTCTTGTGAGCCAGGTATGACATATCTTGCGATATGCCCTACCCTTGACCGGCCCAATGTCCAGCTTTATCCACCTGCTTGTTTACTTGTGAGCTAGGCATGACATATCCGGAGATATGCCCTACCCTTAACCGGCCCGATGTCCGGCTTTATCATTCGTTTCGTGAATCACTTTTGTTGTGGTATTTCAAATACTTGTACTTTGAAAACATCAGTTTATGCATGCGTAAGTGGGTGTGTGACAATCCGTAGTAATTATGATGACGTTTACACTCAAGGATATAGCATAGCATTTCAATTCTTAATACGATCATAAGTAAGGAATTTAAGCAAGCATATAGGGTATTTGATCAATTTATCATTTTAGGGAAAACCTACACACATCCTACTTTCATATCCTTCATTGAATCCTTTAATCTTCATTTAGGTATTTTATCAAACATTTGGTGAGCATCACATTCATAGTTATATTATTCAAGTTCTTAGTGCATAAGCTCCCTTAGAATTCTCCAACCTTGAGGGAGGAAGATCCTTGCTTGAAAAAGGATGTGGAAGCAAGATTGACTCTCCATTGATCACCTAAGCTCCCTTAGAATCACACCCTAGTTCCTTCCCTCCCCTTCTTCTTTAATTTCTATCAAATGTGAGTTTGAGGGTTTGTGAGACCCTAAACCCACGAATTTTTGGGCTTTTATGGAGAATGGGATCGTCATAGACAATTCTGCCCTTAAAATTTTGGCAAAACGAACCAAAAGGGCAAAATCCTGCATGACCAGTCGACTGGTGGTGACCTTCGGTCGATCGGTCAAAAATGACCTCTCTGGAAAAATAACCCATTCAAAAAGTGTAATGTTTGGTCGACCGGTAATGGGTATCGGTCGACCGGTGGCTGTTCGATCGACCGGTAGCAAATTCGGTCGACCGATTCCTTGTGTTTTTGCCCATTTTGCTGTTTTCTCTCATTTTTCCCACTTTGGTAATTCGGCCATAACTTTCGACTCGTTCGTCGGATTTTGACGATTCAATTTGCGTTGGATTCGTCTTTCAAATGGGAACATTTTTGGCTTTTTAGAATCATCTAATTCTTTTTTATTTATTAATTGGACAATGTGAAAGGTCAAATTTGCTATGAAAACGCTATTCATTAGGTACAAAAGTTCCGAGGTGGTACATTCTCCCCCCTTACAAAAATTTTGTCCTCGAAATTTGGACGATACATATATATACAAAATCGCAACAAAATAAAAAGAAATGTCAAGGTTCTAAACAAAAAATTGAGGATACTTTTCTCTCACTTCGGCCTCTTGTTCCCATGTAGCTTCCTCTATTACCAAGACCAAGGGGATGGTCTTGTTGAGCAAGACTTGATCTCGTCTATCTAAGATCTGCACTGGTTGCTCAATTAGTGTGAGATCCTCCCAGATTTCTACCGGATCGAGTTCAATGACATGGGATGGGTTTGGGATATACTTGCGAAGCATAGAAACATGGAACACATTATGGACCGCTGCCATATGAGCAGGCAAGGCAACATGGTTAGCCACCTCACCAACTCTAGTGATGATCTCGAATGGACCCACATATCTCAGACTGAGCTTTCCTCGCTTTCCGAATCTCATAACACCTTTGGTTGGTGAAATCTTGACAAAAACTAATTCCCTAACTTGAAATTCAAGATCCCTCTTTCGATTGTCTGCATAGCTCTTCTGGCAATCATGTGTAGCCTTCAGTCTTTCCCTAATAATCTTGACCCTATCAGCCATCTACTCATTCAATTTCGGGTCCAACACTTTCCTTTCCCCAACTTCGTCCCAATACAAAGGGGATCTATAACTTCTTCCGTACAAAGCCTCAAAATGCGTTATCTGTATGCTTGCCTAGTAGCTGTTATTATAAGCGAATTCAACCAATGGCAAGTGGTCTTCCCAGCTACCTTTGAAGTCTAGCATACAAGCTTGAAGCATATCTTCTATTATTTGGTTCACTCTCTTGGTTTGCCCATCGGTCTGTGGATGGAAGGTCGTGCTAAAGTCTAGTCGGAAACCCATGGCACTCTGAAAGCTCTTCTAAAATCTGGATGTGACCCTTGGATCCCGGTCTGAGACAATGCTCACTAGCACCCCATGCAACCGGACTATCTCATTGATATACAATGCAACCAACTGATTTGAATTGAATATAGTCCGATACGGCAAGAAATGGGCGGACTTTGTGAGTCTGTCAACTACAACCCATATAGCATCGGTGTTTTTAACCGTTTTTAGTAACCCCACAATAAAATCCATGGAGATGTGTTCCCATTTTCACTCAGGAATAGGGAGGGACTGCAATAGGCCTGTCGGCCTCATGTGCTCAGCTTTAACTTGTTGACACACCAAGCATCTAGATACATACTCCGCTACTTCCCTCTTTATGTTCCACCACCAAAAGTGCCCTTTAAGGTTCCTGTACATCTTCGTACCTCCAGGGTGTACACTATACTTGGACCAGTGAGCTTCGTACAAGATTTCTCGTTTAAACTTCTCATCGGCTAGGACGCATACTCTTCCTTTGAAGGTGATAATCTCATCCTCTCTCACCGTAAAATCCTTGCTGCCACTGTTAACTCACTTGTCTCGGTAAGAAAGTAGCTCGGCATCAATTCCTTGCAACTCTTGGATCATACCCAAGATATAAGGCCTAACTGTGACGTTAGCCATTAACGGTCCAAAGGTAGGGAAATTGAAACTGATGTTGAGGTTGGATGCATCTTCTAACAACCTCCACTCATGCACCATCATATGAGCCAAGCGTGCAGTAGGCTTCCTGCTAAGTGCATCTGTGACTACATTAGCCTTGCCTGGATGGTATTTGTAGAGCCCCGGACTTTTTCATGCTTAATGCATGGCACTTTCGTAGCCATTTTGCCTTTAATGTAGTACAATTAATAAATAAGGAAGAAATGGAAAATTTCAAAATGTCAAAAATGTTCCTTTTTGAAGTACGAACCCAATGCAAGTAGAATCGACAAAATCCGACGAACGAGTCAAAAGATATGGCCAAAACAGTTTGGAGCTGTAGACCACCGATCGATCGGTCCATGGAGCGATCGATCAGTCCAAAGCCGATCGATCGGAGGCTATCGACTGGTTGAAAATTTTGTATGAGGAAATTTTTCAGAGAACATGTTTTTAACCGATCGCTCTGTCAAGAACACCGATCGCTCGGTAGCCAACCGATCGATCGATCATAACCACCGATCGCTCGGTACTCGCGTTTTTGTAGAAATTTCAGTAAGGGTGTTTTCGTCTTTTGACGTTTCACTCTTTCCTCTTTGGGTTTGCCCGAGCCTTTAGGGCTCATTCTCAACACTTAGAGTATTTTGAGAGCTAGAGGAAGAGGAGAAGGAGATTCTAACCTAGGGTTTGCATTTGGGAGAAATCAAAGGGGTTGTGAACCCACAATCACCCCAAGCTCCTTTTCCTTCAAGATCAAGATTCAAGCTCCTGAGGAGCACTTTTCCCAAGCTAGGGCAGCAACTCACGCATGTTTTGGAAGGGGATTCTTTACCTCATTTGTCAAGTTCGGTAGCTTGTGCTACCCTCTTAGTCATAGTTTCCTCTTTTTCTTTTCTATTCTTTGTTTTCTCCCATTTATGACTATAAAATTAGTTGTAATGTGTGAATGGGATGAATGGATGGTTGTTGGATGTGAATGGGCGATTGGATGCCGTGTGGATGGTGTGATGAATAAAATGGGGAGGGCATTGTATCCATAAGGCACAAACATGAATGATGTGAGTATAACCCACCTAGAAAACATAATTTAGGTTTAAATAAATAATGGACACACCCTATGCTTGATGAAATGCCAAGGTGAATAAAACGAAGGATAAATTAAGAAAATGCATGCTTAATTACTTATGAACTTGTTAGGGCTTATGATAGTGTGAGTTCTTGCTTTCCTTAAAATGTCATAAATGCTTATTGTTTAAATTGCGACATGCTATATATTGTGAAATCCCCAAATTTCATATTTAAATTCCAATGCAAGTATGTACACGATTCCACAAGCACGGCATGCATGACATGAATTATTGTTATTTTCAAGAACGAGATTTAGAGGTGGGGCATATCCTACGATATGTTTCACTTCCTTTTGGTAAGGACAAGACATGCATCTCATAAAGAAGGGTCTTCCTTCCCTCGCAAGTGCATTTAGGAAGAAGGGTCTCCCTTCCCTCACAAGTAGTTTACTTTTCCGAGCAAGCAAGCATAACATGACATGACATGAGCATTCTAGGAAGAAGGGTCTCCCTTCCCTCACAAGTAGTTTACTTTCCAAGCAAGCATGATGACATGGCATGGCAAGCATGAACATTTAGGAAGAAGGGTCTCCCTTCCCTCACAAGTAGTTTATTTTCCGAGCAAGCAAGCATGATACAAGCATGACATGCATGGCATGGCATGACATGCATGACACAATAGACAAGTTTTCAATCACGAAAAGGGTGTTTTAAGTCAAGTCAATTGCACAAGTTTTCAAGGGTTTTATTGATTTTTATGAAATGCAATCATGATTATAAATTGCTTTATTTCCTTGTTATGATATTAATTGTTTCTGCTTTATATATGTGAACTGCTTCCTGCTTCCTATACTGCTATGGTGTTGCTATGACTGTTGGTTAGTATTTGGTACCTGCTGAGTATTTCATGCTCAGCCGTACTTCTTATGTCGGCAGGTACTAAGGGAGCTACTGCTCTATTTGATGTCTGTGCTCCGAGCCCATGGGTGGAGGAGGAGTACGTTGAGGAGCCTATGGAGGATTCTCAGGGCGAGGGCTACTATTAGGTGGTGGTAGATTCTGAGTGGATAGCTATGGGTGAGCTTGAGAGTTAGATTTATGTATTTTGGCGGGCATGTCCACACTTTCTTTGTGTATCTTTTTGTATAACTTGGATTACTTGTATATACATAGAGGTTTGGTTAAGTATTCTGCTGTGCTATGTTTAAGTATGTTTCCGCTGTTTATATCCTCTTTGTGTATGCTCTGTGGGTTTTTACAGGATGGTTGTCTAGCAAGTCAAGTAAGCCATGATTAGTCGTCCAAAGTTCACTCTAACTCCTAGGGTGAGTTTTGGGTCACGACAAGAAGTGGTATCAAAGCTTAGGCTTTAGGTTTCTAGGGTCACTTAGAATCTAATACCACGGCTTGACAAGAGCATATGTTAGGAAACAAGTTAGGAAGGAAGTAAGTCGGAAGTGAGTCATGATCCAAGTGTAAGACTAAACTTTAGTCTTAGTCAAAGTGGTTGCTTCAACCAAGTACGAGTCTTAGGAACGCTAGAACACCAAGGTATAAAATTATAAATACACCGATGGTTGTGATGCGATGTATATTACTATTATACAACTAATGCTACTTGAACTGTTGTGAAATAGAAATGTGATTAATTGTGATTTCAAGTTAGACTCATGTGGTGCTATTGTTCTCAGGACTTTACTCATGAGGCAGGGCACACGGGGTCGTGGGCCACAAACCAGAGCTTCATCTTATTCTCGAGATGAGGATGAGCAGCCGGACCTCTCTCAGGTCTTAGGCTCTATTGCTGAGACTCTCGCCATCCTGGTGGCTCGGCAGACTATACCTTCATCAGCGGTACCTACTCCACCGCCTACGGCTTCAGTACATCGTACCGCTGGGGTTGAGGCATTCAGGAGATTGAGGCCTCCATCATTCCATGGGAGTATGGACCCTCTTGCTACAGAGGCTTGGATCCTCCAACTGGAGAAGATATTTGTGGTTCTCTCTCTGACAGAGGAAGAGAAAGTAGCATGGGCTATTTTCATGCTAGAGGGCGAAGCCCACCATTAGTGGTCATCCGCATTGAGGACGCGAGATTTGACCATACAGGGTCAACCTTGGACTTGGGAGGAGTTCAAGGATACTTTTTACAAAAAGTACTTTCCTGTTGGAGCACAGGAAAAGAAAGAAAGAGATTTCATCAACCTAGAGCAAGGTTCGATGACTGTGGCCGCTTATGAGGCTAAGTTTCGGAGCTATCACGCTTCGCGACTCACATAGTTGCCACCGAGGCAATGAAGGCAAGAAGGTTTCATCAAGGGCTCAAAGATGTTATCATAGAGAAGGTTTCGGTTTTAGACATGCTACCTACCCTGAGGTAGTAGACAAAGCCTTATTGGTCGAGGCGAATTCTGAGGCCGTGTCCAAGAAGAGAGATTTGGCGAGAGGCCAAGCCAGGTTGGAATTTAGGTTTAAATAAATAATGGACACACCCTATGCTTGATGAAATGCCAAGGTGAATAAAACGAAGGATAAATTAAGAAAATGCATGCTTAATTACTTATGAACTTGTTAGGGCCTATGATAGTGTGAGTTCTTGCTTTCCTTAAAATGTCATAAATGCTTATTGTTTAAATTGCGACATGCTATATATTGTGAAATCCTCAAATGTCATATTTAAATTCCAATGCAAGTATGCACACGATTCCACGAGCACGGCATGCATGACATGAATTATTGTTATTTTCAAGAATGAGATTTAGAGGTGGGGCATATCCTACGATATGTTTCACTTTTCTTTTGGCAAGGACAAGACATGCTTCTCATAAAGAAGGGTCTCCCTTCCCTCGCAAGTGCATTTAGGAAGAAGGGTCTCCCTTCCCTCACAAGTAGTTTACTTTTCCGCAAGCAAGCATGACATGACATGACATGACATGAGCATTCTAGGAAGAAGGGTCTCCCTTCCCTCACAAGTAGTTTACTTTCCGAGCAAGCATGATGACATGGCATGGCAAGCATGAACATTTAGGAAGAAGGGTCTCCCTTCCCTCACAAGTAGTTTATTTTCTGAGCAAGCAAGCATGATACAAGCATGACACGCATGGCATGGCATGGCGTCAATCACGAAAAGAGTGTTTTAAGTCAAGTCAAGTGCACAAGTTTTCAAGGGTTTTATCAATTTTTATGAAATACAAGCATGATTATAAATTGTTTGATTTCCTTGTTATGATATTAATTGTTCCTGCTTTATATATGTGAACTGCTTCCTACTTCCTATACTGCTATGGTGTTGCTATGACTGTTGGTTAGTATTTGGTACCCACTGAGTATTCTATGCTCAGCTGTACTTCTTATATCAACAGGTACTAAGGGAGCTACTGCTCCATTTGATGTCTGTGCTCCAATCCCATGGGTGGAGGAGGAGTACGTTGAGGAGCCTGTGGAGGATCCTCAGGGTGAGGGCTACTATTAGGTGGTGGTAGATTCTGAGTGGATAGCTATGGGTGAGCTTGAGAGTTAGATTTATGTATTTTGGCGGGCATCTCCGCACTTTCTTTGTGTATCTTTTTGTATAACTTTGATCACTTGTATATACATAGAGGTTTGGTTAAGTCTTCCGCTGTGCTATGTTTAAGTATGTTTCCACTATTTATATCCTCTTTGTGTATGCTCTGTGGGTTTTTGCAGGATGTTGTTGTAGAGCCCCGGACCTTTTCACATTTAATGCATGACACTTTCGTTGCCATTTTGCCTTTAAAGAGGTATAATTAATAAATAAGGAAGAAATTGGAAATTTTGAAAGATCATAAATGTCCCTTTTCGAAGTACGAACCCAACGCAAGTTGAATCGTCAAAATCGGACGAACGAGTCAAAAGATATGGCCAAAACAGTCTGGGCCTGCAGGCAATCGGTAGCTCGGAAGGCACTAAGGACGTAGCTCGGTTATGCGCTAAGGACGTAGCTCAAAAGTCGCTAAGGACGTAGCTCGGAAGGCGCTAAGGACGTAGCTCGGAAGGCGCTAAGGACGTAGCTCTAGCTCCGATAACGTATACGTTGTGCATCCGTTGTGCAACAGACAACGGATACGTCGTGCCGCAGACAACGTGTACATGTACAGCAAACAACGTGTAACGTTGTACAGCTCACAGCGGGTACGTCGTGCCGCAGACAACGTGTACGTTGTACAGCAAACAACGTGTAACGTTGTACATCTCACAACGGGTACGTTGTACATAAGACAACGGACAACGAGCTCAGCACTATGCACAACACAACGGACAACGTGTTCAGCATTGTTCACAGCACAACGTGTTCAGCACTGTTCACAGCACAACGTGTGTGGCACTATTCACAGCACAACGTGTGTGGCACTGTTCACAGCACAACGTGTGTAGCACTATTCACAGCACAACATGTTTGGCACTGTTCACAGCACAGCGTGTTTGGCACTGTTCACAGCACAACGTGTTTGGCACTATTCACAGCACAACGGGTTCAGCACTATTCACAGCACAACGTGTTCGGCACTCGTGTCTTTACAGAAATTTTAGTAAGGGTATTATGGTCTTTTGGTCGGTTCACTCTTACCTTAAGAGTTTAACCCGAGCCTTTAGGGCTCATTCTCAACACTTAGAGAGATTGGGAGATAAGAAGAGAGGAGAGGGCGATTCCAAAACCTAGGGTTTCCTAAGCTAGGGTTTTGCTTTTGGAGAAGAAATCAAAGGGGTTTGAGACCCGAGATCACTTCAAGCTCAGCTCTTCTCCAAGATCTCGGCTCAAGCACTCGTGGCGAGCGTTCTCCAAGCTAGGGCTGCAGCTACACGGTCGTTTTGGAAAGGGGATTTCTTCCTGACTTGATCAAGGTCGGTACTTCTTACTACCCTCCTAGTTATAGTTCCTCTTTTCCCTTTCTTTCTTTTGATTTTCTTTCATTTACACATGTGCTATGAGATGGATGGTTGTGAATGGTGAATGGAGATGGAATGGGCGATTGGATGCCAAGGGTTGTGTTGTGATGATTAAAATGGGGAGGGCATTGTATCCATAATGAACAAACACGTATGATGTGAGTAAACTCACCTAGAAAAGCACGATTTAGGTTTAAAGGAATAATGAATAATGAACACACCATGTTTGATGAAATGCCAAGGTGAATACAGTGAGTTGGAAATTAGGAAATGCATGCCTAATAAATTATGGATATTGCTAGGACCTATGATAGTGTGCTTTCTTGCTTTCCCTAAATGATATGAAAATTACATTGCTCAAACATTGATGTTATATGTGTTGTGAAATTACCCAAATGTCATATTTAAATTTAATGCAAGTATGTACACGGTTCCCACGAGCACGGCATGCATGACATGATTTATCGAGGTTTTCAAGAACATGGTTAGAGGTGGGACATATCCTGCGATATGTTTTACCTCGCTCTTGGCAAGGACAAGTCAATCATGCATTATCATAAGAAGGGTCTCCCTTCCCTCGCAAGTACATACATATCATAAGAAGGGTTTCCCTTCCCTCGCAAGTGCATCTCACAAGGACATCTCACAAGTGAAAGGACATGACATGAGCATTTAGAAAGAAGGGTCTCTCTTCCCTCACAAGTAGTTTACTTTTCCAAGCATGATACAAGCATGACATGACACGGCATGACAAGCATGAGCATTTTAGGAAGAAGGGTCTCCCTTCCCTCACAAGTAGATTTCTTTTCCGAACAAGCAAGCATGATACATGACATGACAAGCATGGGAATTTAGGAAGAAGGGTCCCCCTTCCCTCACAAGTAGTTTACTTTCCAAGCAAGCATGACATGGCATGACACGCATGATATGACAAGATAAGACAACATGACAAGTTTCAAGCACGGAAATGGTATTTCCAATCAAGTCAAGTGCACAAGGTTTTCAAGGGTTTTATCAGCTTTCTACCAAATACAAGCATGATTATAAATTGCTTTACTTCCTTGTATGATATGAATTATTTCCGTCTAATATATATGAATTGCTCCTGATTTATGTATTGCCATTTTTATGCTATGAATATTGGTTAGTATTTGGTACCCACTGAGTATTCCATGCTCAGCCGTACTTCTCATGTCGGCAGGTTCTGAGGGAGCTGCTGCTCCATTTGATGTTTGTGCTCCTGGTCCATGGGTGGAAGAGGAGTACGTCGAGGAACCTTTGGAGGAACCTCCAGTAGAGGGTTACCATTAGGTGGTTGTAGATTCTGAGTGAATAGCTGTGGGTGAGATGAGAGATATACATTCATGTATTTTGGCAGGTCTGTCCCACTTTCTTGTGGTTACTTTTTGTATAAACTTGGATTTGCGTATGTATATACGTAGAGGTTTGGTAGACTTCCGCTGTGCTTTATGGTTATGGTTCCGCTATAATGTCCTCTATTGTATATGCTCTGTGGGTTTTTGCAGGTTGTTTGTCAAGCAAGTCATGTAAGCCATGATTAGTCGTCCAAAGTTCACTCTAACTCCTAGGGTGGGTTTTGGGTCGCGATAGTTGTCTAGCAAGTCATGTAAGCCATGATTAGTCATCCAAAGTTCACTCTAACTCCTAGGGTGGGTTTTGGGTCGCGACAGTATTCAATGGAACACTCATAATCTTTCAAAAATTCCATCCATCGCCTTTGCCTTAAGTTTAGCTCCTTCTGAGAAAACAAATACTTCAGGCTTTTATGATCCGTGAACACGTCAAATTGTTCCCCATAGAGGTAGTGCCGCCATATTTTCAATGCAAATACTACCGTAGCTAATTCGAAGTAGTGGGTAGGGTAGTTCCTCTTATGATCTTTCAATTGCCTTGAAGTATAGGCAATGACCTTACCGTGCTACATGAGCACACATCCCAACCCCACGTGGGAGGCGTCACTGTACACTACGAAGCCACCACTCCCGGATGGTACTAAGAGGATGAGAGCTGTAGTGAGCCACTTCTTCAACTCTTGAAAGCTAACTTCACATCGGTCGCTCCAACTAAACTTAGCATTCTTCCTCGTAAGATAAGTGAGCAGTGCAGCTAGACTGGAGAATCCCTCCACAAATCTTCGATAGTAGCCTGCCAAGCTGAGGAAACTTTGAATCTCGGTGACGCTTCTCGGTCTTTCCCAATTCAATATTGCCTCTACCTTGGCTGGATCTACTGAAATGCCTTCGGCTAATACTAAATAACCCAAGAATGCTACCTTCTCCAACCAAAATTCGTACTTACTTAGCTTGGCATATAGCCTATGCTTACGAAGCGTCTCTAGAGTAAGGTGAAGGTCTCGATCATGATGCTCCCATGTCAGGGAGTATTCCAAAATGTCCTCTACGAACACCATGACACATCGATCGAGATACGGTTTGAACACCTGGTTAATCAAATCCATGAACACTGCCGGTGCATTCGTCAAACCAAAAGGCATAACAAGGAACTCGTAGTGCCCATACCGAGTCCTGAAAGCCGTCTTTAGAATATCTTCTGTCTTGATTTTCAACTGGTGATAACCCGCTCTAAAGTCAATCATGGAGAAATATCTAGCTCCTTTCACTTGATCAAACATGTCACGACCCAAAATACCCCCTAGGAGTTAGGGATACTTTAGGCTCGAGACCGCCGTATTATACCATCCTGTATAATACATAAGGTACATGTACTTACCGTCCTGTAAGAGCATACAAGGAACGCTAAGAGGCGAACCTCAAAATTTCTTAATATCTTAATTGTATTGCAAACAAGGGAGACGAATCAAAGTGGACATACCCACTTAGTTAAATATACATATCTCTCCCTCTCATCACTCAAATCAGTAATACTAGGGTCGCCTGTCAAGACCCTCATCTTCATATGATGACCCCAAGAAGGATCCTCTTCCAATAATTCCTTTTCGACCTGTAGCTCTGGGTTACGAATGCCAAATAGACCTGCCGACATAAATGTACGGCTGAGCATGGAATACTCAGCGTATAAAAACTACTAACTAACAATGCTATAAAACATTTACATATCATATAGTGTACAGTTCATCACGTAAAATGCTAAATCAGAGTGTGGAAACCGAAATGAATTAATAATTGTATACATTGAATCTTGACTTATTTCGATATCTTATTAGTTCCTTATGGTTCTTAGAGTACTCATGCATTCTTAGAGTTCTTGTGAGTTCTTAGAGTACTTATGAGTTCTTGTGAGTTCTTAGAGTACTTATGAGTTCTTACACTTGATTTGCACATGGCTTTTCATTTGGAAACAGATGACAATGCTTACCATGCTTGTGGTAAGAGCCCACTGTCATCCTTCCAATACATATAATTTTTACTTGGAATCAGATGATAATGCCCACCCTGCTTGTGGTGAGAGCCCACTATCATCCTTCCAATACAATTGCTTTTACATGGAATCAGAAGATAATGCTCACCCTGCTTGTGATGAGAGCCCACTATCTTCCTTCCAATATAGTTACCTTTACTTGGAATTAGAGAATAATGCTCACCCTGCTTGTGGTGAGAGCCCACTATTCTCCTTCCAATACTTGTGAACTTGTGAGCTTGTGAGCTTGTGAGCTTGTGAGCTTGTGAGCTTGTACACTTGTGAGCTTGTGAACTCTCTTTTAACCAAAACCTTGCTTATGAACTTTATAAAAACCCTGTTCTTGTGAGAATCATTGAATCATGCGAGACTTGTGATCATCATGCGAGACTTGTGAACATTGTGTGAGACGTGAAATATCATGCGAGACTTGTAATTATCATGCGAGACTTGTAGTTATCATGTGAAACTTGTGAACATCATGTGAGACTGGTAATCATGCGGAACTTGTGAACATCGTGTGAGACTGGTAATCATGCGGAACTTGTGAACATCGTATGAGACGTGTGATTCATATTCATACGAGAGTAAGTGTGAGCAATTCAGTAACCGTATAATAGTCTCAAAATCATGGTAATATCCAAAGCATGTAAAACATGATTATCAATTCCAATTTCTATCAAGGACATGCCTCAAAAACTACTATTTATTTACAACTCATAGCAAAGCCAAAATCATGCTTTATACCTTACCTATAATATAGGAATTCCCAATATGGCCAAAACATCCTATGTTTCATCAAAACCATATACTTAAATCATAGAAACCAAATTACACATCGATGAAGTATAGTAAGGCAAGTTAGTAGATTGTTCTACCTTTTAAAAACCAGATCCCTACGATTTCTCGCTTTGGAATACTACTTGAAGGCGAAAGAAAGCTTTGAGGAAGCTTTTGAATCAATCCCAAGCTTGAGGAAGCTTGAGGAGAACAAGATTCAAGCTTTTGAACGCTTGTGGAGGTGAGCTCCAAGCTTGAGAATCAAATCCTAGTTCACCTCTTTGCTCCTAGCACAAGCCCTAGCACAAACCCAAACTTTTCTCTCTTCTCTCTCAAAATTCCTCCCAAAACTTGCTGAGGGTTGTAGGAACCCTAACACCCATGAAATGGATGCTTAAATAGGCCAAGGGAGTGAGGCCAATGACCCTTAGACCCTTAAAATATCCCAAAGGGTCAGTTCCAAGGCAAAAACCCTCACCAAGGATCTATCCGTCATGAGCACGGATAGATCCTTCAAAAATTCACTCACTGCCAAAAAAACCCATACAAATTTGGGGTTGATCGATCGATCGGTCGTGGGGATGGATAGATCCATCAGTGTATGGGATTGAAGGATCTATCCTCCCCAAACTAGATAGATCCTTCATTATTCATCCCTTCATTTTTCCCGCTGTGGTATTTCGACCATAACTTTTGACTCGGTGATCCAAATTTGACGATTCAACTTGTGTTAGATTCTACATTTAAAGGGAAACAACTTTCATGTTTTTCATAAAGCCTAATTATTCTATCTTCATATTCCAAAATGATCCTAAAGGCTACTGGTCAAGAATTTCAGCAGACAATTTGCCTAAAACCCACTTTTCACCGAGCGTCGACTCAAAATCGGGAAATGTGATAAACATGAACCTCGGAGAGGATCTTGATATCTTTCTAATGACTTAAGAATCACTCAATTCTGATTTCGGATGAGAAAACTAGAGTTCTCTCAAGTTGAGGGAATTTTCAAAAATCCCTCTTTACGACACTTAAGGGTATTGCATCCTCTTGTTTCATTTATACCAAATACCCTAAACAAGTTTCACAATAATTTTTATTCATTTGAAACCTCCTTTCATTTTAAAACATGAGGCCATCATCCCATTAAGGTTTTTGGCCTGGAAAAACACTATTTACAGCACTATTCACACACTATTCACCACACTATTCACAGCCTAGTGAACTCTGTTCCGGGGTTCTACAAAACAAGTCGTCTATCCTTGGCAATGGATAACGATTTTTTATAGTGACTTTATTCAACTGTCTGTAGTCGATGCACATTCTCATCGACCCGTCCTTCTTCACAAAGAGAACCGGAGCTCCCCATGGCGACACACTTGGTCAGATGAAACCAAGTTGTTGTAATTCCTCGATTTTCTTTTTCAGTTCCTCAAGCTCTATTGGGGCCATTCTATATGGTGCTCTTGAAATCGGAGCAGTGCCAGACGTAAGCTCGATCACGAATTCAATCTCTCTATCGGAAGGCAATCCGGGCAATTCCTCTGGAAAAACATCCAGGAACTCACTCACAATCAGAATGGTTGAGGAGTTTTACACTTCGGGATTTGTTAAACTCAAAGCTGCGAGGCTAGCGATATCTCTTTCCCTCAATCCTTGAAAGTGAAATGGCTTTACTCCTTCCGGCTTGAAATTCACCACCTTTTCAAAACACGCCACGTGTCCGTGGTGAGTTGCTAGCCAATCCATACCAAGAATGATATCAAAGTCCAAGTCTTGGAAATCTAGGATAATAAGGTCGGCCAACAATTTGTTCTACCCCACTTGCACTATACAATCCTTATATATCTAGTCCGTGTCAACTGACTTGCCAAGCGGAGTCGAAATGGTTAACTCCCACTCCAACGGACTAGATTACTCTGAAAAGCCCTTTGCAAAACTGGGTGAGACAAAAAAGTGAGTGGATCCCATGTCGATCAACACTCGGGCTAGGCACTTGTTCAATAATAATGCACCTATATGATTAAATAACTAATATTAATAGATTTCAAGCATACATACAGCATACGTGGGTAACCTATTGGATATTAACAAACATCACATCATCATAAGCATTTTTAACGTAAAACTTTAGCATTTTCGCGTACCTTGCACAACATCATCCGATGCACGTGCATCCCGCTCTGACAGGGCAAAGACTCGGCCCTGAGTTGCTTGATGAGGTGGCCGTGTAGACTGTACGAGTCTCGATGCCGGTGAAGAGCTCTGCTGAGATGACTACCTCACTAAGGGCCTACTCCCCTGAGACTGAGCCGGCAAGTGACGGCGAGGACAGTCTCGAATCATGTGGCCTTGGTCACCACAATGAAAACAACTTCCGGAAATCTTCTGGAAATCTCTGGCCAAGTGCCTACTACCACAAAACGTACATGGCTCATACGAGTATGCAGAGGGCGTGTATCCAGTGGTCTGAGTGTCGCGACCCAAAATACCCCCTAGGAGTTAAGGATACTTTGACTCGTGACCGCCATATCATACCTCCAGTATGATACATAAGGCACACGTGGAAACCTGTCAGAGTACCTGAATATACATAGCGGAAACGAAATACAATGCACAGCGGAAAATAAAATACTAAACATAGCGGAAGCAAAAAGAATACTCCTATAACTTGGCTCAAGTAAGAACCAACAAGTATACATGTGTGAGAAACCCAAAAGTGGAGTGGACAAACCCCACACTCACATAACAAAAGACACAAGTTCTAAGTCGGTCGATCAACAGAAATCGAAGTCACGACTCCTATCTAAAGCACCATCATCATGATAGTGATCCATGGAAGGCTCCGGGTCACGGTACTCTTCCTCAACCCAAGGTTCTTCGCCACACAAATCGAATGGAACCCGAGCACCTGCCGATCATAACAATATCGACTGAGCATGGAATACTCAGTGTATACAAACTAATAACAATAAAGCAGTTAGGCATGGAGCATACGAGACATGGAGAATGAAATCCGTAAAATCCTTAAAGTATGGAAACCGTGAAAACATATGTGAGATAATATTCGAAACAAAAACTGTAACCGTGTGAGTCAATCGATAATCATAGCCTTATGAGTTCTTGTGAGTTCATGGAGTTACTTAGAGTCATTGTGATCCGTGGAGACATAGAGCATAGAGCAATACCGTAGAGTATTTCCATAGAGCATAACCTTAGAGATCTTAGAGCATTTTATTGTGATCCGTGGAGCTTGTGAGACGATCTTAGAGCATGATCATAGAGTTTCCTTGTGAGCATGGTATGATCCTTAGAGCTTGTGAAACGATCTTAGAGAAATCATAGAGTTACTTAGAATCATTCATTATTCATCTTTTCGTGAAAACCTTTGTTTGCACCTTAAGAAATCCATGGAAACCATCGGTTCATGCGAGACATGCGAGCATATGCACTTAATAAGAGAAATCATCATATTTAAGCATAGAATCCCTTAGAGGTATTTTATCAAACACTTAGAGTGCATCATAATAGTAATCCTTCATCCAAGTATATAATCACACCTTTTCATACATAGAATCAATACATATAGATAGGGCATATATAAGAAGAATCATATCTAGTAACTAGTAGGATTGCAAGATTGTAGTAGAGTGTATCTACCTTGGAGAAATCAATGAGTTTGACTCCCAATGGCTGGAACAAGCAATAACCTTGTGTTCTTGGTTGAGAATCACCAAGGGAAGTGGAAGAACCTTGATCTTCCACAAGCTTGATCAACAAGTAGTTCCTCTCCTTCTTCTCTCTCTCAAAATCTCCTAAGATAGGGCACAGAGGGTTTCTGAAACCCTAAGGCACGAACTCAGCCTATTTATAGGCAAGGGGTGGTGTTTAAAGTCTTAAACACCCTTAATGAAGAAAAACTGCGTATGACCGATCGATCGGTGGTATGGACCGAGCGATCGGTGGCTAACCGGTCGATCGGTGTTATGACCGAGAGATCGGTCAAAAACACACCCTCTGGAATTTTTCCCCATACAAAAAAGTTAACCGTGCGACAGCCATCGAGCGATCGGTAGTGGACCGATCGATCGCAGGTAATGACCGAGCGATCGGTGCTCTGTTACGTCTGGACTGTTTTGACCATATCTTTTGACTCGCTCGTCGGATTTCGACGATTCAACTTGCGTTGGATCCGTCTTTCGAAAACGAACATTTCTGACGTTTCGGAATTTCTGATTTCTCCCTTATTTATTAATTAGACTACAAAAATGGCCAATTAGCTACGAAGGTTCTATTTATTAAGGATGAAAAAGTCCGGGATGCTACACTGAGGTAATACAGGGCGAGGAGCCTGAGTCGTAGCCGAGCGTGGAGCTGATGGAGCAAAAAGGCGAGGAGCCTACAATGTAGAATACGTCCTCTATGACTGAGTAGGCCTTGTGGACTGGTATGACATAGTCCTAGCTCTCTTCTCTAATGAGCCACTAGACTGACCCTTCTTCATTCCTCTTCTTTTGAAGAATTCTTCAGAATTCGACTCTGCTACTAATACTTTGTCCACAACTTCCAAGTACGTCTCATGTCAAAACATTGAGACTCGATCCTTCAAATACGCCTTCAATCCCCTTTCAAATTTTTGGGCCTTCATAGCCTCTGTCGCTATCATATGCGGAGCAAACCTGGAGAGCTCTGAAAACTTGGCTTCATAAGCGGCCACGGACATATTACCTTGCTCCAAGGTAATGAATTCTACTTCCTTCTTTTCCCTTGCTCCTATAGGGAAGTACTTCTTGTAAAACACATCCAAAAATTCTCCCCATGTCCATTCTTGGCCTTGTCGGGTTAACTCTCGGGTCCTTAGTGCGGACCTCTACCAATGAGGCCTCGCCTTCAAGCATAAAGGCGGCCCAAGTGACCCTTTCTGCTTCCATAGGTGATAGCACTGAGAATATATTTTCAAGTTGTCCAATCCATCCTTCAATCACTAGTGGATCAATGCTTTCACAAAAAGTTGGAGGCCTCATCGTCCGAAAAGCCTCTATTCCGGCTTGAGCTCTATTCAGAGGAGCAGCTACGAGCGTGTCAGTAGGAGGAGGAGTAGGTTGCCTCGCTGCTAACATAGCCAAAGTCTCGGCTATGGATGCGAAAGCTTGAGCAAAGTCGGGTTGATCATCACCCAATGAAGAATCACTTCCATTGCCCCGCGTGTTGTACCTGCGACTCCATGCACCACGCCTCATGATTTCTCCTGAGGACGACAGTACAACATGAGCCTAACTTGGATACACATTTAGTAACAATTTCAAAATTCACTAAATGCATATTCATTAAGCATAGGACAAAGCACGCATGGTATACATAACAATGTCATAACATACAATCCTTGTTCCAAGCATAGGACTCTAAGTTCGGTTGGTTGGACCTCAACCAGTTTTGACTAAGACTAACTTGTTAGTCCATTCTTGGAATACAGCTCTTTAAGGTGACTCTAATGCCTTGTTCAATCCATGTTATCATGTACTAAGTGACCCTAGGGACTCTAATGCCTAGAGCTTTGATACCACTTCTGTCACTCCCCAAAATACCCCTAGGACTTAAGGGATACTTTAGGAGCGACTATTCATGTCTGCCAAACCATTCTATAATGAACAAGGTAAATATAATACTATATCTACAAGAATCAGAGTGCGGAAGCTCATGAACAACTTTTTCTTTCCTAAATAAGGTAATCTGTATTCCAAGTTTACATATACAGGTATAAACATAAAAGTAAAGGAGGACATGCCCACCAATCAAAATACAAAAGACAAGATCTCGCCATCACTCCCCTCAGTAGTAATCTAAGTATGGCCACACGTCAAGGTCTCTATCCGCTTGCGACTGCATTGGGATAGGTGGCTCCCTCTCCTCGGCATATTCTTCCTCAACCCAAGGCTCAGGGTCAAGGGCATCCACAGTGCTGCCAACATAAAGGTACAACTGAGTATGGAATACTCAGCGAGTACAAGCTACTAGCTAAACAATAGTAATAACATGTACAGTAGAACATTTATAGCACGATCAGTGAAGCAACGTAAAATTCATATGCATGCGTGAATGCAGAAAACCCGATAAAATTTATACTTTAAAATCATGTCTTGTCTTGTCTTGAAAATAGTTGTTTGGGTGTGTTCATGTGTTTCAAAACTTGTTTGTCATACTTTAAGAACAATGTATGGTCTTGGGTCTCGTTCGTAAGAATCACGCATGTATCATGTCTTGCTTGGAATCACATGTCTTGTGTTCTTGCTTGACTTGCCATGACTTGACTTGACTTGCCTTGACTTGCCTTGTTTTCTTGTGAGCTAGATGTTAGTGCCCCAGAATAAGAATACATATATATAGATATCGAAAGGGGTACACTAACATCCTTGACCGGTCCTATGTCTGGCTTGATCAACTTGTTTTCTTGTGAGCCAGGTATGACATATCTTGTGATATGCCCTACCCTTGATCGGCCCGATGTACGGCTTTATCCACCTGCTTGTTTACTTGTGAGCCAGGCATGACATATCCAGAGATATGCCCTACCCCTGACCGGCCCGATGTCTGGCATTATCATTCATTTCGTGAATCACTTTTGTTCTGGTATTTCAAATACTTGTACTTTGAAAACATCGGTTTATGCATGCATAAGTGGGTGTGTGACAATTCGTAGTAATTATGATGACATGTGATGACATGTACACTCAAGGATATAGCATAGCATTTCAATTCTTAATACGATCATAAGGAAGGAATTTAAGCAAGCATATAGGGTATTTGATCAATTTATCATTTTAGGGAAAACCTACACACATCCTACTTTCATATCCTTCAATGAATCTTTTAATCTTCATTTAGGCATTTTATCAAACATTTGGTGAGCATCACATTCATAGTCATATTATTCATGTTCTTAGTGCATATATTTCATCAACACATAGGGTGTATTTATTATGTATGAAATGTCCTTCCACCATTTATCCATTACACTACATACATCACACCACATGGCATCCAATCGCCACATCCACCATCCATTCACACATCCCCAAACATTCATCCATTTATCTTGTTTATTCTAGAATAACTCAAGAAAAATGGAAAACACAATATCAATTCATTTTTAATTGAGGGAGAAACCTAGGTTATTACTAAGGGAGTTAGTAGGGTGTACTAACCTTGAAGATTATCCCTTGATCTTGAAGGAACCCCTTAGGTAGAAGTCTCCAACCTTGAGGGAGGAAGATCCTTGCTTGAAAAAGGATGTGGAAGCAAGATTGACTCTCCCTTGATCACCTAAGCTCCCTTAGAATCACACCCTAGTTCCTTCCCTCCCCTTCTTCTCTAATTTCTCTCAAATGTGAGTTTGAGGGTTTGTGAGACCCTAAACACATGAATTTGGGGCTTTTATAGAAAATGGGATGGTCAAAGACCATTCTGCCCTTAAAATTTCGGCAAAACCAACCAAAAGGACAAAATCCCGCATGACCGGTCGACCGGTCAAAAATGACCTTTCTGGAAAAGTAACCCATACAAAAAGTGCGATGTTCGGTCAACCGGTAATGGGTATCAGTCGACCGGTGGCTGTTCGGTCGACCGGTTCCTTGTGTTTTTGCCCATTTTGTTGTTTTCTCTCATTTTTCCCACTTCGGTAATTCGGCCATAACTTTCGACTCGTTCGTCGAATTTTGACGATTCAACTTGCGTTGGAATCGTCTTTCGAAGGGGAACATTTCTAGTATTTTAGAATCATCCAATTCTTCCTTATTTATTAATTAGACTACGTGAAAGGTCAAATTTGCTATGAAAATGCTATTCATTAGGTACGAATGTTCCGGGGTGCTACATTTTTTCTTCATTCGGACGATTGATTGAGTTTATCAGACAACCGAATGGTTCAGACTTATAGCCCAAACCTGTAATTTTTTTCATTTGTATTTCAAAACCCGATAGGTTTCTCCTCCCTCAAAAACTTTTTCTTCACTCTAAATCTTCCTAACTCATTCCAATCTTTCCAAAAATCATTTTAATCCATTCCATTTGACTCGAGATGGCAAGGAAAAAGAATGCAAGTGATGAGCCGAACCCTATGTCGTGACCCAAAATACCCCCTAGAAGTTAGGGATACTTTGAATCGTGACCGCCGTACCATACCTCCAATATGATACATATGGCACACATGGAAACCTGCCAGAGTACATAGACAACATAGTAGAAACAATTTATAATGCACAGCAGAAACAAAATACACCAATCATAGCGGAAGCAAAGTAAATACTCCAATAACTTGGTCCAAACGTGAACCGATAATTACAACCATATGTATAACCAAAATGTAGAGCCCCGGACCTTTTCACATTTAATGAATGAAACTTTCGTTGCCATTTTGCCTTTAAAGAGGTATAATTAATAAATAAGGAAGAAATTGGAAATTCTGAAATGTCAAAAGTGTTCGTTTTCAAAGTACGAACCCAACGCAAGTTGAATCGTCAAAATCTGACGAACGAGTCAAAAGATATGGCCAAAACAGTCTGGACCTGCAGGCAACCGATCGCTCGGTCCATAGAGCGATCGGTCGATCCAAAACCGATCGATCGGTAGCTATCGACTGGTTAAGATTTTTGTATGGGGAAATTTTCCAGAGAGTTGATTTTTGGTCGAGAGCTCGGTCAACACACCGATCGCTCGGTAAGCAACCGATCGATCGGTCATAAACACCGATCGCTCGATCCTCGTGTTTTTTGCAGAAATTTCAGTAAGGGTATTATGGTCTTTTGGTCGGTTTACTCTTACCTTAAGAGTCTTGCCCGAGCCCTTAGGGCATCATTCGACACTTAGAGAGTTTGAGAGGATAGGAGAAAGGGGAGAAGGCGATTCCAACCTAGGGCTTGTCTTTGGAAGAGAAATCAAGGGGTTTTGAGACCCTAGATCAACCCCAAGCCCGTTTTCTTCAAGATCAAGGCTCAAGCATTCGAGGAGCTCGTGATCCAAGCTAGGGCAGCAGCTACACGGTCGTTTTTGGAAGGGGTTTCTTCCTCATTTCTTCAAGGTCGGTACTTCTTGCTACCCTCTTAGCTATAGCTCATCTTTTCCTTTATTTCTCTTTGTTTCCTTCCTTTGTACATGTGCTATGAGTTTGGAAGTGTGAACGTGGTGAATGGAGATGGAATAGGCGATTGGATGCCAATGGTTGTGTTGTGATGATTGAAACAGGGGAGGGCATTGTATCCATAATAAACACACATTTATGATGTGAGTAAACTCACCTAGAAAAGCATGATTTAGGTTTAAATGAATAATGAATAATGAACACACCATGTTTGATGAAATGCCAAGGTGAATAAAGTGAGTTGTAAATTAGGAAATGCATGCCTAATAAATTATGGATATTGCTAGGGCCTATGATAGTGTGTTTTTCTTGCTTTCCCTAAATGATGTGAATATTACATTGCTCAATCATTGATGTTATATGTGTTGTGAATTACCCAAATGTCATATTTAAATTTAAATGCAAGTATGTACACGATTCCCACGAGCACGGCATGCATGACATGATTTACCGAGGTTTTCAAGAACATGGTTAGAGGTGGGACATATCCTACGATATGTTTTACCTCACTTTTCACAAGAAAACAAGAACCAACATTCCACGAGGGGTCTCCCCTCACTCACAAGTGCATACATATCATGAAGAAGGGCCTCCCTTCCCTCGCAAGTACATACATATCATGAAGAAGGGTCTCCCTTCCCTCTCAAGTGCATTGCATAAAGAAGGGTCTCCCTTCCCTCTCAAGGCATCTCTCAAGCGCATCTCACAAGGATATCTCACAAGTGTATCTCACAAGTTACATGATCACAAGCAAGCACGCATGACATGCATGACATGACACGTACGACACGCTCGACAAGATCAAGCAAGACAAACACGACAAGCTTTCAAGTACGAAAAGATATTTCAAGCCAAGTCAAGTGCACGATGTTTTCAAGAGGTTTTATCGGCTTTCTACGAAATACAAGCATGATTATAAATTGCTTTACTTCCTTGTATGATATGAATTGTTTCCGTCTAACATATATGAATTGCTCCTGATTTATGTATTGCCATTTTTATGCTATGACTATTGGTTAGTATTTGGTACCCGCTGAGTATTCCATGCTCAGCCGTACTTCTTATGTCGGCAGGTTCTGAGGGAGCTGCTGCTCCATTTGACGTTTGTGCTCCTGATCCATGGGTGGAGGAGGAGTACGTCGAGGAGCCTTTGGAGGAACCTCCCGTAGAGGGTTATCAGTAGGTGGTGTTAGATTCTGAGTGGATTAGCTGTGGGTGAGCATGAGTGATTATATCCATGTATTTTGGCGGGCATGTCCACACTTTCTTTGTTTTGATTTCTTTGTATTAAACTTGGACCATGTGTATATATTTAGAGGTTGTTAGACTTCCGCTGTGTTTTATAGTTATGTTTCCGCTGTCATCCTCTATTGTATATGCTCTGTGGGTTTTTGCAGGTTGGTTTGTCAAGCAAGTCATGTAAGCCATGATTAGTCGTCTAAAGTTCACTCTAACTCCTAGGGTGGGTTTTGGGTCGCGACACAAAAGGTGGAGTGGACAAGTCCCACTCTCACTTAACAAAACATAGTATCAAACATCTTTCTAACTACTGTCGATCAACAGAAATCGAAGTCACGACACCTATCTACCGAACCATCATCCTGATAGTGATCCATGGAAGGCTCCGGGTCGAAGTACTCCTCCTCTACCCAAGGTTCCGTGCCACACAATTCGAAAGGAACCTGAGCACCTGCCGATGATAACAAATATCGACTGAGCATGGAATACTCAGCGTATACAAGCTACTAACAATAAATCAATAGTGACATAGAGCATACGAGTCATGGAGGCTGAAATCCTTCAAACATCTTAAAGTGTAGAAATCGTGAAATAGCACATGTGAGATGAGATCTGAAAACCAAAACCATAATCATATGAGTCAAGCGATAATCATAGCCTTGTGAGTTCTTAGAGTTCGTAGAGTTTCTTAGAGTCATTATGATCCGTAGAGACATAGAGATACTATAGAGCAAAACCATAGAGCCAATACCATAGAGATCTTTGACGTTATCATAGAGTTCTTGTGAGTGTGTATCATGATCCTTAGAGATTGTGAACCGATCTTAGACAAATCATGGAGTTGCTTAGAATCATTCCTTATAAGTCATTTATTAAAAACCTTTTTTCGTAACTTGAGAAATCCATGGAAAACATCGATTCATGCGAGACATGCGAGCATATGAGCATACAAGAGTACTAGCATATTTTGACACCCAAAAACTCTTAAAGGCATTAAATCAAACACTTAGAGTGCATCATAATGTTAACTTGCATCCAAGTATAAAATCAACTTTCACCACATAACCACATAACAAATCAAGGTACATATATAGTAGATAATAAGAAGAACAATCCAAGGTAACGAGTAGTATTGCAAGATTGGTAGTAGAGTGTATCTACCTTGGTAAAAATCAAAGACTTTGATTCCAAAAGCTTGAACAAGCAAGAACCTTGAGTTCCTGTTGCCTGAATGTATGCTGAGCTTTCAATAACCTTTTCCATTTCTGCTGGATCTGGAGTTGTCTCTCTAGGAAGAAGTCTGTCCAGGGAACCACCATTTCTGTTAGGGGTATGGTTCCTTGCGATGGAGCTGTGACTGGTATGGGCAATTCCCTGGGTGCAAGCATGCCAGGTAGAATGTCAGGATTATCCACCCATTGTCGGTATGCTAAGTTGGTCAATGGTCCTGATGTAACCATGAAGTCTGGCCATTGGTCTTGTCTGGAGCTGCGCCAAGCTGACTGGAAGCGTTGGGTGAGGTTATCGGAGTGCACTGTGAAAGTGATCCAATCATTTTCCTGCCGGTCTATCACTGGGATATGCTAAGGGAATCCAAACTGTCAGAGGACTTGGAGTGGTGTATAGACTGCGGAGCCTGTTAGACCAGCAAGAATCATGCATCGCCTGCTAGTGATGATAAAATGTTGTAGCCTGTTTAGTACAAGCCAATCGTATTGTCAAGTGATTTCTCCCTCTGACAGGTTTTGGAGAAGCTGGTAGAGCTCTCCAACGTCTGTAGTTGCTATCAGACCTTGGTTCTGAGAAATCTTCTGAGGTAAACTGTAGGCATCGCGGATGCCATCCGATACTGATATGATTGTAGGTAAGTGACTTACCAACCAGAGGTGTAGGAGAGGTGTACTGGCATGGAAGATGCCTTTTCTGCATTCTACCGACTGGTTGAGTACCCTGAGAAGCTCGGTTAGGATGACTGGTACAACTGAGCAGGAGTTGTGTATGTCCTCGACGATCCCGACCAGAACTGCTTCGACAAGTGATCGGCACCTTGGGAATACCAACTGATACATGGCTATCAGTGTAAGGGCATTAAGACTGGAAAGTTCCGCTGAAAGAGAGTCAGGGTTCCACTTGCACTTGTACCTCTTTTCGAGAAAAGACACGGATATCCAATCAAAAGAGTCGTTAGGACCGAGTTTCAAGCAGGCAGGCTTGATATGTAAAAACCTGGATAGGTCTGCCTAGTATGTTGTCTTGTAGCGTGGTACTATATTTTCATTTTCCATGTTTAACCCTAGAATGCACTGAATCTCTTTCAATGTCAGGCAGAGCTCGTTCTTACCAAAATAGAATACCATGGGAGATGGGCTCCAACACTGGATAGCAGTATTCATGAGGCGTGAGTCTGGGTTAACCACAGATAGGTCTAGGATAGTCCCGGTTTTGTAGTACTGAGCCCAAACGAGACACTGACTTGAGGTGAAAGCCCCAATTACTTCCTAGAGGTTGTCGTCACATGCCCCCTGAGATGTTAGATCCACGGGCCGTGACCATTGACCCATTGACTGAATTATCCCTGAATGACCTGTCATCTACCTGGGTAAGAATATACAGACTCTGTGAGTGCACTGTGTATGCAGATGGGATGCAAAATGATGATGCAATATTTTTTGATTTTTTGAATGGGTGTGACAAGGCACATGTGATCCGATAGTGTAGAGCCCCAAACTTTTTCATGCTTAATACATCGTTGTCATCTTGCCTTTTTAAGAGGTATGATTAATAAATGAGGAAGAATTTGGAAATTTCGAAATGCCAGATTGTTCCTCTTCGAAGTACGAACACAACGCAAGTTGAATCGTCAAAATCGGACGAACGAGTCAAAAGATATGGCCAAAACAGTCTGTACCTGTAGGAAAACGTATACTATGTGCATCCGTTGTACAGCTCACCACGGGTACGTTGTACAACTCACCACGGGCACGTTGTACAACTCACCACGGGCACGTTGTACAACTCACCACGGGCACGCTGTACATGAGACGACGTGACAACGGGTTCGTCACCCTTGACAAGCACCACGAGTGGCACTATTCACGGACCACGAGTGGCACTATTCACAAGCACCACGAGTTTGCACTATTCACAAGCACCACGAGTGGCACTATTCACAAGCACCACGAGTTGGCACTATTCACGGACCACGAGTGGCACTATTCACAAGCACCACGAGTTGGCACTATTCACGGACCACAAGTGGCACTATTCACAAGCACCACGAGTGGCACTATTCACGGACCACGAGTGACACTATTCACAGACCACGAGTTGGCACTATTCACGGACCACGAGTGGCACTATTCACAAGCACCACGAGTGGCACTATTCACAAGCACCACGAGTGGCACTATTCACAAGCACCACGAGTGGCACTATTCACGGACCACGAGTGGCACTATTCACAAGCACCACGAGTTTGCACTATTCACAAGCACCACGAGTGGCACTATTCACAAGCACCACGAGTTTGCACTATTCACAAGCACCACGAGTTGACACTATTCACAGCACCACGAGTTGGCACTATTCACAGAAATCCCAGTAAGGGTATTTCGGTCTTTTGGTCAGTTCACTCTTACCTTAAGAGTTTAACCTGAGCCTTTAGGGCATCATTCGACACTTAGAGAGTTTGAGAGAATAGAAGAAAGAGGAGAAGGCGATTCCAATCTAGGGTTTCCATTTTGGAGAGAAATCAAAGGGTTTTGAGACCTTAGATCAACCTCAAGCCCGTTTTCTTCAAGATTTCGGTGCAAGCATTCGTGGAGCTCACGAATCAAGCTAGGGCAGCAACTCACAGCCATTTGGAAAGAGGGTTTCTTCCTCATTTCTTCAAGGTCAGTGCTTCTTACTACCCTCCTAGTTATAGTTCCTCTTTCCCCTTCTTTTCTTTTGATTTCCTTTCATTTACACATGTGCTATGAGATGGATAAATGGTGAATGGTGAATGGATGAATGGTAAATGGGGAATGGTGAATGGAGATGTAAGGGGCGATTGGATGCCAGTGGTTGTGTGGTGATGATTAAAACGGGGAAGGGCATTGTTCCAAAAATAAACATACATGTATGATTGAGTAAAACCATCTAGAAAAGCATGTTGTAGGGTAAATCCATAATGAACACACCATGTTTGATGAAATGCCAAGGTGAATACAGTGAGCTGTAAATTAAGAAATGCATGCCTAATAAATTCTTAATATTGCTAGGGCCTATGATAGTGTGTTTCCTGTTTTCCCCTAAATGCTATGAACATTGAATTGCTTAATCCTTGACGCTATATGTGTTGTGAAATTACCCAATGGTCATGTTTAAATTTAAATGCAAGTATGTACACGGTTCCCACGAGCACGGCATGCAGGGCATGATTTATCGAGGTTTTCAAGAACATGATTAGAGGTGGGACATATCCTATGATATGTTTTACCTCGCTTTTCACAAGAAGACAAGAACCAACATTCCACGAGGGGTCTCCCCTCACTCACAAGTGCATATCATGAAGAAGGGTCTCCCTTCCCTCGCAAGTACATACATGTCATAAAGAAGGGTCTCCCTTCCCTCTCAAGGCATTTCACAAGGACATCTCACAAGGATATCTCACAAGTTACATGATCACAAGCAAGCATGCATGACATGACACGACATACAAGAATCAAGCAAGATAGACAAGACAAGATTTCAAGTACGAAAAGAGATTTCAAGTCAAGTCAAGTGCACGATGTTTTCAAGAGGATTTATCGGCTTTCTACGAATTTCAAGCATGATTATAAACTGCTTTACTTCCTTGTATGATATGAATTGTTTCCATTTGACATATATGAATTACTCCTGATCAGGTGTTGCCATTTCTATGCTATAATTGTTGGTTAGTATTTAGTACCCGCTGAGTATTCCATGCTCAGCCGTACTTCTTATGTCGGCAGGTTCTGAGGGAGCTGCTGCTCCATTTGATGTTTGTGCTCCTGGTCCATGGGTGGAAGAGGAGTATGTCGAGGAGCCTTTGGAGGAACCTCCCGTAGAGGGTTATTAGTAGGTGGTGATTAGATTCTGAGTGGTTTAGCTGTGGGTGAGACGAGAGTCAGATTTATGTATTTTGGCGGGCATGTCCGCACTTTCTTTGGATTCTTTTTGTATAAACTTGGATTGATTATGTATATACATAGAGGTTTGGTAGACTTCCGCTATACCATGTTAGAGCATGTTTCCGCTGTTTTGTCCTCTATCATATATGCTCTGTGGGTTTTGTAGGTTAGTTGTCAAGCAAGTCATGATTAGTCGTCCAAAGTTCACTCTAACTCCTAGGGTGGGTTCCGGGTCGCGACAGAAGTGGTATCAGAGCTTAGGCTTTAGGTCTCTAGGGTCACTTAGAATCTTATACCACGGCTTGACAAGAGCATATGTCAGGAAACAAGTTAGGAAGAAAGTAAGTCGGAAGAGAGTCTTGATCCAAGTGTAAGACTAAACTTTAGTCTTAGTCAAAATGATTGTTTCAACCAAGTACGAGCCTTAGGAACGCTAGAACACCAAAGTATAATATTATAAATACTCTGATGACTTAATGCGATGTATATTAGTATTATACAATTAATACAAATTGGATTATTGTGAAATGTCATTGAAGTAAACTGTGGTTTAAAGTTAGACTCATGTGGTGTTATTATTCTCAGGACTTGAGTCATGAGACGGAACACACGGGGTCGTGGACCACATACCAGAGCTTCCTCTTCTTCACGGGATGAGGATGAGCAGCCGGACCTCTCTCGAGTCTTAGGCTCTATTACTGAGACACTCGCCATACTGGCGGCTCGGCAGGCTATACCATCATCGGCGGCACCTACTCCACCGCCCGCAGCTCCAGTACATCGTACCGCTGGAGTTGAGGCTTTCAGGAGATTGAGGCCTCCACCATTCCATGGGAGTGTGGACCCTCTTGCTGCGGAGGCATGGATCCTCCAGATGGAGAAGATCCTTACGGTCCTCTCACCTACAGAGGAGGAGAGGGTAGCATGGGCAGCTTTCATGCTAGAAGGCGAAGCCCACCATTGGTGGTTGTCCGCACTGAGGACGAGAGATTTGACCATGCAGGGTCTACCTTGGACTTGGGAGGAGTTCAAGGATACTTTTTACAAAAAGTATTTTCCGATTGGAGCACGGGAAAAGAAAGAGAGAGAATTCATCAACCTTGAGCAAGGTTTGATGTCAGTGGCACAATACGAGGCCAAGTTCTCGGAGTTGTCGAGATTTGCGCCTCATATGGTTGCTACTGAGGCAATGAAGGCGAGGAGATTTGAGCAAGGGCTCAAGGATGTGATTATGGAGAAGGTGTCCGTTTTCAGGCATACTACCTACCCTGAGGTAGTAGACAAGGCCTTATTGGTCGAGGCCAATTCGGAGACAGTGTCCAAGAAGAGGGAGTGGGCGAGAGGCCAAGCTAGCAGTTCAGCACCTCCAGAGAGGCGGACTCGTTATCAGTATGCGTGGCCAGCACCATCGATGAGACCTTCTTATGCGCCTCCAGCTCCACGGCAGTATGTGCCTCAGGCACCGAGACCTCATGCTCTTCCAGCCCCACGGCCTGTTGCACCTCAGACGATGAGGTATGCTCCGCTTCCAGCCCCTCCGACTTATACACACGAGGTCTGCACTTCATGCGGCAAAAGGCATCCGGCAGGAGATTGTCGAAGAGCATCTGGTGGATGTTATCATTGCGGTCGCCAGGGCCACATGATCAGGGATTGCCCCAGTCGGCATTTATCAGGCTAGTCTCAGGGGATTAGTCCACCAGCACGCCCAGCAGGATCATATCAGGCGTCATCTCAGACTACCCGGTCTACACCACAGTCTCGCCAGGCGAACCAGGGGCGAGTTTTTGCCTTGACAGAGGGTGATGCACTTGCATCTGACGATGTGGTGCAAGGTACGCGTTTGGAGTTATTTTCCTTATTCGTGATGGTTATGTTATGTTTTATCCCATGTGTACGTACTTGGTATGCTATATATGTATATACCTATGTGTATACACTGTTGATGCTTGAATTGACGTAACTAGCTAAAATTTCAGGAGCCCTACTAGTCAATGAGTGTTTGGCTCGAGTGTTGATTGATACCGGGTCTACTCATTCATTTGTCTCGCCGAGTTTTTCAGAAGGCTTTTCTGTAGAGCCAAGTCAGCTAGAACTGGAGTTAGCCATTTCGACTCCTCTCGGCAAAACAGTATTGGCAGATAAAGTGTATGGAGATAGTGTGGTCCAAGTTGGGAGCCACGAGTTGGGGGTTGATCTCATCGTCCTTGGATTCCAAGACTTTGATGTTATATTGGGAATGGATTGGTTAGCAGCACATCATGGGCATGTAGCTTGCTTTGAGAAAATGGTACTCTTCAAGCCAGTAGAAGGAAAACCATTTCACTTTCAAGGGTTGAGAAGTAGAGACATTGCCCGCTTTGCGGCGTTGAGCTTAGCTAACCCTGAAGCAAAGGACTCATCGACTATTCCGGTTGTGAGTGAATTCCTGGATTTATTTCCAGAGGAGTTGCCAGGATTGCCTCCAGACAGGGAGATTGAGTTTGTGATCGAGCTTGCACCAGGCACAGCTCCTGTTTTCAGAGCTCCATACCGAATGGCCCCTATTGAACTCAAGGAGTTGAAGACCCAGTTGGAAGAATTACAAGGTCTTGGTTTCATTCGACCAAGTGTCTCTCCGTGGGGAGCCCCGGTGTTGTTTGTTAAGAAGAAAGATGGCTCGATGCGAATGTGTGTCGATTACCGACAATTGAACAAAGTCACCATAAAGAATAGGTATCCCTTGCCTAGGATTGATGACTTGTTCGATCAGTTGAAGGGAGCGAGATTTTTCTCGAAGATAGATCTTCGATCGGGTTATCACCAGTTGAAGATTAAGATGGAAGATGTTCCCAAAACTGCTTTCAGGACTCGGTATGGGCACTACGAGTTCTTGGTGATGCCTTTTGGACTCACGAACGCGCCGGCAGCCTTTATGGATTTGATGAACCGGGTGTTCCGGCCATATCTTGATAGGTGCGTGATTGTATTTGTTGATGACATCTTGGTCTATTCCCAGACACGGGAAGATCACACACGCGACCTATGCCTTGCTTTGGAAATGCTAAGAGAACACAAGCTATACGCCAAACTTAGCAAGTGTGAGTTTTGGTTGGAAGAGGTGGCATTCCTAGGCCACGTGGTTTCTGCAGAAGGTATCTCGGTGGATCCGAAGAAGATCGAAGCAGTTATGAGTTGGGCGAGGCCCAAGAGTGTTACCGAGATACGCAGCTTTCTTGGGTTGGCAGGCTACTACAGGAGATTCGTAGAGGGTTTCTCTAGCCTTGCAGCACCGCTCACTTACCTGACAAGGAAGAATGCCAAGTTTGTATGGAGTGATAAGTGCGAGATCAGTTTCACGGAACTGAAGAAGAGGCTTACTACAGCTCCTGTCCTTACAGTGCCATCCGGACCTCTTGGGTATGAGGTGTACAATGATGCCTCACACGTTGGACTTGGATGTGTGCTTATGCAACACAAGAAAGTCATTGCCTATGCATCAAGGCAATTGAAGGAGCATGAGAAGAATTATCCCACGCACGACTTGGAGCTTGCGGCGGTCGTGTTTGCACTTAAGATTTGGCGTCATTACCTTTATGGGGTGGAGTTCTATGTGTTCACTGATCACAAGAGTCTCAAGTATCTCTTTTCCCAAAAGGAGCTGAATCTAAGGCAACGGCGTTGGATGGAATTTTTGAAAGACTATGATTGTACCATTCGATACCACCCGGGTAAAGCAAATGTAGTGGCAGATGCTTTGAGTAGAAGACCTCAAGGGTTGTTAGCACATATGTTGGTTCAAGAATGGAAGCTACTACAAGATTTGGCAAATTTGGACATCAGTGTGAATGACTCTGTCCGTGGTCCTACCTTGGCAAATGTTACGGTTCGGCCGTACATTATAAATTTGATCCAAGAATATCAAGACATGGATGCTGAATTGTCGGCTTATCGGGACAAGGAAGTTTCTAAGGGTAGTGAGGACTTCTCTCTCACTAGTCGGGGTGCTATCACATTCAAAGGAAGGTTGTGTGTTCCGGCCAACACAGATCTTCGACGAGAGATCATGGATGAGGCACATCGTTCGAAGTACACAGTGCATCCAGGGGGTACAAAGATGTACCGGAACCTCAAGAGTCACTTTTGGTGACGGAATATGAAGAGGGATGTTGCGGAATATGTAGCACGGTGCTTGGTGTGTCAACAAGTGAAAGCAGAACACATGCGACCTGCCGGTCTATTGCATTCCCTTCCTATTCCCGAGTGGAAATGGGAGAACATATCCATGGATTTCATAGTTGGCTTGCCAAAGACGGCAAGGAGCTCAGATGCGATATGGGTAGTAGTGGATCGTTTGACAAAGTCCGCTCATTTCTTACCCTACCGTACTACCTTCAACTCTAGTCAGTTGGCTGCACTATACATCAAGGAAGTAGTTAGACTACATGGGGTGCCAGTCAGTATTGTGTCAGATCGGGATCCAAGATTCACGTCAAGATTTTGGAAAAGTTTCCAAGAGGCTATGGGTTCCCAACTTGATTTCAGCACCGCCTTTCATCCACAAACGGATGGACAAACCGAGAGAGTGAACCAAGTCATTGAAGACATGCTTCGAGCTTGTACGTTAGATTTCAGAGGCAGTTGGGAAGAGCACTTGCCTTTGGTTGAATTCGCTTATAATAATAGCTATCAGGCAAGTATTCAAATGGCACCATTTGAGGCCTTGTATGGGCGAAGTTGTAGGTCTCCTCTCTATTGGGATGAGGTAGGAGAAAGGAAAGTGCTTGGTCCGGAGTTGATTGAGCAAACTGCAAACACAGTTAAGATCATCCGGGATCGATTGAAAGCCGCTCAAGATCGCCAGAAAAGTTATGCGGACACACGCCGTAGGGACTTGGAATTTCAAGTAGGGGATCAAGTTTTTGTGAAAGTATCTCCTAGCAAAGGGATCATGAGATTTGGGAAGCGAGGCAAGCTCAGTCCTCGGTATGTTGGGCCTTTTGAGATTATCACACGGGTTGGTGAAGTTGCTTATCGAGTAGCTCTTCCACCTCACATGGCTGCAGTTCATAACGTCTTCCATGTGTCCATGCTTCGGAAGTATCTTGCGGATCCTTCGCATGTCATAGACTTGGAACAGTTGGAGATTCGAGAGGACCTCACCTTGATTGAAAAGCCAATCCAGATTTTAGATCGAAGGAATCAAGTGCTTCGCAACAAGACAATCCCTTTGGTTCTTGTGCAATGGCAACACCATGCTCGGGAAGAAGCTACATGGGAGCGTGAAGCCGAAGTCAAAGCAAAGTACCCAGAATTACTTGAATGAGTTTCCGTGTGAAGTCTGTATATGACATGTAATGTTCTTTTTGAATTGTAATGCAAGTAGTGTCTGAATTTCGAGGACGAAATTTGTGTAAGGGGGGGAGGATGTAGAGCCCCAGACTTTTTCATGCTTAATACATGACACTTTCGTTGTCATCTTACCTTTTTAAGAGGTATGATTAATAAATGAGGAAGAATTTGGAAATTTCGAAATTCCAGAATTGTTCCTCTTCGAAGTACGAACACAACGCAAGTTGAATCGTCAAAATCGGACGAACGAGTCAAAAGATATGGCCAAAACAGTCTGTACCTGTAGGAAAACGTATACTGTGTGCATCCGTTGTACAGCTCACCACGGGTACGTTGTACAACTCACCACGGGCACGTTGTACAACTCACCACGGGCACGCTGTACATGAGACGACGTGACAACGGGTTCGTCACCCTTGACAAGCACCACGAGTGGCACTATTCACGGACCACGAGTGGCACTATTCACAAGCACCACGAGTTTGCACTATTCACAAGCACCACGAGTGGCACTATTCACAAGCACCACGAGTTGGCACTATTCACGGACCACGAGTGGCACTATTCACAAGCACCACGAGTTGGCACTATTCACAGACCACGAGTGGCACTATTCACAAGCACCACGAGTTGGCACTATTCACGGACCACGAGTGGCACTATTCACAAGCACCACGAGTGGCACTATTCACAAGCACCACGAGTGGCACTATTCACGGACCACGAGTGACACTATTCACAGACCACGAGTTGGCACTATTCACGGACCACGAGTGGCACTATTCACAAGCACCACGAGTGGCACTATTCACAAGCACCACGAGTGGCACTATTCACAAGCACCACGAGTGGCACTATTCACGGACCACGAGTGGCACTATTCACAAGCACCACGAGTTTGCACTATTCACAAGCACCACGAGTGGCACTATTCACAAGCACCACGAGTTTGCACTATTCACAAGCACCACGAGTTGACACTATTCACAGCACCACGAGTTGGCACTATTCACAGAAATCCCAGTAAGGGTATTTCGGTCTTTTGGTCAGTTCACTCTTACCTTAAGAGTTTAACCTGAGCCTTTAGGGCATCATTCGACACTTAGAGAGTTTGAGAGAATAGAAGAAAGAGGAGAAGGCGATTCCAATCTAGGGTTTCCATTTTGGAGAGAAATCAAAGGGTTTTGAGACCTTAGATCAACCTCAAGCCCGTTTTCTTCAAGATTTCGGTGCAAGCATTCGTGGAGCTCACGAATCAAGCTAGGGCAGCAACTCACAGCCATTTGGAAAGAGGGTTTCTTCCTCATTTCTTCAAGGTCAGTGCTTCTTACTACCCTCCTAGTTATAGTTCCTCTTTCCCCTTCTTTTCTTTTGATTTCCTTTCATTTACACATGTGCTATGAGATGGATAAATGGTGAATGGTGAATGGATGAATGGTAAATGGGGAATGGTGAATGGAGATGTAAGGGGCGATTGGATGCCAGTGGTTGTGTGGTGATGATTAAAACGGGGAAGGGCATTGTTCCAAAAATAAACATACATGTATGATTGAGTAAAACCATCTAGAAAAGCATGTTGTAGGGTAAATCCATAATGAACACACCATGTTTGATGAAATGCCAAGGTGAATACAGTGAGCTGTAAATTAAGAAATGCATGCCTAATAAATTCTTAATATTGCTAGGGCCTATGATAGTGTGTTTCCTGTTTTCCCCTAAATGCTATGAACATTGAATTGCTTAATCCTTGACGCTATATGTGTTGTGAAATTACCCAATGGTCATGTTTAAATTTAAATGCAAGTATGTACACGGTTCCCACGAGCACGGCATGCAGGGCATGATTTATCGAGGTTTTCAAGAACATGATTAGAGGTGGGACATATCCTATGATATGTTTTACCTCGCTTTTCACAAGAAGACAAGAACCAACATTCCACGAGGGGTCTCCCCTCACTCACAAGTGCATATCATGAAGAAGGGTCTCCCTTCCCTCGCAAGTACATACATGTCATAAAGAAGGGTCTCCCTTCCCTCTCAAGGCATTTCACAAGGACATCTCACAAGGATATCTCACAAGTTACATGATCACAAGCAAGCATGCATGACATGACACGACATACAAGAATCAAGCAAGATAGACAAGACAAGATTTCAAGTACGAAAAGAGATTTCAAGTCAAGTCAAGTGCACGATGTTTTCAAGAGGATTTATCGGCTTTCTACGAATTTCAAGCATGATTATAAACTGCTTTACTTCCTTGTATGATATGAATTGTTTCCATTTGACATATATGAATTACTCCTGATCAGGTGTTGCCATTTCTATGCTATAATTGTTGGTTAGTATTTAGTACCCGCTGAGTATTCCATGCTCAGCCGTACTTCTTATGTCGGCAGGTTCTGAGGGAGCTGCTGCTCCATTTGATGTTTGTGCTCCTGGTCCATGGGTGGAAGAGGAGTATGTCGAGGAGCCTTTGGAGGAACCTCCCGTAGAGGGTTATTAGTAGGTGGTGATTAGATTCTGAGTGGTTTAGCTGTGGGTGAGACGAGAGTCAGATTTATGTATTTTGGCGGGCATGTCCGCACTTTCTTTGGATTCTTTTTGTATAAACTTGGATTGATTATGTATATACATAGAGGTTTGGTAGACTTCCGCTATACCATGTTAGAGCATGTTTCCGCTGTTTTGTCCTCTATCGTATATGCTCTGTGGGTTTTGCAGGTTAGTTGTCAAGCAAGTCATGATTTGTCCTCCAAAGTTCACTCTAACTCCTAGGGTGGGTTCCGGGTCGCGACAGATAGGGCAGTCGAATGGAGGTCTGACATGCTTTAGCCCAGGTTGTTTGGTAACCGAGGGACCTATTAGATCAAGGTTGGGACAGGCCCAGTGAAGGCCTGTCTGCCTGGGATTTGGACCCCATATGCTATGTCGAGAAGCAAGGTTGGAGGTAGTTTATTACAAGCACAGGTTTGGCTCATTACATGCCCCTGGATGGGTGGTTATCCTGGTAAAATGTGTCCGAATAGTCAACCGTGATTGGGGACAGGTATAGGGTGCAAGTAAGTTAGGGTTTATAGTAGCCCTCCCAGGATAGGCTGCTTATAGACTATACCCTGGCCTAGACTACATGTATGAATGCTGGTTTGATGCAGGTGTGTTCCAAGGAGGATGGGGGGATCACTTAACACCGTATATGCGACTCCCCGGTATAGAATATACCTGAAAAGGAATGATTGGTGCAAGCGGGAGTGTTCAGAATCCTTCTCTGAGGGATATCATCCAACAGGACTAACTCCGTGGACATCCAAGACGTTTAAGTCACTGACACTGAGGATGATCATCCAGCAGCCGTTAATGTAATAAGCCTGTCTACAGGGTTGAATGAGATAATTACACTACTATGACATGTATGGATGCACAGTACACAATTAACCAAGAGATGTAAAATGATTAGTGTTTAGTTAAACGCTTAGGTATTTTAATCAAGATTAAGGTTTAGTTGGCTTAAACTCGAGTTCCTAGTTGAACCCTAAAATATATAAACTCCCCAGTAGAGTCGCCAGAACTGTGAGCGCGGGAATTTCTTCCACCTCACATAGACGGTGTGATGTTACCTGTGTACCCTCATGGGTGTGAAAGAATTTTTTAGAGTCACCACCTATTCATTCAAAAGGGATAAGTCCCTCGATTTTGGATAAGGTCTTGGTCCTCGAGTGAGATCAGGGTAAGGGGTTCGGTTAAGTCCGAGGAAGGTGTTAGGCACCCCGAGGCATCCATCTTACAATGGTTCCGTACTCCCCGGGTTTAAGCCAATTAAAGTTAATCTTAATTAAAATACCGAAGTGTTTAAGTGAACACTAATCCAAGAATGGAAAAGCTAACTGGGGTCGGGCCCGTGTTGGGCAGCCTACATACTCACAAGGTGATATCAAACCGAGCATAGTTCTGGCACGTGAGCCTGTGCCGAGGCTAGGGGCGTGTGTATGTGCACCAAGGGTGGCTAACATGGACTAGTCTGGTAGATTAGGGTTTGGTTGATCAAGGGGGGTCAAGTGCATGGTATGTAAGTCCGGTAGGCTTAGGGAGGTAGTCCGATAGACTAGGATGGAGTCCGGCCCGGGTTAGGATTACTAACCGGGGTTAGGTTGAACTAACTATGGTTAGGGTTACTAACCAAAGTAAAGGAGAGGTGAGTTTTAGCCTGGTAGGCTAAGGCGGAGCCCGGTAGGCCGAGGGTAGCCCTGTAGACTTGGCTTTTAGGCCTGGTAGGCCGTAAAGAAGTTAACTACGATTAGGGTTACTAACCTCAGTTAAGGGTGGTCTAACTGTGGTTAGGGTTGCTAACCAGTGTTAGGAAGACGGCCAAAGTCAGTATTATGGTCCAATGATTATTTTAGGAATTTTTGTTTAATTTCCAAAAGTTTGTGGGGTTAAGGGGTGCTTAACCGTGGTTAAATGTTAATTGGAGGTGCATTTAACCATGGTTAAGGGTCTAGTAAGGTCCAAGGTGGGCCTAAGGGGCTAGGCAGGGCCTAAAGTGGCCTCCTACCAGGCCTGGGCCCCTGCAAAAACCCAGAATAAAATCACAGTTAATGTCGGTAATTGGATTACCAACATGCCTGATAGTGCTTTTGAACTGTGGTTTTGCCACTGTTAACTAGGGTTAAGGTATAACCCAGGGGGATCCAAGGGTAGGGGAGTGTAGAGGGGACTCCCAGGAAGGTTCAGGCCAGGTGTGGGCCCCAGAGGATGCCTGGAATGGGCCCCACGAGGCTGCAAAGGTACTGTTATAACAGGTTCATATTGGCGGTAGATGGACTACCGCCAATACTGAAATAGGCCAAAAACTATTGTCGGTAGACAGTCTACCAACAATATGCATTGTGTTATTTATCAGGGATTTAACCATGGTTAGGCTTAAACCCTACACCTGGAAGGACCAGGTGAGGTCTAGGGGGATGAGAGGGATTCAGTTTGGGCCTTGGACATGGACCAGGGCCTACCTAAGTTGGCTAAAACGAATCAATACAAGGACTGCCAGGAATGGCGGTACTGAGATTACCGTCATTCCTGGTTTTCTTTGAAACAGGGATGGTGGCCAAGGGGACTGTACACAAAGGTTATTAGGGGTTCCCTCATGATTTGAGGGACCCATAGAAGGTCCTGCGATGACATGAACTACAAGGGAAGTGCTGTACCCATAGGGGTTCACCACACCTATGGTTTTAGGTGGGTGAACACCCTGTGAGGGTTTGTTTACAAGCTAAACACCACTGGTAAAGACAAATAAGCCCCCTGTAAATGACCAGGGGTTCACATTTATGGTAAACCAAGAAAAAAAGAGGGTAGGGAAGTCCCTACCCTGATGCTCTGCTCACCGGCCGAGTGTGGGAGGTCTGCAACAGCAGGGTGGTGCTTCGGTGATGGGCTGTGGCAGCTGGGAGAGCTTGAAGAAGGCCTAAGTGTAGAGCCCCGGACTTTTTCATGTTTTACGCATGGCACTTTCGTAGCCAATTTGCCTTTAAAGTAGTACAATTAATAAATAAGGAAGAAATTGAAAATTCTGAAATATCAAAAATATTCCTTTTCGAAGTATGAACCCAACGCAAGTTGAATCGTCGAAATCCAACGAGCAAGTCAAAAGATATGACCAAAACAGTTTGGACCTACAGGCAACCGATCGCTCGGTCCATGGAGCGATCGATCGGTCCGAAACCGATCGATCGGAGGCTATCAACTGGTCGGAAAATTTGTATGGGGAAATTTTCTAGAGAGTTGATTTTTCGTCGAGAGCTCGGTCAATTCACCGATCGCTCGGTAGGCAACCGATCGATCGGTCATAACCACCGATCGCTCGGTCTTCGTGTTTTGCAGAAATTTCATTAAAGGTGTTTTCATCTTTTGGGCGTTTTACTCTTTTCTCTTAAGGGTTTCCCGAGCCTTTAGGGCTCATTCTCAACACTTAGAGACATTTGAGAGTTAGAGAAAGAGGAGAGGGTTTTCCTAACCTAGGGTTTGCTTTTGGGGAGAAATCAAAGGGGTTTCAAGACCCACAATCACCTCAAGCTTGGATTGCTTCAAGATTCCGGTTCAAGCACTCGTGGAGCTCGTGTTCCAAGCTAGGGCAGCATCTACACGCACGTTTTAGAAGGGGATTCTTTCCCTCATTTGTCAAGGTCGGTACTTCTTGCTACCCTCCTAGTTATAGCTTTTTCTTTATTCCCTTATTCTTGTATTCTTTGTTTTCTTCCATCTATAAATGGATGATGAGTTGAAATGGTGAATGGTGTGAATGGAGAGGGGTGTTAGCGATTGGATGTCGTGTGAAATGATGTGATGAATGAAATGGGGAGGGCATTGTATCCATAATGAACAAACATGTATGATGTGAGCATAACCCACCTAGAAAAGCATGATTTAGGTTAAAATAAATAATGGACACACCCTATGCTTGATGAAATGCCAAGGTGAACAAAACGAAGGATAAATTAGGAAAATCCATGCTTAATTACTTATGAACTTGTTAGGGCTTATGATAGTGTGAGTTCTTGTTTTCTTTAAAATGTCATAAATTCTTATTGTTTAATTTGCAACATGCTATATATTGTGAAATCCCCCAAATGTCATCTTTAAATTCCAATGCAAGTATGCACACGAATCCACGAGCACGGCATGCATGACATGAATTTACCGAGGCTTTCAAGAATGAGGTTGAGAGGTGGGACATATCCTATGATATGTTTTACCTCGCTTTTCTCAAGAAAACAAGAACAAACATTCCACGAGGGGTCTCCCCTCACTCACAAGTGCATAGCATAAAGAAGGGCCTCCCTTCCCTCGCAAGTACATACATATCATGAAGAAGGGTCTCCCTTCCCTCTCAAGTGCATTGCATAAAGAAGGGTCTCCCTTCCCTCTCAAGTGCATCTCACAAGGATATCTCACAAGTGCATCTCACAAGCAAGCACGCTTGACACGCATGGCATGGCATGACACGTACGACACGCTCGACAAGATCAAGCAAGACAAACATGACAAGCTTTCAAGTACGAAAAGGATATTTCAATTCAAGTCAAGCACACAATGATTTCAAGAGGTTTTATCGGCTTTTTTACAAAATGCAAGCATGAATATAAAATTGCTTTACCTCCTTGTATGACATGAATTGTTCCCGTTTTACATATATGAATTACTCCTGCTTTATGTATTGCCATTTTTATGCTACGACTGTTGGTTAGTATTTGGTACCCGCTGAGTATTCCATGCTCAGCCGTACTTCTTATGTCGGCAGGTGATAGCGGAGCGGCTGCTTCATTCGATGTCTGTGCTCCGAGCCCATGGGTGGAGGAGGAGTACGTTGAGGAACCCTTAGAGGAACCTCCGGTCGAGGGTCACTATTAGATGGTAGTAGATTCTCAGTGATATAGCTGTGGGTGAGTTGAGAGAGATATATCCATGTATTTTGGCGGGCATGTCCACACTTTCTTTTGGTTTCTTTTTTGTATAAACTTGGATTTACGTATGTATATACATAGCGGTTTGGTAGACTTCCATTGTACCATGTTAAAGTATGTTTCCGCTGTTTTATCCTCTATTGTATATGCTCTGTGGGTTTTGCAGGTTGGTTTGTCAAGTAAGTCATGCAAGTCATGATTAGTCGGCCAAAGTTCACTCTAACTCCTAGGGTGGGTTTTGGGCCGCGACACTAAGGGTGATCTTAGGACTAAAACCATGGTGTTTAGAGAGGCTAAGGGAGTATATTTCTAAGCCGGGGTTCACCTTGGCAGTTTGCAGACCGTTTACAGTGAAGGGGAGATGGGTTCTTATAGGGGAAGCCACAAGGGAATTAAAAGGGATTAAGGAGAAGGGGGAGAAAGGCATTGGACCCTCTGGAGGTCAACTAAGGCTTATGAAGTGAGGGTATGAGGGGATGGTGGAGTGTGCAGGGCTTCTGCGCAGACTGCAAACCCGAAACCCCATAGTGTCAGTAGATGATCTTCTGATAAAATGAAAACAAGCTATTTTTAATTGTCGGTAGACCCTCTACCGACAATTAGAGGATTCTACTTGCATTGGGCCTGGCCCAGGACATACAGGTATGGGGGTTGTCCAAAGATGTTTTGGGCCTTGTGGGCTTGAGGCTAAGAGTCAGGCCTTATAGGCCATGGGTTTTAGGGTTTAAGCCCTAAGGGCTCTAGGGTTACGCTAGGGTCACCTAAGGTTTAGCTAGGGTCTACCTAAGGTGAGTCCTAAAGGTGAGTCCTAAGGCTACTAGGCTTACCTAGGTCGTGAGGGATTTGGCGGGGTGTAATCAAAGTTAAAATATTTTAACTACGGTTAGGATGGGGTGTAAAAATTGGGTGCTTACAGCTGCCCCTCTTTGCTGGAGAATGCCAAGGTTGGCAATTTGAACGGCAAAGACTGGAATCATCCTATTTTTACACTAAGCTCGGATAACAAGGATGTAGAATGATGACAGGTATGCATGCAGTGCAAATGGTGAGTACAACATGGTGGCATGGCCACGGCTAGGAAGGGCGAGTAGTTTAGACTACTCACTGGGGAGTGATGGATGCAGGGATGGCATAGCCCAGAGGTGTCGGCCGGAGAGATTCGATCAAGTTTGATCGAAGAGACACACAGGGTGTTGAAGGGGTGACATGTACGTAGGTGGTATACACTGTACAGGTATACACGGGATGTCGAGGATACATGGAGTGTCGAAAGGAGAGGACATGCAGGTGGTATACACTGTAAAGGTATACACAGGATGTCGAGGACACACGGGAGTGTCAAAAAAGAGGACATGTAGGTGGTATACACTGTAAAGGTATACATGGGATGTCGAGGACACACGGGGTGTCGAAAGAGAAGACATGCAGGTGGTATACACTGTAAAGGTATACACAGGATGTCGAGGACACACGAGGGTGTTGAAAGAGAAGAAATCCCATGTATACACTGTAAAGGTATACATGGGATGTCGAGGACACACGGGGTGTCAAAAGAGAATACATGCAGGTGGTATACACTGTAAAGGTATACACGGGATGTCAAGGACCCCTGGGGGTGTTGAAAGGGAGGACATACAGGTGGTATACACTATAAAAGTATACACGAGATGTCGAGGACACACAGGGTGTCAAAACTGTGCGGCATGTCCAAGTGGCACTAGCAGGAGAATTGAAATGGCCGAAAGGTGCTAGATTTCTAATCAAGAATGATGCTGAGGAGTTGGGTCACACAGGGTGTGATACTATGCAGGGATGTCATGCAAGGGATAAAGGCGAGGATGCTTTCCCATGACTCTGCTGATTGTGACCTACAGGGATGCATGGTGTCGGCTTCTTCTGCTTTGTCTTGCTGAGGCTGCTCAGTGTAGGCTGGTGTGGTCTGGTAGGGCCGCCAAGGAGTTTTGTTTTGAAAACATTTTATAAAAGGGTTTGGGCCTTTGTAAAAAATTTTGCTTTCAACAAAAGAATGTTCAACTAGCTATCAATTTTGCTAGGAAGGTTCCTTAGTCAGGGCTTGTGTAGCACCCCGGACTTTTCTATACTTAATGAATACTATTTTCGTAGCTAATTGGCCTTCCTCATAGTCTAATTAATAAATAAGAGAGAAATCAGAAATTCTGAAATGTCAGAAATGTTCATTTTCGAAAGACGAACCCAACGCAAGTTGAATCGTCGAAATCGGACGAGCGAGTCAAAAGATATGGTCAAAACAGTCCAGACATACAGAGCACCGATCGCTCGGTCCAGTCAGCGATCGATCGGTCCAAAACCGATCGATCCGTATCTATCGCACGGTCAAAACTTTTGTATGGGAAAATTTTCCAGAGAGTAGTTTTTTGACCGGTCGCTCGGCCAGAGTACCGATCGCTCGGTAGGCAACCGATCGATCGGTCATAACCACCGATCGCTCGGTCCCCGTGTTTTACAGAAATTTCAGTAAGGGCTTTTTCATCTTTTGGGCGTTAAACCCTTACCCATAAGGGCTTGCTCGACCCTTTGAGCCCTCATTCACTATACTTAGGGATATTTGAGAGAGAGGGAGAAGAAACTAGGGTTCCAAAGCCCCCTTTCCATTTGAGAGTAAGATCAAGGGTTTAAGCACCCAAGAGCATCCCTAAAAGCTTGGATTTCGAAAATCCAACCTCAAGCTCGTGTGGGACTCCTTCTCCAAGGTAGAGCAGCGTTTTCCATGGCAAATTCAAGGGTTTCTTGCCCACACCAAGCCTTCTTCAAGCAAGGATCTTTCTTCTTGCAAGTTGGAGCTTCAATCAAGGTTTCTACCAAGGATCAAGCCTTGATTCAAGGTTAGTACCCCCTACTAACTTACCCTAGCAATAAATCTAAGTTTTCTTTATGAAATGTGATTCATGTTAGTAGGCTTCCTTCCTTGTAAAATGTATCATTCTAATAATTATAAACAAGAAAAGGAAAAAGGATATGGATGTGTGGATGGGAAATTGATTGAGGCGATGGGATGCCGAATGTATGATGTGTGGTATGTGTAATGGAAAAATGGAGGATGGGCATTTTACCAATAATGAACTCGCTTTGATTATTGGATGGAAAATATGCACTAAAAATAAGAAGATGAACTATGGAGGAACATTGCATGTGATGTGTTTGACAAAATGCCTAAACTATGAAATAATGATTTGAAGGAAGAAAAAGGGAAATAAGCCTTATGCATGTATTCTCATGAATGATGAATGGATTTAAATACCATGTTGATTACTCAAATTCTCATATGCATATATTGTGAATTGAATGGTGATGTCATACCTCCCTTATTATCCTTATTCCATGGTTGTCACGATTGACACGTACACGAGCACGCATGATAGCATGAACCGAGATTTCAAGAGCATGTGCATATAATAACCAACAATAAAATATTGCATATCAAGGAGGTTGGTAGCCCAGGGACATTCGGGTACTAGCCTCTGGCTCACAAGAAAACCCCTAAAACACCTATTGTCAAGGAGGTTGGTAGCCCAGGAAAAATTCGGGTACTAGCCTCTGGCTCACAAGAAAACTAAACAAGTAATAAAAATCACCTATTGTCAAGGAGGTTGGTAGCCCAGGGACATTCGGGTACTAGCCTCTGGCTCACAAGAAAACCATACATATCAAGGAGGTTGGCAGCCCAGGGAGATTCGGGTGCTAGCCTCTGGCTCACAAGTTACAAGATACAAGGTTACAAGATGATGACAAGACATTCATGCATGCACGCATACATGGTTTTAAAATGCATACCGGGACATGGAAACGGGTTTTCAAGCATGAGTTTTGTCGGCGTTTTTGCATTCATGCTCATCAAGATGATAATATTTCTCCATGATTAATATTGTTTAATTCTATGATTTTACTATTGCCTGGAATTGATAATTGGCATTGTACTACTCTTTGCATGTTTATTATTGTTATGGATAGCTAGTAGCTTGTACTCGCTGAGTATTCCATGCTCAGCCGTACTTTCATGTCGGCAGGTACTGAGGGAGCCCTCGACCCGGAGCCTTGGGTCGAGGAAGAGTATATCGAGGAGGGAGAGCCGTCTATCCCACTGCAGTCTCAGGCGGACCGAGACCTTGACGTGTGGCCATACCTCGACTACTGTTGAGGGGAGAGTACGAGAGGGTCTTTTTATGTATTTTGACATTTTGATTGGTGGGTCTGTCCACCTTAGACTTAGACATGTTTTGTATATATGTTAACTTGGAATACTATTTTGGAAATCTTAGAAGAAAAGAAAAAGTTAGTTTACGCTTCCGCATTTATGTTTAGCTTCCGCGCTCTGAATATCATCGTTTAGTACGTTAATTATCTTGTTCATGACAGGATGGTTTGGCAGGTACGTATAGTCACGCCTAAAGTATCCCTAAACTCCTAGGGGGTATTTTGGGGCGTTACAGCTTGGGGATCATGTATTCTACCTTTCGCTCTTGGAGAGTGGAGTATGACCCAAAAGAGGTTTCGTCACCACTGGGGGATGCTCATGGGTAGACCTGTTTGCCTTGTCACCGCTAGAGATTAGACACTGATTGGGGGACGCTTGCTGGGGAGCAAATTGGATGCCTCTGCTTGGGGATTCGCTGGGGAATGTGGTACCATTGTAGACCATTACTGGGGATCTACTAGAGGATATGACACTATCGTAGATCACTGCTGGGGATCTGAACGCTGCTAGATAATAGTGTCGGGGAAGCTGTTCTTCCATGTCATCTGTCGGGGATCAATGTAGAGGATTTATCTGGCTAGAACGATTACTGCCGGATTCTGTTGTCAAACTGCTCTTCAGCTTTTTCTCCTTTTTTTACCCTTTGAATGACCAAGTCATGGGTTTCGCATAATTTTTGCGCGATGAGGCCATTGTCGGTTTTCCTCATGCCTGCGAAGCTGATGATTTTTATCCATTTTTTACCCCTAGTCATGAGACTAGATCTGGGGATCGCGTTATTTTTGCGCAATGAGGCCATTGCCGGTTTTCACTCATGCCCGTGACTTACTGGGGAAGTTTTGCTTATGCTGGGGAAAAATAGGTTTTCTCCCGTCATTGTCCTAAATAGCACTCCTCTGGAGATCTGAGGATTATATTTCCACTGGAGATACAGATGTGATACTGTGTTTGCACTCATAATTCCTAAGGGATCGAGAAGGACTTAGAGTATGATGAAATGTAGGCTGGGGGACCGAAGTTTGGGACACCTTGGGATTTCTCCTATTTTGTTGTTGATTTGCTCTCCCTTGGAGGTTTTGGATTTGATATAATTGATTTCCACTCTTTGGAGATTGTATACTTTCTAGGTTTCCCGGTGGAGGGACAGTTTTTTTTTTTGCTCCGTTGGGGAATGTGGAGAAAGGATGAGAGAGGTTGTCTCTACTCGAGGTTTACTTTTTAGGAGAGATTGTCTCTGAAAGGTTCTTCTGTTGGGTAAAGAGTCCGGAGAGATTGTCTCTGTGGGGAGTCTCTGACCGTTGAAATGTTTTGACTTCTATTTTGGGTTTTCTTTTGATAGAAATTTTGTACCCTTGAGAATCGACTTGCCTAGGAGGCTGGGAGAGTTTATCACTGCTTAGGGAGTCACTTTGTAGGGGATAGTTGATGACTCTTTTTGGGAAAAGAGGGACTCTATTTTGGGGATAGTCGGGGAATGGATACCCCTTTTGTGACCGCACCTGATTTGACAGATTACCTACATACCTTTGCAGGATCAGGTCAAGACGTAGTTCAGGCCAATGCCGCAGAGGGCGAGGGAGGGTGTCCCTGAAAAAGTGTAATGAAAGAACGGCTTTCAGGCTCGATGGGCTAACAAGCGAGTTTCATTTAATTTGTAAACGGGTTACAGGAAAGGGGGATGAAGAGTGTGCCAAGGATGGCCTCTTGTCATTTCCCAGAGAAACTATAAGTGCAAAGCGCCTATCAGATCTAGACCCTAAGCGTAGTATCTTTTGACTTTGTCCATGTTGACGGGCTCTGGGAGCTCCTCGTCATCCATACGTCCGAGTCAAAGGACACCACCAGAGAATTTGTCTCGGACGACGTATGGGCCTTCATAGTTGGGAGTGAACTTTCCCCTTAGGTCAGGGCGGTTTGGCAACATTTTTTGGAGGACCAGGTCACCGATCTCGATGCTTCTTGGCTTGAATTTCCTGTTGAATGCCCTAGTCATGCGCTCTGATAGGCCTGAGAGTGGTTGATGGTTTTCAGTCGCTGCTCTTCAATTAGATTCAACTGCTCATACCAGGTCTGTGCCCATTCTGCTTTTGAGAGCTCTGCTTCCATTAACACCCATAGTGATGGAAATTGTACTTCGACGGGGAGGACTGCTTCTATACCATAGGCCAGGGAGAATGGCGTTGCCCCAGTTGAGGTTCTGATGGACATTCTGTAGGCCATGAGTGCGTAAGGGATCATCTCATACCAGGCAAAGTACTTGGTTGCCATCTTCTCTATGATTTTTTTCAAATTCTTGTTAGCGGCTTCAACTGCACCATTGGTCTGTGTCCTGTACGGTGTAGAGTTGTGATGTTGGATTTTGAATTTCTAACAGACGTCAGTCATCCCTTTGTTACAGAAGTTGAGAGCATTGTCTGTTATAATCTCATATGGGACCCTATATCGGCAGATGATGTCCCTTTTCAGAAAACGCTGAACCACTGCGGCTGTGACACTGGCATAAGAGGCTGCCTCAACCTATTTTGTGAAATAATCAATTGCTACTAGAATGAATTCGATGTCCATTGGATGCTTTCAGAGCTATGGGTCCGATTACGTCGATGCCCCACGCTGAGAATAGCCAAGGAGCAGTGAGATTATGCAGCCTGTTTGGCAGTACATTTACCCTGTCGGCATAGATTTGACATTGGTAGCACTTCTGCATGTGCTTGCAACAATCTGATTCCATGGTGGACCAGTAATAGCCTAGTTTGAGTATCTTCTTAGATAACATCAACCCATTCATGTGTGGGCCGCAAGTTCCTCCATGAACTTCTTCAACTACCCGTGCTGCTTCACTGGTACCTAGGCATCTGAGCCAGAGTAGGTTCGGTGACCTTTTGTACAAGATGCCCCCTGATAGGACGAACTGAATAGCCAGTCTTCTGATTGCCCGGCATTCTGTCTTGGTAACATCAAGAGGGAAGGTCATGTCCTCGAGATACTGGTTGATGTCTTCATACCAAGGTTTATTGTCTGATACCTCCTCGATCTGAAGGCAGTAGGCAGGTTGATCCTGTTACTGAATTTCAATCAGCCAGAGCATGATGTCTATGGGGATCTGTACCATGGAAGCAAGAGTGGCTAGTGCATCGGCGAATTTGTTCTGGTTCCTGGACCGGTGGCTAAAGCTGATTCTTCTGAACTGACTGATTAGCAGATTGAGGTAGGCCAAGCATGGAACTAGCCTTGCTTCTCGGATGGCCCAAGATTCATTTGCCTGGCAGATTACTAAAGATGAGTCACCGTAGAAGTCTACTTCTTCAATCCCGATGTCTAAGGCTTCTTTCAGTCCGGCTATGCATGCCTTGTACTCTACCTCATTGTTGGAGCACCTGAACTTTAGCTTGACTGAGATAGGGAGGTGTGCTCCCTTAGGTGAGATCAAGACTGCTCCTGCCCCATGCCCATGACTGTTGGCAATTCCGTCAAAGTACAACTCCCAGCCGGATTACTCCTGTTCGTCGGCTTCGGCAAACAAGATGGCTTCGTTTGGAAACCGATCATGTACACACGCGTAGTCTTGTGCTGGACTTTGGGCAAGGAGATCTTCTATCACCTGTCCTTTGATTGACTTCTGTGTCATGTACGTGATGTCAAATTCAGACAACATCATAAGCCAATAGGCAGTTCTTCCAGTAGTGGCTGGCTTTTCTAGCAAGTACTTGAGTAGGTCTATCCGGGAGATCAGAATTACCGGGTAGGAAAGCAGATAGTGCCAGAGATTCTGAGTAGCCCAGACCAGTGCCAGACATGTCTTCTCAAGAGGGCTGTACCGCTCTTCGTACTCAAGCAGACGCTTACTGATGTAGTACATGGCTTGTTCTGTTCTGCCTGTTTCGTCATGTTGTGCCAGGATTCACCCATGGAGGTCTCTTGCACAGAGATGTAGATTAGTAGAGGCCGTCCCAACGTAGGGGCACCAGTACTGGGGGATTCAGGAGATACTACTTTATTCTGTCAAAGGCTTCTTGGCCTTCGGCTGTCCAGACTGTCGGTGTGTTCTTCCGAAGAAGCTTGAAGATCGGCTCGCAAATCGGGGTCAGCTGAGAGATGAACCGACTGATGTATTGAATTCTGCCCAAGAAACCACGAATTTCCTTCTCAGTTTCGGGTGTTAGCATTTCGATGATAGCTCTGGCTTTAGATGGACCAATCTCAATGCCTCTTTTACTGACTATGAAGCCAAGGAGTTATCTTGTTGAGGCTCCAAAGACATACTTAGCTGGATTCAATCTCAAGCCGTACTCTCGGAGTCTATCACTGAGTCTCTTCAAATCTTCTGGATGCTGTTCGACTGTAGGACACTTGACGATCATGTCATCCACATAGATTTCAGTGGACTTGTAGATCATATCATGGAACAGGGCTGTCATGGCCCTCTGATAGGTGGCCCCTGCGTTCTTGAGTCTGAAGGGCATGACCTTATAGCAGAATGTGCCCCAAGGTGTGATGAAAAAGGTTTTAGCCAACATAGTCCCGGTACCCAAGAAGGACCGCAAGGTCCGCATGTGTGTTGACCACCGGAATCTGAACAAGGCAAGCCCCAAAGACAACTTTCCTCTTCCACACATCGACATTCTGATCGACAATACTGCTGGGCACGAGACTCTCTCGTTCATGGATGGTTTTTCCAGATACAACCTTGGCTTTTAAGCCTGGTAGGCCGTAAACCGAAGTTAACTACGATTAGGGTTGCTAACCGTAGTTAAGGGGGGTCTAACTGTGGTTAGGGTTGCTAACCAGTGTTAGGAAGAGGGCCAAAGTTAGTATTATGGTCCAATGATTATTTTAGGAATTTCTGTTTAATTTCCAAAAGTTCATGGGGTTAAGGGGTGCTTAACCGCAGTTAAATGTTAACCGGATGTGCATTTAACCACGGTTAAGGGTCTAGTAAGGTCCAAGGTGGGCCCAGGGGGCTAGGCAGGGCCTAAAGTGGCCTCCTACCAGGCCTGGGCCCCTGTAAAAACCCAAAATAAAATCATAGTTAATGTCGGTAATTGGATTACCGACATGCATGACATTGCTTTTGAACTGTGGTTTTGCCACTGTTAACTAGGGTTAAGGTATAACCCAGGGGATCCAAGGTTAGGGGAATGTAGAGGGGACTCCCCAGAAGGTTCAGGCCAGGAGTGGGCTCCAGGGGATGCCTGGAGTGGCCCCACAAGGCTGCAAAGGTACTGTGATAACAGGTTCATATTGACGGTAGATAGACTACCGCCAATACTGATATAGACCAAAAACTATTGTCGGTAGATAGTCTACCAACAATATGCACTGTGTTATTTATCAGGGATTTAACCATGGTTAAGCTTAAACCCTGCACCTAGAAGGACTAGGTGAGGTCCAGGGGGATGAGAGGGATTCAGTTTAGGCCCTGGACATGGACCAGGGCCTACCTAAGTTGGCCAAAACGAATCAATACAGGGACTGCCAGGAATGGCAGTACTAAGATTACCGCCATTCCTGGTTTTCTTTGAAACAAGGATGGTGGCCAAGGGGACTATACACAGAGGTTACTAGGGTTTCCCTCATGATCTGAGGGACCCTTAAAAGGTCCTACGATGATATGAACTACAAGGGAAGCGTTGTACCCATAGGGGTTCACCACACCTATGGTTTTAGGTGGGTGAACACCCTGTGAGGGTTTGTTTACAAGCTAAACACCACTGGTAAAGACAAATAAGCCCCTGGAAATGACCAGGGGTTCACATTTATGGTAAACCAAGGAAAAACAAGGGTAGGGAAGTCCCTACCCTGATGCTCTGCTCACCGGCCGAGTGTGGGAGGTCTGCAACAGTAGGGTGGTGCTTCGGTGATGGGCTGTGGCAGCTGGGAGAGCTTGAAGAAGGCCTAAGGGTGATCTTAGGACTAAAACCAAGGTGTTTAGAGAGGCTGAGGGAGTAGATTTCTGAGCAGGGGTTCACCTTGTCAGTTTGCAGACCGTTTACAATGAAGGGGAGATGGGTTCTTATAGGGGAAGCAACAAGGGAGTTAAAAGGGATTAAGGAGAAGGGGGAGAATGGCATTGAACCCTTTGGAGGTCGACTAAGGCTTGTGAAGTGAGGGTATGAGGGGATGGTGGAGTGTGCAGGGCTTCTGCGCAGACTGCAAACCCGGAACCCCATAGTGTCGGTAGATGATCTACCAACAAAATGAAAACAGGCTATTTTTAATTGTCGGTAGACCCTGTACTGACAATTAGAGGATTCTGCTTGCATTGGGCCTAGCCCAACACATACGGGTATGGGGGTTGTCCAAAGATATTTTGGGCCTTGTGGGCTTGAGGCTAAGGGTCAGGCCCTATAGGCCATGGGTTTTAGGGTTTAAGCCCTAAGGGCTCTAGGGTTACGCTAGGGTCACCTAAGGTTTAGCTAGGGTCTACCTAAGGTGATTCCTAAGGTGAGTCCTAAGGTTACTAGGCTTACCTAGGTCATGAGGGATTTGGCGGGGTGTAACCAAAGTTAAAATATTTTAACTACGGTTAGGATGGGGTGTAAAAATTGGGTGCTTACAATCACCTCTCTTATCTTGACATCTTTCTCATGTGGTGCATTCTCACCACTCAGAAAATTTGCCTCCCTACTCTCATTACCTATTATGTGCTTGATGGAGCTCACAAGAAGGCTACCTGCCTTCCCTTTGGCCAAGCTCTTGCCCATATTTTCAAATATTTTGATCTATCTTTAGATTCCTATCTTAGAGTTTACCCTTCTTTCAATGATAGTTATATCTCCACATATATCGTAAGGATGGGCTATAATTGGTCAAAATCAAGAATTGAATGGCTTCCCAAGCCTCCTCCTGCTCCAAGTCACCCACACCAGTTCCTATTAGGCCTACTCCTACTCCTACTCCAGTCCCTGTTATTCCAATCATTCCTCCTTCTAGACCATCTACATCAGTTGCAGGACCATCAGATGTTCCATCTTCTTCAGCAGTAATAGCAACAGAGACTGAGATACCAGAGACAGAGGCTGAGCCAGAGAGAGATTTTCCAGAGCAGAGAGAGGATTCTCCTCGATATAAGTATGCTGGACATTTTGATTTTATTCAGTCCCCGAGGAGACCTCATGTGTCAAAGGATCAAATTAGTTTGATGAGTGGCCAGATAGCCTCTATAGCTACTAGCATGGAGCAGTTCCAGCTAGAGATGAGGGAGAGTTAGATGAGATTTCAGGCTAACTTAAGAGAGAGTATGCTTGCCTTCAATGCAAAGAGCAGGGCAAGCATGCTAGCCCTTCATGTAGTTACTAGAGATAGCTTGTTGAGCCTTCAGTCAGATACTAGAGATAGACTGACCTCTCTCGAGTCTAGGATGGACAGTATCCAGGCTGAGATCAGAAAGAATGCTGATTCAGTGGAGCCTCACTTGGATGAGATTAGCTATCGCGACCCAAAATACCCCCTAGGAGTTAGGGTTACTTTAGCTCATGACCGCCGTGTCAAACCATCATATATGACACATAAGGCATACTTAACATCATGTCAAAGCGCACAAGTTATACATATAACTAAAACAAAGCGGAAGCAATTCAAAATAACATACTCCTATCATTAGGTTCAAGTTTGAACCAACAGAACATAGTAAGCATTAAGTATGAAGTGGACAAGTTCCACTCTCAATACTATCAAAATATGAGTACACTCTCCCTCACTCTCTCAGCAAAAATCTAGATCGGGCCGCCTATCCAGTGGTCCATCATCCTGGTGGTGGTCCATAGTAGGCTCCGGCTCGTAGTATTCTTTCTCTATCTAAGGATCTAAACCACAGATGTTGAAAGGAACTCGTGCACCTGTTGACATCAAAATGTAAGACTGAGTATTGAAACATTCAGTGGGTACAAGCACTAGCCAACAATGTGATAACAAAATCATGCATACAGTTATAGAAATCGTAGAGCGTAGAGCATAAAACAAATGTGCATATTTTTCAAAATCATTGCCTTGTGAGCTTTCATGTAAAACGTACATCTTATGAGGTCTTGCGAGAATCAATAGCTTATGAGTGTGTCTTATGAGTTCTTATAAGCATGGAGTATTTATGAGTTCTTATGAGATCCATAGAGCATGTGAGATCCTTAGAGCATGTGAGATCCTTAGAGACTGATGAGATCTTAGACATTGAGATCCTTATGAGCATGAGTAACCGATCTTAGAAACCAACCTAAAGTTTGGCATAATCACTTATGAGTTCTTGTGTGTTTCCTTAAAACATTTCTTATGAGCTTTGAAATCTTCTACTTATGAGAAATCTGATTCATGCGAGACATGTGTACATGTGAGACTTGTGAGCATCTTCATAGACTCAAAACATAGCTCTTGTGAGCATCATGATAATCATAGAAGACTTAGAATATTTAGGTATATTCATAGAAGGTCATACATCAGAGAATTTCATTGATATGATAGCTTATAAACACTTCGAATTTCATCATCCAATAAACCAAGAACATACTTAGAATATGGTTTTCTTAAAAAAAATAAAATAAGGTTAGATAGTAAAAAGCATCTACCTTGTGAAGGATTGATTTCCTTCACTCAAGAGGTTTTCAAAGCTTGTGGAAGAGAAGATCCAAGCTTAGGAAGGACTCTTGAATCGAAACTCGGGCTTCACTTGATCACTAGCACAAAGCCTAGAAAACCCTAGCTCTTCTCCCTCTTTTCTCTCAAAATTTCTCCCAAAAACTCTCTCTAGGGTTCTTGTAACCCTATCCACGAATTTTTGGGTTTATATAGGCTAAGGGGTGAGGCCAAAGACCCTTACACCCTTAAAATATCTCAAAGGGTCAGCTACAAGGCAAACAAGCACCACGGATCGATCCTTCATGAGCAAGGATAAATCCTTCAAAAAACCTCTCTCTGTATAAAAATACCATACAAATTTTAGCTTGAAGGATCTATCGGTCATGGGCATGGATCGATCCTTCATGGATAGATCTATCAGTCACGAAACAGATCTATCCTTTTGGTCATCCCTTCACCTGTTTTTCCCGCTGCGGTATTTCAACCATAACTTTTGACTCACTCATTGGATTTTGACAATTCAACTTGCGTTGGACTCATCATTAAAAGGAGAACAATTTTTATGTTTTGAAAAAATCCTAATTATTTTGTATTCATGTTCTAAAATGGCCCTAAAGGTGACTGGTCCAAAGTGACTGCTGAATTGACGGTAGGCCACCATTCAAAAACCTCCCTATTTACATAACATCTACTCAAAACCTGAAAAAAACATAAAGCATGAACCTCGAAGAGGGTTTCAATATCTTTCCAAATATTCAAGAATCACTCGATTCCGATAAGCGGTGACGAAACTAGAGATCTCCAAAGTTGATGGTATGTTATGACCTCTCCCTTCTTTGACACTTAAGAGTATTTTATACTCTCGATTTGGTCTCCAAACACACATACCTTGTAAAGCCCCGGATTTCAAGTGCACTGTTCATGTGAATAGTGTTAGTGTACAGTGCATATAAAGGCCTAAGGCCTACCATGGGTCCTTGATATTAGGGAAAGTGACATGAGGGTTTTATACATGTGCGTTGAGTCTTAAAACAAGAGTATAATAATACTCAAGTATCTAGGGCATAAAATACTCTAAGTATGAATGTAGAACCCGGGAACCCATTTCTCAAGGTTGTGAATAGTGCCATGGGCACAAGTCTGGTAAATTAATTAGAGTATTGTTATTGGGTGTTTGGGATGAAGAACCAAGAGTATAACATACTCTAAGTGTCAAAAAAGAGGGATGTTTTCACGTACCCTCAACTTGTGGAAGCTCTAGTTTGGTCACTGCTCATCGGAATTAAGTGATTTTTGAGCCATTAAAAAGATATTGAAGTCCTCTTTGAGGTTAATGCTTTACACTTTTTCTGATTTTGAGTTTAAGTTAGGTGAAATAGAGGTTTTCCGAAAGTGGGTCTGCTGTCAATTCAGCAGTCATTTTGGACCATTTCACTTGTGGGCCCATTTAGATTATGTAAAACTCAAAATTATGAGTTGTACAAAACATGAAAGTTGTTCCCCTTTGGAAGAAGAATCCAACTCAAGTTGAATTGTCAAAATCGGATAAGTGAGTCAAAATTTATGGCCAAAATACTCTAAGGTGGAAAAAACAGAACACAGGATGACCAATCCGGTAGGCCGGATTTGTGACCGGTCGACCGGTGCACTGTTCATTTGTGTAGTAGCCGACTCCCAGAGATATTTTAAGGGTGTTTTGGGGTTTTGAGAACCCCCAAACCCTTATATAAGCTCATATTTCGTGCATAAGGGTTGCACAAACCCTAGAGAGAGATTTTTGGAAGAGGAAGAAGAAGAGAAGTTTGAGTTCTCTTGTGTTGCTCTTAGTTTGAGTTGTTCATTAAAGGAAGAGCTCGAATCTTGCTTTTCAAGCTTGAAACTTGTTCCTCAAGCTTTCTAAACACTCTGAAATTGAAGGAACTCAATTTATAATTCCTATATTATAAGTAAGTTATAAAGCATGATTTTGATAAGATAATTAGTATCTAAACTCCAATAAATTGCTTTACTATGAGTTGCAAATGAATAGTAGAATTTGAGGCATGTTCTTGATAGAAATTGGATTGATAAATTACCATGATTTTGAGGCTATTATATGGTTACTGAATTACTCCCACTTACTGCCATGAATATGATTCACAAGTCTCACATGATGATTACAAGTCTCACATGATGTTCATAAGTCTCGCATGATAATTACAAGTCTCGCATTGTAGAACCCCGGAATCCGAGTTCACTGTACTATGAACAATGTTAGTGAATTGCCCTTGTATGGTGTGTGTAAAGGCCTAAAGTCTTCCATTTTGTTCTTGGTAGTAGGGTGAGTTGAGTGAGGGTTTTAGATGCGTGAGTTGAGTCTCAAAAAGAGAATATAAATATACTCTAAGTGGGTAAAAACAAGGGTATATGAAATACCGTAAGTGCTCAAAGGGTTGTAAGTGAATAGTCAAGTGAATAGTGCAGTAAACAGTGTTTGTGAGGTCCAAGGTTCCCTAGGTTCTTATGAATGATAAGAGGAGTTTATCATAGGTTTTATGGTGTGTGAGGGTACTAAAGAACCATCCTTGATGTCTATAGGTGTGAAAATAAAAAGGGGAAATGTTCTTAGTGTTAAAAGAAGAGGCATGCCTAAACATACTCTCAACTTTGAAGAGGTCTATAATTTTCACCCCTGATCAGAATCGAGTAATTCTTAAATTTTTGGAAAGGTATTTAAACCCTCTTCTAGGTTCATGCTTTCCACTTTTTCATATTTTGAGTAAAAATTGGGTCAAATGTCAGATTTCCGTAAACTGGTCAGCTGTAAATTTGGTCTACCAAAATCCATTTCAGACCAGTCAGCTTTATGGCCACTTTACTGTATGAATAAAGCAGAATTAGGAGTTGTGTAAGCATAAAAGTGTCAAAATCGGATAAACGAGTCAAAAGTTATGGCCAAAATACTAAAGTGGGAAAATGAGGCCCAGGCAGAGTTCGGCGACGAAGTGTGCTGGGGGGTTGATTTCGTCGACGAATTCAACCTGAAAAATGGCAAAAACGCCCAGAAACAAGCTGTAACTCATCACCGACCTTGGGGGATATTTTCCTAAGATATTTTTGGGTTTTTGGCAACTTTTAGACTATAAATAGAAGGGGATTTCGTGGGTTTGATCTACTCAAACCCTAAGCTTGGATTTGTGAGAGATTGAAGAAGAGAAGAAGAAGAAGAAAGTTGAGAATTTTTTGGATGTTCTGAGTTCATGTTTTGCCATCAAAGGAAGAGTTGTTCTTGCCTTCTTGGTGTTCTAACACCTGGATTTCAATTCCAAAGTGAACATGAAGTTGGGAATTCTCGGAAGTGAGTTCGTGGTTGGTGTTTAGAAGCAAAAGTGAAACTCTGTTCTAGTTTCCAGATTTCTATAAGCTTCTCAAAGCTTGGATATTAATCTCTCAAGCTTTCTAAAAGCTCTTGATTGAAGGAAATCAATCCTTCAAAAGGTAGAACAATCTACTAACTACCTTGTTATGATTTATTCATGCTACTAATTAGTGAAGCATGGTTTTTTTTTGTAGAAATTGAGGTGTATAGCCTTGTTAGTAAGCTTTGTTGCATGTTCTTGAGGAAAGTAAGGCTTGTAGCCTTGTATGTATATAATACTATATACTATTACCATGAATGAAATGAAATAGTGAGTATTGATGTATGTTTTTGAGAAAACTAAGGCATATAGCCTTATATGCATATGCTATTGAAGGAATAAAACAAAATTTGGAATTTTACTATACTTGATGATTTCCTTGCTTAACCTATTGATCACAAATGGTGTATATCATCACCATGCTTTTATGATAAACTTGGTATTAAGCATGAGTATTAAAAGGAGGGTTTTATTAAATTATGATTTTTGCAAAATAGGCTAAGTAGCCATGTATATGCTATGATAATTCCATGAGTGAAATTACATGATGTATTCCAATGTTTTAAATACTCTCTACTATGATGCTCACAAGTACCCTATGCATATGACTAAAAGTTTAAAAGCTTTCCTTGATCTCTAAGATGCTCACATGTATTCGATGACGCTCATAAGCACTCTATGCACATGTATGACCAAGATTTCTCATAAGAATAAGAAAGTAAAAGCTCATGAGCAATTCTCATAAGATAAAGCTAATAAGTAAATGCTCATAAGTGCTCACAAGTGCTCACAAGTCTCATAAGCTCATAAGAACGCTAGTATGTCCGTCCATTCATAGTTCGGGTACTAGTAAAACTCATAAGAACGCTGGTATGTCCGTCCATTCATAGTTCGGGTACTAGTTAAAATATGTAATGCTAATATGTCCGTCCATTCATAGTTCGGGTATTAGTAGGGTATGTACGAAGCTGGTATGTCCGTCCATTCATAGTTCGGGTACTAGTTAAGTATATACAATGAAGAAAGCTATGCATGTCCGTCCATTTCATAGTTCGGGTGTTAGCCAAATGAAATAAGTGAAGCTTGATTCTCATAAGGAACTCATAAGACGAACAAGACTAATAAGGAACTTTCAAGAATTCATAAGGTACTAATAAGCTAAGAATCTCATAAGCCACGCATAAGCTCTTAAGAACTCATAAGGTGATTCATATGGAACTCACAAGACATACAAGACTCATTAGATATTTGAAATACGTTTTGTGAAAGTAAGAACTCAAAGTATGATTTAAAGTATGCTTTTTAAGAATATGCAATTTTTATATTGTTTTAAACTTCCGCACTTTGATTAAGCATATGTTCTGATGAACTGTACTCTGTATGACATGTTAATATTTTATAACATTGTCAGTCAGTAGTTTGTATACGCTGAGTATTCAATGCTCAGCCGGACTGTTATGTCGGTAGGTTCCAGGTTGGACGATCGTGCTCCGAAACTGAGGGTCGAGCAGGAGTTCGCTTGGAATCATCATGTTGATAATAGGTGCCTGGACACATGGCCTTATGGTTGAGGGAGAGTGACATGTATTTGGAGCTTCATTTTGGGGGTTTTGCATCGGACTTGAGTTGGTAACTCAGGGGATGTATTTTGTATAAAAGGTTTAGTTTTTCATTTAGTCCTAGTTGACTCTTGTACATGTTATATAGAAGAATTTTTAGGTTCACTATTTTCTATGCCTTGTATGCTCTCTCTCACAGGATGGTAAGTAAGCCTTATGTGTTATACAGGATGGTATGACACGGCGGTCATGAGCTAATGTATCCCTAACTCCTAGGGGGTATTTTGGGTCGTGACACGCATGATGATTACAAGTCTCACATGATGTTCATAAGTCTCGCATGATAATTACAAGTCTCACATGATGATTACACGGCTCACACGATGTTCACAAGTCTCGCACGAGGTCCACAAGTCTCGCATGATTCAATGATTCTCACAAGAACAGGGTTTTATAAAGTTCATAAGCAAGATTTTGGTTAAAAGAAAGTTCACAAGCTCACAAGTTTACAAGCTCACAAGTTCACAAGTAAGTATAAGGACAAACGAAGGGTATAGGATGCCCCCTGATAAAACTGAATAAGTATAAAGGGTATATGATGCCCCCTGATAAAGCTGAATAAGTATAAAGGGTATATGATGCCCCCTGATAAAGCTGAATAAGAAAAGGGATATTAATATTCCCTGATAAAGTATGTTTTGAAAGAATGGAGGTTTTAACAAGGCTATGTGATAAAGAATTTTTTTAAGGAAAGAACCCGAAGTATGTTTGGTAAAGAAATGCTCACATGCTATCTGTTTTATGAACTGCTCTAAGATATGTACTCATTCTGCTTTGCTTTTACCTCTTTCGCTCTGATAAATACATATGCTATCATTGATGCCTATAGTAATGCTAGTTAGTATTTTGTACACACTGAGTATTCAATGCTCAACCGAAGTTGTTATCTTCGGTAGGTCACAGGTTGGATGGTTGTGCTCCTGAACCAGGGTTCGAGGAGGAGTATGTCGAGAAGCCGATCGGTAGTCATCAGTGATGGTTGAGTGATGAGAGGGAGAGACATGTATATGGGTTGACCTTATGGGAGTTTTTGTATTGAATTGAGTTGGTAACTAAAGTGATGGACCTTGTGTACAGGTTTAGCTTATATTGCAATATTTTGTTTATAGTAGCACGTGGAAGATTACATTGTAAAGAAGAAATTTTTAGGTTTGCCTCTTGGCATGCCTTGTATGCTCTTGCAGGATGATATGTACACCTTATGTGTCATGACAGGATGGTATGACATGGCAGTCATGAGCCAAAAGTATCCCTAACTCTTAGGGGGTATTTTGGGTCGTGACATACCTCATTCCCATTTAAACCAACACCAAGGTCAAATGGAAAATCTTGACCTTTGCATATACTATTCACACACCATTCATAACACTATTCACTAGCCATGAAAATAAATTCTGGGGTTCTACATTAGCATTGCTGGGGAAGTAACAAAGAACAGGGTAGATTTCATTCTATCCCTGATTGAGAGAAAAGCAGTGGATGCTATGGAGCAAGGACTTCAGATGAGTGATGTGGTGTCACCTATTAGATGAAAGACTGAGTCCACAAAAAAGCAGCTTATGACTCAAGGTCCAATCATTCAGCAAATTTCTTCTCTTCTAGGAAACCAGGCCCCCATTATTCACCAAATGTCCTCTCAGGTAACAAATTTGGCTCTTGAGATAGTAAAAATCAAGACTCAGCATGTTTTTGAAATCAAGAAGCTAGGAAAGTCTAAACCTGAAGACCCAAAGGCATCCGGATCAAAAGCCCCAATCATTACTTCTTTAGACTCCAGCTCCAGCGACTCCGGTGACTCTAATGATAGTGAGAACACCAAAGTGAGAGATCTTCTACAAAAGCTCAGGGAGAAGCAAGACAAGGAGATGTAGTTTTTTTTATTTTGTTCAGTTTTTTTTATGATGCCAAGGGGGAGAAGAGAAAAGTATAATGTAATGTAATGAAAGAATTTTATAATTATTTTTGTGGAACTTCTCTTGGTTTAACTTTTATGGAACTTCTCTTGATTCTTGATTGTCTTTATATGGTTGTGCTTGGCATTTCCTTATGATATGAATGAAAATTTCTATTTGGATATTCTTAACTGAATGTTGGATGTTGAAATCATTTCATGCTTAATACCTTTTTGAAATATACTATATATTCTTGAATAACTATGAATGATCTAAAATATGCATATAAGTTTTAAATTGCCAAAAATTTATGAATGCATCTGTTTAGGGAGGGCTAACCTCAAAGCTTTATTAAAAATATATACTAAGGGGGAGCTCAATCCCATTACATTACATTATTGTGTCATCATCAAAAAGGGGGAGATTGTTAGCCTCAAGGATACAACCTTGTGTACCCCTAATAATTTTGATGATAACTCAAATAATGAAATATTACTAATGTCTCCCTTGAGTGTTTATGAAAAACGGGATATAAGAGCATTAGTCAATCATTCAAGAAAGATAGCATATAAATATCATTCAAGATTGGAAAATAATCATTAAAGTCACAATGATAAAGCTCAAAGCATCCAAAGTCCAAGAGAAGATGCATCCTACTTGAAGATCATGTCAAATTTCATTAGAAGATAAAGTCTCATTAAGAAGAACCCTTGGAAGAACACAAAGAAGATATCATCATGAACAATCCAAGATCAAAGTTGAAGACTCTCAAGAAAACCTTTTGGTTCATATCTTTTAGCTTAGGACTTTTGTAAGGAGTCCTCAAAGGTTAGTGTTGGAAAAGTTCAAAAAACCTACAGTGACCTTAGGTGCCTTTAGACTACATTGGAAATATTTCTAAGGACCTAACAATATGTAAATCATCATGATTAAAGTAAGGAAAAAGGCCCATGGAATCATCCCAAAAAGAAAAGAATGGAAAAACAGTGTTTCTAGTGAACATGGTCATTCGGATGACCGCATGGCCCATTTGGACGACCGAATGAAGAGATAAAATCTCAGTCTGGCTACTGTTTTTCAATTTATATCCATGCGGATGACCGAATGACCCATTCGGATGACTGAATGACAAAAACCAAAATTGAGTTGGTTATTGTCATTTGGTTTAGACGTCCCAATGGAGCATCCGGATGACCCAAGCAATGGAATTTTTATTTGTCACCATTCGGACAACCGAATGACATGGGACGCACATTAAATGCTCTGCAATGGCTAGTTTTTAACGGGCATTTTTGCATTTAATGTTCCACCAACGGCTATATTTTTCCTTGGGGTATAAATAGAGATCATTTATGAACTAAATAAGAGAACTCAACTACCATTGATTGAATCATTAACTCTCATTCATTCCAATCAATCCAATACTCTGTAAATCCAGTTTTCAACAAATCTCTATGACTGAGCTGTTCAACTCCTACCTCTGAGAGATTTTGATAGATTGTTATTCTCTTATCTAGCTTAGTTAGAAGCTTGGTATTCATTCTTATTCAGTTCATTAAGGAGCATTTGTGTGATTCAAGATCAGCCATTTTATCACTCTGTAAAATCCCAGAATCTTTGATTCTAGTGTATTGAAGCTGAAGGCTTTGTGAAGCAATGAAAGGATTATTCTCTTACTTTAAAGGTGTAATCTCGACCCAGATCAGAGATTGTAAAGGTTTGATCTTCACCTGAAGAAGATTGTACGATAGTGCATCGTAGTTCAATCCTTGAAGTCAGGAGAGCTTAAGGCGGGGAGTTAGGCGGGAGTGTTGAACCTCGATAACAAATCTCAGTGTTTGATTCCTTTATTATTTCTCTCATTCTTTACTATTGAATCATTTAGAATTTGTAGCATCTTATTTATTGTTTAGTTAACTTAGTTTAAATTCCGTAAAAGAAACTAAGATAGAAATTTTAGTTTTCCAAGACTATATTCACCCCCCCCCCCCCCCCTCTAGGGTCAATTCTTAGGCAACAACTTCCTAGGACACTCATTTGTTTCATGGTTTAGCAAGAAACAAAACTCCATAGCTTTGTCTACAGTTGAGGCTAAATATGTAGCAGCTGATATATGGAGATAAGATATCATTTCATAAGGGATCATGTACAAAATGGGGATGTTGTGTTGGAATTTGTTGATACAAATAACCAACTTGCAGATATATTTACAAAACCCCTACAAAGTGAAAATTTAGTACCTTGAGAAGATAATTAGGAATGCCAAGACTGACATTGCATGTTAGCAATATTTTTTGTGAGTTTCTGGTGATAGGGTTTTATGGAAACCCTTGTGGCCACCGGCCATATGGGAGGGGGATCTCCCTCTAGTCCCCCAGATCCTAAAATTTCTTATGCAAAAGCTCTAGGATCAGCCATGGGATTTGGCGCAAATGGTTTTTCTAGGAATGATTCCCAGCTTTATGATATTACGGATAAAAAAAAGATCTCATCCTTTCAAGGGGAACCAGCGTTATACTTTTCTGAGGAAGAACACTCAAAATCTTCATCCCCTTTTCGTTCTACTCTAATTGCTAAGTGTGCTTACGAGAGGCCCTCAATTAAAGATCTGAAGGAGTGCATTCAAAGAGATATCCACACCAAGATGGCGTTCTATATAGGTATCATTGATGATCACCATTTTCTTATCCGTTTTGAATCTAAATCGGATTACCTAGCAGTCTGGCTCAAAGATGTTTGTTATGTTCAAGGAAAGTTAGTTCGTTTTTTGAAATGGACGCCTTTCTTTTCTCCTGGTTCTGAACTGACAATCGTTCTGATTTGGATAAACTTCCTAGGTCTCCCCATAAATCTGTTTAATCCAAGAGATTTATCATCGATAGGAAGTATTATTGGCAAAGTGTTTCTAGTTGACCGTCCAACTAGATCGATATCTAGACCAAGTGTGGCACGCATCTGTGTTGAGATTGACTTATCCAAAACTCAACCAGATCAGTTCTGGTTGGATCTTAATTCTCAAGGATGATGGCAACAAATAGTTTATGAGAAAGAGCCCACTGATTGCTTGATTTGTTTTAAGTTGGGGCATAAAAAGGAGAGATGCAATCGCATTATAAACAAGCGAAGCAAGAATCCAATAGTTAACAATACTAAGAAGCTGGAAACTATATGTGTTTCGGATGAAGAGATGGAGAATGGTGTTTCTAATCTAGAAACGCAAAAGAAACGGCCACAATCTACCGCTAGATGGGTGGTGAAAGTTCCTGAATCTAGGGATGTAAAAGCGAATGAAAATCAGTAAGCTAATACAGAAATACAGAAAGGTTTAGAGGGGATAAACGTATCTCAAACTGGGGAGGCAGATGCTGGAATTAGTAACTCTAATGGTAAAAGAACCGATCATAATATATTACAAGAAAGAGTTTTTGGAAATATCCCTATTAAGGATTCTACTAAAGAAAGTCTGGAAGTCATGGAGAATGCTAAACCGGTAGATAACTCCAATATGAATGCTGGAAATATCATCTCCAAGTCTCTTACTCAACATCCTGCAGATGATTTTTCTCTAACAATTGCTGGACCTTGGTCATCAGGCATGCCCATATTGTCTAATGAGGGGACAAATCAGAATTCCCCTTCTCTTCACTCGTCAGGTTTGATCTCCTCCCTCTTTTTGCATCAGGTAAATTCTTTGGAATCCCCCATTATTCATGTTAATGATGATATAAAAACCTATGAAAATAGCATGAACCCTAAATGTGACATTCTATCTACCCTTGATCAGATTGCATCTTTAGAAAAAGAGGAAGATATTCTTAATGATCGGCTTTGTCCATCATCTTTAAAACAAAAATCTTCTTCGGTTTTAATTAATGATGATTATCAATAGAGCAATGATTTTCTCACTCATAAGTATAGAACTATTAACCTCCTTGATGGATCTTTAGAGCATCGTTATCATATATGGATTAACCTTTTTGAAAATAAATCCATGAATTCTAATTATTTTGGTCAAAAAAAGAAAAAGCTTCACTTTTGGGATTTATCTCAAACCATGGAGTTTCATGCTAGTACCAAATATTGGAATTTCGAGTCCATTAAATCTCATATTTTGGAAGGGAAAAAAATTTCTTCGAGAATTAATTCATCTAAGCTTTTCAAGACCATCAATACGGACTCTACAAAATTGACTCCCAATGCTACTACAGGGCCCCCAAAATCTGAAATTATGACCCGATCTAGAACTGCGGTCCTTTACTCTAGCCTTAACTCTATTCCTTCTCAATGATTAATATGCAAATTTGGAATATCCGGGGAGTTGGTAATCTTATCTCTAAAGCTAAATTAAAAAATATTATTGACACTCATAATATTGATCTTGTTGCTATTATGGAACCAAAAAATAACTTTGATTGCCTGAGAGATGTGGGTAAATTCACTTGCATGGATTGCCATCTAGATTCTCATCTAAATCATTCAAAATTTTGGATTATGTGGAAAAGTTATATTCAGGCTACTTATATTCACTCCTCTGACCAATTGATTATTGTTGATGTGAAAAAGCCCAATATACAAATTTTTCGTTGTGCTTTTATTTATGCTAAATGTGCTAGATGGGAAAGATTAACTCTCTGGTCAAATCTAGTTGCTTGTTTTTCGTCCTTTTCAAGTCCTTTTCTTATTGGAGGAGATTTTAATGCAATCTCTTGTTCTGAGGATAAGATTGGAGGGAGAGATATTAATGTTTCCTCTATGGAGGATCTTAACTCCATGATTAACGACCTAGGGATGATTGATGTTGGGTTTTCCGGGAATCGATTTACTTGGTGTAATAACCAATTAGGTTCCAACGTATTTATGCTCATCTGGACCGCATTCTTATAAGTGCAAATTGGGCTATTAATTTTGATAATATCTCTGTCTCCCACCTCTCTAGGGTGGCATTGGATCATTCTCCCCTATTTGTCTCTATTGGAGAAGTTCGCACAAGAAAGCCAACTTCTTTCAAGTTTCAACAGATGTAGATTCACCACTCTGATTTTCAAAATACTGTTCAGGCTTCTTGGGATTCTCCAGTTGGTGCGGATCCTCTTAGGATTTTCTTTCTCAAGTTAAAAAGATTAAAGTGTTGCCTCAAAGAATGGAATAAATCAACCTTTGGGAATATCTTTCAGCGTATTAGAGAGCATGAGCTAAAAATATTGGATTTAGAGCTGGATATTCAAACAACATGGGATGAAGATAAAGAAGCTCAATTATCAAATCTTAAGGTTGATTTACAAAAGGTTCTCCTTCATGAAGAAATTTTTTGGAGACAGAACTCCAGAATTAAATGGCTTCAGGAAGGTGACAAAAATACTAAATTTTTTCACATGACTACCAAGGCAAGGAGAGGGAGGAATTTTATATCTCGTATCCAAGACTCTCAAGGTAATTGGAAAGAGTCTACTGATGAGATTGGTGCTTAAGCGGTAACTTTCTTTAAACATCCTCTCTGCTCTTCTAATAGTTTTCTAGATGCTAATCTTTTGCTTTCTATCCCTAGTCTTATTACTACAAAGGAAAATTGTTTTATTTCTGCTATTCCCACTACAGACAAGATTAACAAAGTTGTGTTTAGTATTGTTGCGACCCAAAATACCCTCTAGGAGATAGGGATACTTTGACTCGTGACCGCCATATCATACCTCCGATATGATACATAAGGCACACATGGAAACCTGTCAGAGTACCTAAACATACATAGCAGAAACGATATACAAAGCACAATGGAATTTAAAATACACTAAACATAGTGGAAGTAAAGCAATTACTCCTATAACTTGGTCCAAGTAGGAACCAACCAAATATACATGTGGGAATCCAAAAGGTGGAGTGGACAAGTCCCACTCTCACTTAACAAAACCTAGTGCCCAATCGAAGCAGATCAACAAAATTCGAAGTCTCGACACCTATCTACCGAACCATCATCCTAGTAGTGATCCATGGAAGGCTCTGGGTCAAAGTACTCTTCCTCTCCCCATGGTTCCGTGCCACATAGATCAAACGGAGCCCGAGCACCTACCGATGATAACAAATATCGGCTGAGCATGGAATACTCGACGTATACAAACTAATAACAATAAAGCAATATAACATAGAGCATACGAAGCATGGAGACTGAAATCCTTAAAGGATATCAAAGCGTAGAAACCATGTATAGCATATGTGATGAAATCCGAAACCAAAACCATAATCGTGTGAGTCATGCGATAATCATAGCCTTGTGAGTTCTTGTGAGTTCATGGAGTTACTTAGAGTCAATTATGATCCGTAGAGACATAGAGCATAGAGCAAAACCATAGAGCCAATACCATAGAGATCTTAGAGCATTTCATTTGTGATCCTTAGAGCTTGTGAGACGATTTTAGAGATATCATGGAGTTCTTGTATGTGTGTATCATGATCCTTAGAGCTTGTGAACCGATCTTAGACAAATCATAGAGTTGCTTAGAATCATTCCTTATAAGTCACTTGTTGAAAAACCCTTTTATAACCTTAAGAAATCCATGGAAAATATCGGTTCATGCGAGACATGCGAGCATATGATCGTGTGAGAGTAATATCATGTTTAAACACTCAAAAACCCTTAGAGGCATTTACACAAACACATAGAGTGCATAATAGTGATAGTTTACATCCAAGTATAAAACAACATCCTTTCACACCACACTAATCAAGATATATGCATAGAAGAGCTTAAGAAGAACAATATTTAGTAACTTAGTAGCATTGCAAGATTAGTTGTAGAGTTTATCTACTTTGGTGAAATCAAAGACTTTGATTCCCAAAAGCTTGAACAAGCAAGAACCTTGAGTTCTTGGTAGAGAAACACCCAAAAGGAATGGAAGGACTTGATCTTCCTTCAAGCTTGAACACCACCTAGTTCTTCTTCTTCTCCTTTCAAAATCCTTCAAAACAATGCACTAAGAGTTTCTGAAACCCTAAGGCACGAAACATCCTTTATATAGGCAAGGGGTCATGGCTAAAGTCTTAAACACCCTTAAAGAAAAAAATCTGCGAATAACCGATCGATCAGTGGTACAGACCGAGCGATCGGTGGCTTACCAGTCGATTGGTGGTTTCAACCAAGAGATCGGTTGAAAACACCCTTTCTGGAATTTTTTCCCATACAAATAAGTTAACCAGTCGACAGCTACCGATCGATCGGTAGTGGTCTGGTCGATCGGAGGTTATCACCGAGCAATCGGTGGTCCCCTGTTTTCTGCAAAATCCTGTTTTCACTACTTGAATCTTCTCCAATCTCATTCCTCACACCTTAAATGCTTAAAACACACTTCTTAAGAATATGTGGACCTATTAAAACATGCATGCCATAAATCCAAACATGGATATTAATGTAAAGCCCCTTAGTGAACAAAACCATACTTGGGCACCATTCACTGACTATTCACACTTAGTGGAATGAAGATTCGGGGTTCTACATCCCTCCCCCTTACAAGAATTTTGTCCTTGAAATTAGAATGACATCAAAAGCATAGCAAAGCAAAATACACACATCCAACATAGAAACTATACAAACAAGTGAGGGTACTTTTTCTTCAGTTCGGCTTCTCGCTCCCACGTAGCCTCTTCCTTGGAATGATGCTTCCATTTCACAAGGACTAAAGGGATAGTCTTATTACGCAAGACTTGATCGCAGTGATCTAAGATCTGAACAAGTTGTTCAATCAATGTGAGATCCTCTCTAATCTCCACAGGATCAAGAGCAATGACGTGTGACGGATCCGAAATGTATTTCCTAAGCATAGAGACGTGAAACACATTATGGACCGCATTAGCCTTACCTGGATGGTACTGGATAGAACAATCATTGTCCTTCATAAACTCCATTCATCGACGCTGCCTCATATTCAACTCCTTCTGGAGAAGGAGATACTTCAAGCTCTTGTGGTCCGTGAACACCACGAACTCTTCCCCATAGAGATAGTGATGCCAAATTTTTAGCGCAAAGACGATTGCTGCAAGCTCCAAGTCGTGTGTGGGGCAGTTTTTCTCATGCTCCTTTAATTGACAGGAAGCATAGGCAATCACCTGCTTATGCTGCATCAAAACACATCCAAGTCCAACTAGTGAAGCATCACTATAGACTTCAAAGCCACCACTTCTAGATGGAACCGTGAGAACAGGGGCTGTGGTAAGCCTCTTCTTCAACTCCAAGAAACTTGTCTCGCACTTTTCACTCCAAGTAAACTTAGTGTTCTTCCGTGTGAGATAGGTAAGCGGAGCTGCTCAGCTTGAAAATCCCTCTATGAACCTCCTGTAGTATCCTGCCAGGCCGAGAAAACTGCGAATCTCAGTAACACTCTTCGGCCTTTCCCAATTCATCACTGCCTCAATCTTTACAAGATCGACTGAGATACCTTCAACAGACACCACATGGCCAAGAAAAGACACCTTGTTCAGCCAAAACTCGCACTTATTCAACTTAGCATACAGACTATGCTCTCGAAGAGTCTGCAATACAAAGCGGAGGTCTCTCCTGTGATCGTCCTGTGACTGTGAATACACAAGGATATCATCTACAAACACAATCACACACTGATTGAGAGATGATTTGAACACCCGGTTCATCAAATCCATGAATGCTGCCGGCGCGTTAGTCAGACCAAACGACATGACCAAAAACTCGTAATGGCTGTATCGAGTCCTGAATGTCGTCTTCGAAATGTCTTCCTTCTTGATCTTCAACTGATGATAACCAGATCGAAGGTCAATCTTGGAAAAGAACTTTGCATCTTTCAACTGATCAAACAAGTCGTTTATCCGAGGCAATGGATAACGATTCTTGATCGTGACTTTGTTCAATTGCCGGTAGTCAATGCACATACGCATCGACCCATCCTTCTTCTTTACGAAGAGCACTGGAGCTCCCCAAGGTGAGACACTTGGCCGGATAAAACCAAGGCCCTACAATTCTATCAACTGGTCCTTTAACTCCTTTAGCTCAATAGGGGCCATCCTATACGGAACCCTTGAAATTGGCGTCGTGCCTGGAGCCAACTCAATCACAAACTCGATTGCCCAATCAGGAGGCAATCCCGGTAAGATCTCCGAAAAAACATCCATGTACTCACATACAACGGGAATGGATGTGGAGTCTCATACTTCTATGTTCTCGAGACTGAGAGCTGTAAAGCGAGCAATGTTTCTCCTCTAAAGTCCCCTAAAATGAAACAGCTTTAACCCAGCGGGTTTAAAGTTCAACACCTTTTCAAAACACGCCACGTGCCCATGGTCAGCTGAGAGCCAATCCATACCTAAGATAACGTCGAAATCCCAATCCTGAAATCCCAGAATGATCAAATCAACTGGCAACTCATGTTGTATGACTTGTACAACACTATCCAGATACACTTTATCTGTCTCAATGGTCTTGCCCAGTGGATTCGAAATGGACAACTCCCGAAGTAGCTTACTCGGCTCAGACTTAAAGCCTTTGGCAAAGCTTGGTGAGACGAATGAATGAGTGGATCTCGTGTCGATCAACACCCGTGCCAAACACTTATTTAGTAGCAACGAACCTGAGAATTTTAACTACCCAAGTTATAACATAATTATACATATAGGTACAAGCATCGCAAAACATCACATAGAATACACATATACAATACATCATGGCAACTCTAGAACTTGAACAATATTAACTCGCCCGTACCTTGTACAACATCACCAGATGTCTGTGCGTCTCTATCAATTATGGCAAAAATCCTTCCCTGGTTAGCCTGGCGAGGCTGCTGGGTGGGCGGCAAGGATCTAGAGGCCCAAGATGAAGACCCCTGAAGTGAAGTCTACCTGCCTAGAGGTCGAACTCCCTATGGTCCAGACTATGACTACTTACGCGGGTAATCTCGAATCACATGACCCATCTCGCCATAGTGGAAGCATCCACTTGACAATCTTCGGTAATCCCCTGTCTTGTGCTAACGACCACAGACGGCGCACTCCTCAAAATTCTGTGATGCGGAGGAAGCCGAAGGCATAACCCTCGTAGCCTGTGATACGGTAGGACCCGATGCCTGAGGCACAAAAGAAGGTCTCTGAGCCGACATCGGCTGGGAGAACTGGTACGATGCAGTCTTAGTCCTCTTCTCGGACTATGAAGAACTACTCGATGGACTCCAAGATAGGCTTTTCCCAAAGCCACTGTCTCTTCTCCTCATAAAATCTTCCGCATTCTTCTTGGCGATCTTCACCTTCACTATTATCTCTCTCCAAGACTCCACTTGGAGAATGGACACCCGATCTCGGATGAAAGCCTTCAAACCCATCTCAAACTTTCTGACCCGTAGGTCCTCAGTAGCAACCAAGTGCGAAGCAAACCTAGACAACTCGATGAACTTAGCCTCATACTCGGCTACGCTCATCATTCCTTGCTCCAAAAGCATAAACTCCCTCGCTTTTTGTTCCCGAATAAGCCTGGGAAAATACTGTTCACAGAAAGTCTCTAGGAATTCCGCCCATGTCCACAGTTCACCTGCCTTAGCAACATCTCTCTGCCTTTGGGCAGCTCGCCACCAATGTTCGGCTTCACCTTCCATTACGAAGGAAGCCCATTCAACTTGCTACTCCTCGGTGCAACGGAGAGCCCGGAAGGTCTTCTCCAGCTGCATAATCCAAGACTATGCCACCATTGGGTCCAGAGTACCATAAAATGTCAGAGGCCGTAGTCTCTGAAAAGCTTCGAGTCCCGTGGTGTGATGCATCGGTGTAGGCACAGGAGTAGCCGGTGGGGTAGGTGTAGGTCTGGCTGCCAACAAACCCAAAGTTTCAGCTATGGAATCCATAGCATTCGTAAAGTACAACAGCTCCTCCTCTCTCGGAACCTCACCCTCGGATCTCCGAGTATGGTAACCACCACCCCGAATGCCGTGTCCCATGATATCAAATCCAAAGATCAATTGGCAAAACATGAGTCTAACTGGGATACCAAACCTCACACACCATATATAGCAATTCAGTAACATGAAATGCTATTACGCATATAGTATACATCAAAGTGTACACATAAGAACACAATCACAACTTAGAGTTTTCTGGCGTAGCTAAGACACTTGTATTGGGCATCTACCCTTTCCTTTTTGTAATAAGCCTAAGGACATAGTCTAACGAAAAGACCGACCTAAGGATTCACTTGATACCGGTTATACCGTGGTAACAAGCCTAACTCAACAAGGCCATCTGAGTTCTATGTTCAACTCAGAGAATTTACTTCCGCATAGCCAAAGGGACATGAATCCCTAGAGTACCGACACCAAGACACTAGCCTAAGGTTCTGATACCAAGTCTATCGCGACCTAAAATACCCCCTAGGAGATAGGGATACTTTGACTCGTGTATCATACCTCCGATATGATACATAAGGCACACATGGAAACCTGTCAGAGTACCTGAACATACATAGTGGAAACGATATACAATGCACAGAGGAATTTAAAATACACTAAACATAGCGGAAGTAAAGCAATTACTCCTATAACTTGGTCCAAGTAGGAACCAACCAAATATACATGTGGGAATCCAAAAGGTGAAGTGGACAAGTCCCACTCTCACTTAACAAAACCTAGTGCCAAATCTAAGCAGATCAACAAACGTCGAAGTCTCGACACCTATCTACCGAACCATCATCCTAGTAGTGATCCATGGAAGGCTCTGGGTCAAAGTACTCTTCCTCTCCCCATGGTTCCGTGCCACATAGATCAAACGGAGCCCGAGCACCTACCGATGATAACAAATATCGGCTGAGCATGGAATACTCGACGTATACAAACTAATAACAATAAAGCAATATAACATAGAGCATACGAAGCATGGAGACTGAAATCCTTAAAGCATATCAAAGCATAGAAACCATGTATAGCATATGTGATGAAATCCGAAATCCGAAACCAAAACCATAACCATGTGAGTCATGTGATAATCATAGCCTTGTGAGTTCTTGTGAGTTCATGGAGTTACTTAGAGTCAATTATGATCCGTAGAGACATAGAGCATAGAGCAAAACCATAGAGCCAATACCATAGAGATCTTAGAGCATTTCATTTGTGATCCTTAGAGCTTGTGAGACGATCTTAGAGATATCATGGAGTTCTTGTGAGTGTGTATCATGATCCTTAGAGATTGCGAACCGATCTTAGACAAATCATAGAGTTGCTTAGAATCATTCCTTATAAGTCACTTGTTGAAACCCTTTCATAACCTTGAGAAATCCATGGAAAACATCGGTTCATGCAAGACATGCGAGCATATGATCGTGTGAGAGTAATATCATGTTTAAACACTCAAAAACCCTTAGAGGCATTTACACAAACACATAGAGTGCATAATAGTGATAGCTTACATCCAAGTATAAAACAACATCCTTTCACACCACACTAATCAAGATATATGCATAGAAGAGCTTAAGAAGAACAATATTTAGTTACTTAGTAGCATTGCAAGATTGGTAGTAGAGTGTATCTACCTTGGTGAAATCAAAGACTTTGATTCCCAAAAGCTTGAACAAGCAAGAACCTTGAGTTCTTGGTAGAGAAACACCCAAAAGGAATGGAAGGACTTGATCTTCCTTCAAGCTTGAACACCACCTAGTTCTTCTTCTTCTTCTCCTCTCAAAATCCTTCAAAACAATGCACTAAGGGTTTCTGAAACCCTAAGGCACAAAAAATCCTTTATATAGGCAAGGGGTGGTGGCTAAAGTCTTAAACACCCTTAATGACAAAAATTTGCGTATAACCGATCGATCGGTGGTACAAACTGAGCAAGATCGGTGGCTTACCGGTCGATCGGTGGTTTCAACCGAAAGATCAATTGAAAACACCCTCTCTGAAATTTTTTCCCATACAAATAAGTTAACCAATCGACAGCTACCGATCGATCGGTAGTGGTCCGATCGATCGGTAGTGGTCCGATCGATCGGTAGCGATCGGTGGTCCCCTGTTTTCTGCAAAACCCTATTTTCACTACTTGAATCTTCTCCAATCTCATTCCTCACACCTTAAATGCTTAAAACATACTTCTTAAGAATATGTGGACCTATTAAAACATGCACGCAATAAATCCAAACACCGATATTAATGTAAAGCCCCTTAGTGAACAAAATCACACTTGGGCACTATTCACATACTATTCACACTTAGTGGAATGAAGATTTGGGGTTCTACAAGTATGTCGGCTGACAGTGCTCCTGGTCTGGATGGTTTCTCGGGTCATTTTTACCATTCTTGTTGGCACATTATTAAAAATGATCTTTTGAAAGCAGTTACGTACTTCTTCAGTTATAAATATATTCCAAAAGCCATAAATGCTACTGCTATTGCCCTGATCCCTAAATGCAACAATCCTTCGACCTTTTCGGATTACAGGCCTATTAGTCTTTGTAACTTCTTTTATAAAATATTATCAAGGATTATATCAGACTGCATTGGATCTCTCCTTCCCAAGCTTATTTCTGAAGAACAAAGTGCATTTGTTAAAGGTAGAAATATTTTTGAAAATGTTAATATAGCTCAGGAGATGATTCAAGATATTGACCGTAAGGTGCCAGGAGGGAATATTATTTTCAAGCTTGATATGACTAAGGCCTATGACAAAATGGAATGGAACTTTCTTATTGTTGTTCTTAAACAAATGGGCTTTAATGATGCAGTGACTAACTTGATTCAAGGATGCCTCAATAATCAATCCTTTTCTATCATTGTCAATGGTGGTCTTTATGGTTTTTTCCAAAGTTCTCGTGGCTTAAGATAGAGAGATCCCCTATCTCTGGCTCTTTTTGTAGAACCCTGAATCTTCGTTTCACTAAGTAGTGAATAATGTATGAATAGTGTTCAAGGTAGTCTTGTAAACTAGTGGGTTTCATACTAATGAAAATGTTTGGATTTATGGCGTGCATGATTTAATAGGTCTACATGTCCTTAAGGAGTGTGTTTAAAGCATAAAAGGTATTGGAAATGGAATTGGAGAAGATCCAAGTAGTGAAAATAGGGTTTTGCAGCAAAACAGGGGATCACCGATCGCTCAGTGATAACCACCGATCGACCGGTCTTATACCGATCGCTCGGTGATAACCTCCGATCGACCGGTCTTATACCGATCACTCGGTAGCTATCGACTGGTTAACTGATTTGTATGGGGAAAAATTCCAGAGAGGGTGTTTTCAACCGATCACTCGGTTGAGACCACCGATTGCTCAGTCTGTGCCACTGATCGATCGGTTATACGCAGATTTTCTTCATTAAGGGTTTTTAAGTCTTTGGCCACTACCCCTTTGCCTATTTAAGGCTTGTTCATGCCTTAGGGTTTCTTGAGAGAGATTTTGAGAGGAGAAGAAGGAGAGAAGCTAGGTTTTTTCTCAAGCTTGAAGAGATCAAGTCCTTTCTTCCTTTGGTGTTTCTTAGGAAAGAACTTGAGGTTCTCAAGTGTTCTATGCTCTTGGAATCAAAATCACTGATTTCACCAAGGTAGATACACTCTACTACCAATCTAGTGATACTACTAGTTACCATATGTTGTTATTCTCATTCTATACTATAAGTCTTGCTTTGTTATGGTGTGGGATGTTATTTCTATACTTGGGTGTAAGCTATCACTATTAGGCACTCTATGTGTTTGTGTAAATGCCTCTTAAGGTTTTTGGGTGTTTAAACATGTTATCATTCTCGTGTGCTCATATGTTCACATGAACCGAGGTTTTTCCATGGATTTCTCAAAGTATGAAGAGGGTTTTGAATAAGTGACTTACATGAATGATTCTAAGCAACTCCATGATATATCTAAGATCAGTTCACAAGCTTTAAGGATCATGATACACTCACAAGAACTCTATGATAATGTCTAAGATCATTTCACAAGCTCTAAGGATCACAAATACAAATGCTCTAAGATCTCTATGGTATTGGCTCTATGGTTTTGCTCTACGGTATCGTTCTATGTCTCTACGGATCATAAATGACTCTAAGAAACTCTATGAACTCTAAGAACTCACAAGGCTATGATTATCACATGACTCACACGGTTTTGGTTTCGGGTTTCATCATATGTGTTATTTTACGGTTTCCACGCTTTGACATGTTTTAAGGATTTCATTCTCCATGACTCGCATGCTCTATGTTATTATTGCTTTATTGTTAGTAGTTTGTATACGCTGAGTATTCCATGCTCAACCGATATTTGTTATCATCGGCAGGTGCCCGGGTTCCTTTCGATTTATGCGGTACGGAGCCTTGGGTAGAAGATGAGTATTATGAATCAGAGCCTTCTATGGACCACTATCAGGATGATGGCCCACTAGATAGGTGTCACGACTTCGATTTCTGTTGACTCTATTAGATAGAAGACATGATATTTTGTTATGTGAGAGTGGAACTTGTCCACTCCACCATTTTGGCTATATATACATATGTATTTTGTTGGTTCACACTTGGACTGAGAAATAGGAGTGTTAGTTATATTTTGCTTCCGCTATGTGTTTTAAATCATTTCCGTCATGTATGTTTGTGTACTCTGACAGGTTTCTATGCGTGCCTTATGTATCATATTGGAGGTATGATACAGCGGTCACGAGTCAAAGTATCCCTAACTCTTAGGGGGTATTTTGGGTCACGACACTTTTTATCTTAGCAGAGGAAGGTAGAGGCATCAAAAATGTCGCTGAAAATCCTTCTTACAATTATAAGTTAGGCAGATATGGTATTCCAATCTCTCACCTTTTGTTCGCTGATGATATTTTGATATTTTGCAATGGGAAAAAGCGTAATACCAAAGCTGTTTTTGAATTTGTAGCCGCTTATGAAGCTTCTTTGAGTTAGTCTCTTAATTGCTCTAAAAGTTCCTTTTATTGTTCTTCTAAGCTCTCTCGTTCTCGAATTAACTCTATTAGTTCTAATGTGGGACTTTCTAACAAGCAATTTCCTTTTGTTTACCTTGGAGTTCCACTTTATAAAGGTCGGCTCAAACATACTTTATTTCTCCCCCTTGTGGAGAAAATCCAGCATCGGGTTGAAGGTTGGCAAAGTAAATTTCTTTCTACTGGTGGTAGGCTTACTCTTATTAAACATGTGCTTTCTTCTTTTCTGACCCACCTTTTTGCAGGTATCCACGTTCCTAAGAAAACTGCCTTCCTTATTGATAAAATTTTGGCTAAGTTTTTTTTGAATAATTATAGTAGTTCCACTGAAAGACATTGGATCAATTGGAACACATGTGCTCTTCCGTCCTTGGAAGGGGGTCTGGGCATTAGAAAGATGGAGGACTTTTCTTCTGCTTTTCGTATGAAGCAAGCATGGAACCTTTATCAGTCCAATAATTTGTGGTCCAGGTTTTTTAAAGCCAAATTCCAATTTCATCATATTCGGCATGCCTCCTACAAGCCTAGCTCCTCGAAAACCTGGAAATCTACAGTTAGTTATTGCAAACCTGTGATTTACAACTCTATTTCTTTGATAGGTAATGGTTCTAATATTAGCTTTTGGCTAGATTGCTGGTTTGGGGATTACCCTCTCATTGTTCATGCTATTAATACCCCTACTACTCACTTCCCTCTTATTTCGGACATGTTAGATAATGCTATTAATTGGGACTTTAGCCTTGTTAATGATAGTATTTCTAACCAAAACAAAATAGAGATTAGATCTGCAGGATTCTTCACTTCTAATGATATAGATGCTTTCATTTGGAAATTATCCCCTAAAGGTAATTTTACTATTAAATCTGCTTGGAAATTCTTGCGCAACCCTGATAATCCAAAAGAGTGGAGTAAGTATATCTGGAATCAAGCTATCCCTAAGAAGATCCAAGTCTTCAGCTGGAAAGTAATGTATGATGCTATCCCCATTGATTCTAAGATTCAAAATATTGGTATTTCTCTTGCTAGTTGTTGTTCTTGCTGTAACGCTAATAGTACTAAAAATTTAAATCATCTTCTTCTCCATAGTGATATTGCAGGTTCCCTCTGGAAATTTTTTGGTAAATTACTTTTCAGCGTCCCTCTTCTCAGTGACAATGTTCAATGTTTTATGTTGCGATGGTTCCGAGCTTCGCAGAATTCCAATAATCTTTTGTTAGTTGGGCTCCCCACTATCATTATTTGGGAAATCTAGAAAGAGAGATGCTCCATGAGATTTTATAATGTGAAAAAGCCTTCCTATGTCCTTATAGATAAAATCAAAAGATGGTTGACTGAGATTGGGAATTTTTTTGCAAAGAATAGATTTGATTGCTCTCCTATCATCACTCTCCATAGAATTCATCCAAGAAACTCCTGTGTTATTCATGTTAAATGGCTCCGTCCCCTTCAAGGTAGATTAAAGCTTAATGTGGATGGTGCTGCTAGAGGAAACCAAGGAAATACTGGAGGCGGGGGTATTATCCGTGATCATCAAGGCAATATGATTGCTGGATTTTTTTCTTCTTATGGAGTGTGCTCAAATTACATAGTAGAATCTCATGCTCTCCTTGATGGTCTTCTCCTCTGCAAAAACCTAGGAGGTTTGGTAGTAGATGTGGAATCGGATTCCAAATGGGATTTGCTCTCATTCCTGGAATGTTTGGTATTGGAATAAACAAATCAGTGGATTAAAGAATTTGCTCTCCTCTATTTGCCACATTTTTAGGGAAGCTAATTCTATTGCAGACTTTCTTGCTAATTATGGATGTGACATGATGGAGTCTCGAGCTTTCTACTCAATGCAAGACTGTCCTTGTACCACTCTTATTTTTCTAGATAAGGTTGGCCTTGGAAATGTTAGAATGGTCCAAAACTAATTGTACTGTTGTGTTGGGTTTGTTGGTCTGTAGGAGTAAGGTTTTATGTCCCCCCCCCCCCCCCCCCCCCCATTTTTCTAGTCTTTTTGTTGGGGTAAGGTTTTATGTCCCCCCTTCTTTTTTGGTCATTTTGTTGGGGTGGGGTTTTATGTCCCCCTCCACTTTATTGGTCGTCTTGTAGGGGTAAGGTTTTATGTCCCCCCCATTCTCTTTAATATTTTATAAACAAGTAGGGGTCTACCAAACCCCCCACTCCTAATGAATGCTTAATTAAGCTCAATGATGATTAAAAAGGAATTGAATGATGAAATCATATAGAATTTTATTCAAAAATGAATTGGATGTTTGATGGTTGTACTTAATTGTTTTGGATGCTTAAAATAAGAATTTGGAAGCTTAATTAATCAATTAATTAAAAGAAAATTGGTTTACGAAATGAAAAATAAAATTTTTATATTTTCTTACTAATTTCGGTGACGAAATTGTGGTGACCTTCAAAATTCATCAACGAGTCATTAAAAATGAGGAAAATAGTAGCTGACTGGCATCATCTTGTCGACTAAATTTTTTATGCCAAGCTATCATCAACTAAATTTTTCGCAAGTATAAATAAAACCCCATATCCGAATTGTTTTCAAATCATTATGTTTTGAACTCCTGTTGGGTTTTTCCCTCGTGAAACTATTCTATTCAATTTTCTCATTCCAAACCTTCTCCTATCTCCTTTTAATTCTTTCAAAATCATCAAATCTTCTTTTGTCCTAAATCTCATTCGCTCAACATGGTAAGAAGTAAAAACCCTAGCAAAGAACCGAAGAAGAAGAAAGCTAGAATAATAATGGGGAAAGAAGTTGCCACCTCCTCCACTCCTTCTAGAGGCAAGAAAGGCTCTTCCAAATTCAAGACCAATGCATCTAAGAAGAGATACAAGGAGCTTTTTTCCAAACAAGTCCCAGTGTATGGTAAGGTCGTTGATTTCTCAATCCTTGAACTTAATGGATTAGGAATTATTAAAAATCTCTTCAAAGCTCTTAAATAGACTACTTTTCTTGAATCTAACCAGTTCATGTACCCTAAACTTGTACGGGTATTCTACACCCATTTCAAATATGATCATGCAACCCATATAGTCACTTCTTTTGTTCATTGTCAAGACATCTCATTCCATAGAGACGATCTTCAAGACTATCTTTGCATTCCCCAAAGCAATTTTCAGTCATATACCAACAGTAGGTAGACTGTCCATAAGGACTTTAATGAAGTAGAAGCCTTGAAGCTTATGTGTATTAGCAAAGACTTCACCGAAGCATTCCAACCCAAGGTCAAAGACCTCACTCTTCAAGCTAGGATAATTCATCATATCAATAACTATGATATTATTCCTAGAACAGGAGGCAAGGTTTACCTTACCTATTTTGATATCTTTTTGATGTGGTGCATACTCATTGTTAGCCTATAGGTATCCATTATAGGTCTCTTTAATGATTTTGATGATAACACAATAATAGAATGAGATTAGTGTTACTAATGCTTCTATTGAGTTTATATGAAAAACAGTGTACAAAGACCATTAGCAAAGCCATTCAGTGAAAAAGTATGAAAATGACTAATAAAGAAGAATCATTATCAAGTCAAAAGCAAGCCATTGGATCAAAATTGGATTATAATTAAGATATTTGAAGATCATATCCAAGCTCAAGTCATAAAGATGAAGAAAGAAGAAAATGAAGATTATGAAGCTAATAAAGATGAAATCAACCTTACTTGTGGGTAAGCAAACTTGAAGTACACTGCCAGCTAGTTTAGTTATTAAAGTCTATTGGCATCGTACCAGAGACCCGGGATCGAATCCTACCTACATCAGGGTTTGGGGATTTATGGGACGGGAGGAGGGCTACCCCTCATTGTGTAGCCCATAGTGTTGGACATGATGCCTAGAAAAGTCATTTAGATTGTTAGAACCTTATTAATTTGATTAATAAATGCTTCTTCTTAATCTATTGTGTATTCATTATGGGTAATTGACCATGATCATGAGATGATCTATACGATATGAGATATCGATAAAGGTCCATAAGATATATTGTAGGAAATTTATGTGATTAGATTATCACAGGTAGATATAACTTTCCGGTTCCTTATACCTTATATAGTCACAGCTGTGGGTGAAGTTGGGCACTTCACTTATATAGCTGCCAGAATGCTAAAATGTTCTCGATAGTTGAGATGTAGTTCTATCTCGAACTATTGTAGTGGAGACTACACATCAGCATATGGGTGCTTAAATGTACACTAACTGATTGCATTCAATGAGAGACCTCTCGTATAAACATACTATCAAATAGTTGGTCTCTCATCCACATTGAACAGTTTTGATAATCCTTAGATCTGATGAGTTCATCTATGACTGGGTAGTGATCTGATTGTTTTGATTCCACCAACGTATTTTCTAACTTAGGAAATACAATACAGTGACAGTTGGATAGTCAGAAAGTTGTTCGAGTCATGATGAATTTCAAACAAGAAATTCATGCTCATTAATTTGAGAGATTATCCAAGTTCCGGGTAAGATAGTTGATTAAGTTCAAATCCTACGCAGGTGATTTTGAAAACAAAATAAGTTGTGAAATATACTTTTATTAAAAGGTATTATATTTGTAAAAGGATTTCTTCAAAATGTTTTTCATAAGAAATTGTTTCTCATGGCTTAATCATAAGTCTTGGAAACCCGGATGATTTGCATTGGGCTATGGGTTAGATAGTACGTCAATCTCGAAGGCCCATTAGGTATAATGTATTTGGAAGGATAAATCGAATTTAAAAGTTCATGTGGCAGGATCCGTAATGGTTAATGTTCATACACTGGAATTCAATTGCAACATGGATATCTCACGTCACTTGCAATTCCGATGTAATTCTCATTTAGGGTGTCAATGGGATAACATTGGATAAACCAAGGTAAGAATGTCCCAGAGCAATCTGTGGAGGTGCTCACATAAGAAATGCAAGCTCAATAATTGATTAAAAGTTAGTCAAATATTTTAAGTGATTAAAAGTTAATCATTTGATTAAATAGATTAATAGTTAATCTATTGTTTAAATTAATTGTTAATTTAAACTAAGGGATTATTTTAGTAATTATTTGATTAACATAATTAAAGGGGAAATGGGTTTAACCCATATCCATAAACCCATTAAAATGGACCTTTAATATGGGCCAAAGCCCATGGGTGGGGCGCCCACTTGAGGAATCCTAATTGGATTAGGATTTGTTTAATTGAATAATTATTGAAATATAATTCCTTTTATTATGGAATTAAAATCCAAGTGTTGGATTGCAATTAGGATTAAGATGTTATTATAATTAGATTACAATAAGGAGTTTTAACTCCTCAAATCCCATGCCCCATAGAAGCTCACGCCCCCCCTTGTGGATTCCTAGTTTGACTAGGTTTCCTACTTTGGTGTAGGATGTTGACTTATCCCTTTTAATTAAGGAATCCCACTACGTGAAAATTCGCTAAAAACGACTGTCCAAAACTGTCCTTTTTGATCAAATACGACTGCTTCTAGCTGTCGAGTGGGCTGTCGAGAAAATTGGCGTCATTTATCAAAAACGACAGTCCGTGAGTGTCGATTATATATCGGGATATACGACAATCATGGACAGTCATTTTTTTTTCCATCAACGACAGTCTATAGCAGTCGTTCTTTCCGTTATTTATTTTTTTTTTAGTACTTATATACGTATCTAAATGACAGTCGATGGCCGTCGTTTTTCAAGAAAATTGGGGAAAAAATAATGTCTTATTTGCTCAAATGTACCTGTCATTACCTTTTACCTGCAAATTCACTTCTAAAATATTTAATCCAAGTCATCACATCCCAACTTTCTTCTATACACAATAAAATACATTTGAAAACTAACTTCTTCTCTAATCAATCAAAATATTAAGCCACATATAATTTAACCAAAAAATCATAAATACTTGGTCAATTAACATGTCAATATATTGTGCATCTCAACAAAAGTCAAATGAAATTTTGCATCTCAACAAAAGTCAATTAATGAAATTTACAAAATATTTGGGCCAAGTAATAATATCTCCAAGTGTAAGATCTCTAAGTGTTCCCTCTTTTTTAGACAAATCTGTATTTGGCTCATAAATGTCATCTATTATGATGCTATATAGTTCAGGATGTGGTGCTGCATCTTTATTAATCCGTCCAAGTGCAACAATGTTTCCCCTGAAATTCTTTAATAAGCAATGTATAGATGTTGAGAGTGACTCAGGGAGAGCTGGAGAATGTCGCCTTACCTACAAACATGAAGAATAGTTCAGTTAACAATAAAATAGAATGAAATCAATCTGAGAGTAGTCAATATAATCCATTACATGCTAAGCTTACAAAGTAACAATTAAACAAATATGATCTATTGATCTTATGCATCTGCTTAGCTTTTGACTAGAAGAAATGCAATGGAGCATCTGGTTCATACATGGTAGAACCACACATCATTTCCATGATCATGAATTCCATCCCATCAACTTCTTACGCATGGAGGGTCTTACCATTCTTTTTTTTTTTGGTCACTGGCCTTACCACTCTTATTATGTTAACAAATGGTCCTTAATATTTTTCTCAATCATTCGTGTATAGAGATTGGATGCCAAACTACTTCCTCGACCGAACTCTCCATCGGACCTAAGCTCTAACTATTCGGTCAGTTCTAATCCATCTCCCTTTTGTTTCTTCTTCATGTTCATGAATTCATCTAATCTTCAACCAAAAAAAAAAATCGAGCCTCATCAACTTTTTATACGGGGAGAGTCTTACCATTTTTGTGTCACAGGTATTACCACTCTTATTATAATAACAATTAAATGGTCCTTTTATCTTAATCATTCATATATAGAGATGGGTGTTATGAGATTTTTCTCTCATGGCAGATGGTATAGTATGCAACTTAACAATAAAAAAAATTAGAATTTTGTCAAGCATATATACAGGCATTTCCATACTAATATATATATAGTAGCAGAAGACACGTGCGATGCACGTAAGTGTCCAGTCCTTATGAGTCCAAAAAAATTACACTAAATGACATGCTTGAAAAAAGAATGAGTAGAATAAATTTGATATTCAATATATCAACAATTTACAATTTTTTTTATGATGATATATTAGTGTATAACAATGTCTGTAATTGTGATGCACGAAAGCTTTGAAGAAAAAAACAAACTGAGTAATTCAAGGGTCATCTAAAATTGGATAATGCTAGCAACAGTTTCTTTTAAGAGTCACTCTTTGTTTGTTTGGACTGAGTGTTAGCTCAGAAAATGTATCTTTCTCTTAGTAAGAAGCCGGTGCGATGTGCGAAATTACCAAAACAAAATGTATAGTAATAGTAAGACACTAGTAAGCAGCCCGTGCGATGCACGGGTACTTAAAGCTGAGATACATTAATAAAAAATGTCAAAAAAATAAGATAATAATTATATAGAAGAAATTACATTTCTATAATCTTAAGACCTTCATAATTATGGACCCAAAAAAAGTTAGTTCTTAATCTAAGAAACTTCAAAATAAAATTAAAAATAAACTAAGCTTACGGAAATGAAAATAAATAAATAATAATATGATAAGACACTAAATATTAATTGCATTATAATAAAATAAATAAATAATTAATATTATGGAGATTCTTCACCTTAACCATATTAACATCAGAGCTCATCTACAACTTAACCATGATTAACCAAATTTCTTTGTCATAGTTAACTCCCACACCACTTTCCCATCTCAAATCCAAACCACTTTACTATTAATATCTCCTTTCTCAATGGGGTCAATTTGCCATAAGATAATCAAGGATAAAGAAGAGTTACTCGCTCAAATTTTTTGTTGCTGAGCTTATTTTGGACATGTAGAAGAATGTCGTGTTAGAATAAGTTAAAATTTCAGATCGTTTCACTAACTAACCAAGACCATTTTCCTATAACCCTATTTTGTAAGGAAACAAACAGGGGTACTTAATGTATACATAAACAATAATGCAAGGAAAGTTTAATAAGCAATTATGCAAAAAAAGTTTTAACGAAAAATTAAATGCAAAGAGGTTTTCAGTTGGTTTAATAATTTTAGTAAGCACCCAGAACAGAATTTTTATGATTGTATATTACGTTTGGCAATTGAGTAATCCAAACCACAAATTATATATGTTCTAAGATCAGGCTTACTAAATTTAATTAAACTATCAAATGTGGATCATTAGAAAGGAATATGCAGAAGCCATATTCCCAAATCTCTAATCCCCTGTAAGTCGAATAACAAAATGTCTCCAACTTTGCATGGCTTATAACAATAACCAAACCTCCCCATGAAACAACACAAAATCACCCATAAAATATGAAAAATTTGCATTCATATCCAGTCGCAAAAGAGATATTAGGGGCCTAGGAATTCTCAGGTTCTGTGAATGGTAGACCACGACACATGATGCCAGCAATATACATGAAAATTCTTGTATGAATAGGCATATAAATATGTTTGTGGCTAACCAGTAGTCATCAAGAATTCGTCCAGAGACTACACTTTGAAGAACTCCAAATTACGCAAGGAAAGTGACTGTATGCACTCGAGAGAATGTGCAAATTCTTGAATGAATGACCTTTACTTCATCTGTTTGTTTTCTGTAACCATTAGGAGGAGAGAAAAATCCATACAGTATAGCAAATGTAAATAGATACCCAGGAAGATATGGTGGAACGTCACGTGATTCATTGCAAATTCTTGGTTTGAAGGTTGCCAGCACATGGTGTGTCGTGTTATAGAACTGAAATGAAATACCTTCTGAAATGATTTTTTGTAATGGGTAGGGTTGAGGTGTGAAAAATTTGATGGGAAAACGAATTGATGAAAAATAGATGAATTCAGTATTGAAGATGAAAAGGCCATTTGGGAAAATATAAAGAGGCGAAGAGGTAAATTCATCTTGTGGGAGGTGTGCCTCTTTGGGTTGGGGTCTAAGAGGTGAAACTTTTAGGGACTTGCCTGTTTGTTTAGGATTCCAACAGGTGCATCTTTTAGGGAATGCCTTGTTTGAATTCTAAGAGGTCTATTTCTTGTTCATGCCCCCACCCTACAATCTCAATGTGACATGTGTCATTAAATGGTAAGATGGTAATCCTATGTGGCAGTGCTAGAAGGGTAGAATTTATCCTGCCATAGTATTAGTTAATAGATAACATAAGATATTTGACAATAATAAAGTAATTTTTTTTTATAGAAAAGTAATATTTTTAGGAATCACCAAAAATATGGGCATTGGTAAAAATTACTTCTCAATATCACTAATCAACCGAACTAACCAATACGAACTCGAGGAAACACAATCAATTAACTGCAGTCATCATTCCAACCGTATGAATACCCAGGAATGTGTAAAAAAAACATATCTACATTAAAATTGTTTTCTTCCACTAAGACGACAAATGCTCATTAATAATTTACTGGATGATTCTACCCTGACGATGAAAGTTATAATATAATTTTAAAAAAACCTAGTTTTTAGCATCTAAACAAACTCATTGCAGAATGAGATTGTATAATGCCCACAAATGCATACCCAAAGGTGTGAAATGATACCTATAAATATTATTGATTAAAATCGGCCACCTGAAACAAATTATCATTCTGCACCTTGTTGTACAATCCTCAGACACATAACCATACTTTGTTATGCAATACTATTGGTTTTAATACTTATGATGGCAAGGACGTTTGATGGACCTTTGAGTGTGGTGTGAAAGCAATTCATGACATGTGATGGCAAGGAGGCTTGATGGACCTTTGAGTGTGGTTTGAAAGCAATTCATGACATCTGACTCATGCCGCAAAAGGGGGATTTGTAGTTGGGTAACTACTTGCATTTCTCTAAGGTGGAAATCTTCCTCACATGACAGAGTTCACAATAGAAGAAGTTAACCTATACAAATATCCTTATTTCCCTTAGTTTGTTATAAAATTTAAGAACTACGCACATATCATTTCCTCATTGTTCGTAATTTTTTATATTCCAATTCTTGTGTCCTTAATAACTAAATTTAATGTAGTATTTGTAGCCCTCATTTTCAATATATATTTATCCAATTCTATATGCCATTAATAACTATAATTTATGTGTACATATTTTAGGTGTATTTTCTTGCTTATTAGATTATGAGTTGTAAGAGGGGAAAAATCTGGTATATAAACATCATGGTGGACCATCAATACATGAGATATAATTCCTGTTTTATTCCTCAATAGAGAACTGGGACATTTTCTAGACCCCATTCGAAGAGTTTGTAGACTCTGTAAGAGGGAAAGTGGAACCGGCGAATGTCTAGAAAGAATACGTTTATGCAAAAGAGGTATTCAATCCGGCGAAGGTGAGACTGGTATTAATGCATCAATTTGGCCATGGGTGGATGCAGATATGCAGCCTTCTTATGCCTCCAGTCAAAAAAGAGTGGTGCATTGTTCAAGGCCAGATGGAGTGAGATCGTCAGTCAGGCCAAGTGTGGGCTGGTATTGTGTCGATCCGGGTATGAGCGTACGCAGCCATGCCGCCAGTGGTCTAAACATTTAGTTGGAGAAAGAGGAGGGTACTGTTCACAGCAATTCATAGGATGGTCGGCAGTCAGGCCAATGATGAAATTGTTCATGATGCCCATGGCCTTGCTTGAGATCCTGATGTCAGGGTTCCTGCTTCAAGACCTTGGAGATGTAGTCTTGTATGTCTTGCTACTCCTCTTCATTAGCTTCTTCTTCTTGTCTCCGACAATGGCTCATTCCTTTGGAAGCTTCTTCCCAGTCTTCGATTTCTTCTCCACTGTCAGAGCATTCTCTGCGATGGCTGATTTTTTATCCTCCACCAGTTACTTCTCTGCCAGTTTATTTGATCTCCCTTTAGCGACATTGAAGCAGAATAAAGAGAAATACCAGAAAAAAAGATGCAGAGCAGAGCTCTGTACTTGCAAAATCAGATATGGTACGATAAGTAAGAGTAATAGAAAAGGAATATTTTGTACGGTCCTTACCCTTGGGTGCTATGCTTTGCTTCTCCTTCGATTGTGCCCACTAACATCTCCAAATCTCCTTCTTATACATAGTATCACCCAAAATCTGATAGAATGGTGATACTAACCAAAAAGAACAGTAACTCATAAAGAAGAGAAACTGTAAGACGGTATGTGAGGAGGGATAGAGGAGTGGGGTGGTTATAGAAACCTGGGGAAGTGAGGAGGTGTTGCATAGTGGGAGAAAGATTAGGAAGGTGGTGAGAAAGAAAAGAGGGATGCAAGGTAGAATACAAATATTGTAAATGTTTTGGACCCACACATCTCTGCTTACCATTTATTAAAATATTTTATAGGATATAAGGGTTTATGGATTAAAATAGAGGCAAATCTTCAACCAACGCTTCTATCCCTCCTTCTCTCATTATATATATATATATATATATATATATATATAAATGCCTATTTATTGATTAATACCGGAAATGAAGATCACTTAACTACTATGGTGATTGGGAGTCCTCAGCTACTATTACTAAGTGTAACTAGACCGGAAACTGACCTCAAGAAGATTAACATATCGGTCGATAAAGAATTTTGTCAGGAAAGAAACATCAGGCAAATCTATGATTTCATTCCTACTAAGAGGCCAATCGAGTAGTAGTTTAAAGGCCAAACTGTAGTAATTACCAAAAATGGATGTGTACATTGAGGCTATAGCAGTGATTCATCCAGTCCTCAGATAGCATCCCATCAAATAACAGTCTCATGCCAGCTAAGGTTAATCAGCTAAGGTTAGTAGCTACTCACTGAGGGGACTGTTTGAATTTAGAAATGAGCTATATGAAATGAGCATAGTGTTTTCTAATTCAATAAAAGTTGCTAATCTCAGAAAATGCCACTTATGACGTTGCATCCAAGCACCCATCTATACTTGAGACTCTCAAGTATGAACCAAGCTGGAGTTCAACACAGAGTAGAAGGCAGAACATTTTTATTATTATTTTGACTCCAACCTGTGCAGCCAGTTCGATTCTAGCCTATATACCAAGAAAAATTATGTCATAAACTTATGGATGCATGAATGAGAAAATCTCTTTTATTAATTCAATGGAATTTGTGACAAACCAGATTGGGTAGCTATACAGCATTCTCCCCAATGGAAAGAAAACTAGAGACCATCCAAGCTTACATGGAAATCAACTAGGGCCTACCACACAAGGCGTTTAGGAGGCTTCATTTTAGAAAAGATCAATGGACCCTTTCTTATGACCAACTCAACCTACTTAATATGAGCACCAAGGCTAAAATTAACTTCATATGCAAGCACGCCAATGATACCAATTCCTTAGAGCAATTCTGCAAGGATAATTTTTTTTTCCTAATTACTTTCATCATGAGTGTAATTATTTTTAGTAGAACATCAGTCGTAGTTTCGAGGTGAACTAAAAGTCTAATACAGTTAATATGGGATAAGACTAAAGGGAATTATCCAGACCCATTCCTCCTGGAGGAGGCACCTATCCGACTAAATACAATTTCACAATCATTACACTTTAAATTTAATTTAAATAGTTAGTAGAGGAGTTGAATCTTAATTTGGAATGATTGGATAATCTTTTCAAATTGAAAATAAAATGGAAAATTTACAAAATTAAGATAGTTGTATTAATAATATATACTATATATATTGTAGTTATGGTTATGCCATATTTATTGTAATATTGCCCAAACCATCTCACATCTATTGATTGCCAATTACCGAAAAGTAAAGACTAAAAAAATCATAACTCATGGCCACAAAAATAAACACCAAGGAAAAAATCTCTTGAGTTAAGGGACTTTTATATTGTGGAATCATCTGGGGAGTTACTGGTAGTTTCACAAGTTTTGACGAAATCAGAGCCTCTTGAATTTAGTAGAGCTATTTATTATCAAACAATAGGATTCCGAGTTTTCAATGTGGATCTAGTGAAAAGGAAATGGGTGGAAGTGAAGAATTTAGGCAAAAGGGCCCTGTTCTTGGGCGATAGTTCTTCCATGTCTATCGTGGCGTTTGACTACCTTGGATGCCAACAAATTGCATCTACTTTACAGATAATTCATATGGTTATTACAGCTATTATAGTGATGGAGGAGGAAAGGATATGGGCATCTTTAACTTGGAGGATAAAAGTATCAAGCCCCACTACAGGATTGACCAAAGCTGTCTTTGTAAACGGGCACCGCCTATGTGGGTTGTTCCGAGTTTGTGATTGGCAAATTTCGAACATTCTCCTTTAGTTAATATTATTATTTTGATTAAGCTAATTGTGTTTCTCATTAATGTGAATTTTTTATTTGGTTTCATGTTTAAACTAAAGCTGAATATTCCCATTAAATTAACAGTGTGTATATGTTATTTGGTTTCACGTTTAAAGTTGAATTTATTTAATGTTAATTGAATGTTAAATTTCCTTTTATTTTCGTAGATATATACTATAAAACTAAGCTAGCCTCTTTTAAATTCTGGAAAAAAAAAAAATTCTGTATAGTTTAAGGTTTGATTTGTGAGACCTAAATTTTTTACATCCAAACCCCTGGGAAGTAGCAATCACCAAGTTTCATGTAGTAGTTACAATTTGTAGTATTCGCTAATCTCACTTTCTCTTCCCATATCAATATATAAAAATCTCTACAGCACCTAAGGTTATGGTTTTGTGAACTTTTTTGCATCTAGAAGTTGGCAACCATCTGAATGCAACCAAAAGCGTAGTCTGCTATTTTCTTTAACTAATTTTCTCTGAAACAGATCCCAACTTGAGGAAACTAGTAGATTCCAAAAGCCTGTTCCCTTTGCCGGGTCTAGTAGATAAATAGACATAGGTGCACCATTTGAACTTTTCTAGTTTTCTGCGTATTAACATTTCCCCCCATTTTCTCTTTTCTAGTTTTCCAAACTGGCCATGTAGCTAAGGGACTTAGATTGGGCAACCATTGTTTCCATTGGGTTTCCCTGTTTATATATTCACATTGCAATCGGTAGATTGATTGGTTCTACTAAATTAATGAAGGAACATGAACTAGTCTTGAAGACTGGTCGGTGCCTACCATCTCTATCCAAAACCTGCATTTTGTCTTAGATCTATTGGATCATTGGAGGTTGTTCTTCTTGTTTATTTATTTTCATTTTCTGCAAACACATCATCAGCCAGCTAATCTTATTAAGATATTTGTTGATTGACTTAAAACTAGTCCAATTTCAAAATTCAACAATCTTGTACTGTAATCCTCTTCCTGGCTGGTTATTAATGAACTAACTGGTCTAATATATAGTTCATGGCATGTTTACTTACTCAGCTTAGTAAACTTCGAAGATTGAATCTAATTTTCAAGATTGCTCAATTTTAAACACAAATAATAATGAATCATGCTGAAAATTCATGTAGTCTCATTTTCTAACCAAAGAGTATGAATTCAATACTCTCTTATATTAATGCATACACCATTTTTGAAGCAGAGAACCATCTTCTATCGTGCATATTAAAGGCGAGGAAAGACAATGATAATGGTTGTTATAGTGACTTTCAGAGTAAAAGATCTGGATGAGTTGTTTGTTCAGGAAAGGAAAATATTCAAATAATTATTAGAGGGGCCATACTAATCCAAGACATTTTCAAATCTGAGGAATTTTACATGACTTGTATAGGACCTCTATTTCTAAACCCTGTATCCAACTACTGAAGATTGATAGTGAGTAAAGTGGGATACTCTTGACAAATTGGAATTCAGGTGTGCTATATGTCAGTGATGGATGGATGGATGGTGAATACATGTCAGGATAAATTATTTGATATTTCCCACCTAGAATTTCCTTGGTCAAAATTCTAAAACGAACTTGAATGGATGATTGTAGCCATTTGATCTCTAGATTGATTTTTCCAAGAAAATTGTTCTTGATCTGAGCCATGTTTTTTTCTGATCATTTGGAAATAATAGATCACAACAATCCCAAGCACGTGATCATCTGTTTGAGAAGGTGAGGTTTTGTCAATTGAGATGGATGGAAAAGAGGAGGTTACACTAGATTCAATCACAATCCCAAGCACATGATCATCTGTTTGAGAAGGTGAGGTTTTGTCAGTTGAGATGGATGGAAAAGAGGAGGTTACACTAGATTCAATCACAATCCCAAAAGGAGGACACCCTTTTGAGTCAATCAGAATACAAATCACGCAACAAAAGAATGTAAACACATTCAGTTATGGCCTACAACATCCTCCTACTATTTTCATCAAATTGGTCATAGATCTAACAGAGTTGGTTTATAACAAATTACGGAACATGCTGCTATACAAGCCAATGAAACAAATCGATCTAAATCCACACATACGCACACAAACATGGAGGAAGAGAGGGGAGGGTAGACAGGCCATATAGACTCACATGAATGTACATTTACTATCCAAATTATATTATGTAGGAAGTAATAAATCTAATGTGCACTTAAGTTTGAAGGTATAAATAGTTTCAGAATTTATACCTGAGAAGTAGTACAAAACTCTGAGGAATCTTGCATATGTGCCCCATGAGTAGGAAATTGGCCTGACGAAGCCATCATGTTTTCCTCAAAACTCCTCCGAGCCATAGACTCTTCTTCGAGCTGCTTGCTGAGGGTGTCAACTTTCAACTCTAGGCTTTCACGTGCTTTCTTCTCCCATTTAGCAGTCTCTATGTAAGGAGCTGACACACGAATAGTGGTCTTTGAGACACCCCTACCCATACCCCGTACACAGCCCCTTCCATCACGACCACAAACCTGATTGAGTAACAAAAATTTATATTAAACGAGGAATTTCACTAGAAGGAAAAAAATACAAGAGGGGAGGAAGACATCACATACCAATGCAACAGGGTCATTATCTAAATCTGCATGTCCTAATGATGGATCCATGTTATTAATTCTTTTGATTTCATCCTACAAAACAAATAATATTCAAATACATAATTACCAAGGGAAACTTATATTACTTAGTGACGGAAAAAGAATAATTAAATCATTTAATTCTCACTATCTGTTGGCTTGAGGTAGGAAAAGGGCAAGTCCCATCCTTCTTGGTGTGGGTGGCCAAGTATACTTTTGTCCTTGTTATCATACCACTGGAACTCCCCTTTTTCTATAAAAGAAAATAAGCAATTAAATAAGCAAACGTTAACATTTCAATGAATTATAAGAAACTAATAAATTGGGATATATATTACCAACTCCTCGGCAGTCCTAGCTACTCCTCGTCTACCAGAAGTGTGCGGGCTCTTCATCTTTTTCCTGGCAGCCTTGCCCTTCTTCCGATGAGCCTAGTCATCTACTGTTAAACATATATCAACAAAGCTCTCCCAATCTTCTTGTAACGCCCCAAAATACCCCCTAGGAGTTTAGGGATATTTTAGGTGTCACACTGCGAACCTATCAAACCATCCTATAATGCACAAGATAAAATACAGTACTCATAACGATAATCAGAGCGCGGAAGCTATCATATATGCGGAAGCGTAAACAAATTTTCATTTCTTCTGATGATCCAAAATAGTACTCCAAGTTAACATAAATACAAGACATGTCTAAGCCTAAGGTGGACAGGCCCACCTATCAAAATATCAAAATACACCAAACCCTCTCATACTCTCCCCTCAACAGTAGTCGAGGTATGGCCACGCATCGAGGTCTCGGTCCGCCTGAGACTGTAATGGGATAGCCGACTCTCTCTCCTCTGTATACTCTTCCTCGACCCAAGGCTCCGGGTCGAGGGCTCCCTCAGTACCTGCCGACATGAAAGTACGGCTGAGCATGGAATACTCAGCGAGTACAAGCTACTAGCAGACCATAACAGTAATAAAAACACATAACAGTAATATCATACAAGCAGTAATAGAAACATCACAAAGAAACAGTATAGGGCATGACACAATACAAGCATCCTGACGTGCGTACATGAATGCGAAAATGCCAATAAAACTCATGCTTGAAAACCCTTGTCATGTCCCGGTATGCCTCGTAGAAATCATGTATGCGTGCATGCATGAATGCATGATCATCATCTTGTAAACCTCCATCTTGTAAACTTGTGAGCCAGAGGCTAGCACCCGAATCTCCCTGGGCTGCCAACCTCCTTGATATGCAATGCACTTGTGAGCCAGAGGTTAGTACCCGAATCCTTCCTGGGCTACCAACCTCCTTGTTATGAAATGCACTTGTGAGCCAGAGGCTAGCACCCGAATGTCCCTGGGCTACCAACCTCCTTGTTATGCAATGCACTTGTGAGCCAGAGGCTAGCACCCGAATGTCCCTGGGCTACCAACCTCCTTGTTATGCAATGCTTTCTTGTTGTTTATTATATGCACATGCTCTTGAAATCACGGTTCATGTTCTCATGCGTGCTCGTGTACGTGTCCATAGTGACAATCATGATAATGGAAATAACCAAATATGACATTATAATTCAATTCATGATATGAACATAAGTAACATAAGTAGTTTGCATAACATTTAATCCATTTATCATTTATAAGGACACATGCATAAAACCCATTTCCATGTCCTTCATTGAGATCATTTATTCATAGTTTAGGCATTTTGTCAAACACTTTCATACGTTATTCCTTAGTAGTTTATCTCCTTCTTTTTAATGCATATTTTCCATTCAATCACACAAGGGTAAGTTTGTTATTTGTACAATGCCCATCCTCCATTTTCCAATCCACATCCCACACATCATATATCACACATTCGGCATCCAATCGCCGTATCCAACCTCCATCCAAGCATCCCTACTCTTTCTTTATCTTGTTTATATTTATTATAGATGACACATTTTGTAAGGAATAAAACACACTAACAAGAATCATATTTCATAAGGAAAAACCTAGATTTATTGCTAGGGTAAGTTAGTAGGGTGTACTAACCTTAGATCAAGGTTTGATCTTGAAGAAACCTTGAAATAGAAGCTCTAATTGGAAGGAGGAAGCCTTTGCTTGAAGGGGACTTGAGTTGGGGGAAGAAACCTCTTTCAAAACGTGAGTGAGTGCTGCCCTAGCTTGGAGAATGCACCTCCACAGGAGCTTGAGTTGAAATCTTGAAGAAGACGTGCTTGGGGACGATCTAGGGTCTTCACCCCTTTGATTTCTTCTCCAAAAGCAACCTAGGTTTAGAGCTTTCTCCTCCTCTCTCTCTATCTCTCAAAATCCCTCAAATGTTGTAAGTGAGGCCTCAAAGGGTCGAGCAAACCCTTATGGGTAAGGGTTTAACACCCAAAAGACGAAAACGCCCTTACTGAAATTTCTGCAAAAACGCGAAGACCGAGCGATCAGTGGTTATGACCGATCGATCGGTTGCCTACCGAGCGATCGGTGTTTATGACCGATCGACCGGTCAAAAACTCACTCTCTGGAAAATTTCCCCATACAAAATTTCTGACCGCGCGATAGCTACCGATCGATCGGTTATGGACCGATCGATCGCTGACTGGACCGAGCGATCGGTTCTCTGTATGTCTGGACTGTTTTGACCATATCTTTTGACTCGCTCGTCGGATTTCGACGATTCAACTTGCGTTGGGTTCGTCTTTCGAAAACGCACATTTCTGACGTTTCGGAATTTCCGATTTCTCCCTTATTTATTAATTAGACTACAAAAACGGCCAATTAGCTACGAAGGTGCTATTCATTAAGGATGAAAAAGTCCGGGGTGCTATATTCTCCCCCCCTTACAAAAATTTCGTCCCCGAAATTTGGACGATACATACATGCACAAAATCAAAACAAAATTACAAGCCATATGCACAAGTCTATTCAAACAACTCGGGATACTTTGCTTTGACTTCGGCTTCACGCTCCCACGTGGCTTCTTCTCGTGCATGATGTTGCCATTGCACGAGGACTAGCGGAATAGTCTTGTTGCGAAGCACTTGATCTCTCCTATCCAAAATATGAACCGGCTTCTCCACTAAAGTGAGGTCCTCTCGGATCTCTATCGGATCAAGCTCGATGACATGAGAAGAATCCGAGATGTACTTCCGGAGCATAGAGACATGGAATACATTATGGACCGCCGCCATGTGAGCGGGCAAAGCAACACGGTAAGCCACCTCGCCAACTCGAGTAATGATCTCGAATGGACCCACATATCTCGGGCTAAGCTTGCCTCTCTTCCCAAATCGCATAACACCTTTGGTCGGTGAAATCCTTACAAACACAAAATCACCGACTCGGAATTCAAGATCCCTCCTTCGGTTGTCGGCATAGCTTTTCTGTCTATCTTGTGCGGTCTTTAACCTCTCCCGGATAAGCTTGACCCTATCCGCGGTTTGTTCAATTAACTCGGGGCCCAAAATCTTTCTTTCTCCCACTTCATCCCAATACAACGGGGATCTACAACTCCTTCCGTACAAAGCCTCGAAAGGCGCCATTTGTATGCTTTCTTGATAACTATTGTTGTAAGCGAATTCCACCAAAGGTAGGTGATCTTCCCAACTTCCCTTGAAGTCTAGCATACATGCTCGGAGCATATCTTCAATAACCTGATTCACCCTCTCGGTTTGCCCGTCGGTCTGTGGGTGGAAAGCTGTGCTAAAGTCTAACCGGGAGCCCATTGCACCTTGAAAACTTTTCCAAAACCTGGATGTGAATCTTGGGTCTCTATCCGACACAATACTCACTGGCACCCCATGCAATCGGACTATTTCTTTGATGTATAGTTCTGCTAACTGGTTGGAGTTGAATGTAGTCCGGTATGGTAAGAAATGAGCGGACTTCGTGAGTCTATCAATAACTACCCATATAGCATCGGTCTTCTTGACCGTCTTCGGCAATCCCACGATGAAGTCCATAGAGATATGTTCCCATTTCCACTCGGGAATAGGGAGAGACTGCAAAAGACCCGCTGGTCTCAAATGCTCTGCTTTCACCTGTTGGCATACCAAACACCGTGCCACATACTCCGCAACCTCCCTCTTCATGTTTCGCCACCAAAAGTGACTCTTGAGGTTCCGGTACATCTTTGTCCCCCCGGGATGCACTGTATACTTAGACCGGTGAGCTTCGTCCATAATCTCTCTCCGAAGGTCTGCATTGGCTGGGACACAAAGCCTTCCCTTGAATGTAATAGCACCTCGGCTAGTGAGAGAGAAGTCCGTACTACCCTTGGCCACTTCCTTATCCCGGAAAGCCAACAAGTCAGTGTCTGTGGCTTGATACTCCTGGATCAAGTCTATAAGGTACGGCCGAACTGTAACATTTGCCAAAACCGGACTGCGGACAGAATCGTTCACACTGATGTCTAGATTTTCCAAATCGTCTAACAGTCTCCATTCCCGCACCAACATGTGAGCCAACAACCCCGATGGTTTCCTACTCAGAGCGTCTGCCACCACATTTGCTTTTCCCGGGTGATATTGGATAGTGCACTCGTAGTCCTTTAAGAACTCAATCCAACGCCGTTGTCGTAAGTTTAACTCTTTTTGGGAAAAGAGATACTTGAGGCTCTTGTGGTCCGTGTACACATAGAACTCCACCCCGTACAGATAATGTCGCCAAATTTTAAGTGCAAACACGACCGCCGCAAGCTCCAAGTCGTGAGTGGGGTAGTTCTTTTCATGCTCTTTCAACTGCCTTGATGCATAGGCAATGACTTTCTTGTGTTGCATTAGGACACACCCGAGTCCGACGTGCGAGGCATCACTATACACCTCATACCCAAAAGGTCCAGATGGCACAGTAAGGACAGGGGCTGTGGTGAGGCGTTTCTTCAACTCTTGGAAACTTACTTCACATCGGTCACTCCAACTGAACTTTGCATTTTTCCTTGTCAAGTAGGTGAGAGGTGCAGCCAGACTGGAGAATCCCTCCACAAATCTCCGGTAGTAGCCTGCCAATCCGAGGAAACTACGTATCTCCGTGACGCTCTTGGGCCTCTCCCAACTCATGACTGCCTCAACCTTGGCTGGATCTACAGAAATGCCCTCGGCCGACACCACGTGTCCAAGAAATGCGACCTTCTCTAACCAGAACTCGCACTTACTCAATTTGGCATATAGCCTATGCTCTCTCAACATCTCCAGAGCAAGGCGGAGGTCTCGCGCGTGATCTTCCCGTGTCTGGGAATACACCAAAATGTCATCAATGAATACAATCACGCATCGATCCAAGTAAGATCGGAACACCCGGTTCATCAAATCCATGAATGCCGTCGGTGCATTCGTCAGCCCAAAAGGCATGACAAGGAACTCGTAATGCCCATACCGAGTCCTGAAGGCCGTCTTCGGAACATCTTCCGCCTTGATCCTTAATTGATGATACCCCGACCGAAGATCAATTTTGGAGAAGAATCTCGCTCCCTTCAGTTGGTCGAACAAGTCATCGATCCTTGGCAAGGGATAACGATTCTTGATAGTTACCTTGTTCAACTGACGGTAGTTTATACACATTCTCATCGACCCGTCTTTCTTCTTTACAAAAAGGACCGGAGCTCCCCACGGTGACACACTTGGTTGGATGAAACCAAGTTGTTGTAATTCCTCAATTTGCTTCTTCAATTCTTCAAGCTCTATCGGGGCCATTCTATATGGGGCTCTTGAAATTGGAGCGGTGCCCGGAGTAAGCTCTATAGCGAATTCAATCTCCCGATTCGGAGGTAACCCGGGAAGTTCCTCCGGAAACACATCCAAGAAATCACTCACGACCGGAATGGCCGAGGAGTTTTGTGCTTCTAGGTTTGTTACACTCAAGGCTGCGAGGCGAGCAATGTCCCTCTCTCTTAATCCTCGGAAGTGAAAAGGCTTACCCCCTTCCGGCTTGAAATTCACCATCTTCTCAAAACACGCAACATGCCCGTGATGGTTTGACAACCAATCCATCCCTAAGATGACATCAAAATCCAAGTCTTGAAAATCTAGGACGATGAGATCGGCTAACAGTTCATTCTCCCCCACTTGAACCACACTATCCCCGAATATCTTGTCCGTATCAACTGACTTGCCGAGTGGAGTTGCAATGGTCAACTCCTGCTTTAACGGAGTAGCCTCAGTCAAAAATCCCTTTGCGAAACTAGGCGACACAAAGGAGTGAGTGGATCCTGTGTCGATCAACACTCGGGCAAGACATTCGTTCACTAACAAAGCGCCTGTGCGATTAAGTGACTACTATTAGTAGATTTCAAACAACAAGCATCATACATAGGTAACCCTTAGTATAGAAACTCACAAAGCAAACCATAGAAATTTTATAAAATTTAAATTCTAGAATTTGTGCGTACCTTGCACGACATCGTCGGATGCACGTGCGTCTCTCTCGGATAAGGCAAAGACTCGGCCCTGTGTGGCTGGGCGAGGAGGCCGGGTAGACTGTGAGGCCCTCGAAGCCTGAGAAGAGCTAGGCTGAGATGTCTGCCTAACCGGGGGCCTGCTCCCTGAAGACTGAGTTGGCAATTGACGCCGGGGACAATCTCTGACCATGTGGCCTTGGTCACCACAATGGAAGCAACTTCCTGAAACTCTCCGGCATTCTCCCGCTGGATGCCTCCTCCCACAAAGAGTGCAAACATCATGCAAATAGGAGGACGGAGCATACCTCGTAGCCTGAGTAACTGCGGGGTGAGGAGCATATGAGGTAGCCGGGCGAAAAGCCGGTGGAGCGAAAGAGCGGGGAGCCTGTGGTGCTGAATACATCCTCTGTGACTGAGCCGGGCCTGCAGACTGATACAAGCTCGTCCTTGCTCTTTTCTCCCCTGAACTACTCGACTGTCCTTTTTCCATTCCTCACCTTTTGAAGAACTCCTCGGAGTTCGACTCGGCCAATAGTGCTTTATCAACAACTTCAGAATATGTCTCATGTCTAAACATCGAGACTCGGTCCTTGAGATAGGCCTTCAACCCCCTCTCGAATTTCTGGGCCTTCATAGCCTCGGTCGCTATCATGTGTGGAGCAAATCGAGATAGCTCCGAAAATTTGGCTTCATAAGCCGCTACAGACATATTACCTTGCTCCAAGGTAATGAATTCGACTTCCATCTTTTCTTTCATCCCGACCGGAAAATACTTCTTGTTGAAAACCTCCAAGAATTCCTCCCAAGTCCAATCTTGACCTTGCCGGGTCAACTCTCGGGTCCGAAGTGCAGACTTCCACCAATGATCGGCCTCGCCTTCAAGCATAAAGGCGGCCCATGTGACCCTTTCCACTTCAGTAGGTGCTAACACCGAGAATATCTTCTCAAGTTGCCGGATCCAACCCTCGGCAACAAGTGGATCAATGCTTCCACAAAAAGTTGGAGGCCTCATCCTCCGAAAAGCTTCTATCCCGGCTTGGGCTCGGTTAGGAGGAGCCGGTATGAGTGCCGCATTAGGCGGAGTGGCCGGTTGCCTTGCCGCCAACATAGCCAAGGTCTCGGCTATGGATGCGAATGCTTGGGCAAAGTCGGGTTGATCATCACCCGATGGAGCATCACCTCCATTACCCCTTGTGTTGTACCCGCGACCCCAGGTATTGCGTCTCATGATTTCTCCTGAGAACGACAATACAACATGAGTCTAACTTGGATACGCATTTAGTACAATTTCGCAATTCACTTAATACATATTCATCAAGCACATTTAATAAGTACAACACAAATAATGTACACATGGTATATAACACAATAGCATAACATACAATCCGTGTTCCTAGCGTAGGACTCTATGTTCGGTTGAAGTTCAACCCATTTTGACTAAGACTAACTTGTTAGTCTATACTTGGAATACAACTCTCTAAGGTGATTCTAATACCTTGTTCAATCATCTAAGTGATCCTAGGGACTCTAATGCCTAGAGCTCTGATACCACTCTGTAACGCCCCAAAATACCCCCTAGGAGTTTAGGGATATTTTAGGTGTCACACTGCGAACCTATCAAACCATCCTGTAATGCACAAGATAAAATACAGTACTCATAACGATAATCAGAGCGCGGAAGCTATCATATATGCGGAAGCGTAAACAAATTTTCATTTCTTCTGATGATCCAAAATAGTATTCCAAGTTAACATAAATACAAGACATGTCTAAGCCTAAGGTGGACAGGCCCACCTATCAAAATATCAAAATACACCAAACCCTCTCATACTCTCCCCTCAACAGTAGTCGAGGTATGGCCACGCATCGAGTCTCGGTCCGCCTGAGACTGTATGGAAGCCGACTCTCTCTCTCCTCTGTATACCTTCCTCTCGACCCAGGCTCCGGGTCGAGGCTCCCTTATACCTGCCGCATTAAAGTATGGCTGAGCATGGATAACTCAGCGCGTACAAGCTACTACAGAGACCATAAACAGTAATAAAAACCATAACATTAATATCTACAAGCGTCATACAACATCACAAAGAAACAGTATAGGGCATGACACAATACAAGCATCCTGACGTGCGTACATGAATGCGAAAATGCCAATAAAACTCATGCTTGAAAACCCTTGTCT